>JAHDVF020001481.1:0-1200000 GCA_022606425.2 Lepidostoma basale
AGGAAATGTTTTCACAATATTAATATAAATTTGTATCATCAGTATAGTTTAAACAAACATGATTTTCATTAATTACATAATCTTGCACCTTTTCATACTTACGAACGTTAAGGTAATCAAAGAGGACCCGCCTGAAATAACCTCCTGAATCTACCAAAAGTGAATAAGAAGAAGAAGACAATTATTTAAAATCTATTAATCAAAAATCGAAGTTTAATACGCGAAATTAAAAAAAATATATGTATAATTCAGGTAAGTTGATTTTTTTTACCTTCTTCGTGGTGCCGATTTTTTTATTAAACCCATGTAACGCGAATTATATTGGTGGGATTGGTGGGACCTGGCACGACATCAGAAGAAGAAGATTATTTAAAAATGGATAACATCGAATAGTGTAGTTGTTTAAATAAATTTAAAATACGGCATTCTTATTATTAAAAAAATTATATTTTTAATTGAAATTTCATGCTAGAAGTTCATTTTAAATAATGAAAACAAAAAAATGCTGATACAAAATTTCTTTATTATTATATATTTAGTGTGCTTCCACTTGCGTTTATCGTTGATTGGTTAATTAGTGCTTTTTAATTATATAGTAAACAAACTAACCCAAAAGATAATAAATTTACATTATATAGAATCATTTCAACAAAAAAAATAAGTCACCTATGCAAATGCTTTTTAATTATATAGAAAACAACAACACTTTCAACTTAATTACAGTCATACATTATTTAGAATCAAAAAGAAAAAAAAAAGTTTAACCCCCACCACTATCATTTATTATATTATATAAACCAAAAAAAATTTGTTGTAGGTACCAGAAGATGGTAGCAAGCTGCCGAAACCGGTCGACGATAAACACAAGTGGAATCACACTAAATATATAATAATAAATATTTTTTTTGTAATAAATTTTTTTGTTTTCATTATTATTATAAAACTAACTAACTAACTAACTATCACGCCGTCTCCCCGAAAGGGTAGGCAGAAATAATGGGCAGCCACACTTCTTTCCTGACACATTTCTCTCGCTTCCTTCACATTCATACATCGTGTCATACACGCGCGTCGATTTCTCTGACTCCTCACATGGCCGACATTCAATATTTGATTTATTTTTTCCTTTATGTTTCCCGCGGTCTTCCTCTATTTCTGGTTCCATTTACATCATTAACATATATTTTTTTTACCATTCTTTCTTCATTCATTCTTTCCATATGTCCAAACCATCTTAATGATCCTTTCATTATTTTCTTCATAACACCATCATTCGCACCGTATTGACTTCTTATATTTTCATTCGACACTCTATCATACATAGAGTATCCACACATTCGTCTAAGAGATCTCATTTCTACTGCATTTATTCTACTTTCATCCATCTTCTTCTCATTATTATTATTATTTATATTTCATTATTATTATTATTATTATTATTTAAATTATTATTATTATTTATATTTTAAGTGCGCCGTTTTGTAAAATTAATTACTCCAAGGGCGCACTAGGGAGACAACACGCAATGTTGTGATGTTCCATCCTTTTCAGACCATCTTGTATGGCCATATAATTTCCGTTCATTTTGATGTTTTTGCTTTGAATGACCTCTTCTCTACCTACCCATACACGGACACACGTAAGAATATGATGTATTTGTGTGATTATTCTCCACAAGCCTGGCGAATGTATTGGTAAAGTGTACGTAGGTCGTAGGCATTAAACAAATAATAGAAAACACGGGCCATTATTCCGGCTATTAAGATACACTAATGTCGCAAGCATTTTGAGACAGAAACCGCGAACAAAACGTTTTGAAAGAAATAGAAATCAACCGGCAGCGGGGTCTGTGCAATATAGAAACTGTCGTAAAAACGAGGAAACAAAACACAAACTATACAAAATCATTGAATAAAAAAAATTAACAACTAATTTTTTTTACTACATTTAAATTCTCTCGCCCGATGGTCGCACAACGTGGAATTTAACGTCGAATATACATATACGAGTATAATATAATATGGTTTATTTCAAACCATGGGGTCCTTCTCTCTACTAACATTCATAACGTTTTATTTATGCACCTAAACATAGCTTTTTCCACATTTGAGTTTATTTTTCAAGACATGTTAAAATTGTAATATAACTTCATCACTGTGAGAACGATGTAAACTCCCGATGATGAAGGTGTAATACTTTCGAAACATATCGAGAAAAATAATCTCAAAAGCGATTTTATTTAGTAAATATGCAGCATTGTGTGTGATATTTTTTTTATACACAAATGAAATTGTTTTTTTTAAACTATTAACCGATCCACGTTAACGTAAAAAAAAATTATGTTCCTCTTGGAGAAAAAAAAGGTTTGTAGTTAAAAAAACAACAATATAAAGTGCGTAACAAAATCGATATTACGGATTTCCAGATTAATGCCTTAAGTTGATCAAAATTGAGACATTGAAAATAGTAATTATTAAATTATTTAAAAAAATGGTACAATAAACCTTTTCTTTATTTATCGAATGATATTTTTATATCTTTGTAAAACAACTTTTATTTGTTGAACAATTAATTAAAATAAATAAACAGAAGGCGTTAATTTTTTTCGCGGAAACGAGTTTTTGGTATGGTATAAAGCCTGAACTATGACGTAAAACTCTATATCTAATTATTGAATTTCCATTTTCAAAGTGATTCATTTTATTTTTTACAGTGGGCCTGTTTGGCCTTGCCTGAGCGTTATCAATATACGTGGAAAACTATGAATGCATTACTTGAGGTCTATTATTAACATTCGTATTGTATAATATATAAATCAACGGGTTCATATATATTACCACATTTTGATAATGTGATTCGAATGATATTTCATAATTTAACACATTTATAGTCCTTGTTTATGTAATGTTTACTTATATCGTAATGCCTTTTTGATATCTTATCTTTCATAGGCAATATACTAAAAAGCTTCAATCCATTAAAATTAATATTAAAATAATTACAGCGACTCTGCTCGATATGAGTTTATCGTGAATCGGCACTAGCGCTCTGATAATCATTCAGGTCATTTTGTTTTTATATAGAAAAATATATACAAAAAAAATTACGTCACGCGTTACATTTTATCTTTCCAATCTTCTGCTTTCTTTCCCGTCACACCTCCATGGTGCATAGGGCCTAAAGCAACCTTCTCCACCCGACTCTATCGCACGCCTGATGCCTAACATCATCCCAAGTGAGGCCTGCTGCTTTAACCTCATCCAGCAGGGTACTTTTCTAAGTCTGCCTCGCTTCTTCTTTCTCCCCATAGAGGACCAGTCAAGTGCACCCTGAGCGATGCAAGTTAGGTTCCGTCTCAGGGTATGACCAATCCACAGTCATTTGCGTCTAGCTACTTGTTCTCTGATTACCTTTTCGTCCGTCATGGCTCAGAGAACGGCATTTGACACTGTTTGAAGCCAAAATATCTTGAATATTTTGTGAAGGCACTTATTTATAAACACCTGGAGTTTTCCAATAAGGTTCGTAGTAGATTTCCAAGTCTCACATCCGTACAGCACATCCGTACAGTACGCTTTTAACGTTACTGTTGAATATTTTTTATCTTTCCAATACATGTGACTTAAACAGTCATTTCACTGAAAAACAATAAAAACACATTTAGATCTTTTGCACTCAGAAACTATCCTTAAGAATATATATTTTTTCTCTTATAAAGATTAAACCGAATGACTAACCTGTGACAAACCATTCTGGGCTTTCTGTATCTCATTAGTTGAAACCTAAAGAACAATGCTCACAAGAAGTGAATTAGTCATTGTCAGAACAGTTGTCATTTTCTTGTAACAGATTATATTAATATTGCACAGACCTTCCTGCAATAATCAAATTAGATTCTCGATCCTTTATTCCAAGAATATATGTACGAATGTGGTTTAGGAATTTTCCTTATTTAAATCAGAGGAAAGCAGGTGTTGAAATTAGTATGGTACTTGTTATATTCAATAATTTGTTTTGTTTAGTTTTATTCCTTTTGCTCTTTTGCTTTCGACCAGCACACCAAGAGATGGCAGCAAGTTGCCGAAACTTGTCAAAACCAGATTAAATAATCGAAAAAAATCATACCTATTAAATATGAACTTTCAACAAATTATATACAATGAACTTCGTCAAAGATATTTAAACAATTAACATTAATATTTGTCTTCTTTATGTTTCATGCCGGGTCCCTTCGATCACTTAAGAATACATATCTCTGTCTATCGCAGTTCTATACGGCGCCTCGAAAGTTGTATTCCTCGTTCTATCACGTATGTTCCGGAGCTAGGAGATCTGTCTTCTTCCCACACCTCAACGATCCTCTATTTTGCCTTTTGTGATTAGGTGCAGCAGCTCGTACTTCTGTCCACTAAGCACATGCACCAGGGAGAACACCTTCTGAACCTTCATGATTCTTGATTAATGTTTAAAAATATAATATTCATATATTTTACTTTCGTATAAAGCACTACATTTGTGGAGTGGCATTATCAAAAATAATGTTAAAACGCTTTTACTAGTTTTTACCCAACTTTAATTTTTTGTTAAATTCAGCCGGTTATGCTCCTGTCGGAGCTTCGTCGGGGTTACAAAATTAACTTTTAAACTTTCTTAATAGATGGCGCTAGTGTATATAGAACAAACGTATGTGAAGTGTTCCTCAACATATTAGCATACATACATCTTTCAAAAATTTGTCAGACGTTGTGGTCGTAAGAAGGGCGGAATTGTGAATGTTGTATTACATAAAATGTTCGCTTAACCCAACCAATGACAGGTCATAGGTCCTGTAAACGCCTCAACCACCATATTCTGTTTCCTAAAACCAATTTATATATTGTCTATATTGAGATCAAATTAAAAGCGTGTTCATATTATAATATTTTAAAACATTTATAACTTCGAAATCAAAGACAATGCAAATTTGCTTTATTTCGGACCCGTAAGTATAAAAATAATGATTGAAATAACTAAAAGGAGAAAAATATATAATTGACGTAGTAAAAATGAGATATTTTAAACATTATATATGTATCCGTATGATAGAAACATAATGTTTATGTTTGGAGACAAAAAACGTTTGTTTTTATCAACGGCTAAAATAAAATACAAGATTACTTTTAGAAATCTTACAACGAATATTTCTTTCGGTTTCATAATCGCCAAGTTGTTGTCAACAAACGTGAAACTTTGTATTTTTTTGTTTTCAACTAATTTCTATGATTCAATGCCGCGTTCCAAGGTTGAAGGCGAGTTGACACAATCATTTTTTGTTAATGCTCTTAAGTATAACAAAAAAATAATTTAATTATAGTTCACCAGATTGAGAGATTTTAAAAAACGTAACTTGAATGGGGTAGACAAAGATAATTTAATCAACTTTGAAATCTTCTGTCTACACTTACATTTTAGTGTATTTAGTCTAAAATAGATTAGGTTTCTATAAAAAATATACAAAACAAAATAATAACTTTCCACGAAGTTCTAAAAAATGGGTCTGGGAAAAAGTTCGGGGCGTTTTTCCCGATAAATGGCGTTAATTGCAAATAACTCAGGAAATACAAATGACATGACACGATGAATGAATTTTGAGGAATCTAGAAAAGCATGTCTGGAAAGAACATTGGTGTTCCAGTATTTCTGCCTACCCCTAAGGGGAGACGGGGTGATGTTTAATTAGTTAGTTTTTGTATATATTTTAGTGATAGATAGTTCGATATTTGTGTTGCAACACGAATGTTTTCTGCATGATGTATTGGAGGAAATGGTCGAGGGATTGATTGGCAGAGGATGACCTCACCAGGAGTACCTAAACCAAATTTGCCGAGATATGGGCTGCACCTCTTATGCGGAGTTGAAGAGAGTTGTCGAGGACCGAGCGGAGTGGAAGAGGAGATGCGTCACCTTGCTGCAGACAAATCATTAGATTGAGACCGGAGAAAAGGCTTCGTATGTTTGCAAATATATTCATTAAATTTGCTATTATACAATACGTGGAAGAACTTTTAGGTTACTTGGTTAGCATTCATTTATATTTTATTAACTTTACATATATATATATTTTTTTTTGATTTTTTATTGAAAGATAAAGTATCCTCGTGATACTGTATATAAATTTAATGAACGTAGTATATTCAATAATTAATATGAACAAAAAAATTGTTTTATAGAAGTTTTATTATAATTATTTATAGGAATGATATGTTACGCCTTGCTAATGCATGATCAAATGTTTGTTAATGTCTAAGCAAGGTGACATCCGCCATTCCCATAAAACTTCTAGAAAACAGACGTTTTCATTCAGGTTAATTATTTCATATGGAATTTCATATCATTGTTCACGGAACAAGAAACACGTACCTATATTCAATTTTCTTTCACTAATTACAATTTTAGATCCGACAGGTTTCGAGAGAACCCTGTAATCGTCCATCCATTCTGACGATAGCAGCTAGTTGATTACAGGTAACTTGAGGAAAAACGATTTACATTAAAATAAATATCAAATAAAAATCTTTAATTTTTTCGTTATTTCTAATATTAATTATGAATATTTTAAGAAATTTTAATTGTTTCAAATATGTTAATAATTATGTTTATTGTGATTTTGAAGATAAAAAGGCAAGTTATACAAGTATTCAGAAATCCTTCATATATAATGAATAAGAACGGGACTTGGTTCTGCCGAAAATCGATCACTTGTCCAACGAATTAAGAAAAATAATAATTAAATAAAACGATGTTTTTTAACTACTTCCACTTTTGTCTTTATTTGACCAGTCTGTCGATGCCAGCGAGCCTGGCGAAACCGGTCGCTGTCTAAATAAAGACAAAAGTGGAAGTAGTTAAAAAACATCGTTTTATTTAATTATTATTTAAAATGAACTTCCATCAAGAGATTTCAGTAAAATCATTTGATTATCTTAAGAAAAATAGTCTGGTAGATTCCAAAAGGCACAAAAAAAATTGTTTCTTATATAAAAGGTGTCCATTGACCATCTGCATGACTTGTTTATTGTTTCTTGAACAATGACGTAAAACTTCATATTAAATAATTAATACGAATGAAAACGTGTATTTTCTAAAAGTTTTAATTATTTTATGTGAATGACATTTTCGCCTGTCTAAGTGTAGCTACATTTGATAATGCCTTAGATAGGCGGAACATATCATTCATAAAAAATATAATAAAACTTCTAGAAAACAGACGTTTTCAATCGTATTAATTGTTGGCATTACTTTAATATTATGGGAGAGGTGGCGTTGGAAAAATGTCCAGAAAAGGTAAGGAATCATTTTTTAAGATTTTTTTCTTTTTCGTATACAACAGGTCATTGGAACCTTATTACTGTATACAATTTGTTTTAAGCTATTATATTTATTCTCGTAATATGTGATTAGGTAGCCAATCTATTAGTTTTGTAAAACTTCATTATTGAGAATGCACTTGCAAGGTAAAACAAATTTGTTACTATTTTTTTAAAATAATTCATTATATAAATTAAATTAAAAAAAAAAACATTAAACAATCGTGTTAATTATTATAAATTATCGCCATTTTATTGTCACATGAATTTACTACACCAGACAAAAGAGAGTGTGACAATCACATTGCCATCGGCGGGAATCGATCTTGGGATCTTTGGTATGGCTGAGTTTTTACCACTCTGCCACGAAGGTCGTTTGTTAGAAGATAATTTTTGATGATAAAATTGAGATTATTCACCGAGAAACATATAAGTATAAGTCAAAAACATATAAATTATATTAGCAAGCATGCTATTTGCCTGCTTATAGTACTCGTACGTCAAATTATCAGTTCGTTAACCCGGCGTGTATCGACGACTCGTGGTTTTATCTGTTCAACGTATACAATAATTTTGTGATCCAGTTAGCGAGGCTAATGTTTATTTATGAGGTTGACGCGAAAACTTACGTATCCACCTCCTGCGACAGTGGCGGCATAAGGATAACAGGCGAAATCAAGTTTTTTTGCGGTCGAAATTATAACTAATTACGACACTCGCAATCGAATATTGCGATGCTCAATGGTGTTGTTTTACCACAACTCTTATTAAAGGATTAAAGTAGAATAAAGAAGAAATGAAACCCCGACGAATATATAATAAAGAATCGAAGGAGGAAGGCACCTGCTCAGGACCTTGTCCGAAAGGCGTGCAAGATGGATCGGCCATGTAATACGACAAGAAGGCTTCTTGCATGCCATAATGGAGGGTAAAATGCTGTCCTAGCACAAACTTTGGGGACCGAGCCTTCGTCGGCCCTTCAGCCTGGAACAATCTTCCAGCAGACCTTAAGTGGATTGAGAATCAATCAGAGTTTAGATCGAGACTCAAAACGCACCTTTTAAAATTATCCTTTCCTAATAATAAGGGTTGATCGACTGCGTTGGGTGCAGCCCTTATTTTAAAAATAATATATTTATTTTTAACTAGTTCATAAAACGGAGCATTTTCTAAAATGCCCTTGAGATGAGTAATTCATAAAAATGGGGCTCTATAAACTATCCAATTTATTATATTATTTTAAATCTGTATATAACGACTTCTTCTTCTTCTTTTTCTGATAGTACCGTGTAAGGTTACCCTGATGTTGGCGAACACTGTGACCGATAATTTTTAGCCACGGTGATTTCCTGTAAAGTGTTACTGGAGTTGTTTCCCGTTGCCTTCTCTAGGTATGATAGAGTGTCAAATTCGAATACAAGCAGTGAATACAGTGCGAACAAAAGTATTTTAAATAAAAATAATGAAAGAGTCATTAAGATGGCTTGGACACATGGAAGGAATGAATGAAGAAAAAATGGCATAGAAAGATGTAAGCGGAACATGATATAGAGAAATACCGAGGAAAACGGACCGACCAGTATGATTAAATCAATCAAATGTATGGTCACGTGATGAGTTACAGAAATCGTCGTGCGTGCATAACATGATATATGAATGTTGAAGAATCGAGAGTAGTATGTCGGAAAAGAACAGTATGACATTTAATTTTTTCTGCTTATTACTTCAATTAAAAATAATTGAACTCCTAGAAAACGGACGTTTTCATTAATATTAACCCTTAACGGACGTAAGTCATCTCTGACGTGACAACATAATTTTGTCGATGTGATCGTATGGCACATGAGAGGTGACACGGTAAGTCATGTTGAATCTTGTATGTGGAATCTGTGCATAAATACTTTGTCAGTTGAATATTACCAATGGAGCGATTAACATATAGCTTCTTCTTCTTCTTCTCCTTATAGACATTTGGTCTGTTCCTGAAATCAGGCTGGCCTCTCTTGGGAGGTTGATTCCCAACTATCTCTCCATCTCTTCGGTGGTCTTCCGGGGGGACGGCAGCCGGCAGGAATCTGGTGGGATCCATCCATCATCCATCTTCTGCGTTGTCTGCCCCATCTCACGACATGCTGCACCTTTCAGATCTCGCGGAAAGCCGTGTTCCTCACCCTTTCTCGAATAGTCCTTTCTGCTATCATCCTCAGCGTCCTCATATCTGCCACCCGTACTTTAGCCTTGATATCCGCTCTGGTCTCAACAAACAGCACCTTTTTAAAATTAAATATTGATAAAATAACATATACAAAAGATCAAAAGCTAGCGTTCGATAAGGGTTAAATAAAAACGATTTTATTTCATTGGTTGCTGGTATATTTGCATGTTTAATATCATAATCTATATTGTTACACTCGTATCTATGTTATTTCGTACTTTTTATTTGTACATTATTGAAAAAAAAGTTTTTAAACAAAAATTTTCGCAAAAGTTTTTAAACAAATCGCTTCTAAATCAAGTTCTTCGTTTTTTCACGGAGATGGGATATAAATAATGTACGTACATATTTTATGAACGTGGCACGTAGGTTGATAATATTATAATAAACCAAAAGGCTGTGATGCAATTTGCATCCGCAAACCGGTCCATCGGGATGAAGAGATAAAAGGAACTCATTGGAGTTGACGTAACGATGTGACGATGTGTCCTGTACGTAATATTCTACTCGCATCATGTAAATGGAAAACTTGGCTGAAATATCACGGACATTGACATTCAGGGCAATTTTATAATAGAACACTTCTATAGTTCAAATCAAATAATAATAATTTGTGATTTTATTAACACGAACGAGATTTGACTAATCAAATAAATTAGCTACAAGGAAAATACGTTATTTTGTTTATACATTTCTTTCGTATGAAGCATTTAATTTCGGTACTTATTTGGCAAAAGGTCCCAGATGCGTTTTTTTGTGAAGTTGAGTTAAATATACCATCAGTATTATTTTTGCACACCTTATGTTTTGACAACTTTTTTTTTCGCAGCCAGGACAAATGTCCTGGCTGCGAAACGTGAGGGAGGGGACCAGCATCCGAAGTGTTGAGGAGCTGTTCCGAGCGGCGCAGGACAGGGACAGGTTCGCCGAGGTGATCGCCAACGTTGGGGGGACCCGACAGGGTACTTGAAGAAGAAGATGTTTTGACAAAACGTTAGAGACTACCCCGCAGATATGTAGAATGAAAAAAAAGGATTAGCTAGCATCCAACATCCGATAAGGACGATTTTCCTCGGATACGAGGGACAGCCGATGAACGTATGTTTTTGAAGTACAAAAGCAATCGTTTGACTTATAAAAAAGAGTGTTTGTATTCTTAATATCGTTATTTTGTTTTGAAAAATCGATCATCCCGAATTGATCACGTTCAAAGATTTGATTGGTCATACCATTGTCATAGCTAAACGCACGTCGATTCATTAAACAAATTGTGCTGTGAGAAACAAATTCCCCAATAAAACAAAGATGAATGTTCTAAAAAATGACTAAGATTTCTAAAAAATTGTTGAAACGATTCATTTATATTTAAATGGATTAATGTAAATTCTAAATTGCTAAGCTTCGGCCTCCATGGTATGTCCAAAAGGAATGCAGTTGTGTATATTTAATGGATAAGATAAATATAGGACGAAATACGATTCAGTAAAATATTTTACAAGATCAAACAAGATGTGAAATGATAAGATATAGGAATGTTATTCAAGATTTTATAGCTGTGAGAGGACATTCCAGCTGATATAATCTGTTACTGTTTAGGATAATAAAATTACAAATTATTATCTTAATTTGTTTAATTTAAAATCAATCGATACAATCTACAGTTCTTGTTCTAGACAAACTATATAAATTAGACACAAATGCTTCTTGTTTTATTAGCTACCAATAAAACTTCACAGCAAAACAATTATAATACGTAAAGTGAAACGTATATTCGATTTATATTAGAGGAAATATATGATAATCTACTTTGGAAATTGAAAAACTTTGTTTAATCCACTATTTAATAAAAAATATTTAAAAAAACACGACATGTTTCGAAGGATACCTCCATCTTCAGGTGTAAAAATATAATAAAAACTAAACAAAGAAAGACTAATAAAAAACGCATTAAAAATTCGATACAATAATTCAAATTTAAAAATTAACCTGGGCTATTTGTAATAAGTAGGTACTAACAATTCTTTTTTAACACTTAGAATAAATAAATAATATTAAATAATAATAATGTATGATGATAATATAAAAACATATATAAAAATGTAATTTAGAAAAAAAACATACAATTGAAAAGAAATAATTTATATAGAAATTAATAAATGATTCATTTGCATTTGAATGGGAATGGGAGCTTGGGAGATTAAATGTAGACTAAGTATTTAAGGAGAAAGGAGTAAAAGGAGGTATCTGATTAGTAATTATATTTTCATGCAATTTCACCGACTTGAGGATTTCTAAATTTTCATGTTTCGCCGAAATACTATAATACTTCAACATTATTAAATATTTAAATTTAAAACATTGTCATTACATATCACAATTTATTTATATAGTTTGCCGCGACAGCTGTTTCGCCAACCTACACCAAATGATGCCAACATAGGTTTGCAAAACAGCTGTTGCGACAAACTCATATAAATAAATTGTGATACGTAATAACAGGATTTAAAATTTAAACATTTAAGAAGAAAGATACGTTAGAAGAAAGAAACATTAAATATTAATCATTTGATGTATGTCATGGTGATGTACTAGAACGACTAGTGTTGGGTTTATCCTTTCCTACACATACGGACAAACATTAGCGAATGCTCAGCAAACATTCAGAATTTTTTTGTATTTTGACAATGATTTGTATTTTGGATGTATGTTCTTGCGAATACCTCACAAATGCACAACTTTTTATATGAAACCTTAAAACAAATATTTCGATGAAAGAGGACTAGTCACTTTTGGGAGATTAATAGAATTAAGGTGCAGTCGTGTTGAAAAAAAATTACCGCCATATAATACGGAAGACTTGTTCAAATTCAAAAAAAAAACTACAAGGATCTGCAAAAAAAAAAGTATACATATTCTATATTTTGATCTAGTGCAGTTTTTGAATGAAGATGAAGTTAGATTCTTAAACATTTATTTAGCATTTTATATAATAAACGAAGGAGATTTGGTTTCATGTTTTATTATAGTTATAGGGGTAACATGTTGATTCAATAATTGAAATTTAGTGCCTTAGTAAGGCGAAACATGTCAATCTCATAAAATACTCGTATAATTAACTTTTAGAAAATAATCATTAATATCAAATAAAGAAATTTATTTTATCGTTATTCCAGATATTTTAAATCTTCTTCCATCTTCTTCTACTTTCTTAGCCTATTCCCGTCCACTCCTGGACAAAAGCCTCCTCCATTTGATTCTACGTCACTCAGTCTTGTGCAGACTGCATCCAGGTTATATTGGGGTCTAATCAGGTCATTCTTCCACCGTAGTTGCGGTCGCCCTGCACTTTTCTTTGCCGTCCATGGTCTCCGAGTCAGCAGTTTTCTTGTCCCGTCCGAGCTTCTGGCTACATGACCTTCCCATTGCCACTTTAGAGTCGCCACCCGGTGGATGATGTCTGTGACCTTTGTTTTTTCTCTCACCGTATCGTTTCTGACTCTGTCTCTTAGGCATATTCTTAACACGGCTCTTTTGGTCACTCGTAGTTTCTCGGTACTTTGATTTAGATGGCACTTTACCTTTTAATTTCTTAATTTTCTAACGAACTATCAATTCTTGAAAATCAAATTGAGATGATTTTATATACCATCTATTAAATTTATGTAATTACTTGGGGAATAAGTATTTATCGAATGAACTTGAGTCTGGGATAATTCTGGAAATAAAAAACTTGATTCATGATTTTTCGCCAATGAGACGGCTTTATTTATGTTCATAAATTTGTTATAGAAATCTATTCTGTGGTTCGTACGAATGTGTAGGAGATGCACAGCCGCGTGCGCGCGGCGCCAGCCACAGTTCCGCCGGGTAACAGTTAACAGTACCGACACCGGATAACGGAATAGGCCATTTTGGAAATGCCATAGTGGCTTTATCTCCGTTCTAAATTTTCAGTACATTTACTTTTTATGAAACGATGATTACTGCAGCAGAGAACAGTTGGCGAAGACACCCGCTCCAGATACAATCATCATTATAACAGAATTCAAATAACAGTAGCTAATTTCGTACAAGAGAGATGGCCATATATGTTTTGAAAACAGTTATGATGAATATATTTTATTGTTATATTACCATTTGTTTTGTATACACAGTAAACCTCATAATCCAATAGATTTAAGTTACTAATATTTCTTACTATAGTAAATATTGTGTAGTTATATTATTTAGATCATCGCACTTGTAAAAAATGTTGGACTACATTGTTTTTTTGAACTGTTAATTTATTTGATGTAAAACTTCATCTAAAATATTCATTAATTATAAGAACGTTTTATTCGTCCATTTAATTAAGCTCTAGCAAAGGAAATATATATATAACTTGCATAAAATGTAATAAAACTTCTGAAAATTATTTTGTAGAACAATTATGTAAACTCCATATTAAATGTAAAGGACTGATAAAAACTTCAATTTTTTGTATCCATTTGATAACGTCTTAACAAAGCAAAACTCTCATAATAAAATAAAACTTTATTCTTTTGAAAAGTATTCTTCAGTATTAAATATTATTATATTTATTTAGTTGTATTTGTTTATATAATAATTAAATAAAACGATTCTTTTTATAACTACTTCCACATTTGTCTTTATTTAAACAGCGACCGGTTTCCCCAGGCTCGCAGGCATCGACATACTGGGCGACGACGACCAGTCTGTCGATGCCTATAATGCAATGATTTTTGTACGAATTACAAACTCCATAAAATGGTTTTACTATGAAAATATAGGTAGCGTTAAGGATTGAACCTGTGTCCTGTTTCACGAGCAAATGGTTTTAATAAAAGTGGAATTGAAATATGTATAATTAATCTTAATGTTAAAAAATATGTTACAATATTGAAACGTATTGAAGTAAATTTTGACAGTTACAAATTTAACCGAGTCTGCATGTGGATAGAAGTGCATACAATGATTTATCGAGAAACGTTGCATACAGTACACGATATTGTATAGTAAAAATATGACCTCCGACCAATATAAAAACAATGACCAATCGAGTGTCCGAAATTGGAAACACATCAACGAGGATCTTACGAAACAAGTCATCTCTCTTTTCAGAAATATATTGTAATATATTTTTTAGTTATTAAATAAATTCTGGTGGAAAGAATGCATCGTGAAAAAATCAGAATAGCCTAATTATTTGAATTCCGATATTAAACAGTGTCGCAATAGAATGATATTAAATAAGTTTTTATTTGAAACGATAAGCCTATGAAGCCTGTGTTCTGCCAGTTGGTACTTATGGTCTGTAAACTGTAACATTGTCCAAACAAAGTGCCGAGAAAATACGAGTGACCCAAAGAGCCATGGAAAGAGCCATGTTAGGAATAAGCCTAAGAGACAGAATAAGAAACGATACGGTGAGAGAGAAAACAAAGATCATTGACGTCATCCACCGGGTGGCGACTCTAAAATGGTAATGAGCAGGTCACGTAGCCAAAAGCTCAGACGAAAAATGGCCAATAAAACTGCTGACTTGAAGACTGTGGAAGGCAAAGAGAAGTGCAGGGCGACCGCAACTACGGTGGAAAGATGATCTGAACAGACACGTAATCACCTGGATGCAGTCTGCACAAAACAGAGTGACATGGAACCGAATAGAGGAGGCCTTTGTCCAGGAGTGGACGGGAATAGGCTTAGGAAGAAGAATAAGAAGATGATATAAGTTTATTGTTTTTTAAACAATGATTTAAAACACCATATTAAATAATTGATACGAATGAAAACATAGGTTTTTCAAGAAGTTTTATTGTATTTTATGAGAAAGACATGTTTTGCATTTGCTGAACATTGTCAAATGTTCATTGTATTCTTTGATAATTCTTAAGCAAGACGAAACATGTCTTTAAACTAAAAACTTCTAGAAAACAAGCGTTTTCATTCCTATTAATTATATTGTACAAACATGACGTAGTTTTTAAAGTACAAAATTTATATACAATTAGCTGTATTATAAAATGAATTGCAAGTTACTTATATTAATGTTCCAAATGACTAAAAATTCCGCGATTCATAATTTTAGTGCGTTATAACAATTAAATATAATTGTTTGTATTAGAACATAAATTGAACTAGTTTTATTTTAAATTTTCATATGAAACATTCACTTTGTGGTTAGACATTTTAAAAATATAAAACTTTGTATTTAACCACAGTATGTGTGCACATACGACGTAGATGCGTGTTGCCCAGGATCGACAGACATGGAAGCAGATGGAAGAGGCCTAAGTCTAGGAGTGTACGGATATGGGCTGATGATGTGTGCCCATTCTTCTTCTTCTTCTTCCTTTTAGTTTAGGTCGTATGACCTGTTTGTGATGGTGGGCTATCCTGGGATGATGATGTCCAGCCATCTCTCCATCTCTTTGGGGGGCTTCCTGGTAATCTCTTGCTGTTTGGGTTTTCATCTTTAACAATTTTTGCAATTCTTGTATTCTCCATGCGGTCCACGTGGCCTCTCGAAAAGCGCCTTCTGCTTCTTCCCCATCTCACTATGTCCTCATCGCCACAGACAGACCTTACCGTTTCTTTTCTGATCCGATCTCTAAGGGTTTTGCCAGCGATGGAGTGTAGGGTTCGCATTTCTGCTACTCAAAGAAGGTTCTGAGTTCTATGGGTATCGTCTCTGACCTCCATTCCATACGTCATGATGGGGCGATGGAGTGTGTACATACTGTGGTTAAATACAAGTTTCATTTATTTATTTTATAGTTGTATTTTACCTAGATTTTAACGTCAAATCCGCTAACATCACGGATTGTAGTAAAAATATATATCCAAAAGATAACGCTATCATACATGTCATAATTTTATAATTTTGGAATGAATCTGTTCAAATTGGCAAAATTTAATACTACATATCATAACGACTATTTAGTTTCATGCATACCACGTTTTGCAGTATCCGCGTAATTTTAGTAAAGTCAGAAGTGGGTGGAGGTTGGATGTGTAGGTCGATCAAAGATTCTCTAAACGTTGTCCTATGAATACTTTCAAACTGTGTGTTGTTTAGCATATTTGACCTACGCATAAACCTTGTATCTATATAAACGAATATGTGTTGTTACTATAAAGATTGATTAAGATTATCAGTGATGAAAACAAATAATTATTTTTCGTAATTAATGTGCCATAAATTTGGGTGGAATTAATCTCTTCTTAACAATAAATTACTAATAGTTAAATACACAGGCTGAAATATACACAACGGGCTATAAAAAGACAAATGGTTGCTATAAGTTTCTTTAACAATACCTGTATTCTTAATTTTATTAAATAAAATAATAATACACTTTTAGTAATTCGTATTATTTTTCTTCTTCTTCTTCCTCAGCCTATTCCCGTCCACTCCTGGACAAAGACCTCCTCCATTCGCTTCCATGTCACTCTGTCCTGTGCAGACTGTATCCAGGTTATTCCGACGTGTCTGTTCAGATCATCCTTCCACCGTAGTTGTATAAGTTAACGCCCTGCACTTCTCTTTGCCGTCCACGGTCTCCAAGTCAGCAGTCTTCTTGTCCACTTTTCATCTGAGCTCCTGGCTACGTGACCTGCCCATTGCCATTTTAGAGTTGCCACCTGGTGGATGATGTGTGTGACCTTTGTTTTTTCTCTCATCGTATCGTTTCTGACTCTGTCTCTTAGGCTTATTCCGAACGTGGCTCTTTCCATGGCACCAACCGGTTTCGCTCCCGCCGCTAGCTTCGTCAGGGTGAGAGATTAAACTAAATATATAATCAGAGAATAACCTATGAAGAAATAAATATATATTAATATATGTAACTCTGTATTTTATTAATAAGTTTTTGTAGAGTTTTGATTTAGTGGCCGTACTTGCCATCTCTAATATTGTCTTAATTTTATTATTATCTTAATTTTATAACAACAAACTATCACGCCGTTTCCCCGCAGTGGTAGGCAGAGAGAATGGACCGCCAGACTACTCTATCCTGACATACCTCTCTAGCTTCCTCCACATTCACATACCAACCCTTCTTTCAACGTCACTATCCTTTCGGCCATCCGCTGTGAACATGCTACCTACAGACATAAATTCCCTCACCTGTTCCAAGTTCTCTTCATTCACACTTATATTAAAAACTGTCATTTGCTCTTTGCTTTCAAAAACTGACACCTTTGACTGGTGTTTTGGGATCTTTGGTATATCGGTGAAACTTGTTATCTTCCTCGACTGACGTTTTGGAGATCTTTGCAGTCTCCATCTTCAGGGAAGTTTTATCCATATTCTCCACTCATATCTCATATATCTACCTTTTTAGTAGAAACTGCAACGATCTTCGAAACGTCAGTCGAGAAATATTACAAGTTATACGGATATACCCAACCAAGATCCCAAACTACATATTGCTAATAACCGTGAAAATCTACGCATTTATCTAATAACCGATTTGCAGTAGAAATAAGAAGATTTTATTGTTACGAATTAAATTTTAAATGTCCTGAAAAAACGTATTAATTATTACAATACAAGCTCTACTGGAAGGTCTTTACGGTATTATATGGAATGGAGTAGGCTTATAATATCGGAACTCTGCCTTAAAGGGTTATTAGGAACTATACAGATAACTGTTCTGATAGTTTTCGATATTCATTCATTTTTACGCTTTGATATAATACCTTTTATACGATCCAAAACCACAAGACCAACCAAGTCTACTTCCAAATTCAAAGTAAACTCAACTCTTCTATAAATACATTGGTATGGGCATAGAAGCATTCCCTACACCACTGCCAATTAACCTGTTGATAAAATCACAGAATCTGATTGGGTACCTTCTTACAAAAACTTAGTGTCGAGCCGAGGAGTCATGCTTCATGATCTGGCTCGACCAATCAGGGCTCGGAGTTCCGCTCTGCCGGTCATGCGGTTACCCGCGGAAGACAGCTGCCGCCAAGATTTTTTCCAAATTCAAATTTAAATTCAAGAACAGAACGCGAAGGTCGGAATTACTAAAGGAGACTTCGACTCAGACTTGAGTCAAGTGTTGAGATTTTCAAAAATATTTGAAAAATTAAAAATATATAACTGAAATAATATTGTGCATTAAGAAAATTTGAAAATAATGAGATAAGTAATAAGCAAATTAACTAGTTTAAAAAATTTGATAGAATTATAACATTCAAAATATATCAGTTATTGAAAAAAATGTCTCATCCATTGAATATATACACAATATTTTGTTTTATGTTTTTTTATGTAATTCATAATTCACACAAAATATAATATATTTTCAATTTTTGATTCTACAATTGCACACTTCTAAAATTGATTCTACAATTGATTACATTGTTCAAACAAAGTGCCGAAAAACTACGAGTGGCCCAAAGAGCCATGGAAAGAGCCATGCAAGGAATAAGCCTAAGGACAGAGTCAGAAACGATACGGCGAGAGAAAAAACAAAGGTCACTGACATTACCCACCGGGTGGCGACTCTAAAATGGCAATGGGCAGGTCACGTAGCCAGAAGCTCAGATGAAAAGTGGATAAGAAAACTGCTGACTTGGAGACCGTGGACGGCGAAGAGAAGTGTAGGGCGACCGCAACTACGGTGGAAGGATGATCTGAACAGACACGTTGGAATAACATGGATGCAGTCTGCACAGGACAGAGTAATATGGAAGCGAATGGAGGAGGCCTTTGTCCAGGAGTGGACGGTAATAGGCTGAGGAAGAAGAAGAAGAAGAAGATTCTAATTAATATAACATTTAGTCGAAAAGTTTTAATTATTGAGTTTAGTCTTATCGTTTGATGAAGTATCATTTCGTAATTTTAGTAAACTAAACTGATCGTGCATCAAAAAAGTGACGCAGTCTCGATTGGTTTCTTTCCCAAGCTTCTATACAAATAAATATTCTGGAAATAGCGTAGTTGCTATTCTTAAGACTGAAAAAAAAGAAACCAAGGGAAAGTCCGGTGAATCTCAATTATTTTTATGAATAATTTACTAAAAAAATTACACAAAGTACTTTCTGATATTCTTTATTTTCTTACAAACAATTTTCCGCTGAGGAATCGTGAATCTTACCTTTAATACCTGACGAAAAAAAGGAAAAATATTATGGATATATTTGTTGATTGATGGACTTCAAATATATAAATATGAATACTCTTTATATTTTGAGATTCATCCCCATTCTTATTTTGAATTTAAAAATACATTAATTAAAATACAGATTGAAAATTCGGCACTTAAAAGAGGATCTCTTAACTCTTCCAGACACAAAACTCGCTTCTCTCCTTTATTTATATTGAAATCACTTCAAATTTCAAAATAAGAAATTTAATACCCAAAACACGTAACCTGGTTATAGAAAATCAACCCATAGAACAGGTCAGGACCTTCAATTATCTAGGCATAGACCTGGTGGGAGGAGCTGATCTGCGGGAAGAAATACAAGCCCAACTCAACAAGGCAGCTGCAATCTCTGGCGCTCTAAAATCCACAATATGGAAAAACAAAGACATGGCTATTCAGAGTAAGCATGATTTATAGTTGACAATCTATAAAGCATGCGTAAGACCAATAATAACATATGGCGTCCAAGCAATGGCAAACACAGTAAGGACCAAACAGGTTTTGAAAACTTCCAAAATGAAAACACTGAGGACGATAGCAGGCAAGACACTGAGAGATCGCGTGAGGAACACCAGAATAAGAGAGATAGGGTAAAAGTGGGATAGATGCCGCAGGGGGATAGATGCCACGATTATCATATCGAGACATGCATAACTATTACACTGCCAATATTGACTTTATAACAAAGCTCTACCCCACTCTCCACCAGGGTGCCCAGTGTATCGCGTTGTGACGGTCGTGTAAGTGAGGAACTTGTTAAATAGGTGATTACGCTCGAACGATTGCTGGATTTCGATTTCCTACTTTATCATTTCGCTCGGAACTTTTGAGCGTATGAGGTAAGTGATAATATTTTTATGTTTACGATCAATGTATACTCGTACATTTAATGCAAAGATTGTACTGTGATTAAGTATTTATTTCAGTTAACTTATTTTATATATTTAAAGGCGTCTATCCCCTCCAAAAAGGATAGATGCCCCAGTCCTCGTGAGTATAGTTGCCCTTTGGGGCATCTATCCCATACTAATTCAGCATTTTTATTTTCCAGCAATGCCACGCAAATACGTACGCAAAATTGGAAGAGCAAAACCAAGAGCCATATGGACCGAAGATGTTCTTAAAAACGCTATATACCATTATACAAGAGAGGTAAGCAATCGGCTGCAGTACCTACTGACCACTAAAGAAAATATTTCTGCAAAGGAAAATAACGTTAAAGGTAAAGCCAACCCATGCTTGTTATGCAAAAATAGCAAACAACGTACCTTATCTGAAGTGCAGATAACTTCATTACTGTCAAAAAAAGACCTAGAGTAGTTTCAGAAGGTAGTGATGAAGATGAAGAAAGTGACCATAAATGCGTGGAATGTTTTGAAAATTACCGGAAAACTAAATCTTAGGTGGATTGGATACTATGTACTCGTATTATGTGCAGGAATTGGCTTCAAGAGTTGCACTTTGTACAGGAATATCTGTAATCAATGTAGACGGGCTAAACTTCTGCAAATGAAAAAAAAAACTTTCGTATAAAATATTAGGTATAAAATTACTAAACTGAATTATAATGTTAGTTTTAGGGGCCAAAAATGATTGTGACATAATTGTGACAAAATAAAAAAATACATTAAAAATATTTTTTTAACTCATTTCATAAGGCAACTATCCCACCAGTCAAAATAACATTGAGGCATCTATCCCATAGAGTAGGCATATATCTTCATTCATAGGGGTTTCGAAAATAATTTCTTACAAAAAAAATACCATAAATACTATACTTTTTACACATGCACAATATTATATAATAGGTAAACTAAACGTCACATAAGTATCAGATAGTTTAATTCATAAGTTTGTCGAAAAATCGTATTTTTCAAAAAGTGTGGCATCTATCCCACTTTTACCCTACGTGAGGTTGAGGTAGGTATTGTATTGAAGTAAAATATAAGGGGGAATACCAAAAATCTTACCCATGTGGTGACTATATTTATAGAGATAATAAAGTTATAACTATAGTGTATGGGAAAGTAATATAGCCATAAATGGATACATCTGGTAAATACAGGTATATTAGTTCGTTTTATCTTCTCCTTGCTTTCAAATCCCTTTTCCTGATAATTGTGAACCTGGTGAAGCATCCGATTAACAAGATTTCTGATTCAAATTAAAACTATGCGAAGATCTTAATATGTTTAATATATTTGCTTAGATTTTACGATCTCTTGTTGACATTTAGCTTCATTCCTGGACACGCATCCCAGTTCTGAATATAAAAGATTTCAAATAAGAACCCGTTGTAGGAAATCAATTTGAGCCTATATTTATTCCAGGAAAAGATTCAATATCTTGAAATTGGTTATTAAAATAACTAATAATATATTTAAGGATTAATTGTATCTCAATAGAGACGAAGATGTAAATTTATTCGGAAATATAATATGGTAGTCGAGGCGTTTACAGGACTTATTACCTGTCATTGGTTGGGTTAAGCGATCACTTTATGTTAACAACAACATTTTACGACCACCACGTCTGACAAATTTTTGGAACTTGTATATATAATGCTATTATACTATTTTTAAATAACTTTGTAGGTCAATCTACACTAGCGCCATCTATTAAGATACTTTGTATACATTCAAAAAAACAAATTTAATAATAAATTTATAATTTCTGAACAAAACACAACAGGTACTACATATGTTTTAACATATGTATAAATAATCTTTATTATTGTATGATCACATATTGTTAGGGGAACTCCAAAGATTTACAAACAACTTATATTATTTATAACTTATATATCATCGGATATGCAAGTAAATTGATGAATTTCAATAAATTTATTATGTGCTTATCACGATTTTTACGGACCGTTTTCCCAAATATTTTATAAGTAGTTATTTCCAGTACGTAAGTTTACGTCATCAATTTTGTTAGACATCTGTAACACCTTTTTGAGGAATTTGGAAATTTACGCTTTAAATACCTGTTGTGACGCGTGCAAACTATAATCGTTTATAAGATAATGTAATGATTTTACAGAAATCTCCCAAAGTTAATTTTAAATAAGATTAAATTTTATTGATCATTTACCAAGTACGTGGTTTTAATACCTCCAAACTGGGGTAACCCGTTCTAGGGAGGCATTCCTAGCACTCTATATAATTTCAATAAATAAATTACAAATTTAGGGAAGAATTAATGAACAAGGGGAGCAACACATATCCTAAAGTGTATTACTTAATATTAATTGTTTTATAGAATATAATTTATTATTACACTATTTAAAACTATTTACTTGATTTTAAATTTTTTACTACATTCAAGCCGCCCTTTTTTAAATGTCTCCGTAGTTTCATTTTTTTGTAATTGTGCATTGTCATTTTTTGTGGGTTGTTTATAGTTTTGTTTACTATGTTATATATAATAGTTTGGGTCCAAGATAGTAAAAATGTCTTTGCGCATAAGAAGTTTTAGTTTTTTGTACATTGTAATGAGTCTCTCCCTACCTCGGCTAGCGCAGAGAGCGGGCCCTTAGATCTCCGGTTTTCTCGTGAGATACTTTCCGGCTGTTTGTCATTCGAATAGGGAAAGGTGTAAATAAATACATATGACGGAATACATGAGGGTTTATTATAACACAAAAAAATAGTTACAATAGTTATCTAGGGGCTAGAGATGTCGTACGTATACAAAAAAAGAGGCACATGGTGAAATAATGAAGAGGCTGTTTGAGGCGATTCCTCGACGGCGTGCTCGTCAGGACATCGACCGGCGACGTCGTCCGTAGACGTTATCAGCGACGCTGACCAGAAGATGGTGGGTCAGCAAATCAATATGTAGAGCGTCACCTGGCAGACACGAGGTTCCCTAACCTGTTGGTGCTGTCTGAAGCGGCGTGAAGTGGTCCTCGCAGTTCCGCATGGTGGTGAGGTCAACCACGTTGTCGGGGCATGATGTGCGACAACACGTGGGCGGCAATTTCGGGAGCAGAGGATGGCTCGGACCGTGGCGGAGGGAATCAACCGCAGCAAGGTCGGGCTTGACAAACGGCCTGGGAGCGGATATGCACTTTTGGCATCGCCATAGTGCAGGACAAGTTGGCGGAAGACCTGAAATAATGCCACAGATTTTATGGGCACGATGGCAAGTACCGCAAATACCTTGCTCGAAGTTATTCCATGGCGGATGAGGCTAGATGAAAACGGATTATCCCATCGGGAAAATCGCGGGTCGAAACGGCGATCCTCCAATCGATGCCGAGAAGTTGACAGCTCAAAACGAAGTGAAGTCGGGCCGAATCGGCTGCGCAGAAAAGATTGCGCAGAAGGGGCTGAGAGTGAACTGCAGAGGGCGCACACATCGGGGTGAATTTAGCGCCAAATCCGCGAAACGCGCGGGAACAAGAGTCTGTAGCACTCTGGTGGTAAAAACGGGAACTAGGGGTTTGAATGGGGTCTAGAGCTAAACACTGAATATTAAGATAACCGAAAATAAATAAGAAATAGTAACTTACGTTACAACATAATGGTTATGTTTGTTGCGTGTGTTGTACGTTTGTTGTCCTTTTATGTGTCTTTCGGTGTCCGTGTGATGGTGCACGACTAAATTTCTTATATATAGTTGAATTATGTCCGGTACTTGAAATTCATCGAATAGTTGGTCTGAGGGGTAACGATATGTTTTTTGGGCTACAATAACTGATAATAAATAAAACAATGTTTTTAATACTACTTCCACTTTAATCTTTATTTCGAGTTTAGTTTGTGTATAGCCCTGAAGAAAATCGCTACAGAGTGAAACAGATTGGCTAAACTTACTCAAAATAAAGTGATTAATACAAACGAAAAAAAGTGTTTGCTTCCATATTTTTAATAAATGTTTTATTTTTTTATAATCTATGTAAAATGAAGGCATTTTGAATATGTGTTTAAATCTTCTTAAATCAGTGCTTTTCTCTAAGTAGGTTTAATTTTATGCAATGGATTTCCTACTATAAATAAAAAAAGCCTCGTACGGTACAAAATTTGTCCTATATCAAAACAATCATAGGTGATATAATGAACCTTTTTGAATGAGCTTTTATTTTATATGAAGAACATATCGTCGGTTCAAAGGTAAAACTCATTAAGTGACCTTTCAAAATTTTCTCATTTTTTTGCAACTTCCGCATCAGACTTGTGAATTCTACGTCAGAAAACAATCACCAAGTGTATTTATTAAAGAATAACAGTTATTCTTTAATAAAAACATTTGGTGATTACTTTCTGACGTAGAATTCACAAGTCTGATCAGAAATTGCAAAAAAATAAATAAATAATACAAATGTCACTTAATGAGTTTTACCTTTGAACCGACGATATTGAGAATTGTGCCCAAGCAAAAAAAAATGCGTGTAAAAGTGTAGTTAATTTAACAGAATTTAGAAAAAAAAAGCTTTTAAAGAATGTGTTAAAGTGTGTAAGTGTGCATAGCTCGTGAATGAGCTTATTTTTCTACATTGACGCAATGGCCACTCGAACTTCTCCAGCGCCCCCTAAATGCTAAAAATTTAAAAACGCACCGCCAGACCTCCAAAACGCCCGCAAAGGGGCGCTGGCGCCCCGGTTAAGAATCACTGATTCAAATCAAGAAATTTGTTGTTCATGTGATGGTTGAGAACATCGACAAAATTTCACAACAGTAAAAAGAAGATAAAAGCATGTACATGGACCAATATTTCAGTGAGATTTCAATCGTGTTCAGGCAGTTAACGCTATTAATTGGAGCATAAATCTGTTTAAACAAGAACATAATTGAGGGACATGAGATTAGTAGCGCAAGACGGAATGAGTTTATTAGTGCATTTTCGTTCAATAGTACGAGGCGAGGCTATACGGTCTAAATGGCGGTGCCTAGGCGGGGGCGGGGACTCGCCCGATCTTAGCTCCGTATGGAAAATATTATTAATATTGCATTTCATATTAACCATGAGCGCTTTTAGTGTAAATTCCGAAAAAGACCAAAATAATATAATTTATATCTTCTATATCGTTGGTTCGTATCGTTGGCTAAATCGTTGATTCGGACATATGGAGCGAATGGTTAAAAAAGTATTCGTTAACGATGTAAATGGAGTAAGGAGTCGAGGTAAACCGAGGAAAACATGGCATGACCAAATTAATCAAATATTAAAGGTTGGTCATGTCAGAAGCCGGAAGAATCGAGGTGCGTGTATGACTCGATGTATGAATGTGGAGGAAGCTAGAGAGGTGTGCCAGGATAGAGTAGTGTGGCGGTCCATTCTCTCTGCCTATCCCTGCGGGGAAACGGCGTGATGGTTTGTTGTTGTTGTTGTTGTAATATCTTCTATGTTCGCCAAACTTTGTATTGCAGATGTTTTATTTTCTTTTTTACTAAATAACTAACTAACTAACCATCACGCCGTCTCCCCGAAGGGATAGGCAGAAAGAATGGACTGCCACACTTTTCTTTCCTGACATATTTCTCTCGCTTCCTCAACATTCATACATTCTCACATGGCCGACATTCAATATTTGATTTATTTGATCGAGCCACGTTTTCCTCTGTCTTCCTCTATTTCTGGTTCCATTTACATAGTTAACATATAATTTTTTTACCATTCTTTCTTCATTCATTCTTTCCATATGTCCAAACCATCTTAATGATCCTTTCATTATTTTGTTCATAACACCATCATTCGCACCGCATTCACTTCTTATATTTTCATTCGACATTCTATCATACACAGAGTATCCACACATTCGTCTAAGATATATATTTACATACTTAAAATTTAAAAAAAATTAAATATCAGACATATTTCGGACAACCCGGTCCTTCCTCAGTGATATTATAAATATATTTAAAATATTATGATATTTAAATATCAACTGTATATGATAGAGTGTCGAATGAAAATATAAGGAGAATAATGAAAGGATCATCAGATGGTTTGGACACGTGGAAAGAATGAATGAAGAAAGAAGAATGGTAAAAAATATATGTTAACGATGTAAATGGAACTAGAAATAGAGGAAGACCGAGGAAAATGTGGCAAGATCAAATAAATCAAATATTGAATGTCGGCCACGTGCGAAACCGACGCGTGTGCATTACATGATATATGAATGTTGAGGAAGCGAGAGAAATATGTCAGAAAAGTGTGGCAGTTTATTCTTTCTGCCTACCCCTTCGGAGAGACGGCGTGATGGTTAGTTAGTTAGTTAGTTAGTTTGTAAGTAATTACCTGAACCCCAATAAGAATTTTATATTATTATTTATTATTATAGAGAAATTGACGCGCGTGCATGACACGATGTATGAATGTTGAGGAAGCGAGAGAAATATGTCAGGAAAGAAAAGTGTTTCATTCCATTCTTTCTGCCTACCCCTTCGGGGAGACGGCGTGATGGTTAGTTAGTTTATTTTTAATTTTAATATTGATTACTCGCACCTATATAAACTACGTCACAGGAAGTGCAGACGGCACAACGGATCGTCCATGGAGGTGCATCTGTACGCCAAACAGGTAAACGCTGAAAGGAGCATGCGCTGTGAAATCATGAACAATGAGTGGGGCTCCTGTATTATCATTCATAGAGCGGGCATTCCGTTCGGAGCTGTGTGCTGGCTGGGGCTAATTATTGGAGTAGGATAATATTCCGAGAAGATGGTACACGAGTTCTTTGGGAGCGTGAGAGAGTAGCTCGCGGAAGTTCGAGAACGGGTTCACAGGGGCTGACACGGCTCGCCATCTTTCTGCGTTAATAGACGATTCTTTTTCATATCATAACAGTACCTTTGTCATTATTGTTTAGCTAAACTTTTTAGCTTCGCAGTTTATAGGCTTTTTAAAAGGAGGCGTGAGACTGCTATGAACCTTCGTATGTAGAGCCGATCTGGTTTTCACACTCTAGTAAAGCGAAGTAGTTTGTTGGAAAAAATCGCATCATAATTTTATTTAACAATAAACTAGATAAAACAGTAATTATAACAACACAATTATCAGTAAATCATCGTCACGTAAAGGTGTAAACATCAAATGTTAATCCTACAAGTTGCATTTATATATCATATCTGCACCTAAGAGCAATAATGTCTTAAGTGCATGTTGGCCGATATTTTTTATTATTATTATTTTTTTTTTGTTTTGTTTACACAACAGGTCGTTTGGACCCAATTACTGTATACAATTAATTTTTTTAGCTATTATATTGATTCTCGTTACATGTGATAGATAGCCAATCTATCGCCATTTTATTGTCACGTGAATTCTACACCAGACCAAAGACAGTGTGATAATCACACTGCCATCGCCGGGAATCGAACCCAGGACCTTCGGCATGGAAGTCAGAGCTCGTAACCACTCTGCCACGAAGGTCGTCTATGAGTTATGATAGCTAACTAACTAACTAACTAACTTTCCCCAGAGGCAGAGAGGATGGATCGCCACACTGTTCTATCCTGACACAATTCTCGCGCCTCTTCTAAATTCACACATCGTGACATGCACGCTCGTCGATTGTTCCTACTTCGAACATGGCCGCCCATCAGTAATTGGTCAATTTGGTCATGCCATGTCTTCTTTGACCTTCCTCGACTTCTTTTCCCATTCACACTTCTTGTATATATCTTTTTTCCCATTATTCCTTCATCCATTCGTTCCATATGTCCAAACCATCTTTGTGACCTTTTCGTTATTTTATTTATCACGCACTCATTCGCCTAACATTCCTTTTTTACTTCATCGAGTTATGATAGCCATGTCAGTAATAATTTTTTAGTACATTTATATGGCTTAATGGTTAATTATTTCTATATTCTAATATAAACTGTATGCTTAACATATTTTACTATTTTCTGGATACTGCGTCAATTCTTCTTCTTCGTATTAATGGCAAGAAAACTTTATACATATATCGCAGAGCTAAAAAATGCTCTCCATTTTCTCTTGCTATTTAGGCGAAAGGTTTTGGCGACTTTTAGTCGTTTCCAGGAGGCACCTTGTTTGCCCTGTATCAATGATAATATAATATTTACTTAACGTTGTGTCACGACTTGACTATTGTAATGTAATTTATGCAAACATTCCAAAACAACAATTAAACAAACTTCAATCTTTAGTCTTCAAAGCGCTACATGGGATTGCACTAATTTATATATCCGAACTCTGTATAACGGACAGCCAAAATTCAAGGAAATCCACACTTCGCTCGGCGAACTCCACTGCAATAGGAAGATTAGTTGAGCCGAAGTTGTTCCAGTACATATTTTAGGGATCGAGCCTTTGCAGTAGCCAGTCCATCGGCTTGGAACAATCTCCCTTCATATCTTAGATGCATAAATGATCCGATAGATTTCAGATCTAAGCAGAAAACCCATGTTATTCATATTTCATACCCAAAAAACCCAACTTCTACATTTTGTTTTATAAATAATAGATTAGAAATAAATTTCGAATATCAGATGCAGCGTTCATATTTAGAGATTTAAAACATGTCAAACAGAGGTGATTAAAATAAAAAAAAACGACACTTTAAGAGTTTGATTATTATTATTGTAAATATTAAATCATTTCAGCCAAAAAATTATCTTAAGGCTTTATGGCTCTTAGGTTCAACAGATTTATATCATGATAAAATCATAATAAAAATATTTCAACATTATTTGAATCTTCGAGTGAAAATTTCAATTTTATCTATTCAAAACTAATTTGGGTATGGATTTAGTTATAATTTATTTATTACCAAAGTGTCATATCACATAGTCCCATTAAAATTTATAACATAGCCTGATTGACAGCTCATAAATGAACTCATTAAATACATGCGCTTAATGGTGAATACATTAAACTAATAGCTAAGTACTATCTGGATCAATTAACTATTGGATAAAGTTGTCTTTGAACATATTTCAAAGATAAAAAAGAAGATTTGTTTATGGCATCATTTAGGTCCACTTAATGACATGTAACCACTGTTTTCTGGATAGATCCATTTTGTATTTTTATAAAAATATATGATTATGCAAACAATTAAGCATATTTGATATTTATTGTTTCTTTCGCCATTCTAAGGCATTTGAAAATGCATAAGAAAGGCAAAACATGTCTATCTTAAAATTAAAATTAAACTTTTCGAAAACAGACGATTTCATTCGTATTAATTAAATGGTTTTCACTTCTTGTGTCCTGTATCTTGTAACCCTACCGCAATATAATAAAATATATCGTTCGCTAATTAAAAGTCTTGTTCATATTGCTCATCTCTAGTACATTTATTTATTTATCCTTCCTTCTTTAATTCATTCCATATTCTTAACTTTAACATCGTCCTATTTTGTCTAAGGCTTAATATTTACTGTTTTTATATCAAAATATTCTTAGATTTATGTCAATTATCTATAATATATAAACAAAATATGAAATGGAATCAACCCTGTCAAAAACAAAATAAAAAAACAAAATAAAAAAAACAAAAGAAAGCTTTCCGATTTTTATTTTAAAATGAATATTTAAATGTGAAACAGGATAGCTTCCGGAATAAATCTAAAAATTCAAATTCAAATTAATTTACTTCTCTCAAAAGACACAACAAACATGTTAACAGTTTAAGGTATATATTTTAGAACAGGTAAAATATCAGGGTCGTATGAGAGATGGTTCGACTTCAAGACAACATACTCTGTAAAGTCGAGAGTAATCTGGAAATTTTAAAGATGCATATTGCATATGTACTCAGTTCAAAGAGTCCGCCAAAGTGAAGCAGATGGTAGCTGGTCGGGTTATTTCCGTACAACTCTTGTTGTATTCACACATCGATATGAAACACATAACTCATTCTAAGGTGCCCATTATTCCAAATCATATAAGACCATGACCAATTTAATTACTCAATTCAACAGTGCGGCAAGACGTACAGTGTCCATAGTATAGGTGAGAAAAGCGTGGTATCCGAGTGGTGTGCTTAAGGTGTGACTGGGAGAGTAGACATTACATCATTTGTGATCGTACTTTAGGTCGGAAATACATAACAGTAGATAAATGTATGTAAACGTCATGTGGTTGATCTTGTCCTATACCAATAAGGGATATGGCATATGCTAATATACTTTTTGGTCAAGTCATGTAAAATAAATTGAAAATTATAAATCAAAATTAAATTTCAGACATCTGTAAACAAAGGATGTCCTTATATCGACCCTTACACAATACATGTAGTAAAATATTGTATAAAATAAAAGTAAGCTCGGTATTAGAAAACGTTTAGAACTAAAGTAACAAGAACGCTAATTTCGTGTTCACAAAGAGAAAGAAAAAATGAAAAAATACAGATATGAGAGATGGTTAGTATTGTACTATTTTTATACTTGAGGGTATTATTTGCAAACCCGGCAAACTCCACCAACAATCAAAAGTGAGATATGAATTGGGTCTTATTCATAATACATTTGCACACAATTTTTATTGATTTTAAGTTTCAAATTCGGCTTCATTCTGAAGAATTTTGCTATTAAAATATAGGGTTTGTTGCAAACATGGCAACCTCCACTTGAGTGTTGCAAAGCTGGCAAACTCCAAAATGAAATTCATTATTTTACTTTAATTATCAACATAATTCATTGTGTTGCCACACTGCTACGAAAGTCGACAGTTGTTCTTTCTTTATTTTTAGGTAATACTAAATAATATAATGGAATATAAATTAAATAAACCGTTCAGCCGTTCAACAAGTGCACCATCTAAAATAACTTTATTTGTTAAATTATTTTTATTTAGTTATTTTATTTTATATCATTGTATTTTATATGATTTGTTTTGGATTTATTTTATAGACGTTGGACGATCGAAGTGTGCGCGGGAGATGCCTATCACACCGCATCTCTCGTGGGGCGAAAATAGAAGAATGGAGTGCCGCATCGGTTAAAGTGTGGCAGTCCATTCTTTCTGCCTATCCTTTCAGAGAGAGGGCGTGATGGTTAGTTTACATGAGGGAGTATGGTAGCTATCCTTGGCTCTATCCCACGGCATTTCTTTTGGGAATGCTCGGAACCAATTCTCTACAGCTTCGTAGAGATGGACATCTAATTACCCATTTCTTTAGATTAATTAGGGGATACTTCTAGAACTCGGCCGTACTGGAGGGTGTTCGGCTTTTTGTCCCCGATAGATATCTCCGACAGCGACAGCACAGATTGTTTTACCTACCGGCTGACAGAACCAATCTGCCTCTGGTGACACCGGTGGGAAAAGCAATTAGTCTGCTGAACGCGGTCTCCTCGGAGATCGACGTCTTTCATGTTAGTGAAAGTACGTTCAGAAGGCAAATACTCTTAATTCTGGAGAGTATCCTGTCTTCCCAATGTTGAACCATCTCTTATGCGTTTCTGGTAGTATACTATATATAATATATTATTTTACCTGTTCTCAATAGATGCCTTAAAAATAAATTTTGTAATGTCTGTTGATGAAATAAACTGATTTGATTTGATTTGATTTACTGAATAAAATGCAAAACTCTTTGCGATGCAATGTTGGCAACCATGTTTTCACATTGATATAGTTGATATGTTATTTAAAAAAAATTACGGTTTTAAACATGATGAACGAAGAATTGAATTCACTTTTTAACACAGGGCACTATTGATCGTCGCTCCGTAAGATAATCGTTAAGGGATGAAATGACCCTACCTGACTTCTTATTCTATGACTTATTCTACCTGTTACAGTGATCTCCGAACAAAAAGGCAAACATAATTGGTGATCCACCGTGTCCCAATTTCATAAGAATGTATCCTTTTCGAAGTCTATTCAATTGATAACATATTTATATCAGTATAAAAATATTGTGCACATGAATGATGGTATGATAACATTTACGTATAATTCAGTTATAATGATATATTTAAAAAAAAATATTTTATTGGTGGTTACATGAAATACGAAACATTGAAAAAATCATTTTGAAATTGATTAAATACTGAATACAGATATTCACATCATGCTTCTTAATATATTAATGTTGTTTATTGTTTCTTGAACAAATATGTTAAATCCCATTAAAAAAATAAAGTGAATTTTCTAGAAATTTTATTATATTTTATGGGAATTATATATTTCACTTTACTTTTACAATAATGTATTTTATAATGTCTTAGCAAAGGGATTCATGTCATTCACATATAATACAGTAAAGCTTCTAGAATACAAAAAGTTTCTTCAATATTATATAATATTAAGGTTGGTTATTGAAATTTATTGGTAGACGTTCATTATCAATATTGCAGATGCAGATAAATAAAAAATCCTTATAAAAAATATAAAGTTTAATTCTACTTGTTAATTTTCTTGCTTCAACTAGTTTCGGTAGATCGATGCCCTCTTTAAATTTAAAAATAAAATTGATAGAAAACGTCTTACTAGAAGATGGCAGCGAGCTGCCGAACCGGTCGGAAATAGAAAATGAATGATTTTTTTTTTCATAATTAATAAGTATACTTAGATTTTTTCATAGAAGAAATATATCCTATTTTGGAAAGATCCTGTATCCGGTCGTACCTTTGATCAAACTGTATAACTGTTAATCTAAAGGGGCATTTTCTTGAGCCAGAAACAGCGGTATAGTAAGCACAAATAAAACTGACCATCCTAATAAAGCGAGGGATAATAAAATTAGTATTATATGGTGGCAAAGGGAGTTTTGGATAAATCTCCTTTGGCTGTTACTGCGAACTGGCTTCAAAGACCTCAAATCATTTCACGATCCTGTTTCTTCATGTCTCGGTTAGTTATAGGAAGCGGTGAGGCTTTTTCTTGTTCGTATTTGCCGGCTTCCTCGCGTCATGGATGCAAAGGCGTAACATTTTATTATTTTATGCCTTCAAAATAAAATTAACTGTTATAGAATATCACAATTGATTTTATTTCTTTTAGAATTGTCACGACAGCTGTTTCGCTAACCAATTTTAGCATCATCAGGTGTTAAATCAACTTTTGGCCAGGTGTTACAAACAACAGTTGATTATAACATCGATGATGTTAACATTGGTTAGCGAAACAGCTGTCGCGACAATTTTAAAACAAACCAACTAATTAACCATCATGCCGCACAGAAACAAAATAAATCTAAAACAAATAATATAAAATACAATGATTAAAAATAAGATAACAAAATAAAAATAGTTTAACACATAATGTGTTAAATTATTTTGTGACAATTTCAAAAGAAATAAAATTAATTGTATTGAAATATCAAAGTGTTTCCGCCAAAACAATGGATTATCTTTTCAAAATAAAAATCGGTGTACTGAGATTTCAATATAACAAATATTCTAAATTTCAAACTCATTTCCTGCACTGAATTTTTTTGAAAGATAAAAGAATCATGGGAGCCGTTTATAGCAACAAGGGTCCATTATAAACCTCTTTATAAACTATAATATATTTCATTATTAGGTCATTTGGGGATTTAATTTGTTGAACAATAAAGCCTCGATTTTTTGGGGCGTTTTTCTTCGGTTCTTCAAATTTATCTGAATTAACTAATACTTAAAACAAAATAAAATTATTTACTGTAAACGATTAAAATTAAGATTCAAGGAGATGGATTATTTATGAATTTATTGAAATCAGTAAGGGTAGAATATGGAAACAAGATAATAATTATAATGTGTTACTTTCAATAGGCAAAGAAGAAAAATCGAGAAAGGGTCACTAAGATGGTTTGGATATATAGAAAGAATGGATGAGGGAAGAATGGTTTAAAAGATATATACAAGTAGTGTGAATGGTAAAAAAAGTCGAGGAAGGCCAAGGAAGACATGGCATGACCTAATTAATCAATTAGTGAAAGGCAGCCATATTCGAAGTAGGAACAATCGACGAGCGTGCATGTCACGATGTGTAAATGTAGAAGAGGCGGGAGAGTTATGTTAGGATAGAACAATGTCATCCATCCTCTACTTGTCTACTCCTCCGGGAAAACGGCGTGATGGTTAGTTAGTTATTAACTTTCAATATTGCAAAGTTTTTAATCAAATCGAATAATTTTCTACACCCTGCTAGGGTAATATACATATTTTTTTAATTATAAGAAAATGTTTAATCTTTTCTTAGTTTTTCAAAATATTGCAGTACCAATGCGCAAACTATAATATTTTAAATTTTATTTGACATATTTTCCTGCATACATTACGATTGTAGGTTGTATGCAATATATAATATTTTTTGCTGTATAAACTAGATAAAGTGTTGTGCGTCTATTTATTGGCATTTGTGACGTCACTATCCATGGAGATTCGTGTGAGAGCTCGCGATAGAAGAGATAACAATCCGTCTGTCTGTCCGTCTGTCACGGGGCGTCTGTGAGTGGGTGGGGTGCTTATTTGTGGCTTAGATACCTCCAAGTCGAACTTGTAGACTGGGAGTGATTTAAGGATTCCATTGAACGATAATTATAGCCATAGAAAAAGAACATTGATTTTTATTTAAAAACAACTTAATTACCAGCATCTTTTGGAAGAACCGCAACATTTTTATAACATTGACATACTGCTCAAAATTCCTTCGTATTTTTAAAACATGCTATACATGCACATTGCGTATTTATACTTTGATTAGGTTGTTCAATGATGTAAAGCTCCTGTTTTTCTTCTTTATCCTAATCATTGATCTAATCTTGAACGGAAGTCATCTTCTTGGGAGGTGGAACACAAGCTATCTTTTTACATTTTTGGCGACAATCTGATGTTTTCATGAAAATTATTATAAATATTCATTAATCTTCTTGGCTGGCAAAAGAACTGGCAAAAGAAGGATGAAAGTAGAATAAATGCATTAGAAATGAGATTCTTTAGACGAATGTGTGGATACTCTGTGTATGATAGAGTGTCAAATGAAAATATAATAAGTGAATGCGATGCGAATGATGGTGTTATGAACAAAATAAATAAGGATCATAAGATGGTTTGGACGCATGGAAAGAATGAATGAAGGGAAAAAATTATATGTTAACGATGTAAATGGAACCAGAAATAGAGGAAGACCGAGGAAAACGTGTCACGATCAAATAAATTAAATATTGAATGTCGGCCATGTGAGGAGTCAGGGAAATCGACGCGCGTGCATGACACGATGTATGAATGTTGAGGAAGGAAAAAAAAAGTGTGGCAGTCCATTCTTTCTGCCTACCCCTTCGGGGAGACGGTGTGATAGTTAGTTAGTTAGTTAGTTAGTTTTTTAAATATGTATCTTTATAATATGACGACCTTCGTGGCAGAGTGGTTACGATCTCTGACTTCCATGCCGAAGGTCCTGGGTTCGATTCCCGGCGATGGCAGTGTGATTGTCACACTGTCTTTGGTCTGGTGTAGAATTCACGTGACAATAAAATGGCGATAGATTGGCTACCTATCACATGTCACAAGAATCAATATAATAGCTAAAATATAAAAAAATGTATACAGTAATTGGGTCGAAACGACCTGTTGTGTACATAAAAAAAAAAAAAAAAATATGTATCACTGAAGAAGGACTGGTTTTCGGAACATGTTTATATAATTAATTTTTTTAAATATAAGTGTTGTACAAAGTATATAAAAAAGAAAAACTAACTAACTAACTAACCATCACGCCGTCTCCCCGAAGGGGTAGGCAGAAAGAATGGACTGCCACACCTTTCTTTCCTGACATATTTCTCTCTATACTATAATTTATTATTAAATACATTCTAAAATCTCTCGGTCTTCCTCTATTTCTGGTTCCATTTACATCGTTATCATATATTTTTTTTACGATTCTTTCTCCATTCATTCTTTTCATATGTCCATATTTGTACACATTTCAAATATTATAAAATTGTTTACATGATCTGACTGATGTTATAGATATATATTTTGGAACGTTTATGCTTTTGTTATAACAAATATTATGATTCAATTAAAAATTTTATATAATATTTTAAAATTCTTATTGGTTTTCAGGTAATTTATTTGATTATTTATAATATTTTCTTTATTTTGAATTGCTTTTTTAATTTCTAAAATTTCGAGATCGCTAAAATTTATATTTCTATTAACATGCAAATTTCAACGCCAATATCTTTATTAAATAAATAATCTTTATTTATTAATTTCGTCAAATTGTATTTTTGTCACTATTTTGAATTTAGAACGCCAGAGGGCGTCCCGATACGACAGATAGTTGTCCACGCTCACCGTGACGTCAGCATGTTCCACGACACGAAATGCCACAATGGTAGGTTTCTCCCTTAACATTAAAATTGTCCATCGGAATCCTTAAATAAATTGATATGTACTCGTATCAATATGGAAGAATGATCTAATACAGAGGACGACAAACTTTTTTATTGAAGTCATTTTTAAATAGTCCATTGTTGTGGCCGAAACACTATGATATTTCAAAATTATTAACTGTAAAAAATAATTGAAACACTGTTATGATATCACAATTTTCATTATTTGTCGCAACAGCTGTTTCACCAACCGCTCATCAACTGGTGGTTGGCATCAACAGGTGTTACAAACAACTAAGGATAAACATTGAAAGACTTACAGTTTATAACAAAATGACCTCCGTGGCCGAGTGGTAAATGCATTGACTGCCACCCCGAAGGTTCCGGGTTCGATTCCCGGCGAGGAAAATGTAACTGTCACACTGTCTTTGGTCTGGTGTAGAATTCACGTGACAATAAAATGTTGATTGATTAGCTACCTATCAAAATGAATCACTAACTAACTAACTAACTAACCATCACGCCGTTTCCCCGAAAGGGTAGACAGAAAGAATGGACTGCAACACTTTAATCGATGCTGCACTCCATTCTTCTCTTTTCGCCAACGCGAGAGACGCGGTGTGATGGGTTGCGAACCTCATCGCCACCAATAGGCATCTCCCGCGCACACTTCAATCATTCAACGTCTACATAATAAATCTAAAACAAATTATACAAAATACAATGATATAAAATTAAATAACACATAAAAATAATTTAACACATAATGTTCTTTTAGATGGTGCACTTGTCGTCAGCTGGACGATCCGGACATTTGTGTTTATTTAATTTTTTTTTCCACTGTTTTAATTTTAATTAAGCACTTAAAACAATCCAACACCAGCAAAAACTTGAAAATTTGATTGAAGAATTTATTCAAATTGTCATGAATCACTATGATAGCTATAATACCCTTTACATCGATTTGGCTCATGCTATCATGATGTAAAGAACGATTCAACAAAACAATAATAATAATAATAATAATAATACGTTTTTGCTGTTTGGTGTTGAAATTATATACGTTTTTCGTTTATGTGGAGAGTTTTGACAGGTGTCAAAATTAATCATAAAAAATTGATATCCTTTACAGTGTTTAAAATTTTGACAGTTAATAAAGAAGTCATATTTAAGAGATTTTTAATGAAATCACGTATTATTGTTTTATATCATAATAAATTAGTTATTTAACAAAATTTTCCATATTAGATTTAAGTGGGTGAGAAGAGACGAGGAAGTGGAATAAGGAATTTTATGGCTATGAAAATATGATGGTTTCCAACTACTGTCGAGTAAAAGATTTTTTCGGCAGTGATCTAATGCTGGATATTTAAAACACGTCCGTCCTTATATCGTGAGACTTAAATTATTCATGTCCTAATTATTACTTTTTTTAAATAATCTTACTTTCACGTGCTTTCGCAATTTAACGAGCTTATCATATTAGCTGATATTAAAGAGTGTATATTAAATGAAGCGTTCTTATAATTATAATATTTATTTTTGAATGAATAGATAATATAACGTGTATTTATATAATAATATTATCAAAATTATTAGAAAAGTAATTTACATAATTACATTTAAAATTTGTGAAATTTATAATAGGATTCTCCTGATGCAAGGATGTGTTTTACCAAACATGATTCGGTTTTGTTAAAAATCTTGTATTGTAATTTTAAAACAAGGTGTGTTTAACAAAAAAATAATCAAAATACATATATTACTCATATATTGAATTATATAAAAAAAGACCTTCGTTGTAGAGTGGCAAGAGCTAGACTGCCACACCGAAGATCCCGGGTTCGATTCCCGGCGATGACAGTGTGAATAGTTAAAATCTTTTTTATTTTTGTTACCTTTATTGAAACTTCTTTAATTACATATTACATAATTAATACGGATGAAAACGGTAGAACCCAGAGAATTAAGGTCACAGGTGGATAGGGCTGCAGCAGATGCAGGCTGCCTGAAAGATGTCATATGGAGAAACAAGGACATGAGGACTGACAGCAAGGTGCGCATCTATAAGACCTGTGTGCGACCAATCCTCACATATGGCATTGAATCGAGGGCAGACACTGTCAAGACAAAGAGCATGCTCAGGACAACCGAGATGAAAACGCTCCGCGCTATAGCTGGCAAGACCCTACGTGATCGAGTTAGGAATACAGCAATCCGAGAAATCTGCGAGGTCGAAGATGTGGTCAGATGGGGACGTCAAAGACGGCGATACTGGCATCAACACGTAGAAAGGATGAGCTCAAATAGAATACCACACATAGCTCTCCATGGAACGCCAAACGGACAACGCCGACCAGGAAGACCCCCGAAACGGTGGAGAGAAAGCTGGAGTTCAGCATCTCAAGAGAACCCGCCTGAAATAACAGACTCCTGAGTCTACCAAAAGGGAAGAAGAAGAAGAAAAAGAAAACGGTTGTTTTCCAGAAGTCTCCTTAATATTTTTATGAGAATGATATATTTCGTCTTCCTTAGGCAATATCAATTGTAAACATTTCATAATGCCTTAGCATACAATTGTGTTATATTCGTATTAATTAATATGGAATATTATATTATTTCTTCTATATTCGTAATAATTTTGTGTTGCGCATTAATTAACAATGTTTATTTTATTAACATTTTGTACAAAACACCAACTTTATTAAAAAAAAAAAAAAAATAGTGAAGGACACAGAAGCCCAACACTTTCAATTAAGATAATAGCGATGAAATTTCGCATGTTTATAATAGAAATGTAACTTTGAATAATCTCGAAATTTTAGAAATTCAAAATATTATAAATAAATTTAACGTCAAGTCCAATAATTGTTTTATTTTCTTTGTTGTACGATAAATACCGGGATCCAAATAAAAACTTTAAATTTATTCAAAATATTTGTCACAACAAAATCAAAAACGTTCCGAAATAAATCATTTTAATATCAATCAAATCATGATTTAAAAATATATATAAATTTGTTATTTATATCACTGATGAAGAGCTTCTGTGTCCGATACAGGTTTGTTTTTTTAATTACTATTTTTTAAAATAAAGTTAGTGTTGTGTATAAAGTTGAAAAAAAGAAACATTGTTCTTATATTATTGTTAAAGTAATAAGAAATATTATGAAGTAAGCCTTAACATGGAATTTCGAATCTAATTTAGAATATCTTAATTCTATTCAATATGTCCATGTATACATATTCCATGTGTACGTGCATACGAGGAAGTATATTAAAAATTAAATTGTAAAACGGCATTTCACATGAAATCTAATGTGGCCAGTGATAGCGCTAGAAGGGATTTATTGTAATTTTGATTTGATTCGATCACAAAAGCGACTTGTGTGGCCCTAATTAGTGCTCCTAGGGCAGGGCATGGCGGCCTGAGCCGGCCCTGGTAATGGACGTGGATCGAAAGGGCCGCTTTCGTATCCGGACGCACTCACCCCGCGAGTGCAAGTACTACCATTGGCAGGAGGACGGGTAATACGGGAGAGAGTATTTCGATTATTTTTGTTTGAATGTATTGAAGCCGCCGCGTTTTAAAGATCTACGCTTAAATCATTCTCTAGAACACATTTTCTTATGTGAAAAAATATTATATGTTCATATTTTATTGAATAAATATATTTAATAAATTAAAGTGAAAAATTTAACATTAATAATATTGTTAACTGGAGTCACGGTAATCAAATGCAATTCAATGTCTCCAAGTGCGTTATGCTAACTTTTACAAGAGTATTGAAAATTGTGTATTATAAATACACAATGAACAACCAGTAACTAGCACATGTATCTAGGATGAGAGATCTCGGGATCATCTATGAGAGTAGGCTGACTTTTCGGAGAGGATTTGTGGCACTGCATTGAGGATGTTGGGCTCCATCGTCCGGACCGGAAGAGTTTTCAGGGATTCTCGTGTGTTCAGAGTCCTATACAACGCATTGGTTCAGAGCAGACTCGAAAGTAGTTCTGTGATATGGAGTCCTCACAAGGCGAGATATTCCGTTATGCTGGAGAGGGTTCAGAAAAAAAATTTGAGGTTTCTTTACATGAGAGAGTATGGTAGCTATCCGTGGCTCAATCCCACGGCATTTCTTTTGGGGGTGCTTGGGGCCAACTCTCTGCAGCTTCGAAGAGATGGGCATCTCATAACCCATTTATTTAGATTACTCAGGAGATATTTCAAGAACTCGGCCGTGCTGGAGGGTGTTCGGCTTTTTGTCCCTGATAAATATTTCCAACAGCGACAGCATATATTGTTTTACCTACTGGCCGCCAGAACCAACCTGCCTCTGGTGACACCGGTGAGAAGAGCAATTAATCTGCTGAACGCGGTCTCCCCGTAGATCAAAGTCTTTCATATTAGTGAAAGTACGTTCAGAAGGCAAATACTCTTAATTCTGGAGAGTATCTTGTCTTCCTAATGTCGAACCATCTCTCATGCGGTAGTATACTATACACAATATATTATTTTACCTGTTCACAATAGATGCCTTAAAATTTATTTTGTAATATCTATTGATAAAATAAACTGATTTGATTTGATTTGAATATCCAGTGTTGTTTTTCAATTCTAACGCCTTAGTTTTCAGTAAAGTGTATATCAATGATTTTGAAAGCTTGCAATTATTAACATAAATAAATATGTAATAATATATTTTTTTAAGAATATAATTTTGTTCCATTTCACGGCTACACTTTCCAACATAAATGCTACATTTGGCTTCAAGCAACCTCTTTTGTACTTATTCCCATTGAAAAGTTAATGATGTAACGACCGCAAGCGCAGATGGAGCCAGTCATAATGGAATCTTTAGTCAGCTGGACTGAAACCGCTGTGGGCTTCTGCCTTCCTGGGCCCTCGGCGGGTATTATTGACCTTAAACTAAGTACCCACCTTCACGTCTATCCATCTACAAGGCTGTGAATGCACAATTCAATTTATCGGTGTCATTTATTTTTAAAATAATTTAATTCCCGCTTTTTTATGTTTTGCAATTTTGATGTTTATTGAATAAATGTCCATTGTAAGAAGATACAAATTCCTGTAATAAATCATCATAGTTCTTTTTAAATTCCAGGGCGAGAAATAATGAAAGACCGAGAAAAACGTAGCACTATCAAATCAATCAAACGTTAAATGTCGACTTAAGTCATGACACGATTAAAGAAGGTTTACTATGAGAGAGAATTATGCCCTTCGGAGAATCGTGTAATAGTTAGTTGTTTAACTAACTAACTAACTAACCATCACGCTGTCTCTCCGAAGGGGTAGGGAGAAAGAATGGACTGCCACACTTTTCTTTCCTGACATAACCGTAACATAAGTAACATAACCGTAACATAAGTAACATAATTAAGAAGAAGTTTTAAATGTATTTAATGTTTTATTTGTAGTAAATATGTGGTGATAGCCGTGAAACTGTTTATAATACGAAACATTCCATGTTGAATGTGCCAAATAAATCTTCTTCTCACTGGCTCTACAGCCCTGGGTGGACCTCTATCGCTTCCAAAAAGTTTCTCCAACCAACCCTATCCTGAGCCTTGAACTTCCACATCTCTGTTCTGACTCCTAATAATTGTAGCTCCTTCCGAATACCCTCCTGCCAACGAAGCAGCGGTCTTTCCATGCTGCGTCTTCCTTACGGTCTTGTAAATGTCAACTGTGCGGGTGTAGACAGCTCCTCCATTCGCACCAGATGTCCAGCCCACCTATGCCTTTGAGCCTTTGGAGTTTTATAAATTTGATGGCGTCCGGTTGGTTGTATAGTTAGTACAACTCAGAGCCGACGTCACCATATATAATATTTTATATGACTATGATTGCCAATAATAAAAGGCCGAAAAGCGGGATACTTGGGACGCGTAATAGATCAAAAATACTTATGGATGTAAATATACTTAAAGAAAATATTGAAGGACGTTATGGGTGCTGAAGACATGTTATGGTGTCTATGATAAATAATGTATTAGTTTTTGGAATAATATAATTTTGTGTGAATTGTATCGCGCAGATCAGGGATGGCGAAACTTATTCGCAAGTGGGTCAAATTTATATTTAAAAAAAAACGCTGGCTAGGGTTTTCATAAAAATGAAAATCGTGACACGGTTTATTATTTAGAACTGACTGGACAAGTGATGAGCTAAAAAAAAATAAAGGTCGCTGACGAAAAATATCCCTGAAAACGACCCAGAATTCGGTATCGAACTTCTCCTGCGGGCTGTCGTTTGCCATCCCTGGATCAGATGATAAATCGGTAACAGTAATCGTATGGTCGACCTAACAAGACATAGAGAGAAATAGTGAAAACTTACTGGTTTTGTATTTCTTCTTCTTATCGGTCGTAATCGTAGTGATTGAGGGTCGTGTCCATCCACTAAACCATTGACCATGGCACGTCCTGCGCTCCTGTCACCCGTCAGTCCCCAGGCCGCATCTAATGGAAGACCAGTCAGCGCCCTGATTTGATCGGACCAGCGGCTTGGTGGTCGTCCTTGTGATCGCTTTTCCTCTACTTTGACCATAATCGAATGGTTCGTTCTTCTTGACGTCCGGGGTATACGAAGCATTAACCGCTAGCACCACATCTCGAAACATCAATTTTGGACCTCTTTTTGTATTTAAATATGTCCTATTATATTATATACAATGGAGTTCTGGTGACAACCATTATGAATGGAAGCGAAGCATGGAACTGGCAGAAGAAAGATGAGAGCAAAATAAATGCGGTAGAAATGAGGTCCCTAAGACGTATGTGTGGTAGAACGACATACGACAGAATCTCAAATGCTGATATTAGAAAGGAATGTAGAGCGGAAGAAGGTATTATGAACAAAATTATGAAATGATCGCTGCGTTGGTTCGGACATATGGAGCGCATGGGTGAAGAAAGAATTGTTAAAAAAATATTCGTTAACGATGTAAATGGAGTACGGAGTCGAGGTAGACCGAGGAAAACATGGCATGACCAAATTAATCAAATTTTAAAGGTTGGTCATGTTAGAAGCCGGAAGAATCGACGTGCGTGTATGACTCGTTGTATGAATGTGGAGGAAGCTAGAGAGGTATGTCAGGATAGAGTAGTGTGGCGGTTCAAACTCTCTGCCTACCCCTGCGTGGAAACGGCGTGATGGTTTGTTTGTTTGTTTACATTGTTTTTCCGAGCATTCTTATTTGTGATCTTATTTCTTCGGCATTTATCCTACTTTCTTCCTTCTTCTGCCAACTCTAGGCTTTACTTCCACACATTAGCTTTCATAAAACGTGTGATGGTTTGTTGTTGTTGTTGTTGTTTATTTTATAAGCATAAATAATAAGTGAACTATGTATAAATTGAGCGTTTTAATGTTTGATTAAATAAACTATGAACAAACTACAATATAAATACAAAAACACAAAAAGAGGCATTATCCGGAATAATGTATAATTCTTGAAGAAACATGCACGGTATGTCAGAACAGAAGTGGTTCACCTTCTCTACCTATGCCTTCGAAAGTACAAGATGAGTTAGTAAGTAGCTGCTAATGAAACATTAGGGGTCCATCCTGGTGTGAGGTCTTTTAATAGAGAATATAAATGAAATCCGATTCCAGGAAATTAATATAGTTTTAGGACATTTCATTAATATGATTTGATGTTATTAAATTTTGTATATTTTATGACTTGTTATCGAATAATATTATTGTATTTTAAAACTAGAAGTTATGATAAACAAAAAATATATAAAAACGACGTAAATGGGCCAAGAAATAGAGTGCGACCGAAGAAAACATGACACGATCAAATCAATCAAATATTAAATGTTCGCAACGTGAGTACGTTGTATGAATGTTGAGGAAGCAAGATAAATATGTTAGGAAAGAACAGTGTGGCGGTCCATTTTTTCTTGCTACCCCTTCAGGGAGGCGGTTTGTTAGCTAATTTGTTAGTTTTTGTTTATTTTGGAACTTAATTATGCAAAAGGTTAATTAAACCCATTTTTTTAAACCTAACTTTGCTATTTGTGAGAAAAAATATTTTTATTTTTAGTATACTCGTACAATATTGTTTTAACTAAAATATTTACTATCGGAAATGATTTGAATTTTCCTTTTTGTGTTGTATGAAAAACAGTGTTTTATTTTGATAAATATTTATATCTTACTATTATATGCTACTTGTTATTAAAACAATAAAACTTAGAGCCCATGGAAATGACGCAAAGTCAGCTAAACCATTCACCACGATTACAGAATAGGAGATCCTTTTTAGGCCTATCCCCAGATATACAAATAAGAAAAGCATGATATTTATACGAAGAAGATATACTTGAAAATAATATTGAATTTATGTGAAAAACGCCGGGAAACTACTACTTTAAAAAGGTCCAAGTGGCATCTCAAGAACAAGAGATGTTAATAAACATTGCTGCAAACCAATCCCTAGGATTTTTTGCACCATATTGAGGTTTTTATTAGAAGGATTTAAATATGTTAATACATAAAAAAAAGTACACAGGAAAAAAATATATATTAAATTTAAATCTAACGACGGCAGTAACACTACAACGTTAATTACCAGCACACCAGTATGTCCATCTCTCTGTGATTAATATGTTTCCCGCCCTTTTTAATTTATCCCCTATTATAATGTATTAGGAGCACTCATTAAACGGTTCGAGTGTCGTTAGGAGGTCTGCCGCGCGGCCGTGGCACTGTCGTTAGTGGTCTGCTGTGAACGGGCCTTATTCCTGGCAAGTAATCACTGCTCCGAATTGATTTCATGACCCAACCATCAGATTGAGTGACGACAACATTAACTTTCTTCAGAAGAATCATGAGAACTAATTTATGTACACGAAAACTTATCTCAAGTACGATACAGATCAGACACTGTTTAAATATTAAACAAACAAACCATCACGCCGTTTCCCCGTAGGGGTAGGCAGAGAGAATTGACCGCCACACTACTCTATTCTGGCTAACCTCTCTAGCTTCCTCCACATTCATACAACGAGTCATACACGCACGCACGTCATTAAGATGGTTTGGACATATGGAAAGAATGAATGAAGAAAGAATGGTAAAAAAATTATATGTTAACGATGTAAATGTAACCAGAAATAGAAGAAGACCGAGGAAAACGTGGCACGATCAAATAAATCGAATATTGACGGTCGGCCATGTGAGGAGTCAGATAAATCGACGCGCGTGCATGACACTATGTATGAATGTTGAGGAATCGAGAGAAATATGTCAGGAAAGAAAAGTGTGGCAGTCCATTCTTTCTGCCTACCCCTTCGGGGAGACGGCGTGATGGTTAGTAAGTTAGTTAGTTAAAACTTATCTCTTTCGTAAAGTCATCTATTTACAAGTACGATGCAGATCAGACACTGTTTAAATATTAAACAAACAAACCATCACGCCGTTTCCCCGCAGGGGTATTCAGAAAGAATGAACCACCACACTACTCTATCCTGGCAAACTTCTCTAGATTCCTTCACATTCATACAACGAGTCATACACGCACGTCGATTCCTCCGACTTTTAACATGACCAACCTTTGAAATTTGATTAATTTGGTCATGCCATGTTTTCCTCGGTCTGCCTCGACTCCGTACTCCATTTACATAATTAACGTATGCTTTCTTAACCATTCTTTCTACATCCATGCATTCCATATGTCCGAACCATCGCAGCGATCCTTTCATAATTTTGTTCATAATCTCTTCTTCCGCTCTACATTCCTTTCTTATTTGAGATTCTATCGTATATCGTTCTACCACACATACGTCTTAGAGAGCACATGTCTACCGCATTTATTCTGGTTTCATCCTTCTTCTGCCAGTACCATGATTCACTTCCATACATTAGGGATGGGACCAGAACTCCAATGTGAACGGTCGTTTTTGCTTTCATTGATAAATTCTTAAATATTCAATATTAAATAAAAAGTAATATCGATTTATGTATTGTTTCTTGAACAATGATGTAAAATTCCATATAAAATAATTAATACGAACTAAAACGTCTGTTTTCTAAAAGTTTAAATATATTTTTTAAGGCAAAGACACTTTTTGCTTTTCTAAGGCATTATCAAATGTCTTTGATAATGCTTTAGTAAGGTGAAATATGTCATTTCTATAAAATATAATAAAATTTTAAGAAAACACATGTTTTTATTCGTATTAATATCGATTAATTGGGGGTGTTGTCCATCTTGTAGGCGGTCTTCCGACACACCTTTTCCTTTTCCAAGGCCTTAGTATAATCGCAGTTTTGTATTATAAATTTGTAATAAAAAATACACTACTTATTACGCAAAACGATGAATGAAGATAATAAATTTAAATAATGATTAAATTAATACCAATGAAAACATCTATTTTCTTAAGATTCATTATATTTTATGGGATTGACATGTTTCGCTTTGTTAAGGCATTATAAAACCGATATCATTATAATAGAGCTGCCGAAACTGGTCGAAGACAATAACATTAGTGGATTTTATGAAATATGCATTTCATAATATTATACGAGTACAACAATTAATATAAAATAATTTGTAAATTTAACATTAAACAGTTTTTACAAAATGTTTCAATTTGTTTTTATCCTATTTATTGGGCTATATCTAGTGTTTTTAATTTACATTTTAAATAAAAAGTTTTAATAATATTTTGGAAGTACTAGGATGACTGTGTTGAAGGGTTTAAGCCCAAATAATTTACTAACAAAGGAGAATTATCTGATATTAGGCGTGAATGTTTTATTATGAAATTACCGTGTCCAATTTGTTCAATGATGTAAGTATTTCTGTGATTTGATCTATTGTTGGATGCCGTAAATCATCAAAGGCGTAGGAACCTTTTCCTAGAAGAAGAAGAAGAAGAAGACGGTTTGCTCAGCGGCTCTGTGGTAATGCGCCTAGAAGGGCGTCACGAGTCCTCGTCACGAACCCCACGACTACAAGTAAGTACCTACTTCATAAATAACGAAATCGCTCTATATGAGAGTATTAAAATGACGAAAAGTATAAACATCACGATTTATCTGTAGGTTAATAATTATTTTTGAGTAGTTATAATTCACACTTTTTGATGAAGTGTTATCTTTGAAAATTTTACAAAGCCAAAAGTCATTGAAAGATATTCTTTAGTACTAAGTACAAACAAATGCTTTCTTTCTTTACTTTATTCAATTATTTTTAGGAACTACTAACGGATTAATTCAAAATTATGAACGGTCGTGGGAAGATGAAACTTAAAAGACCAATTTTTCGAATCTGTGGGATTTTAGTTAAGTGATTTTAAAATTATGTACCGAGAACAATGTGATGAACTTAGATTTTAATGTCTTTTGTAACCCTGACGAAGCTATGGCGGGAGCGAAACCGGTCGGTTGTTATTAAGAATAATGTCAAAATTAATATTATATTCAATAATATCCCACCACAAATTAAATGCTTCATACAAAAGTATTAGAACTTCTTCAACAATGATATCTTACTCCATGTTTATATAATTAATACGAATGAAAACGTTTATTTTCTAGCAGTTTTATTATATTTTATTGTAATGACATGTTATGCCTTACAATGGCATTATCAATACATTCTATATTGCCTTAGTAGGGCAATACATGATTCATTTGCATTAATAACTTAGATTTTATTCATTAATTAAGACTATTTTTTTAAAGTAAATGAGAAAAAGCATTTTTTGACGGAATTGAAACATTTCATCCATGTTGCTGAGATGGGCTCGATACGTAACCAGATTTAATAAAGTCCCCAACAAGTATATTTTAAGGTCGCCTCAATAATCACATAAGGTTAAGATAGCCAGATTGAGATGGTTGGACCACGTTATGGGCCGAGAAGATGACCACGTTATAAATTCTACCCTTCGAATCCCAACGGTTTAGAGGCAAAGATAGTGGACTTGGCGACATGGGGTCATCTATTGAGGCCACTCTTCAGAAAAGTGGACTTAACAGTGAACTGACCCAAGACAGAGTATTTGAGAATTCATTTTAGGAGGGTTGACCCTATTTAACCACTTCAATACCATAAGGCCACTGGTGGCGGCTACGTAGGCGCACCATCAATACCGTAAAGCCACATTGCATTAACAATGCTTCCAGTAAGAATTTTAACAAAAAAAATATATGTATTTATTTATGCTCGTAACAACCTTGAAAGAAAAATCAAATATACAAAATTTCGATAATGCAACTTGAAAAATTTAAACTTGATACATCATTTTACAGGTAAACTTTAAACATACTGCATAAAATTCATTAGCCCTATTTTTTTTAAAATAATTAAAAACATGCGGTATGTGAGTGTTCTTAAGCTTAAAACATCACGGTACTTAAATGGTTCATGAGAGATATGGCAAAGAGAAAGAAGAAGATCCTCGTTATCAAAAAGCTCCCCCCATAGAATATGATTTCACACATATTTTTATGGATTAACATATACATTAATGTTTTGACGCCTTTTATCGAAGGCTTAGTTATTATTGTAAATCGCATGATCTTAAATATGGTTATGATGTTTGTGATAAAGTTTGAGTTGTAATTACTGGTCCGGGATTCTGAGATGTTTTGTTGACAAACTGCTGGCTATACAAATAATATTACAAATGAAATTATTTCATTAAAAAAAATCTTTTAAAATATGATTGTACAGCTTTAAGTATGCACTTGCTTCAAAGTTAATACATCATATGTGCACAGAGATAAAACAATACAAAAAAAAACGTTATACTTCGGGTTTCGCGCTTGCCCGTCCGACTATTTTACAAGACTAACAATCTATGCACAGGCGGAGACAGATCTTAGCACTGAATTGTACTTTTGAGAATAACATTTATAATTCTAAACTTAGGTTGATTTTCATAAATTAAAGATTATTGTTTAATGTATATGTTTGTTATTATAAAAAAACCTTTGTGTAATATTTCTTCTGGTTCTAATCATTAGGACTTAACTATTTATAAATAATGAAAAAAAAACGATTTTTTAAAATTAGTTGTTAAATTTAATTCAATGACGTGTTAAGAACAAAACTTCATCGAAATTTTGTCACCGTAAAGACTCAATTAGTTTTTGTTTTGCTTAATTAGTGTAAAATCATATAATAATATTGAATATATATAAAAAATTAAATAATAAATTGTCGACAGTTTAATTTAGAAAATTTTAGCATTCAACATCTGAAAATTCCATTTATGGGACACAATGAACAAACTTATTGTTATTTATTGATTCTTGAACAATGGTGTGAAACTCCATATTAAATAATTAATACCAATGAAAACATCAGTTTTCTAAAAGTTTTATTATATTTTATGGGAATGACATGTTTCGCCCTTCTGAAGCATTGGCACAACAATTATTTGCAACCTTCTAAGACATTATCAAATGTTTTCAAATGTTTAGTGGACCTTTCATAAATATATTATAACTTCTAAAAACTGACGTTTTCATTCGTATTAATTAAACTTATTGTTATTAAAAAGTTACATTTTTAACACTTTTTTTTTGTATGATACATAAAATAATAAATGCGTATCGATAACAAGATCAGAATCTATAAAACATGCGTACGACCTATCATGACGTACGCTGTAGAGACGCGGGCTGACACTGTGCGAACCAAGGGACTACTAAGAACATCGGAGATGAAGGTCCTAAGATCAATTACTGGAAAAACCCTCCGAGATCGTTCCGCAACGCAGACATAAGAAAAACCTGCGAAATAGAGGATATCGCTCAGTGGAGTAGATCCAGAAGAAGATACTGGAGGGACCATGTAGCCCGAATGGATGGTGACAGACTCGCATATACAGCCGCTTATGAAATCCCTTCCGGACACCGCCCACCTGGAAGACCGCCTAAGAGATGGAGGGACAGCTGGATCTCATCATCCGACGAGATATGATTTCTGTGTCACAGATCGTCAGATCTATTAAAAGAAGAAGAAGAAGAAGAAGACATAAAATAAATAAAAGAAAAAGGCCATTGCAACATTTTATTATTCATAAATTTTGTGTTTAATATTAGCTTATAATCGTAATTAAATTGAGGCGTTGATTTTTGGTACAATATTTTTTTTAATACATAAAATTAGTTTCAACGTGCAACTTATTTTTGAAATCCTTTTATTGTTTTATCGTTAATTGAATCAAATCATTCCAGTCTGTTGAGATAAACAGGTTCGTCTGATGACTATTCTCACACTCTTTATCTTGCCGATGATTATTTTATAACCCCGGGGAATGGCCATAGTGAGAGAGATTAGTTAAGTGGATGTAGGTATTGAGTTTCGCTCGCACTCAAGTTCCCGATAACGCGGATAGTCTTCTAAGGATGTATCGATTATCAAAAAAGGTTTCACAACTAAATACAAAATGGCATTAGGCGAAATTTTTCCAATAGTGCGAAATAAACAAACATTCGATGAATTAAAAAATCAAAGTATTTCAAACAGTTTAATTATATAATTGAATTAAAAATAAACTCCGTAAACAACATTTAGTAATAAGTGCACGTTACTAGACTACTTTTTAAAAGATAATCCTATGTTTTGGCCGAAACATTCTGATACTTCAACATTATGAAATATTTAAAACAGTTATAGGTACTTATCACAATTAATTTACATGATTTTGTCCCGACAGCTCCTTTGTCATCCTTTGTTGGCATAATCAGATGTTCCAAACTACAGTTGATGATGCTAATTCGTCAATTCTCTGCTATCTTATAGTTAAACATAATGATCAAAAATATAAAATGAACAAGTGGAATAAAACTTAATATAACGTCTTCTTCTTTCGGTGCCGTGTCAGGTTCCCCCATCTCTATCCTGCGCCACTTGAAACAGGTTCTGAACTCTTGTTATTCCTGTCCACTCTTTGATGTTCCGCAGCCAGGACAGCTGCCTTCTACCAACTCCCCGACGTCCCTCCACTTTACCTGTAAATTTTCAGCCGAAGGAAGCGGTATTTTTCTCCCCTTAGCACATGACCCAAATATGAGACCTTTCTTGTTTTCACACTCGACAACAGCTCTCTATTGGGTCTGGCTCTCTATAGTACGTCTGCATTACTGACCCTATCGGTCCACGGTATACAGAGCATTCTGTATATCCACATCTCGAACGATTCCAACTGGTTCATTACAATTCTCATTACATATCGCCTTAGACGGGGCGAGGGGGTGTCCCACCTGGGCCTCTCTCTCGACCCGGATGAGGACGGATTCACCGTCTTGTGCAGGAGAGTAAGGGAGGCCTCCATAAGAGTTTGGCAGGATAGGTGGGACGACTCGCCTCGAGGGAGGTGGACCTACTCCTTCTTCCCTTCCCTGAAGTGGAGGATGAGTTGTGAGTGGGATCGTCTTGGATCACCACGTCGTCCAGATGCTTTCGGGCCACGGCAATTTTCGGGCCAGGCTCTTTGATTTTAGACTGGTGTCAGTGGTGGTGGTTACACTGGTGCGGCGGGGGGCCCCAGACGGCCTTTCACGTCCTCTGGGAGTGTCGTCTCCTCGCGCGTGCGAGAGATAGGATGATTGAAGACGTGATAGTCGCGGCTCGCCCGATCTGGAACTCAGACTTGACAAGCTCCGAACACAACTTTGGATGTTTAAAGAACTTCGTGAGAGCATGGACTGATATTTTTGCTGAGATCGGAACTTAGCCGATCTACAACTATAATTAGGTATTTTCTAATTTGCTCGTTGAATTTTCTTTTCTCTTCTTATTCTTTTCTCTTCTTATTTTATGTGTTTTTGTTATCTCTGGGGCTACTGCTCCTGATCCGGGTTTATTATTTACTGTTATTATTATTACTGTTATCAATTGCTTATTTTATTTAATTATTGCAATTATTATTATTATTTTTTTTAACCTCGGCCAATCGTCTCGACCGGACGTTGCCGTTTTGTGAAGTCACTTGCCCCTTTGAGGGGGTGCCGATTATCTTGCTGGGGGGAGGGGACACTGATCCGCAATGCCGGACTTCGTCCTCCTCCTGCTTAGTTCAATTGCATTATTTTTCTTCTCTTCAATATACTCGTATATAGAATAAACTTCCTATGTTACCTTCCTTTGTCCACAAATTAAATAAATTTCCTTTTTCCCCCATCCTGCATTTTGTCTCTCCCCTCCCTCCTGTGCCTCCTGCTGTGCATTATTTCTTTTATTTTTATTCTTTCTCTAACATATGTTATTTATGTATCAATTGTGTATTTGCTTTTGCTGTTGTATTGCTATGTGTGTACGGCGGGACATCGAGGGAGGGTAGCGTAGCTTAAATGTGGTCTGGGTCCCCCTTGGTTTCAAATATATATATATATTTTTAACGTAAGTCCCGCATGGACGGGGGACGGGCCTAGGGAGTGCACGAGTGAAGCTGACGAAAGGCGCCGCTGCGCCTATAACAGCTTCGGGTAAGCGGAGGGAGCCCTCTATGGCTCGGCCATATATTTGGTTCATTATATTCACTTTCAGAGTCCAGGTTTCGCAGCCATATAGTAGAACAGACCCCTATGTAGCATTTAATCATTCTTTGTCGGAGTTTCAAGTTAAGATTATCGTTGCAAAAGAATGATCTCATTTTATTAAATGCAGCTCGTGCAACTTCAATTCTGCATTTTATTTCAATTTCCGGGTCAAGCGCTTTAGCGCTTTAGTAGCTTTACTTAATATATGTAATATTTAAATTAAATTGTAGTATACTTCACTTGGTTCTCATTGCTCGGTAGGTACCTATGTGCAAATGTTTCCTGCAATAAGGTGTATGAAGTGAAATAGTAGAGATATTATTTTTTTTTTTTTGTGAATATATTGTAATCATTCTAGTCAATTCTTTGGCATATAGATAAGAGTGACATCTCCAGGCGGCTTCTAGCATTGCGCTAATGGCAATAGCCTTCACATTGTGTTTATAAAGTAATTCTGCTAAATGCTAAAATTAATCTCCATAGATGGCGTTAGTGTGTGGATTATATAGATTAATCTTAAAAATATTAACATATGTAATCAAAAATCTACATAGATGGCATTTTGAAACTAACATGTGAAGTTAAGCATAGATTTGTAACATATATACAACATCCATAAATTTGTCTTACATGGTCATAAAGAAATAGGTGGAATGGGGAATGTTGTAATTACATAAAGCGTGCGCTTAACCTAACCAATGACAGGCCATAAGTCCTGTAAACACCTTGATCAACCATATTCAGTTTCCAGTTTGCATCTTCGTCTCTATTGAGATACAATTAGTAGAGATAATATTTATTTCTATAATAAATGTGATTTACTAATTTGTTAGTCCATGACGTGCATAAAAGCGATCACATTAATAATAAACTTGTGAGAAACATTGAAAAGCCTTTTGAATTATAAAAGCAATGTCTATTTTTAAAATTTATTGTTAATCAGAAAACCAGCGGTTTCTTATAAATATTTAATTACTTGTACTTAATTAATAAACAATATTTGAATAAACTTCTTGAAAGTTAAGGCATACTGTGGATTTCTTATTATCAAACACTTTGGAAATTGAAAAATAACGTTGTTTATTATCCACTAAAATATTAAAAATTATGACACGTTTTGGACGATACCTCCATCTTCAGGTTTAAATATATAATAAAAAACTCAACAAAGAAAGACTAATAAAAATCGCACTTTAAAATCATTGAAATATATAGGAACAATACATTAGAATTAAGAAAATTTACCTGGAATTATTGATTAAAGTACTAATAATTAATTTTTATCTGTAAGAACTAAAAAATAATTAGAAACAATAATAATTATTCGATAATAAATAAATTGTTATTTGGAAAAAATAAAAATGAAAACATTTGAATATAATATATTATTGTTTCTTCACATTGATGTAAAACTCCATATTTAATTCTTCTTCTTCTTATACTTGGTAGTACTATGGTAGGTATATATAGGTCGTATGATCTGTTTGTGACGGTGAGCTGTCCTAGAATGATGTCGTCCAACCATCCCTCTATCTCTTCGGGGGTCTTCCAGGTAGTCTCTTGTTGCTGGGGTTTTCATCTTTGACCATTTTTGGTTACATTAATTACATTAATATAAAATGGACTGGTATTGAAACAGTCGAGGCACTATTCAGAACTGCGCAAGACAAGAACATGGACTCTCAAGTGATAGTAGACGTCGCGTCGGGGGGATCCGACATGAAGAAAAAGAATATGAATTAAAGCGTCTGTTTTTAAAATGTTTTATAATATTTTATGGGGATGACATGTTTCGTTAAGACGCTATCAAATGTGTATTAAACATTTTATAATATTAATGCAAATGAGAACACAATACCTCGAATGCACAGACTTGGCAATATATATGGACAATCGTTAGACATGTTCTGTAAGAGTCTTCCAATTTTTAAAAAGCAACTCCTTGCTCTTTTTGATTTTACATAGATTTTAAACTTCATTTATATTAGTATTCGTCTCTTATTCGCTCGCCCCACATGTATACCATCCGGTCACATGTTCGATTGGTAAATTACCATCACTTTGTTTATTTTTTTTTCTTTTTTCTCTAATCTTGAATGTAACGTACACACATGGGTATGTGCATGTGTGCGTATGTACCATATATATGTATGTGTTTATTTGTATATACATTTATAAGTGTATGTGTATATACTCGTACATATATATGCACATATGTATAGGTGTATGTGTATGTGTGTACATGTGTATACATACATACTCGTATATATGAATTTCCTGTCTCCCAATTAATTGATGTCTTCTCTCTTCGACAATTCACAATCAGATTATTGTTATGAATGTTTCTTTTCTATCTCATGTAGGTAATTTATATTTTTTATTATGTTATCCTTATTCTTGTTTTTGCGTTTTAACGTTATATGTTAGTTGTTTGTTTATGTGTGCAAATATTAATTACCTTTGTTACTTAACATGTCATTTTTTGTAAAAGCCCTTGCGGCGTTTATGTCAAAAATAAATAAAAGTCTTAGCAAGGCGAACTTGTCATCCCCATAAAACACAATGGCATTTTTAGAAAACTAATGTTTTCAATAAAGTTAATTAAATGTTTAAGACGCGTGTCTTAATAAAATTGTTCTTCAGGCATTTTTGATCCTTGTATTGTAGTTCTAGAATGCGGAGTCCGCTCCTTCCGAGTAAGATAGCGTTAGCAGCCACTAACTGAAGTGGACCGAATGGTACTATTGTGTTGAGGCGTGAGAATGGATAGACACGAATTAAAAAGCTCTTAGCGAGAATATTACACTTCCTAGAGTGACATCCCGTCCGTGAACGCCGCCGGCACTATAAAAAGGTCACATTGTTCTACGTTGGATTCTTTGCATTATTTTAACTGCAAACGATTAATAAAATCTAGCACAAAAATATCTGACAATATAGATTAAATGATATTTAAATCTATCTTTTCAGCCCGCTTAATAGAAAACCATATAAAACATATGCAATGATTTTCTGACGACCATTGAACCATTTGAAACGTTCAAATAATTATTTGTTTTTAGTGCCAAACAATTGCAATGATTTTCTGATAATGACAATGTTCAAATAATTGCAATGATTTTCTGACAATGACAATGTTTAAATAATTACAATGATTTTCTGACAATTACAATGTTCAAATATTATAATTGCAATGATTTTTTGACAATGACAATGTTCAAATAATTGCAATGATTTTCTGACAATTATGTTAAAATAATTGCAATGATTTTCTGACAATTATGTTTAAATAATTGCAATGTTTTTTTTACAACAGTTACTATATTTGAAACATTCAAACAATTGCAAGGTTAGACAAATTTGTAAAATATTTAAATAGGGTTTCAATATTTAAATAGAGTTTCAAAATATTACTGTTGTTTATTGAAATAATAACAGAAATAATACAATATCTTCGCGGGGTCTCCACTCTACCACCCTTCCGGTCTATCTATCGTCTACTAATCTGGTAACGTGTCCCGCAAATGACCATTTAAGCTTCGCTACCCTTGCGACGACATCTGTTACTCTCGACCTTCTACATATTTCTGATCCGGTCTGAGAGTCTTACGTGTAATGTAAATAAAAATAAAATAATTGAATTGTTTCTACATTCAAATTCATTTTCGTGTTTTGGATTCGTATTTGAATAACTTTCTGTTAAGATTCATTAAATCATACACTGAAGAAGAAAACTCCTGTAGAAAATCTCTGGAAAAATGTAAATCGCAGGAAATCAATGTGGCGAGAAAGCATTCGCTACAGTGACCGCCAACGCTGGGATGATCTGACACGACACTATTAGAAAAATAAGATTGAAAGGAAATGATGAACGTGACAAATTAAATTAATTTACCAACACGTGGTCACCCGGCGGAGCCAGCGAGGCAGCGAGGATCTGAGCACAAAGCGCGCCACTCCATCCGTACTTGGCGTTTAATTCCGAAAACTAAATTACTCTGGATTCCGAAAATAAATTACCCGCCTCGATCTTTAGGTAAAGTCTTACACGTTGCATTAGTTTGGAATGAATTGTGTGAAAAAATACATTTAAATTCCGGAACTCTTCCTTGGAACTTACATGCTTTGGCTAACTTCTAGCGATGTACGCGGTGTTCTGAAACAGTCAATCTTCCCGAAAATGTATAAGTATTTCAGCATTCTGTTAGCTGATTGAATAGTCCAAATATACGTGATAAATATTTCATAATAAATTTAAAATCTCCGTGACATGACTTTAAACCACAACATTTTCTATCTGGGAGCTGTTCTCGTTTATAATGATATACCTACTTTTCGTTGTGATATATAGGTACGCCAATGATATACAATTTTTTTTTAAAACTGTTATTTGGAGATATTTACAATCTAGGAATACTAAAATAACTCAGTCTATACGTTCTCCACAGCTATAGAAGAGCAAGGGGCATTACATATTTTATGCCCTAAATTGCAGCACAGAAGCGCTTCGAATTTCTTTTGTATTGAAGGTGATTCGTTTTCTACACGAGGTGGAAATCATATATAAAATTCTATCAAAATAATAATAGAATAATTGATTGAAGACTTGATTTAAAATAGTGGTTGATTATAAATTCAATTGTGAAATATAAGTAGCAGGTATATGAATATTAGTAATACAATACGATTGACGAACGACAGGAAGGAATGGAAACATATGAAACAGGCCTTTATCCAGCAGTGATTTGATCCAGGGTAAAGAAGAAGAAAATGATTTATCTGTACATGTTATATAGAACACCATCATCATTGGGAGATCGATAATAAACGATTTATATCGTGAAAATTGGTCATACTACCTTCGAAATTATTCTTCTTAAATTGACCTGTCGGGTCCCCCAACGTTAGCGATCACCTCGGCGAACTTGTCCCTGTCCTGCGCCGCTCGAAACAGCTCCCCCACACTTCTAATTCCGGTATATTCCCTTATGTTTCGCAGCCAGGTCGTCTGTCTCTTACCAGTCCTCGGCGTCCCTCAATTATCCCCTTCAATATCATTTGGAGAAGGTGGTACTTTTCCCTACGCAGTACATGACCCAGATGTGAAAATTTCCGAACCTTGATAGTTGACAACAGCTCCCTGTCAGCCCTCAGGAATTCGGTATTGTTAACCATATCCGTTGAAGGAATTCTGAGCATTCGGCGATAGAGCCACATTTCAAATGCTTCCAGTCTTATTAACATGTATGAAAAAAACGATAGTTTTCAAGCAGTTTTGTATGACATATTTCGCCCTTCTAAGGCATTTAATAATGCCTTAGAAGGGCAAAACATGTCATACATAAATATTATAATAAAACTCCTTGAAAGCTATCGTTTTTTCATACACATTAATAATTTAATATGGAGTTTAACATCATTGTTCAAGAAACAATAAATATGCTTCCAGTCTGTTCATTGAATTGACTTTTAGGGTTCACGTTTCAGATCTATACAATAAAACAGACCACATTTGATCATTCTCGAAATATTAAGAGATAAATAAACTCAAGAAAAAATTTCATATCGTTAAAATTAATTTACATGATAAATTTTCTTATCATTTCATCATATAACTTGAATAATATTATACTATACTATATTGATAAACATTATGTATCATTTTTTAATTATAACACTTAGAACCATTTACTGATTGTATATTTTTTTCGGAACACCATATATTTTTACTGGGTATTAGTTATACCTGTAATCAGTTAACATTATTATTGTTGATTTATTACATTCGTACGCAGACAATGCTTAATAAAACAGCGGTAATTCCTATATCCATGTACACCTCACACTAAATACATATTAATAGCATGAGCATCTCCATTAAATACGAATAAATTTTATTTGAATGGAAACTCCATAAATAATGCAAATGTAAATGCCGATAAAGTTATTTCATATATTCGCTGACTTCAGGCAACAATGAAGTAGCTAATGTAACGTGGAAATAATGATAATATATTCACTATCATATGGAAAAATAAATATATGAAAACTAACAGTACGGTCAAAATACACAAAACACTATATTGACATATGGGCCATATGCAGGCCTACTATATACTCGTATATCCATTGAGACCAGAGCGGATACCACAAGAACGAAGGCTTAAGTGCGGATGATAGAGATTCGGACGCTGAGGATAATAGCAAGCAAGATTCTTCGGGATAGGGTGAGGAACACGGCTATCCGCGAAATCTGCAAGGTGGCAGATATTGTCAGACGGGACAGACAACGCAGAAGGCACTAGAATGCGCACGTTCAGAGGATGGATTCCTCCAGAATCCCATTAGTTGTGATGCATCCGATTCCTGTTGGCTACCGTCTTCCCGAAAGACTTCCAAAGAGAGGCTAGCCTGACTATAGGAACAGACAAAGGTCTAAAACGACAAAAATTAGAAGAAGATATTCACTGTATGGTACGTCTTATTTTAAGTAATAATGTTTTTTCTGTGATGGTGTCTATTTCCATCGATTCGAATTTCCAGATTTAACAGTGTGACTCCTTACTCATTCGTGCTGTCCTTGACTTTAAAAAGATCAAAAATAGACGAATTAAATTATATTTTATAGGTTTCACGGAAATTTTCAGTGAACTCAGAATCTCTGTAAGACCCGTAAAACAATCGCGTTTACATAATAATTTATTTTGGAGTTTTACGAAATGAAAACCGCAACCATCAATAATAGCCGACTTGTTAAGAGTATCACAATACATAATCAACTAATTTTGTCCTCATTTACAGGAAGGCTTTATATTGTGAAGTCGGTGATTCGAGTAATTCGATTAATATGATAAATATAATAATATGCATACATTATGGATTATAGGAAGCCAATTTGAAACAGCATGGTATTGTGCATGACATGATATTATCACATACAACTAGGTAAGAGTAGATGTCGAAATTGGGTGAGTTATATTATATAAATATATAATATTTATGTATTTAGCTTAAAAAATGCATTGTTTTTCAACGAAAGATAAGAAAATTCATAAAATCTTAACGTGTTAAAAACATTCACATTATTTTTTTCTTCGCAAAATATACTAAATAAGTCGTTAGTGGTTTAGGGGACGAGAACGCTTGTCTCTGGACTCGACCTGGCTACTTCACAATAATGATAAATTATTGCTCATTTTGGAAGCTGCATGATATAATAAATTGTAATACTATAAATTAAAACCCTTGTTGTTACTATTTAAAAAAATAACAAGACAAGTAAACTAACCAACCATCTCGCCGTCTTTCCGAGGAGGGAGCAGAAAGAATGGACCGCCACATTGTTCTTTGCTGATACAATTCTCTCGATTTTTCAACATCCACACATCGTGTCATACACGCACGTCCATTTTTCAGACTCTTCATATGGGTGACATGTAATATTTGAATGATTCCCTTCGTCTTCCGCTATTTCTAGTTCTATTTACGTCATTTACATATTATTATTACTATTTTTTTGAATCGCTCTTCACCGAATAATTCAGTTGGGTTGGGTGTCCTTTGGAAAATTCCGTCATGTCCTCACCTATAAAATACCAAAATGCCTCAAGACTTGTCTTCAACCAGTGCGTCTTGGCAGTCATGACGTACGGAGCCGAGACGTGGACACTGACAAAAGGTCTAGTCTACAGATTCAAGGTCGCCCAACGCGCCATGGAAAGAGCTATGCTTGGAATAACCTTGAGGGACAGATTTAAAAACGAATTTATTCGCCAACAAACCAAGGTGACTGAGGTGGCTCTGAGGATGGGCGGGCTGAAGTGGCGATGGGCTGGCCATATCTGTCGGAGAACCGACGGCCGATGGGGGAGACGGGTATTGGAGTGGAGACCGCGTACAGGATTCCGCAGAGTTAGACTTCTCCCTGCCCGCTGGACCGACGATCTGAAGAGGATTGCTGGACATGGTTGGATGGGAGTAGCAACGGAAAGGGGGCGGTGGCGTGCTTTAGGACAGGCCTATGTTCAGCAGTGGATGACAGACGGCTGATGTTGATGCTCTTTACATCATTACAGCGCGAGCCAAATCGACATAAAGGGCATAGCTAATTATATTGATTCTCATGATATGTGATAGATAGCTAATCTACCGCAATTTTATTGTCACGTGAATCCTTCACCAGACCAAAGACAGTGTGACAAACACACATCATCGCTAGGAAACCCGTGATCTTCGGTGTGATAGTCGTAGCTTACTCTATCACTGAGGTCGTCATATACCTTCCGTAATATTTCTTAACAATTCTTCATTCATTCTTTCCATGTGCCAAAAAAAGAATTATTTTTTGTATGATATATATAGTGTTTCAGCCAGTAGAATTAAGAAAGTTCTGTTCTTAAAGCGATTGAGTCTGGGAAGACAAGAGAAACCCGGAACTCAGTTGTGGTCCACCGATCTCCGTCCCTGCCCTTGTTTGGGAGAAGTTAGCACTCCGCCCACGTCACGAGCTATTTCGCCATAGCCTATCACAAGGGCGGCCGCTGCATGCTAATTCGGGAAACCTCTCGCAGCTTGCCAGTGGTGTCCGTTCAAAAACATTTTATGGTATACACACCTATAATTTCGAGTAATATTCGAAATCACAACAGAACCGTTCCACAAGATATTCTTCTCATCATAATTTTACAGTTCCTTGCTGTCGCTCAGCTCTAGCCCAAAAACAATTTCCATTCCACGCGCCCTATATTTTCAATCGTCTTCCTGAGAGTCTCAAATCAATGAATGACATAAAGGTTTAAACGTGCTCTAACCAAATATATTAAGGGGTCAACCATAGATGTAGAAAATGCTTTTTTCCATTAGATTTAGAATAGATTTCCTATCCTAGTATGTAAACTTTTTAATAATGCCACACCGCAAATGAAGTGCTTCATACGAAAATATAAAATATAATATTTGAATGCTTGGTATTAGACCTGTATTTTTTTTATCATCAGCAACGACTTTAAATTTGAAAATCTCATAATTAAAAACACCTAATGACTCAGAAATAAATTATAATATATATTACTTTATACATAAGTTCTATTTCAATGGTTTTTCTATTATCAACTGGGTCCATTACTCGCTACCATCTTCCGGTTTCACATCAAATGTGAAACATGTGATCTGATGTGAAACCAAAAGCTTGCCGAAACCGATGAATATTAGAAAAACAGGTGAAATAAAATAAAAACATTTTTATAAAAATTTTATTTAAAATTTTCTTTGATTTCTTTTAATATTCAATATTTTAAGAAAGAAATTTATCAATCCAGTATTCATGAAAAGACGAACCGCCCCTGCAAAACGCAGCATCAGGAGTTATGATCCGTCATAGCCATACGTCGAGATGTTATCTGAACTTCTCAAGACCGCTCTCTTGTTGTATGCCTTTTGAATTACTAAATTAAGAATATCTATCTTAAACGGCTATCAAATTAATGTTGTTTACTTTTATATACACATATTCAATAGAGATGATAAGGTCAGTCTGTGGTGTTGAAGACATAGTGATGTGGGGAAGAAGCAGAAGGCGCTTTTGGAGGGACCATGTGGACCGCATGGAAATGAAAACCCCAGTAGCAGGAGATCACCAGGAAAGAGATTGAGATATGACTGAACGCTATCATTCCTGAACAATTCACCGTCACAAACAGGTCATACGACCTAAACCACGAGGACGAAGAAGATGATTTTAAATAATGTAACACTTAATTGATATTAGCTACACGACGAGTCAACTCCATAATATAATAATTTTGTGTATTTTTAATTAAGTGGATGGACCATTTTTCTCAGCAAAACAATCTCATAAAAAAAATTAATTAATTGTGATAATTTCTTCTATATTCGCCATACTTTGTGTTGTTATGATGCTTTATTTCTCTTTTTCTTTTTTATATACTTTGTATATACAACACTTATATTAAAAAATAAAATTACATAGACATATTTCGGACAATCAGTCCTTCTTCAGTGATACATATTATAAAGATACACATTTAAAATATAATACAATCGTTTACATGATCTGACAGATGTAATAAAGATATTAAAAAATCGCCGGCGCAGAAAGCTTTCCAAAGTCCTCGAATCTAAAGAAGCCTCAATACTTGCATCCGTATAAAGAAAATACGCACGGTGTCACATCTATAACATCATCTCAACTACCTATTTTTCAAAACAAAACCAAACATATCAAATTATTAAAATCAAAAATTAGATAATCCAATATTTTGGCCGAAACACTATGATACTTTAACATTATCATCTGTTATCTGTTATAAAAATCTTTATAACATCTGTCAGATCATGTAAACAATTGTATAATATTTTAAATATGTATCACTGAAGAAGGACTGATTGTCCGAAACATGTCTATGTAATTTTATTTTTTAATATAAGTGTTCAATATAAGTGGGGTTCAAAAGAATAGTAGGGCTACGACGGGGTATGTTTTGCTGGAAAGTATGCCTCTACAAAATGTCGTAAGGCGCCATGTTGCAATTATAAAAGCAACACTACTATCAAGTTCAACTCTCTAGCGTCCACGAGAGATCTTTTTAAAGACCCCGCGAACCCCGAGCAATGTGGCACATATTACTTAGTGCCATAACAAATAGAGAGAGGACGAATGACGAGCTTCCAGCGCCATAAAACTGGATACATCCAGCTAAGGGAAGGTAACCCCGACAGAAAATCCTCCAGAGAAGGCAAGGGGATACCACTCAACGTTAGAGAGACCTGACAGGAACACAGAAAAAAGAAGAAGAATATAGGTGTTGTATATACAAAGTATATGAAAAAGAAAAAGAGAAATAATTGTGATAAATTTAATAACAATGTTTCAAAATTAAAACATTTGATTATGTTGAAGTGTCATAGTGTTTCGGCCAAAACATTGGATTATCTAATATTTGATTTCAATAGAATAATATGTTATGTTTTGTTTTGAAAAATAAGTAGTTGAGTTGATGTTATAGAGGTGACACCGTGCGTATTTCCTCTATACGGATGCAAGTATTGAGGTTTCTTTAGATTCGAGGACTTTGGAAAGCTCTCTGCGCCGGCGATTATCGACCACAACACATCCAGTCCAAGTATTGTATCTGAAGCATTCAATAACTGTGCCGCGGGCTCTGTAAGATAATCTTTCTCTTTGTCTCAGTGAGAGGCTGAGACCAACGTGTAGGAAGAGTGTACAATAGTCACTATTGGAGTACTTCAATACTGTGCAAAATAGAAGCTTATTGTTTTTCTTTCTTTTACTTTATTTTATTGCCTAGTGAAGATCTTTTAATTTGTGGTTTATTAAGTAAGAATTATTCTACTATATTTCTCTCCTGATTATTTTCTAAAATTGCCGTAAAGCGACCTGGGCTGCTACGATATTATTTCTTTTAGATAACGATAATTCGTCGGTAATATTTCTCTGTGTTTTTTGTGAACAACGAAATATTATCTCACTCTAGTGTTTAAATACGATTTAAAAGAAGATTACATTTAAAAGAAAACGTAAGAGAGTGACAAACTGAGTACTAACATTATTTTTTCTTTATATTATTAACTGTTTATTAAAGTAAAAATATCCACCGTCCCAACCCTGTAAATACTCACCTAGGATTCTTTGCTTCCAAATCGGCATATCAAAATGATATCTATATCACCTTTATCTGAAAGATTTATGGGGTTCAAAATGTAGTCATATTGGGGCCACAACGTCGATTGTGCTGGTATCAACACGTCCAGATTATGAGCCCCCCAAGAATCCCTGCATAGAATACCAGATGGACGGTGTTCATCAGAGAGACTCCAAAAAGGTTGGAAGGATAGCTTAAGTTCAGCATCATGGGAGAAGGATTATGTAGTAACAGACTATTAAGTCTACAACAAGTAGGAGAAGAAGAAATAAAAATAATACTTACTTACTTAAACAGCTGATGTTGTCTTCTGCTGGACAAGGGCATCCCCTGTAATTCTTCACGTATTCTTGCCTTGTACTTTTCGCATCCAGTCACCAGCAAGTTTTTGAATGTCATCGGACTATCGTGTTGGGGTATCCCTCTGTTCCTCATGTCCTCGCGAAGTCTCCACTTCACCACTCTTCTGGTCCATCTTTTATCTATCAATGTGGTAACATGTCCCACAAATGACCAGCTTGCAGTGGCGGTACTCCCATAGAAGCCCAAAAGCCCGGCTTGCGTTAGAAATTCTGAATTAAAAAAACCCAAATTTAAGTAATCATACCCCCGCATAAAACAACAAACAAACCATCACGCCGTTTCCCCGCAGGAGTAGGCAGAGAGAATGAACCACCACACTACTCTATCTTGGCAAACCTCTCTAGATTCCTCCACATTCATACAGCGAGTCATACACGCACGTCGATTCCTCCGACTTCTAACATGACCCACCTTTAAAATTTGATTAATTTGGTCATGCCATGTTTTCCTCGGTCTGTTTATTAACGTATAGTTTCTTAACCATTCTTTTTTCATCCATGCGTTCCATATGTCCGAACCATAAAACAACAACCCACCAAATCATTTTCCAACAATGTTACCATCAGACGTAAGAGGAATAGCCACAAGAGCTGAACCTCTGTAAACCAGAAGAGGTTTTAATTCAAAATTTCTTACGCAAGCCGGGCTTTTGGGCTTTTATGGGAGTACCGCCACTGCAGCTTAACTACCTTTTCGATGACATTCGTTTCTCCTGACTTTTTACGAATTTCAGTATTTCTTTATTATTTTCATTTTATGATGTAATATTAGGAATGTTTTATTTTTATTTGTAACAATGTTGAACTACCAACGTTATATTGTCTATGTACCTATCAACATACATTAAAATATTATGTATGCATGTACATATGACTAGACCAGCTAGCCAAATGTCGAAACACTATGTACTTTGTAAATATACGGATACACAATAGAGTATTGTGCTAGCCACAAAGGTATTTACACCAAATATCGACAGGGCTATGTATAACGCAATACTAGTGCAAGGCTTCCGATGGAATGAATCATGAACGGTTTATACGGGAGATGCATGTTATTATATTACAACAGAAAAGTAATTTATCCTAAATTCTTGTTGAGCTGTCAGAGACAGAGATGCCTACTCTTAAGTGATAGTCAACTTCCGGGGGGATATGACACGAAACCGAAAGAAGAATAAGAAATACTTAGTGTGTGAGCTACATAATATCTTTGTTGACCCAATTTACATTTCTTAATAACCTTAAAAAAAATCAACACAGAATGGCGAAAAATTATATCAATGGTTTAAAGTCGTTATTATTTTTTTTAAAAGTACCGCCTTCTCCAACTGATATTGGAGGGGAAAATTGAGGGACGCCGAGGGCCTGGAAGGAGACAAATGTCCTGGCTGCGAAACGTGAGGGAGTGGACCGGCATCTGAAGTGTGGAGGAGCTGTTCCGAGCGGCGCAGGACAGAGACTGGTTCGCCGAGGTGATCGCCAACGTTGGGGGGACCCGACAGGGCACTTGAAGAAGAAGATTAATTTTTAGATCAATAATTTTGAATAAATACTCGTGCATTCAATTCCATTTAATACCATAAACTTTTTTGTATTCTGTGCTCGTAGTGTACTATAAAATAATGCTATTATTACGATTTCAAACAATTTATTGTTTATTTTTAAAACTCCATATTAAATCCAATCCAATCTGTTTATTAGAAGCGTTATTATATTTTATGGGAATTACTTGTTTCGCCTAGCTAAGGCATTATCAAATGGTATTTGATAATGCCTTAGCAAGGCGAATCATGTGATTCCCATGAAAAATAATAAAACGTGACTCTCGCGGGGGCGAAAATAGACGGATGGAGTGCCGCATCGGTTAAAGTGTGGCAGTTAGTTAGTTCTTCTTCTTCTTCTTCCTCAGCCTATTCCCGTCCACTCCTGAACAAAGGCCTCTTCCATTCACTTCTATGTCACTCTGTCTTCTGCAGATTGCATCCAGGTTATTCCGACGTGTCTGTTCAGATCATCCTTCCACCGTAGTTGCGGTCGTCCTGCTCTTTCTCTTTGCCATCCACGGTCTCCAAGTCAGCAGTATTCTTGTCCATTTTTCATCTGAGCTTCTGGCTACGTGACCTGCCCATTGCCATTTTAGAGTCACCACCCGGTGGATGATGTCAGTGACCTTTGTTTTTTCTCTCAGCGTATCGTTTCTGACTCTGCCTCTTAGGATTATTCCTAATATGGCTCTTTCCACGGCTCTTTGGGTCACTCGTAGTTTCCCGGCACGGATAGTTAGTAAGTTATAATAAATCTCCTATAAAACATACGTTTTCACTCGTATTAATCACTAGACTCGTTTTCTTATTATTTCGTTTAAACCACTGATAACTTTTAATGCCCACCGGGTTCGACTTCCTACTCACTATGGAATTCCATATTAAGTTTATCAAACATTAAAATTATGAATAATGAATTTATTACTGTTTTAATTTAAAACACTGCTATAATATCACATTTTCTTTTTATTCACTGAGAGTGTCGCGGCAGCTGTTTCGCCAATCGATGTTAGGATTATCAAGTGTTACAAAATAGTTTTATTGTAACACCTGATGATACCAACATCGGTTGGCGAAACAGCTGTTGCGACACTCTTAGTGAATAAAAAGAAATTGTGATATTATAACAGTGTTTTAAATTTTAACAGTAATATACGTAATGTTGAAGTATCATAGTGTTTCGGCCAAAACAACGGAATATTTTATTATCAATTTTGTAATAAAAAAACATATATTATTTAAACCGTATTTTGACGGTAATTTTACACATGTTCATTTTTATTTAAAACGTTAAAGTTAAAAGTGTATTTTCTTTTATGAAGGTCCACGTTATTGCACAAGAAACAGTTAATATTACAAGTAAAAATATTTTACATTATTTATTCCTTTCTGTTTTGTGTAATATGCAATTTGCATTGTAATGCTAGCGAAACGTGAATCCGAAAAGGCCGTTTTTATTTTATTTATTCCGGAGAATAAATTTATAACCAACATTAGCACTTTAGGTTTACCGGTGCTCTCTGCCTTGGTCACTCTGCCCGGGGAACAACATGGCAGACGGAAAAAAATAACAAGAATGTCGCACACTTTTATGATTGCTCGGCTGCTGTTGTCGGGTTTTTATTGGCCACCTTGGTAAAAAAAGCGTAATTGCCCGATTTTAAAATTTCATCGGTTGAGTAGTGAATCGCTGACCAACCTGACGGCTCCATCGAATAATGTTGTATCCATAGAATAATCACTCAAAACGTCTCTGTTTTTTTTTCGGTATTGTACAACGTTCATTGACTTCGATCGCGTGATTCATGAATTTATATTTCATACCACACAGCTCTTTAACAGCTTAAATAATTTTTTTTTTTTAATTTGTTTTTTTAATGTATATTTATTTATTTATTTATTATTATGATGATTTGTATTTTAAGTGCGCCGTTTTGTAAAGTCAATTACTCCAAAGGCGCACTAGGAAATGACTGACCGAACAGTGCAGTCTTAATACTAACATGGAGGCTATTCCACGCCAACGGACCCGCAACGCTGAAAGCACGATCATAGAAACATGCTTTATTGGCTCTGATTGGAATTGCTATGTTGTTTGCACTTGGTTCTACTGATCGGAGTGAACGTTGTCTTTCCGTTGGCATGGGTCACGCAGAGGTCCGATATATACGCTGGCGCTCTCTGGTGTCGAGCCTTAAACATTGTCAAACACAATTTATATTTTACAAATACTTGTAGACAAATACTGGATTAATTGTATCTCAGTAGAGACGAATATGTAAATGGTTTTTTTTTGGAAACAGAATATGGTAGTCGAGGCATTTACAGGACTTATAACCTGTCATTGGTTGGATTAAGCGATCGCTTTATGTTAACAACATTCCCCATTCCTCCCTTCTTACGACCACCACGTAAAATTAATTATTGAGATTAATCCTTAAAAAAAAAAAATATTGTCACATATTTTACCTCAACCACTTTTTACGCCGACCGGTTTCGATCGTGCGCAATTATGAGATCGGTTACGTGATACGATGTTAATATCGGAACCGGTCGTCAGTAAAAAGTGACTAGAGGTTGAAACAAAAACGTTGTATTCAAGTTATAATGGATTAAAAATAATTTTATGTGATTTTTCATACTCGTATAATGATCATTATTATCTGAACACGCTATCTAGTGTATATAAGAGTATATCATAAGTGGCAATAAAAATCAATTGTTATTAATAATTAATATATTATTTTATGTCTTCACTACATATATTTTTAAATATATATATTATATTTTTTAAAGTCTTGAAAATCAATAGAATTTTTTTAGTTAGGGTTTCTTGATAATAAAAAATGATGTAAATTTATGTATTGAGTATTCAATTAATAATGTAAACGCCCGTTTCGAAAAGTTAAGAGATACATATTTTATGAGAGCAGTTTTGGCATTTCAAGAGAATCATCAAACTTATTAATGGCTCGAGGGTGGCGAAACCATGTCACACCAAAAATAAAGTTTTTTTTTTTTATATAAACGTACGTTTTCATAAACATTAAGTAAAAACATATTTAAATATTATTACGTATGCTAAGGCATATACATGATTTTTTTCTTCTTTTTCTTTGATGGCGCTACAGCCCAAATTGAGCGTTGGCCTCTTACACCTTTAGTCCTCAGCCGCCGTCTACCCGATTTATATACAAATTTATTTAAAAAAAGAATTGCTATATGATTGAGGAAGTAAACTGTCGTTTCCATAAATATTAAATACAAAAAATAATTTTGAATTATACGAAAAAAACTTGTTTTGAAAATAAAATTAAAAATGTATTTTTTGAAATGCAGATTTTCTTAATTATACTTATGTTTATGGCTTCGACCGGCTTCGGCAGGTCGCTGTCATCTTTTGGTGGAAGATGATCTCTAGAAGATGGCAGCGAACTGCCGAAACCGATCGATGCCATTATCACAGGTGGAATAAAATAAATATGAATTAAAAAAATATACACTTTATTTTCATTAAATACCACGAAATTTCTTATAACAGCATTATTTTATTTGTTTAATGTATTGTATTTTTAATGAAAAAATATTTTTTACAGCTTATAGATTTTTACAATGAAGAAAATATATTTATTAAATGTTATATTAAAACCTAAATAAAAAAATAATAAAAATTGTGAAAAAACAAGGTTGTAAATTTAACAGTTAGTAATGTTGAAGTATTATAGTGTTTCGGCCAAGTCAATGGACTTTTTAGAAAATACCTGTTACTTATTTTTTAGATATGTTTTTTTATTCATTTGGCCATAAAATTGAATGGATACCATAATGAACTAATTGATATAAAAGACATCTACGTGGAATTACCTTTCATAAATTGTATTATATATAAGTCTTATTTCTAATACCTTTAAAAGTAGGAGCACTTAGTTTAAATTGTTCTTTGATATTATATAACTTAATGTCTATAAGTGCGTTGTGCCATATTTTACAAGAGCATTGAGAACTGTGTATCATAGATACACGATGAACAAACAGCAACTAGCACATGTGTCTACGATGAGAGATCTCGGGATCACCTATCACCTATCACCTATCATAGGTATCTCTACAAGAGGGAGTATGGTAGTTATTCGTGCCTCTATCCCACGGCATTTATTTTGGGAATTCTCGGGGCCAACTCTCTGCAGCTTCGAAGAGAAGGGCATCTTATAACTCATTTCTTTAGATTAATCAGGGGATATTTCTTGAACTTGGCCGTGCTGGAGGGCGTTGGTCTTTTTGTCCTTAACTTATTTACCTACCAGCCCCCAGAACCAATCTCCCTTTGGTGACACCGGTTGGAAGAGCAACAATTAGTCTGCTGAACGCGGAAATCGATGTCTTTCATATTAGTGAAAATACGTTCAGAAGACAAATACTCTTTCTTGACTTTAGAGAGTATCTTGTATTCCTAATGTCGAACCATCTCTCATGCGTTTCGGGTAGTATACTATACACAATATTATATATTATTTTACCTGTGCTCAATAGATGCCTTTACCTGTGCTCAATAGATGCCAAACATTGATGCTGTTTGTAATGTCTGTCGAATTGATAAACTTACTGTCGTTTTACTTACTCTGTCTAAATACTCGTAGATAAGAATATGAATTATTATTTGATAAGAGTTATGTGTTTTATTGAATACAAATTATAGGGTCTGGTTAATAAAAGTTTTATTATGGTTTATGGATATTTGATATAGCTTCAGAAAGGCGAAACATGTCACTCCCATAATCTATGATAAGGTATGACTACGCCGATGAAGATTGTGATTTATACTTAACCTTATGAATGAACGAACACCTTTATTCGCTGCGTTTTTATTTTTAAAATGTATTTACGATTTTCTGGACAAAACGTCTCATTTAAGACCGTCCACCAAATGATTATTCGATAATAATCTTTATGTTTCGGATGTTCATCTTCGACAGCGTCAGCACAGACTGTTTTATCTCCCAGCATGCAGAACCAACCTGCCTCTGGTGATGCCGGTTGGGAGAGCAATCAAACTGCTGAACATGATCGCTTCGGAGATCGATGTCTTTCATATTCGTGAAAGTACGTTCAGAAGACAAATACTCTTGACTTTGGAGAGTATCTTGTATTCCTAATGTCGAACCATCTCTCATGCGTTCCTGATATTATATATTTATTATATTTTACCTGTTCTCAATAGATGTCTTAAACTATAAACATTGTTTGTAATATCTTTTGAGAAAATAAACTGATTTGATTGATTGATAAAAAACGATAATTTAAAAAAAAAATTAGATTCCATTTTTGTCTTTATTTCGACAGTGAACCGGATTCATAAGGCTAGCTGACATCTGAGATAGACTGGTGGACCAGTCTATCATATATAAAGACAAAAGTGGTAGAAATTATTAAAAAAAAACACCGTTTTATTTAATTAATAAACTTCTATCAAGAAACTTCAGTACAATCATTGGATTATTATAAAATACAATTATATTTTAGGATGAAACCATAAACTTGTATGTGCGGTACTAATTAATTACATGAATAGTGTCAGTACCTATTAGCATTTTAAATCCGATCCGTTTCACCTGTATTTCTCAATGGAATTACAATGAAAATGTGTAATTATCAACGGATGCACTACATTAACCCTACACGACCGCATATCAGATAAAGTCAAGAAAATATTATTATGGTGATACGTAGATAATTTGAAATGAAACATCGATGACACATGAACACATGATGGTGGTCTAGGGCAGTGGTCTCCAACCCCCGGGCCGTGGACCAAAAGGTATTGGGCCGCGCAAGGGCATGCTTAAAAATGAAAATTGATTTTGAAATCGAACATACCCAATAAAACTTTAGTATAGCTTAAAATAGTTATTCCGTGTTTTCTCTAATATTATTTGTCACTATAACTTATGTACCACAGTTGTAAATTTTATTTTATATATTTTACAAATATAATGTTATTTAATAAATTAAAAAAAAAACTAAATTAAATGTGTGTCCCCCCCCCCCCCCCCAGTAAGCCGCGGTAAAATTATGAAGCGTTGACCGGTCCGCGGCGACAAAAAGGTTGAGGACCACTGGTCTAGGGGACAGCACGCTTGGCTTCCTTCAAGCCTAGACATGATCCGATTCCTTCTTAATAATAACGAGCTATTATTTTTACTCATATTAGAGATTTTATAATATACTCGTATAATAATAAATTATAATACTTGGTAAGGGTCTTAAAGTAAAATAAAAATCTTTTATCATATAATCTTATTCTTCTTCTTCTTTCGGTGCCGTGTCAGGTCCCCTCAACGTTGGCGATCACTACAGCAAAGGCATCTCTATCCTGCGCCATTTGGAACAGGTTCTGAACTCTTGTTATTCCTGTCCACTCTTTTTCGCCATACTGATTTCTGGGAAAAGGTGACCAGAGTGGTTTCCCGTTGCCTTTTCTGGTGGATTTTTCTGTCGGGGTTACCTTCCCTTAGCTGGTTGGATCTGGTTTGGAGGCGCCAGAAACTCGCCTTTCATCCCCTCGTTATCTGCTGTGATCACATGGTTATGGGTGTGATACCATTTCCCGGGGTTCGCGACAGGGACGCTAACGAGTTGGACTAGTCAGTAGTGTTGCCGGTGGAATGCAACTGGGCGTTTCGCAGCATTTTATAGAATCACACCCTCCAGCAAGATGTGACTCGCCGCGACCCTACTGACAATTCGAACCCCTAATAATCTAATTGGTTAATATAAATGAAAACGTCTGTCTTCTAAAAGTTTCATTACGTTTTTTTGTGGAATGACATGTTTCGCCCTTCTAAGGCATTATCAAATGTGTGCATTTACACATTTGATAGTATCTTAAAAGGGCGAAATATGTTATCCCATAAAGAACTTAATAAAACTCCTAGAAGACAGACGTTTTAATTTATTTTCCGTTAATTTGCCTTGCACACATACCGAATAAAGTGCTTTATACAAATTAAGGGGGATAGATACTGTGCTTGGGCGATTTTTTTGTTTTAATTTAAAGTTTATATCTTCGAAATTTTATGTAAATTATAAATAATGAATAATTATATAAACTATATTGAATGTACACACAATAAAATTAAATAAACCGCGGTTCCCATGTTGCATAATTATCTCAGTCAAAAAAAATCCCTAAAATCACTTATTTTTTCGAGCGACGCAGTGGATATCCCCCTCAAAGGGAAAAAAACATCTTAAAAAAATGTATAAATATCAAAATTTACTTAATATGAAGAGATTGTAGGGTTAACGTTACACCAAAAACAACGTTATTTCTTAATAATACACCGAGAAATTAAAGAAAGTAAGCCGTAGCGCCCACGAGTTCCTATTTATCCCGTAGCAATGAGGTCCAGCTACACAGGTAATTGTTAATTTCACATGGAGAGAATTTTGGGAAAAACTGTCCACGGCTGATTAGACTTCACTCACCATAGCCTTGGTACGTTACGAGTCATGCGACCATTCGTGCTGGAGACAGGGAATGGTGAATAGAGTACGGGAAAACAGAAAACGGATTCCGTCTTCCCGTCACAAATCGACCGAAGCGTTAAGTTCAGTTTGGTTTTAGTATACAAAATTCTCGGCTATGTGGACGCTTTGTGGTAAAAAAAAAATCATACGATTTCAGTTGTTTCTAAACTAAGAGAAAATTTGTGTATATAGGTAGCATGTTCACAGCAGATGGCCGAACGGATAGTGATGTCGAAAGAAGGGTTGGTGCGGGTAACAAAGTGAATGGAGCTTTAAGAATTTAACTTGTATTTATTTTAATTGTTATCAAGAATTTATCAATGAAATGAAAACGGCTGTTCACAATGGAGTTCTGGTTCCATCCCTGATGTATGGAAGCAAAGCATGGAACTGGCAGAAGAAGGATGAAAGCAGATTAAATGCGGTAGAGATAAGGTCCCTAAGACGTATGTGTGGTAGAACGATATACGACAGAATCTCAAATGCTGAAATAAGAAACTTGTAGAGCGGAAGAAGGTATTATGAACATAATTATGAAAAAATCGCTGCGATGGTTCGGACATATGGAACGCATGGATGGAGAAAGAATGGTTAAGAAAGTATACGTTAATGATGTAAATGGAGTACGGAGTCGAGGCAGACTGAGGAAAACATGGCATGACCAAATTAATCATATTTTAAGGTTGATCATATTAGAAGTCTGAGGAATCGACGTGTGTTTATGACTCGTTGAATGAATGTGAAGGGAGCTAAAGAGGTTTGGTAGGATAGAGTAGTGTGGCGGTCCATTCTCTCTGCCTACCTACTGTGGTGGTTTGTTTGTTTGTTTGTATGTATACTTTTAATATTTATTGTTTCACGAATATTGAACATAGTTAAAATCACTCCTTCTTAATGTAGGCATTGTGACATATTTTTAAAGGACAGGTCTCTTGCAAAGGCGATTCCAGATTTTTGGTGGTCTGCCCGAGGGTAGTCTACCTTGGCGTTGGCCGTGCCTTGAAGCCCTTACACAATGCAAGGGGTCTAGATGGATCATTGTTTTACTTATTAAAATTGGTGTCATTTGTTGTAATTGTTACCGATAAAATATTATAAGGTTGAATATATTTCACTTTGTTATGTATGAGTTTGTGATGAATAAATGATTGTAAAAAGGTGATTGTACTCTCTTTTCATATATCTTATAAGTCGTCAATCGTCCTCTGCTGAACGTAGGCCTCTCCAAAGCACGTCGTTGTCCCCTTTCCATCGCCACTTTCATCCAGTGGTGGTATTCCTAAAGAAGCCCTGAAGCCCAGCTAGCGTAAAAATTTTGAATCAAAACCCCCAAATGTAAGTAATCATGCCCCCTCATACCCACCAAATCACTTTCCAATAATGTTCCCATCAGACGTAAGAGAAATAGCCACAAGAGCTGAACCTCTGTAAGCCAGAAGAGGTTAGGATTCAAAATTTCTTACGCAAGCCGGGCTTCTGGGCTTCTTTGGGAGTACCGCCACTGCTCCTCATCCATCCACGTCCAGAATTTTTTATAAAATCATCGGTCTAACGGATAAGGGGACGTCTAATTCTACGGAATCCTATGCGCATTCTCCACTCCAGAACCCGTCTTCCCCATCGCCAACCTAAATATAGCCCGCCTACTGTAACTTCAGCCCGCCTATCCTCAGAGCCACCTCAGTCACCATGATTTAACTGTTCTGCGCCGAGGTAATTATATTGGAGTTTTATTAGACCAGAAGCACGTTTTTGGGACTAGTGAAGAAATTCGGGAGGGCCGCCTCGCCGGATGGGCCGACCGCAAAAAGCCTTGTGCAAGCGTAGAATCGATTATGGCACCATCCGACGAAATCCGCTGCTCGCTCTGACGAATCCATTTTCTTAATCTCGTTTCGAGTTGAATACAGAAGGCTCCTACGGAAAACAATTATATAGTGAATAAATTGTAAATAAGCATTGCGTTTACCCGATGACACTAGCAATCAGGGATTGCGTAAAAGATTGTCTGATAGTAATTCATGGTTAGGTAGCAAAATATGATACAGGTGGTTCAATTCGTTGACACGGTATCGCGCTTTATCAAGTATACTTTATAAGTAGAATCTCAAATGCTGATATAAGAAACGAGAGGAAGAATGTATTATAAACAAAATTATAAAAAGATCGCTGCGTTGTTTTTTTTTTAGTTGAATTGTCTTTATAAATTGATGCCCCGTAGAAAAAACATTTCTGTCACAGATTTTGAAGAATGAATCGACATTGTGACATTTTAACAAGTACGACGCTAATGAGGCTCAGTATTTTCAAATATTTGGCGCATTTTTCTTTAGAACATTGTCTCATCAATTTAAAAAAATCGATCTCCGAAGCGATCATGTTCAGCAGTTTGATAGCGTTCCCCATCGGCATCATCAGAGGCAGGTTGGTATTGCAGGTTGGTAGAGATAGTGTACATATTATTCGTTATAATGGCATAGCAAGGCTAAACCCGTCACTCATAGAATATATTATACATAAATAAAAACGGACGCCTTATATACTACTATATGATTAACATGTAATATTATTTGAAAAAAAATGTACATATATTGTATTGTAAAAGGAAAATTCTTTATTGATATGCTTAATGAGGCAAAATAAATTGTTCCATTTTAGGTATCCCCGACGATAGCAATCACTTCTGCAAATGCCTCTCTCTATTTTGCTTGGATCTATTCCCGGAATAACTCCTCCACACTCGTTATCACTTATATTGTACAGCCATGACGTTTGCCTTCTGAAAAGGCCCACGTCTTCATTAATCTTTCCCATCATTATCATCATCAGAACATCTGAATCAATTAATCATAAAATTTATGCTTGAATACTTTTAAAATACGAATTTTGATATATGATTTACAATTTTGTTTACTAACTAACTTACTAACCATCACGCCATCTCCCCAAAAGGGTAGGCAGAAAGAATAGACTGCCACACTTTAAGCGATGCGGCACTCCATCTTTTTTTTTTGCCTCCACGAACCTCATCGCCACCAATAGGTGCGCGCACACTTCAATCGTAATCGTCCAACGTCCACAAAATAAATCTAAAACAAAAAATCTAAAATAAAACAACAAAATAAAAATAACATAGCGCATAATGTTCATTTAGATGGTGCACATGTTGTCAGCTGGACGAACCGAAGTTTTTTTTTTTTTAATTGTACAGTAATTAGACATTTTATTTCTTCTTCTCCGGTCTCAATCTAATGATTGGTTTGCAGCAAGGCGACGCATCTCCTCCTCCACTCAGCTCGGTCCTTGGCAACTCTCTTCAACTCCGCATAAGAGGTGCAACCCATATCTCGGCAAATCTGGTCTAGGTACTCCTGGCGAGGTCGTCCTCTGCAAAACGATCCCTCGACCATTCCCTCCAATACATTATGCAGAAAACTAAATTTACATTTAATCAGTTTTTATAAGAAAAAATCTTTACACAATTTTACACTCAATTCAAATCTATGTTTTTGACGGATGAAGTTAGAAATGATAAAAAAAAAGAAACGGCTTATAAGATTGTAAATGGGGCACATACTGATACGATATAGAAAATATGGGTTGATGCATATCAACCAGACTATCAATTATACACCGTATTATGTAGTTAACATATTTAGAAAATGTATACATATCGCGTGTAATTTCTGATCATGGTGTAAATCAAAACGAGAATAAAGAAAACTTCAAGTCACTTCAAGCTTTCCTTAATTCGATACACAAAATTTAAATTATAGTGTGATTATAATTTAATCCGACAGCATCTTTCTAATGGAACAATTCAATGACTTAATACATAATTTGAATAATATATTATTACGAATAAGTACTCCTTAATAACAATTTAATTTGATATTTATCCTAGCGTTTGGATAATTATGAAATGTTTTCTTTATAGGTAAATTTACACTAGTAGTTCTTTATTTTAAATATCGAATATTATAATTATTTTGTTGAATAGCTCTTTACATTAAAATTTATAATAGTGAAAAACACGATTTTTCATATATATTATATAATTTTATTTATATAAATTATATAAATAGTTACAAATTTGTTTCGCCTTTCGAGGCCATTTTCAAACACACTTGTCACTATTTATATAAATTAGATCCAAGTAAAACTATTACTATACATATGTGATCGAACATAAAACACTCGATTTTCCAAAAATAGTATTCTGAAATGTTAATTATATTATTATAATTATCTATTAAATTTCTCGATCATTTATTAAACGTCGAATAACACAAATTAAGTGCAAGAAATGCATACATGCAACTTGTGTTCATATGTCATACGCGACAGGAATGAACTCGTGCGACATCACCGATTGACGAATGTTTAAAAAAACAAACACATAGATAATGTGCCTTAGCACGGCGATATATATTGTATAAACCATAAAATTAAAATATAATTTATAACTTTTATAAATAATATATATTTTAATACTTTATAGGAAAAATATGAATTATTTCGATTGAATGCTGCACCTAATCCTCCAAAATCTGATGGATTCAAATGAAAAAAATCATCAATTATTGAATACTAGCTAATTGTTATTTTATTTATTAATATTGCCATTTTATTGTCACGTGAATTCTTCACCAGACCAACGATAGTGTGACAATCACACTGCCATCGCCGGGAATCGAAACCGGAAGCTTCGATGTGGCAGTCAAAGCACTTACCACTCTGCCACAAAGGTCGTCAATATTGTGCTCCCAACGTCATTATTGTGATATACATTTTAAAAGGAAATTGTATTATAATATTTATATCTGTGTAAATAAGGGATAAAATTGTGATAATAATAATAATATTTATTTTTATTTTAACGTTGGATCATCATATAACATCTAGTAATAAAAAAAAAACTTAATTAAATACGCCATATTATTTTTGATATCACCTCAGGAAGCATCCAACACTTGAACATACAGTACGCAATGCATGTAGCACAGAATACATACATACACATATTATACTTATGGTATGTACCTACTCGTACATACGAGTACATCTGAACTGGCAAGGAGCAACAAGCTTAACGCGAAGTTGGTTCTCCTCGCGTGATGGCCTCCGTGTTTAAATTGCGTTATTATATTACCCGGGTAATTAATGCGGGATTGTTTACCTTTTAGATAATATTTTTTCACATACAATACCATGAAATATTCATGGTCTGGGGAGTGTAGTTTTTCATGCTCCGAACTACGGATCGCCGATCTTAATCTAGGGGGGACTATTACCCACTGTGGTAGATCAATGCTATTGCAAGTAAACAACGCATTGCATATGTTTTAAGTTAAGTTTATAAAAAAAAATCTTATAATTGAGTGCAAAGTATTACAAATATTCAAGTTCATTCTTCGCCTCCAACTCCTCCTGTCCTCCGCTTCGACCCTCCAATCTGACACTCGTAACAATTTCGCTCAGTCTATTCTAACTTCATCCTCCCATCGTAGACTTGGTCGTCCAATTGGGCTTCTACCACCTGGGTGCCACTCCAGCAATCTTTTTGGAGTTCGTGATGACGGCATCCTCTACACGTGACCAGCCCATCTCAATCTATTCTGTCTGACCTGTGTGGAGAGACTGGGAGCTTTGTAAATATAGCACAGCTCGTCATTGTGCCGCACTCTCCAGCCTTCACCGTCATTCACAGGTCCCAGAATTCTGCGCTGCACCCTTCTCTCAAAAGAATCCTGTCGCTCTGCGGATTTCGCTGTCATTGTCCACGCCTCACATCCATAGGTCACTAGTTTCTCGGATGATTGTTTTATATTCAATGGATAACTTTAGTTTTAATGTTTTTGTTTTCGTATTGTATTTTTGTTACGATTTAACATATTTTTTATGAAGGCGAATATTAAATTTAAAAAGGTTCAAATGTTCACAAGTTAATTGTTGACTAAAATAATTTACGAGTTAAACTTATTTTACAAATTGAATTAATAATTGTAAACTATAAAACGCCACAAATTATATAAATGAAGAGAAATAATACTTTGGTTTATCTAAATTAGTTTTATTAAAGATTTTATTTATCTCCATTAAGTGTAATTAATTCTTATTTGAAGTGACTTAAAGCACTTTGTATGTATATAATACCTACACTTACTAATCACGGTTATATTTTTAGTGTAAATATTCAAGAAAATGGATGATGTTCAACATAAAAAAAATGTGGTAAATTATTTTAACTACCAGGATAGACCACCGCATATTCTATTCTGACACAATCCCCTTGAATTATCAACATTCATGTACCATGTCATTCACGCACGTCAATTTCTTAGATTCCTCGTGTGTCTGATACTTAAAATTTGATTGCTATCATCATACCACATTTGTTTCGGACAAAACTGACCACTTATGTACATTCAGTAATTTTATAAATATATTTTATTTATTTATTGTTTCTTGAACAATGATGTACGAGTATAACTCCATATTAAATAATTAATGCGTATGAAAACGTCAGTTTTCTAGAAGTTTTATCGCCCTTCTAAGGCATTATCAAATTTGATAATGCCTTAGAAGGGCGAAACATGTCATTCCCATAAAATATAATAAAACTTCTAGAAAACTGATGTTTTTTTCGTACTAATTATATTTTATTTATTTTATCTACAGATTTCTATGAAATATTATACAACACATAATACATTACAAGTTTACTTAAGAAATTCATATGATTGTGAATGTTAGTTAAAGATCATATTTAAAACATAATAAGATTTCCACAAAATAAACATTTTCAAAACTTAGTACTTGAAAAACAATATTATGCTGTCAACAATATTTTGAAGACTTTAAATTACACCATTTTGAAATAGAATAATGTTGTCATTGGCATTCAATGTTTATGATCAGAATAGATTATTTACCATTATCTATTTGTTAAATACTTTACTTAATTACTAAGTAGTTTATAATTGTGTACAAGGGTATAAGGCATTCCGGACACACTAAAATGCGTCCAATTACTGTTTGTTTTATCATAACGCATTTAGGTAATGTTCTTAATTAGCATGACATTCCCATATCAAACGATCTCAGAATAACGATAGCGTTACTAAAATCGTGTACAGATTGACAATTAAGTTAGTTGAAAGCGATTCTTATCACTCATGGGCTACTTCTAATGCATGAAATTTAGATTTCTATCTCAATTGAGGTAACTCAATGTTTTATGAAAGCCTATGTGTGGAAGTCAGGCCTGGAGTTGGCAGAATAAGGATGGAAGTTGGATAAATGCCGTAGAAATAAGATTACAAAGAAGAATTCTCGGAAAAATAATGTAAACAAACAAACAAACCATCACGCCGTTTCGCCCCAAAGGTAGGCAGAATGGACCGCCACACTACTCTATCCTGACACACCTCTCTAAATTCATACACGCACGTTGATTCTTCCGACTTCTAACATGACCAACCTGTAAAATTTCATTCCTCGACTCCGTACTCCATTTACATCATTAACGTATACTTTCTTAACCATTCTTTCTCCATCCGTGCGCTCCATATGTCCGAACCAAGGCTGCGATCCTTTCATAATTTTGTTCATAATACCATCTTCCGCTCTACATTCCTTTCCTATTTTAGCATTTAACTATAAATTTTAGGCAGAAATTTATAGAAACATTATTCAAGATTACATAATAAAATAAAATTTATAAAAAGGAAAAGATTTATAGAAACGGGAGTTAAAAGACCATACAGGGTGTCGAATTTCTCGATTTTTTTGAAATGCCTATAATTTCAAAAATACAAAACTTAGATTTTTTTTACATTTTCCTCTTAACCAGCATAATTTGCCCTATTATCTGTTTTCGGGTTGACGTCTACATCTGGGACACCCTGTATATACGAGTATATACGTCGATTGCTCCGATTCTTCGGGTGGCCAATATGTAATATTAATTTGATCTTTGAATTGATTTGATCATGCTGAGTTTTCCTCAGCCTTCCTTTATTTTCTGTTCCGTCCACATCTTTGGGGTTTACTTTTTTTAATTGAGACAATTTTAGAAACTTAAACTATTCGGATTAAATATTTTTTAACTAAAAATATTTTAGAATGGGAATGTGCATCCATTATTTTGACTTAAGGTTGAAATATTTTAATTATAATATAATGAAATAAATATTTCAGATTTTATTTTGTTTATATTAAGTTAACGTTTGTTCGGGACGAAAATAATGTATGTTATGTTAGAAATTACGATACTTAGTTATAAAGAGGTTTGACATGTATTATAATACAAAGTAGACTAGAGTACATTTTCCTTGAAGGTTGGTAATCCTATTATACTATTCACTAACAATGCCGAAGGATCTGTTGAAAGGTTTTGAGTTAAGAATGCTTCGGTTGGGAGCCCTGATTTGCTTGCCCGGTGAGTATTTGCGTACAATCCAGGCTTACTCGATGTACTTATCCATTCCAATACTCATAGGTTAGAAAATGAATAAGTTAACAGTAAGTTAGTAAATATATCTAGAAAGTACAGCCTTTAAAAAAGATTTGAGTTATTGCCTATATATCATTGAACAAGGCATAGTGCTGTATATAATTTAATTTAAATTTGAACCTAGTTATTTCTTGTTTCTTAAACAATGACGAAAACCATATTCCATATTAAAAAAATTATATAAGTGAGCACATCTGTCTTCTAGGAGATTTATTAAGTTTTTTTTATGGAATGACATGTTTCGCTTTTCTTAGGCATTATCGTTATTTTTGTGCATTGCTTCAATCATTATTTCATGTTTATTTTTTATTTTCTGCAGTTATTTCTAGTTGGTATTCTTACTACTCCGATTTCCTATGATGATCTGTACCTAAGAGCCGTAAAGTCTTAAGTGATTTTTTAAATAATGTTGAAGTATCATAGGGTTTCCCCTTATAATTTTAAATAAATAGGTTTTCCCCTTAAACAATGGATTATGTTATGAACAAGGTAATTGTGAAAATTTAATAAATGAAAAAGAATTGATAGTTATCACATTTAGGTACATCACAATATATTGTAAAACATTAGCCAATCTATGGCCATTTTACTGTCACATGAATTCTACACCAGACCAATGACAGTATGAGAACCACACTGCCATCGCCAGGTATTGAATCCGGAACATTCAGTGTGGCAGTCATAGCTCTTGCCACTTTGCCACTGTCATCAGAGAAGGTCGTCGTTTAATACACATCAGAATATTTTATATATAACAAACTAACTAACCAACCATCACGCCGTCTCCCCGAAGGGGTAGGCAGAAAGAATGGACTGCCACACTTTTCATTCCTGACATATTTCTCTCGCTTCCTCAACATTCATACATTGTATCATGCACGCGCGTCGATTTATCTGACTCCTCACATGGCCAACATTCAATATTTGATTTGTTTGATCGTGCCACGTTTTCCTCGGTCTTAATCTATTTCTGGTTCCATTTTCATCATAAACATATAATTATTTTACCATTCTTTCTTCATTCATTCTTTCCATATGTCCAAACCATCTTAATGATCCTTTCATTATTATGTTCATGACACCATCATTCGCACCGCATTCACTTATTATATTTTCATTCGACACTCTATCATACACAGAGTATCCACACATTTGTCTAAGAGATCTCATTTCTACTGCATTTATTCTACTTTCATCTTTCTTTTGCCAGTTCCATGCTTCGCTTCCATACATAAGGGTCAGTAGAAGAACACCATTGTGCACTGCCATTCTAGCTTTTTTGGATAGGTTTTTGTTTGCGATGACAACTTTAAGTGCACCATTCATTTTATATATCTTTACCGTTAATTTGTTTTGAGAGTGATCTAGGGGTTAAAAAATTCATTAGCGAAAATTTTTATAGTTATAGTTATGAACTTTAACCATCCGCATTGTGGAATGTTGAAGCAATTCTTATGATTTTAATCGCAGTTGCTAAATGATTGTAAGAATTTTGTAATTGGAATACAAGAAAGAAATTGACCTGGAGCTCTCCTTTGTCCCTTCGTTCAATTAAAGGAGGGGTGTAGAATTTTTGCTCCGGCAACTCTCAGTATCCCTACGCAAGTTTTTCTCTTTTCAAATTCTCAACTGTCTGATCAATTACGGTTAACTTTATTGCATAATGCATGATGTACAAAGTAAAAGTGTAAAAATATGTATGTATTGTGAACAACATATACACACATACATACCTATTCATAATGTAAATTCAGCTTGTAGAGGATAATATTAAATTAAACTCGGTAATCTACGAAATATATTCTATTGCATTTCATGCGGTCACTACTAATATAATATTCTTGGTGCAACATTCCAGATTTAACGTATGTCTGATATTCAGAGGCGGAGGAAAGATGTGCAGTTTATTTAATAATAATTGATTTTTGACGACTTTTTTACGCACAAAAAAACACTGTGTTTTCCACCTTTGAGTTTATTTTCTCAACAAATCAAATCAAATCAAACCAAATCAAACAAATCAAACAAATCAAATCAAATCAAATCAATCAAATCAAATCAGTTTATTTCATCAATAGACATTACAAAATTAAATTTTAAGGCATCTATTGAGAACAGGTAAAATAATAGGTATATTGTGTATAGTATACTACCAGAAACGCATGAGAAATGGTTTGACATTAGGAAGACAGGATACTCTCCAGAATTAAGAGTATTTGCCTTCTGAACGTACATTCGCAAATATGAAAGATGTCAATCTCCGAGGAGACCGCGTTCAGCAGATTAATTGCTCTTCCCACCGGTGTCACTAGAGACAGGTTGGTTCTGGCATCCGGTAGGTAAAATAATTTATGCTGTCGCTGTCGGAGATATCCATCAGGGACAAATAGCCGAACACCCACATGTTTCATAGGGTTTATACCATCATCATTGGGAGAACGAAATAAACTAACTAAAATTATTTCAAACTAAAAACATGAACCTAACAACATGTAACATGTGATAGTTAATTTAGACAGAGTACCAGGGACATAACATTAACTCAGGATCAATGGATAAAAAAATCTCAAAAGTGAATACCACCTCCTTCGGCTGATACGATAATCCTGTTACAAGAGTACTGCGGCACAACAAAGAAATCTTCAGAGGATGGAACTTCAGTTAAGGTGATGGCTCGACTGGACTGGAGCGACCTGTATAATTTGACGACGTTGTTTGATTTGTGCTTTCATAGAAAACGCATAAGCAATGGTGGACAGAGATATTCGAGGTGGTTTTCGATCAAAAATCATCGTGTTCATTATGACCAAACATGCCCATCATGTGTAGTGGAAGGCTATGTCGACTCCCGAATATGGGCCTCTTTCATTTAACTTACTAACTAACTAACTACAGTTAAAGTACCTCTATCATTTGTTTAGAATAATAATGGATCAGTAAATGAAAAAGCTTCTTGATGTCGATGAAATGAAAATTGTGCTTCGATATATAAATAGGTACCTTCGTTCAATATTCGATGTATATATAGAGTTTCAAATGCCGTCCTCTGAGTCATGGTAGGCGAAAAGCCAATCAGAGAACACGTCGCTAGACGCAAATGGGTGTGGATCGGTCACACCCTAAAACGGTACCCAGCCAGCATCGCTCAGGGCGCACTAGACTGGTCCCCTATGGGTGGGAAGAGGAAGGGAGGCAGACTAGAGCCACGTGTATAAGAACCCTGAAGGACGTAGTTAAAGCAGTAGGCCTCACTTGGGATGATGTTAGGCATCAGGCATGCAATAGAGTCGAGTGTAGAATGTTTCTTGAGGCACTATGCACCACGGAGGTGTGACAGGACAAGTAGAAGAAGAGAATACATATGATAATTAACTTTTTTTTACTGACATATTTCTTTCGATCCCTCAACATTCATATATCGTGTCGTGCACGCGCGTCGATTTCCCTGACTCCTCACATGCCCGACATTCTATATTTTATTTATTTGATCGTGCCACGTTTTCCTCTGTTTCTAGTTCCATTTATATCGTTAATATATAATTTTTTTATATCATTCTTTCTTCATTCATTCTTTGCATGTGTCCAAACCATCTTAATGATCCTTTTTTGGTTTGTTCATAACACCATCTTTCGCACCGCATTCACTTCTTATATTTTCATATGATAAATACATTTAAATAGTAGATATGTTATGTTTTAAATCCTTTTTTTTTGGAAAGTTGCTTGCAGAAAAAATATCAAATTCACAAATCACTTCTCAAGAAACAGGTGAGATGGGACACGAATCTCACCGCAGCCATCAAACAGAGAGATAATTAAACAGGTAGATCCACCGCTGCTATGGTAATTCCTCGTACACTGCCGTGTGAACAGTGCGGAGCGGTTCCGGTTCAGCGATCCGCTTCCGGTCCCCCCCTCCCACCCTTCCCTATAATAGTCTTCACTCCCTCTCCAGGCCGGGGGCGGGGAGGGGTAAGGACAACAAGTGGTTGCTTCTTACATCCTAATTGGCCCAGTCGGCATTCGAATCATTATCTTTTCTCAAACAAATATGACCATCGCTACCATCACGCCGTTTCCCCGCACGGGTAGGCAGAGAGAATGGACCGCCACACTACTCTATCCTGACACACCTCTCTAGATTCCTCCACATTCGTACAACGAGTCATACACTAACGTTGATTCTTCCGACGTCTAACATGATCAACCTTTAAAACTTGATCAATCTGGTCATACCATGTTTTCCTCGGTTTACCTCGACTCCGTACTCCATTTACATCATTAACGTATACTTTCTTTACCATTCTTTCTCCATCCATGCGCTCCATATGTCCGAACCAATGCAGCGATCCTTTCACATTATTTTGTTCATAATACCTTCTTCCGCTCTATATTTCATTTTTATATCAGCATTTGAAATTCCGTCGTATATCGTTTTACCACACATACTCGTACGTCTTATATTTATAATATAATATAAAAATATTCAGAGACCTTCTTGTATATTCGCCATTGCTTTGTGTTGTGGAATATCATTTGAATTTATAAATACAAAATGTGACAAAGTGTGACAATAAACTTCCAATAAAATATATTTATTAAAATATATTTAATAAAACTAATGTTTTATTTTTTTGGTAATCATCATTTTGCATAATTTCCAGTCGCAAGGCGTATTTTTGTTTTTATTAATTATCAAGTTATAATATAATATTAGAGAATTTGTAAAAGTGTTTCAAAGCAACCGTTTTTTGCACTTAAAATATTCGATGATTATTCTGAGATGAACATAAATGAATAAGTTATTTTTTATTTTTATAAAAAAATTGCATAAGGTTATAAGATTAGGATAAATCCTGTTTGATTTTAAACAAATTTTAATATTTATGTTTTTTAAATCAAACTTACGTATACAACAACATTTTGAATGTATACAAATTCTTGTAGACAAATACTGGATTTCACCCATTGCGGATAAATTATTTTTTATTTTACAAGGATTGATTGTATCTCAATAGAGACGAAGATGCAAATTGTTTTCTGGGAACAGAAGGTGGTGGCCGAGGCGCTTACAGGACTTATGACCTGTCATTGGTTGGGTTGAGCGATCGCTTCACGTTTAACAACATTCCCCATTCCGCCGTTATGACCACCACGTCTGACAAACTTTTTGGAACTTGTATATATGTTAGGTTTCTACACCTATTTTCACATTTTTATGTTCACTCTACACTAGCGTCATCTATATTAAGATTTGCATAGACTTTCACAGTACATTAATAAAGGTTTTCTGCTTAATGCTTTCATGCGTAAAACATGGAGTGAGAGAGAGCAAATTTATATTGTTAATATTTAGTTTTGCAGAAGTGGACTGGGTTTAAAATCCAATGCTTGAAATATTTTCAGAAATTCCCTGAACAACAGTACCTGTTTGCGCTCCCACATTCTGCTCCCCTCGTGCACACTGGAGCACACTTGTGGGACGCAAATACACAAGGGAACGTGCAATGCTTTAAAGGCGGGAATTAATATTCCTCTGATTCATATCTCTTTACCAGTGTTACCACATAAGCCACGCTAGGGGGCTGATTTAGTTTTTTTAAAAGTTTAAATCCAATCTTTGCTAGTTCGTGGGATGCCACTTGGGCTATTTTTATGTGGTAGTTTCCCGTTCTTTTCCAAATTTGTAGAAAACAGAATATTTGAACCTAATTACTTCTTCTTCTGCTTCTTCTCTTTTGATAGACTCAAGAGTCTGTTATTTCGGGCGGGTCCTCTTGAGACGCTGAACTATAGCTTTCTCTCCACCGTTTCGGGGGTCTTCCTGGTCGGCGTTGTCCGTTAGGCGTTCCATTGAGAGCTATGTATGGTATCCTATTTGAGCTCATTCTTTCTACATGTTGATGCCAGTATCGTCGTTTTTGACGTTCCCATCTGACTAATATTTTACAATATTACCATATCACCACCTAATTGTTATTGTTGTGTACAACTATTGATTTTCATGATAGGTAGCTAATCTTTCGCCATTTTGCTGTCACGTGAATTCTTCACCGGATCACAGTCAGTGTGGCAATCAACCTGTCGGGTTGCGAGCTAGGAATCACGAGAAAAGTTGTTAATCGTTTGATTTCCAAGGGTCGCGATCTCATCTTAAAAAATACCGCAATAAACTAAGTTATTTAAGCCATTTTATTCCTTTCATTTCATGGTGTAGCAAATTTGCTACAAACCAACTACTAATGTTTATATAGAATATTTGACTTTCACACTAATCTTGTACACTACACTCTACATTCCCATCTACCTATTAAAGTACACAAGCCATCGCTAGTGGCGCTAGTTTACAAAATAAATAAATTTTTCTTTAATATTTAGTTGACTGTCGACTTGCTTCGATTACTAGACACGTTTTGAGTCCAATTTTTATTTTCAAATGAAAAATAGCTACATAACCATGAAAATATTTATATCACGGTCAATAATTTATTATATATTGTATAATAATAAAATATATTATGAAATACCAAATTTAATTTTTCAAGTAAATTTGCCACTAACACATTTAAACCGATATAGGTATATTTCAACAACATACACGCACGTCGATTCTTCTGACTTCTAACATGACCAACATTTAAAATTTAATTAATTTGGTCATGCCATGTTTTCCTTGTTCTACCTTAATTCCGTACTCCATTTATATCGTTATAAGGGTTGGGACCAGAACCCCATTGTGAACTGCCATTTTCGCTTGCATTGATATTTTTTTTGTTTCCAATAACTATTTTTAAAGCTCCATTCACTTTGTTACCCGAACCAACCCTTCTTTCGACATCACTATCCATTCGGCCATCCGCTGTGAACGTGCTACCTTGATTCACTCACCTGCTTCAAGTTCTCTTCGTTCACACTAATGTTACAAACTCTCATTAGCTCTTCCCTTTAAAAAACTAACACATTTGACTTTCTGACATTCATCATTAAATATAGGTATATAAATAAACTAAATATGTATTTAAATTTTTGTTAACTATATTATATTATCACACCCTGAGACGGAATCCAATCTGTATCACTCTGGTTGCATTAGGCTGGTCCCCTGTATGTGAATAGAGGAAGCGAGGCAGACCTGAAGACACTTGGAGAATAACCCTGCTGGATGAGGTTAAGGTGGCAGGCCTCACTTGGTGTTAGGCATCAGGCGTGCGATAGAATCTGGTGAAGAAGGATCCTCGAAGCTCTATGCACCACGGAGGTGTGATAGGATAAGAAGAAGAAGCGGGTTTATTTTATTGCTCCAAATCATCTATATTATTCAGTTTCTGCTTCTTATTGGGCCTGAGTTCATTTATGTATCCGGGACTTGTTCTCTTGACACGTTCTCAGCATGTCCCGACTACTAAGCCTTTCATAAGAAAAGCTTCCGAAGATGATAAAGCAGTAGTGCTTACTTTTATTTGTCGGGCGCGTAGATACTTAAATTCAGACATGTCAAACCCACGACTCGCGGGCCGCATTACACATGGTATTAAAAACGAACAACATAAATAAAAAACAATGATATGAGATTGCATCTACAAATTAAGCAGGATTATTCAATACCTATACTGAAAAACGTACCAAGAGGCAACTGACTTCCAGGAAGACGACACAAGACTGACTTTCAGGAAGACGACACAAGATGGCGAGACAGCTGGACATTTACATTCCAGGAACAGGTTCCGAAAAATAACAGGACGCAATCCTAAAGAAAGCAAAAGAGAATATAAATGTACAACAGTTAATTATAATAATAGGGATGAAAACGTATGTTTTCTAGAAGTTTTATTATATTTTATGTGAATGACATGTTCCGCCTATCTAGGGAACATAAAATATGTAGAATGTACACTGAACATTGGTTTCTGAAATTGTTTACACTTTCAACGTCAATGATATTCTGTGGTAAATCATTATACATTTCAAAGCTATGCGAAAGCGATCACTGTCGAAATAAAAACAAAAGTGGAAGTAGTCCTAAAAAAAATATCTCTCCTCCTTTTAGACATTTGGTCTGTTCCCGTAGTCAGCCTGGACTCTCTTGGCATGTTGACTCTCCTTTATCTTTCTGGCGGCCTTTCGGGGGGACGGCAGCCAACAGGAATCTGATGCGCCACAACGTGTGGGATTCTGGAGGGATCCATCCTCTGCACGTGCGCATCCCAGTATCATATGCGTTGTCTGCCCCATCTTACGATATTTTCCACTTTGCGATTTCGCAGATATCCGTGTTCCTCACCCTATATTAAAAAATATTTTATTTAATTATCAAATAAAAATAGCTTTTTGGATTTTTTTTGTTCATCAATTTTTATGTTTGATAACTCATTTTTTTTTCTTGTATACAACAGGTTGTTTGAATTACTGTATACAATTTATTTTAACTATTTTATTGATTCTTATGACATGTGAAAGGTAGCCAATCTATCGCCATTTTATTTTCACGTGAATTCTACACCTGACCAAAGACAGTGTGACAATCAGGACCCGGGACCTTCTGTATGGAAGTCAGAGCTCTTACCACTCTGCCACGAAGGTCGACTTTATTCTTACAATGTGTTCAATAAAAGGTTGAACACCCATGCAACAATGGATTGTATTATACAACAAGAATCCTCTGAGCGTAGTGTCGAAACATGACGTACTGGTACCTACGTGTGTATGAATGAATAAAAAAAACCCGTCGGCTGCGCGTACCTCAAAGCTGATTTGATACATTCTTAACATTGTCATTTCGCTCAGCATTGTGCCGCGTTTGGCCCACACAAATAGGACTAAATGCTGATGAAGATTAAGGCTCCGTTGACCTGCGCAAGTAGTAGCAAATGGGATAATTTGTCGAGCCGGATAATGGAATTTTGATTATGATGTCATTCAATAATGCCAGTGTTTAAAGTCGATGTATGATGCATGCTCGTCCTATGATATTCTCCACGTAAAATATATAATATCTAAAGACATTTCTACGATGGCGTAACTTGGTGAAATAACGTGTTTGATTTCGTAAGTTATTGTCATACAGTTTGTGACAACGTTTTATTCCACTTGTGAAAAACAAGTGGAATATAACTAAATGTATATTATAATATAAATGAATTATTATAGTTCATTTAATTATTTTTATTATAATATGTAAAATAAACGTCTTGCAAGAAATTCAAATAAACATTATTTAAATTAATATCTGTATTTTATTTATTGTTTTTTGAACAATGATGTAAAACTCCATATTAAATAATGAATACGAATGAAAAAACTTATGTTTTTCTAGAAGTTTTATTATATTGTTTTATTATATTATGACATGTTTCGCCCTTCTAAGGCATCTGCCTATAATATTTAATAAAACTTCTAGAAAAACATAAGTTTTTCATTCGTATTAATATGTATTTTATATTATACACAAAAATGAAATCATTATGATAAAAATAATTTTAAATACTTGTGTATTTGTTTTTACCTTCTGCCTGCTCCAACCCTTCTTTCAATATCCCTCTCCACTCGCCCATCTCTTGTAAACATACTACCTAAATACACGAACTCAACTACTTGCTTCAAATACTTTAATATTAAAACAATAGTTAATTTTATTTGACCTCGTTCATTATTTCTCCCCACACGAGTGAGTGGAGAGAGTGGTAATTATTAACGGTGTACTAACTCCCCTAAACGGCAAGGCAGAGGATAATTAGATATAGTATTCATGTAATTACTCTTATTTTTAAAGCACGCACTCACAACAATTGTGTAATAAGAAAATAACACCGTAAAAGGAAATAATTATTTTCATTGGATTACAGATACTCACCATCACTTTGTCTTGTGAATTATTACACCACATCTTCTTCTTCTTCTTCTTCCTCAGCCTATTCCCGTCCACTCTTGGACAAAGACCTCCTTCATTCGCTTCCATGTAACTCTGTCTTGTGCAGACTGCATCCAGGTTATTCCGACGTGTCTGTTCAGATCATCCTTCCACCGTAGTTGCAGTCGCCCTGCACTTCTCTTTACCGTCCACGGTCTCCAAGTCAGCAGTCTTCTTGTCCATTTTTCGTCTGAGCTTCTGGCTACGTGACCTGCCCATTGCCATTTTAGAGTCGCCACCCGGTGGATGTTGTCAGTGACCTTTGTTTTTTCTCTCACCGTATCGTTTCTGACTCTGTCTCTTAGGTTTATTCCTAACATGGCTCTTTCCATGGCTCTTTGGGTCACTCGTAGTTTCTCAGCACTTTGTTTGGACAATGTTACAGTTTCAAGACCATAGGTTGTTCGGTATTTTCCGGTTTTTAAGGATGTAACTCATGTTTCCGAAAGCTGCCCAGCTTAGGCCCAATTCTTCTTTTTAGCTCTGCGGTTTGGTTATCTCGGCCCAATCGAATATTATGTCCCAGGTATGAATATTCTTGGACATTCTTAATTATGTTGCCGTCCACGTTAATTTCAAGCTTTTCTGTGCCCATCACCTTGGTTTTTGCTAGGTTCATATTCAAACGTACAGATTTGGATATATCGTTTAGTTCTTTCAGCATTTCAGCTAGTTCCTCCGGAGTGTTACTCACGAGTACGATGTCGTCGGCAAAACGTAGATGGTTTAAATATTTTCCATCCACCATATATAACTTATGAATTATATTGTGTTTTCACAACACTATTTTGCACTTTTCACAAATATGTTTTGGACTATACCTGTCCTTACGCTGTCAAATTTAAGTTTCATTAAATAAAATGCTCATGAAGGATGTGTGTAGTCTACTATCGTTAACTGAAACATGTTTTTGAAAAGTTATTTAAATACAGATATATAGACTTAAAATAAAAATATTATGACTTCGTTGCTTTTTCTACATAACAAATACGATTTTTTTAATCTTCTTCTACACGTTAAGGGCTAGAACAGATATTCTTATACATGTATCGTAGGAATGGCTTATATCTCTTCCTTCTCTTGCCGGTGGATTGTGGTGGAAGGTTTGGTCGAGTTGTGTCGTTTCCAGGGGCGTCGGATGATAGAATTGTTGTAACACCATACGTGGAAGCACTTTCTCTGTCATTGTTTAAAACGGAATCTAACTATTTATAAGTTAACTGTTTAATTACAAAACTTTGTTTATTTATCACAATTATTTTTTTATATATATTTTTAGTATTCGCGACAGCTGTTTTATTTTGCTGAAGCTGGCCCGTTAGCTTGAGGCAATCTACTTGTGGACATTAAGTGGATTGGGAACCTGCCAGAGTTTAGATTGAGACTCAAATCGCATCCACTGCATCAGGTGCAGCCCTCTAAATATGTTAACTTTTAACTAAAATAATTGTGTTAATTAAGATTTTCAAGGTTGGTAGCATTATATTTTTGGGTTCTTGGAAATATCCGTGTAACTCGTCTTTCTAGAGTGAAGTTTCGGAGATGGTTGCAGTATCCATCTCCATAAACTCTAAAATGATTGATTTTAATCCTCGGTGTTAGTCTTTTAAATAATAATAATAATAATAATAATAATAATAATAATAATAATAATAATAATAATAATAATAATAATAATAACAATAATAATAATAGTAATAATAATAATAGTAATAATAATAATAATAATAATAATAATATTAATAATAATATTAATAATATTAATATTAATAATATTATTATTAATGGAACTCAATAAATTATCCAATTTACATTACATAATAAATATCATCATATAATTATGAAAGTTCATAAAAAAAATATACATTGCATTTCGTTAACACCTTTTTCATCTCACTAGCGTCATAAAGCACCCACAAACCGCGTGTTTAAAGTATTGAAGTTCAATTTTCGACCACACAAATAAATAAAAAAACGTTCATTACATTTTGCCACTAAAAATCATTTTAATTACTTCTAGAATACTGTAAAGTGTTTTTATTTATATTATTTTTGGTGTGGTTTCGCCTCGTCATCGGCATCCATCTCCCATTCATAAAATAAAACCCACCGCCCGGCGCACGGCGCACGGCGTGTATTGCGTATTTCTTTTATGATTTTCCATTGCGAAATACTGAATCATCGGATGCAGTGAATCGCAAACCACAACAAATTTGGGTTCCAGCCCGTAAAATTATACCAACCTACTTATTACTTTGTATAATTTAAGACCTTGGTTTACAGTATTTAGAAAAAATACCTTTATAGAAATAATTAAGAATTTTTATTAGTCAAATCACAACAGTTAGTTATTTAAAAATATTTATTTCTTCGGATTTAGGAAATATTTATTTTCAAGGAATAATTGTATCTCAATAGAGACGATTATGCAAATTGGAAACAGAATATGGTTGATCGAGGTGTTTACAGGACTCATGACGCCATTGGTTGGGTTAAGCGCACGCTTTATGTAATACAATATTCCCTATTCCAGCTTTTTTTTTCTTATGACCACCATAAATTTTTGGAAGTTGTATATATGTTAATCCGTAACACTACTCTTTACATGGTAGTTTATCAATCTACACACTAACGCCATCTATGAAGATTGTATTTTAAGCATTAAGCAGAAGATCTTATTTATTTTATTTACAACCTTCGTATCAGAGTGGCAAGATCTATTACTGCCACACTGAAGGTCCCAGGTTTGCTATCGGCGATAGCAGTGTGTTTCATAGAATTCACGTGACAATAAAATGGCGAGAGATTAGTTACTAATCACATGTCATGAGAATCAATAGCTGTAAAGTTGCATACAGAAATTGGGTTCAAATATCCTGCTGTATACAAATAAGTATAAGAACACCATTGTGCACTGCCATTCTAGCTTTTGGATAGGTTATTGTTTGCGATGACAACTTTAAGTACACCATTCACTTTGTTGCCTGCCCCAACCCTTCTTTCAATATCCCTCTTTCTTTTGTAAACATACTACCTAAATACACACCGCTTATATATAACTTTTTAATATTTCTTCTCTCATCCATTAGACCTCTCCCAAAGCACGCCACCGCCCCCTATCTATTGCCGCTCCCATCCATCCATGTCCAGCAATCCTCTTCAGATCGTCGGTCCAGCGCGTAGGGGGATGTCCAACTCTGCGAAATCCTTTACGCGGTCTCCACTCCAGAACCCGTCTCCCCCATTGACAGATAAGGCCAGCCCATCGCCACTTCAGCCCGCCCATCCTCAGAGCCACCCAGTCACCTTGGTTTGCTATCGAATAAATTCGTTTCTAAATATGTCTCACAAGGTTATTCCAAGCATGGCTCTTTCCATGGCGCGTTGGGCGACCTTGAATCTGTAGACTAGACCTTTTGTCAGTGTCCACGTCTCGGCTCCGTACTGGCTGGCAAGACGCACTGGTTAAAGACTTTAGTCTTGAGGTATTGTGGTATTTTAGAGGTGAGAACATGACGTAATTTTCTAAAGGCCGCCCAACCCAACTGAATTCTTCAGTCGGCTTCTTTCTCGAAATTGTTTCTACTTAATTGAACAAATTTGTAGAATGTGAGGAAAGATTGTCAGGATAAACAGCGGTGGTAGATTCTGAAATACTGTGGAGAAACGGTTATTTAGTTAAAATAATCTTCTTTGCAGTTTCAATCCTAAGAATTAGTTTGCAGCAAAGTACACAGTCTCGTCTTCCACTACGCTCGGTCTTCTGCAACCCTCTTCAACTGAACAAATGAGTTCATGTCATCGCGCACTTGTTTCAGATATTCCCGTCGGGGGCGCTCTCTATAATTTTATCCCTTGAACCATCCCCTCCATTATATAGAGACCCATAATATGCATATACCGCATAATATGGCCGATCCATTAGGTCACCACTCTGAAATGGATTTGACAAGTAGCCTCCCTCCTTCGATTCTGCTGAGAACCTCGTCATTCGTGAAGCGGTCTCTCCAGGAAATTCCTAAAATTCTTCTGTAGCACCACATTTCAAAGGCCTCCTGTCTATTTTTATTTCTTTTAGAAGGGCACCATGTCTTGCAACTGTACATTAAAATGTTCCATACATAGGTTTTAGTAAGTTGTTTTTGGAGCTTCAGAACCACGTTATTTGACTCGAAAATCATAGGTTTTTGTTGTTGAAGAAGATGTTAAAATAATATCAGTGTTTGTCTCTTGATTTTATATTTGGAACTAACAAACAAGATGCTTATTGCAATCGAAGTCGTTTGGAAATAAGATTAATGACCTTAAACTAAACTTTTCTAAACTTAACAATAAAAACGTAATTCAATGCTTCAATATGATGCGCGTTGCAGCAATACCTATTATACCTCAATATATTGACCGTTCTAAATCGGACTGTCGAATGTCAGGATTGATTGGGGGTTCCGATGGAAAAATATTTATTATTATAAACCTTTATAGATGGCAAAGTGAGAATGTTTCGTTCCTTTTGTTTATGTAACATGTTTTACCTTTACAAAGCTAACCTTGATCCGGTGAGGGTAGTCGATATGCTACCGATTGGTGGATTTGAACGTATCAATTCTATGTTCATAATTTAAAAAAAATAAAATTACCTAGTTATAGATCTATTATAGTATACAATATATATTTTTTACACGCACGAGATAGTAAATTCTATTAATTTTATTTATCTTTTACAAACAAAAAATTAGGATAAGAATATTCGAATTATATCTTAAAATTAATGAATAAACTATTTATTAAAAATCTATGAAATAGTGTGATTAGTTTTTCGATTGCGCAACAAGATGGCGCCCGTAGGTAAACTGTCATTAGACGTTTCTCTAATAATAATTTTTTTCTGCATTTTTGCAATAATATACTCGTAGGTATATGTTTGTGCAACGCCGTGAGTGGTTTATTGTTTTATAGTGCTTCAAAATGGAAGAAATATCACGTGGTGTACGGTCTTATATTCAAGTTGTCGTTTTACTCTGCGTGCCTTCCCGGAATAGGCTTCTCGTCTCCCGTGCTGCCGCCACAGTTCCTGACCATCGCACTCACATTCTGATCTGTCGTCAACTTCGCGGCTGCCGTCGCTCCTCGATCGTATCCGTTCCTTGGTTCTCATGGCGCCAATGATGCCACCTCATTCTGCCCCGTCGCCACCATTGCCGACTCACTGATTTACTTCATGACTCCTGATACAATCAACTATCTTTCTGACACTTATATTAATCAAGGTATTTAAAATATATTATTTCATTGAATAAATATTGAAATATACCAAATATTATTTGGATAATTTCGCTTTCATAAATTACTTAATACTACAAAAATTAATTTATAAAAAATAAACTGTTAAAACATTTTATTTCACTATCATACGTAAATGTGTTGAATGAATCTCATAGTAATGATTGCGTACTATTATTATTATTATTATTATTTTGTTTAATCGCTCTTTACACCATGACATGCATGAAGTAAATCGATGCAGAGGGTATTATAGCTATTATAGTGATTCTCGTGACATGTGAGGTAGCTAATCTATTGCCATTTTATTGTCATGTGAATTCTATACCGCACCAAAGACAGTGTGACAATCACACTGTCCTCGCCGGGAATCGAACCCGGAACGTTCGGGGTGGCAGTCAATGCACTTACCACTCGGCCACGAAGGTCGTCATAGTAATGCTTGCATAAAACACTGTCGTTAGAAATATTCATACTGTCGCCTATTAACTGTTAACTATTATTTTATATTTGTGGTGCATGTAATTGGCCTTACTTTATTTTTTCTAGATGTTTTTTTCTTATATATTTTATTGATACCGTTGCATGTTACCCCTAATAAATAAATAAATAGATAATCACATACAGAAACAACTATCGTTTTAAGCTTTATTGTAAAGCTTTTGAATATTAGTGGTAAAAGCTCTGATTTCCATACCAAAGGTCCCGGGTTCGATTCCCGGCGATGGCAGTGTGATAGTCACACTGTCTTTGGTTTGCTGTAGAATTCACGTGACATTAAAATGGCGATAGATTGGCTACCTATCACATGTCACGAGAATCAATATAATAGCCAAAAATAAATTGTATATCGTAATAGGGTTCCTTCGACCTGTTTTATACCTACATAAATAATAATAATAATAATAATAAAATTAAAATAATAAATATATATATAGGTATATATATCAAATTTTCATATGAATCACTCACTTTGTCGTTAGTCATTTGAAACTTATAGATATAAAATAATAAAACACTTTGTATTTAATCACGGTATGCATATCGTGGTTAAATATAAAGTATTTTATTATTTTATATATATGAGAAAATATTTTGTAGAATCAATTATATTGAACATTGAATCACTGTACTTGAACTCTGTTATTGCTTCATTGAAGTTTCTGATCAATTCGTTCACCGGAGTGCAGAAGAATTTGTTATGTCACGTCATGGCGTGGAGGGGGGATGTTTTCTCCAGAGGGGGGGTCAGTTCTCACACAGAACCTCTGATGCATGCCCAATCTCCTTCGCGGCTACCGAATATTTCGATTAGCTTTTTTACAGCACGGTTACCCTCGCCGCGCTGTGGTAATAATGGATTGGTCAGTCGTGGTCTGGGCTAGAGGTGGCCAACATTCACAAGCCTTTTCTGACATTCACAAGTCTTAAACTTACATACACAGAGGGTGCTATTGTATCTTCGAGTTATTCATTACTTCAACGATTGAATTTCATAGTACAACAGTTCAATATAAAAATATTCAATATTTAAAATCGTTACATTTTTCTTATTTTTCTTAGTTTAGGTCGTATGACCTGTTTATGACGGTGAGATGTCTTGGGATAATGATATCCAGCCACCTCTCCATCTTTTCGGCCTTCCTGTAATTTCATAATCGTTTAATGAGTGACATAATTTACTTTGTTTTGCATTATCAAATTTCCTAAAATTTAGCAAGCATTTGACATTTGAAAAACATGTCATTATCAATAAACATAATAAAACTTTAGCTTAACTAAGTACTTATTTCGTGGTGTGGCATTTCTAGATAACAAAAGAAACCCTTATATATATAGTATTAACACAACCTTATTTTGATTTTTAAGATTACCAATCGGTTTTTATTAGAGCAAAACGTTAAATTCATTAATTTGTATTAGAAAAACGTCATAACCTACTGTTTAAACTTAATATGGAGTTTTATATCATAGTTTAACCCTTATAGTGCAGCTGGCTACATTTGCAGTCGAAAAATAATGGTTTCAACTAGCGGTGTACTACATTTGCGGCTCATATTCGAATGAATCTTATATTACATTTTACTGGGACTATCTGTCTTAGCTATGTATGTAGTCAGACGCAGTTCGAGACAATTTTTTACTGCAAAATAAGCCAGCAGCACAATCGGGGTTAATATATGACATATTTATTAGCTAACATTTCGTTTACTAACTTCTCCGGGTGGATAGACATAGAAGTTGAACCGCACATTAAAACATTGTGGTTTTTATGAACAACAGTTCTTACTACTCCGACTATTTCGACTCTAGAATTTACTGTTTAGGATGTGCAATATTTTATTTTTTCTATTCCTTTCACTCTTTCAGTTATTTTATCTTAAACATTTGTTATAAATGCATTATCGTAAATCCTCTTCTTTATTTCATCGGTCATGCATTCGTTACCCAAAATTAAATACAATGTTAACTACCAAATTTATGAAGATATTTTAATGGAAACAATAAATTATGTGATATCATTTTAAAGTTCACTTTGATAAAAACGTAGTAAGTTCTATTCCTGCTGGTACTTTTTTGTGCCAAATTTAAAGCGTTCTTAATTATCAGTTCCACAAGATTTTTTTGAGATTGTTTATTCTTTCCAAAGAATTAATTTCAACGTAATATTATCATATATTTAAAATAAAATTCGGTTAAGTAGAAGCATATTATTTTTTTTAAGATTCTATAAAAGGTTTAGCATTCCTGAGGCCCATGGAGCCATGGTGTTTTGTGACCCCGCCACTCGAGTCTCAGTGGGGCTACTGGAATTCCGGCACGCACTCCGCCCTCAGGCCCCGCTTGGGGACCCCTGGCACTAGAGAACATTATATATTATTATTGTGCATATCAACACTGGGTATACAAAATCTGTACCTCACCAAATCTCAGGCCACGAACTCTGCTACGTTTTCTAATCCTAGTGGACGTGTTATTATGAAATCAAATTTGAGATGCTGCAAGGCCATATTAAATTATTATAGTCAATAATAGTAAAACATAACTAACTAACTAACTAACTAACCAGCATGCCGTCTCCCTGAAAGGGTAGGCAAAAAGAATGGACTGCCACACTTTAACCGATGCGGCACTCCGTTCATCTTTTTTCGCCCCCGCGAAAGACGCGGTGTGATGGGTTGCGAACCTCATTGACACCAATAGGCATCTCCCGCGCATACTTCGATCGTCCAACATCCCCAAAATTAATATAAAACAAATAATATAAATGCAATGATATTTAAATAACAAAATCACGTATCCACTTTTTTTTTAATAACCAGCAAGACTTAAAAAATATTATTAAATAAATTATTCAAATTGTCATTGGAACAAATAAAAAAAATATTATGTACCTCTCAAAACTCTTTATATAAACGAAAAAACTTGTATAATTTTAACATCTAAACAATAAAAACGTATTACGTGTCAAAACTAGCTATTATAAAGTGCGGCAACAATCAAATTGACCAAAACAATTCACTTATACACAAAATATCTCCAAATTTACGGGAGCACCTCATGAACAAAACCAAATTTTCAAAATCAGAAGGAGGTAGAACATATTGATTATATTTTATTTAATCAATTTTAGCGTTTCTTGTGATCAAATACAAATAAACAAACAAATATATCTGTAAGATAAATTACACGTTACCATACAAACATATAAAATATAAATATATAAAGAAGACAAATTACATTACTAAATCGAAAACTAATTAAAAAAATTATAATATTTTTTGCATGAGTATTTAATCGAGTGAGATTTAAAGATTTACAATCTTATAAAAAAAAATACATCATTAGTCTTAAACCGATAAATGGTGATACAGTATAGAAATTAGGAACTTTATCATTTCTAAATTTAAGGAACTTTTATGACGTCCTGCGTGGCCGAGTGGTAAGTGCTTTGACTGCCACCCCGAATGTCCCCGGTTTGATTCCCATTGATGGCAGTGTGATTGTCACTGTCTTTGGTCTGGTGTAAAATTCACGTGACAATAAAATGGCAATAGATTAGCTACCTATCACATGTGACGAGAATCAATATGATCAATCGATTAATAATTAAATAATCAATCGATTTGGCTTATGATGTAAAGAGTGATTCAACAAAATAATAATAACGAAATTTAATGAATTAAAACACTGTTTTTCCACTTTCGAGTTTATTTTTCTCGACATGTTTCGAAGGCCTACGAATCGATAATCGATAATAATCGATATCGATATAAAACAGTTTTATATCGTTCTCCCGATGATGAAGGTGTCAGCCTTCGAAACATGTCGATAAAAATACACAAAAGTGGAAAAAACAGTGTTTTAATTTAAAAAAATCGTATTATGCAATTCCACAGTGTTAACGTCTTAAGTTTATCTAAAATAAAATAAAAAGATAATTATAATAATAATATCAGTAAATTAAATTAAACTTATCACAGAAAAAATATTTCAGAAGTCTCTAAAATCAAATAATGACACTACATTTCTCCTGCGAAATTTATATTTTAGTAAACAGCTTTTTTAGGCGTAAAAAATACATTATTTTAAAGATTTTTTTACATTTATTATCAAATGTTTCATCTTCTTTAAGAACACATATTAAAATTGGCAGTTGAGTCAAATAAAACAACATGCCACCTTTATGAAGTTCACATACCTGAACCAGGAATATAATGTTTGTACCTTTGTGTAATAAAATTCAAACAGAGACATTAACCCACGGGTTTCGGAGTTAATGCTTCCTAGATGATTACTTAATTAACTCCCTACTCAAATTAAATTTATTGCTGTATGTATATTTCTGATTTAATTACTTGGCTCAAATGATTTCTATTGTGAAATGTATTTACCCACATTATTTATCAAGTGGTGGTCGTCTAACAAGGGGAGGGTATGACATAGAAAATTTACTTCGGAATGGGATTTTGAAGGATTGCTGTACCCCTTAAGAGTCATCGATAGTCAAACATAGAAAGTGGGCAGACATAGAAAGTTAGAGGACACAATAATCTTCATCATAAAAATATCAGAATTCAACATAAACAAAATCCCACCCCGTAGTTAATTTTCTATGTCATGTCCTTTCCTTGAATGCATATAATGGAGTTATAGTACAGAATGTAATTCTAGTGCCAACACATATGTATAGAAGTGAAATTTGGAACTTGCAGAAGAAGTAAATGAGATCACTGAAAGCTCTGTGCTAGAAAACGAAGTATGAAATTATACGTACGAAGAAATAAGGAAGGAATGATGATGATTGGGTCCCAATGTAAAATTAAAAAAGGATCACTTATATGGTTTAGTACATTCCGGTCGCGCTGGCGGGATATGCGTACATACGTTGCGTGTGTACAATTTTTGCACTTATTATTATTATTTATTTATTTATTCGTTTTATATTTCATGGCTAAACCAATTTTTTTTAGGTCTGTTCAAAAAGTATCGCGAATTTTGAATTTCCGCTGGCTACGTATATTTGATTTTTGATTTTTTTGTAGCGTTATGTTGGTACTCATGTCCCTTACTTATGCTGACAAGGTCGGCCATTTTTGTGTTTAGTTAATTTTTTGACAGCTGTTTTGCTTGGATGTGTTTTGGCTCGTCTTCGATTTTTGCCTATTCCAAAAAATGGATCAAAGAATCTGTATCAAATTTTGTGTGAAAAACAAAATAAAGTGCGCGGACGCATTTCGAATGTTGACCGTGGCATATGGTGAAGCTACCTTGGACCAAAGCAACGTTTATCGGTGGTACAAAATGTTCTCAGAGGGCCGAGAAGATATGAACGACGAAGAGCGTGCCGGACGCCCGAGCACGTCAACAACAGACGAAAACATTGATAAAGTGAAGAAAATAGTATTAGCCAATCGTCGAATCACCGTTAGAGAAGTTGCTGAGGACCTAAACATATCGATTGGCTCGTGCCATTCGATTTTAACCAATGATTTGGGCATGAGTCGGGTCGCCGCGAAATTCGTGCCAAAATTGCTCAATTTCGACCAAAAACAGCATCGCGTTAACATTGCTCAGGAGATGTTGGACTCGGTCCGTGACGACCCAAATGTGCTCCAGAGGGTCATAACTGGTGACGAATCATGGGTTTATGGTTATGACGTGGAAACCAAAGCTCAATCATCCCAATGGAAGCTGCCGCATGAGCCAAGACCAAAAAAAGCGCGCCAAGTTCGGTCGAACGTGAAGGTTTTGCTCACAGTTTTCTTCGATTGCAGGGGCGTGGTGCATCATGAGTTCTTGCCACAGGGTAGTACGGTCAATAAGGAATATACCTGCAAGTTATGCGCAATTTGCGCGAAGCAATCCGCCAGAAACGCCCGGATTTGTGGAAGAACAAAAACTGGCTTTTGCACCATGATAACGCCCCTGCTCACACATCGTTGCTTGTGCGCGAATATTTGGCCAAAAACAACACAGTAATGGTGCCGCAGCCACCGTATTCCCCAGACCTGGCCCCCTGTGACTTTTTCCTGTTTCCAAAACTGAAGAGGCCCATGAAAGGACGACGCTACGCCACGATTGAGGAGATAAAGACGGCATCGAAGGAGGAGCTGAACAAGATCACAAAAAATGATTTTTTTAAGTGCTTCGAGGATTGGAAAAAACGTTGGCATAAATGTATTATATCCGAGGGGAATTACTTTGAAGGGGACAAAATAGATATTCATGAATAAATAAATACTTTTTGAAAAAATATAAAATTCGCGATACTTTTTGAACAGACCTCGTACGTATTGGCTTATATCAATTTAACTGGTTACTGTAAATGATGAATTTTTACAAAGTCGATAAAATGGAATTGAAATATTACAGGTTAATAATTAAAAAAAAAATTATAAGATATTATAAACAACTCAATAAACTTAACTTCAAGTTAAAAAATTGATTAGTTTCCACTGTCTTATAATTCTAACTGAATTACAAGTAATTTTATTCCTAGACTTAATTCCTCCTCCAATTAATTTTTCAAAATATAAGAAACGAATTTTTTTAATTTAAAAGAAAAATTTCTACACCCAGGAAGGGCGTCTGTAGCCAGAAATATGTTTGTGAAATGTGAAAAGAAGGGTTTTGAAAATACAACGTTTAAAATAATTTAATATGAATTTAAGCACCGTGAGTGTTCATGATATTATGAAGATGATTGCGTATTGAATAGAATTTAACGACACTACGGCAAAATGAGATCTTTCGATCTCGTCTATACGTATAGTACATGGTTGTTATTTTTATCTGCATAGCTCGGTGTGCGTGTCGCTGTTATAATGGACATCGGTAAGTATGCGCCGATGTGTCTGTAAATGTTTTGAGCGCAGGCAGAGTTCTGATATGACATGGAGCGCTCGGAGCCGAGGAGCAGAACAGTTCCGCTCCGTGAGCATTCGTGCCCAGAGTTCGTCCATTGAACCAAGTTCTCCATTGTGCGCTCCGCCTTGCAGACCCTTCTCCGTGTTCTCAGGGGCATAAATTATGATCGCTGTATTAAAAAGTGGTCTACGAGTCAAGTATTTTATGGAATTTTAGTGCCTATTAACGTCCGAAGGCAATTACTCATTAGATTGTATATTAAAGCACATTGTATAACTATTCAAAATAATAAAGCTCGGTTTTGATTACATCATTTGCCAGTAAATATATTTAATTTTGTGAAGAAAGAATCTTCTTAATGTTTTAAACTTTGTGATGACATATTCAATAAGTGTAAATAAGCACAAATAACTTAGTAAACACCACTTTATTATGAGTATATTTATTTGTCTACATGTTTCGAAAGCAGTGCTGTCATCTTCAGGAACAACAGTATACTATACAGTATACAGTATACTGTTGTTCCTGAAGATAAAAGCATTGCTTTCGAAACACGTAGACAAATAAATATACTCATAATAAAGTGGTGTTAACTAAGTTATTTGTGCTTATTTATACTTATTAAATGTATTTCTTAGGAACTCGAACTTCAACTAATTTTGAAGGAAAAAATAGAGGGGCGCAGGGGGGCAGGGAGAAGGCAGATCTCTTGGCTGCGCAATGTGAGGGAATGGACGGGAATCGAAACTGTGGAGGAGCTATTCCGGACAGCGCAGGATAGGGAAGAGTTTACCAGAGGGATCGCCAACGTTGGGGGGACCTGACAGGGCACTTTAAGAAGGAGAAGAAGGAACTCGAAATAGAGGAAGACCGTGGAAATCGTGGCACGATTAAATACATTGAATATTGAATATCAGCCACGTGAGGAGTCGACATACATGCATGACACAATGTATAAATGTATGTATGTCAGGAAAGAATAGTGTGGCGGTCTATTCTTTCTGCCCCTTCGGGGAGATGGCGTGATGGTAAGTTAGTTAGTTTAATTGAGTTATTTTTAAACAAACATTGCTGACGTTCTTCTGTTTCTTCAATACGAATTAAAACGTCTTTTTTCTAGAAGTTTTATTACATTTAATGGGAATTACATGTTTCGCTTTGCTTTGGCATTAACACATGTTATGACAATGACATCTTCACAATAATTTGATAATGCCTTAGCACGGCGTATGCCATTCTCATAAATCATCATAAAACTTCTAGAAAACGGACGTTTTATTAGTACCTATAAATGATTTAATATGGATTCAAGAAACAATAAATGTCCTTCTACAATACATTGTTTTTTTACGCACAAAATTGAGCATTTATACAATTAACAAATGTATGAATCTTCCTTCTCTTCAAGTGCCCTGTCGGGTCCCCCCAACGTTGGCGATCACCTCCGCGAACCTGTCCCTGTCCTGCGTCGCTCAGAACAGCTCCTCTACACTCCGGATGCCAGTCCACTCCCTCATGTTTCGCAGCCAGAACATCTGTCTCCTACCGGGCCCGTACTTATTTAATAATAAGTACGCTCAATTAAAAACAGTAAGTAATGGAGCATTGTGAATAGAACAACAAATTATGAATGTTACAAAATCGAATTTAGTTTTCATAGTTTTATTATTAAACAACCTTTGTAACGAGATAGTTAAGTTAAAATAATAATTTTATTTACACAAAAACAAATATAATTTTGTAGTTTAAAACAAAACTAGGCAAATTAGATAAATTTTTCTTATTAAAACGAATGAAAAATATATGTTTTCTAGAAGTTTTATTACATTTGACATTGCCTTTGATACTCGAAACATGTCCATCATCAGCCGTCTGTCATCCACTGCTGAATGTAGGCCTCTCCCGAATTCCAAAATCCATTGCCGCTCCCATCCATCCATGCCCAGCAATCCTCTTCAGATCGTCGGTTCAGCGGGCAAGGGGACGTCCAACTCTACGGAATCCTGTACATGGTCTCCACTCCAGAACCCGTCTTCCCCATCTCCGGTTCTCCGACAGATATGACCAGCCCACCGCCACTTCAGCCCGCCCATCCGTAGAGCCACCTCAGTCACCTTGGTTTGTTGTCGAATAAATACGTTTCTAAATCTGTCCTTCAAGGTTATTCCAAGCATGGCTCTTTCCATGGCGCGTTGGGCGACCTTGAATCTGTAGACTAGACCTTTTGTCAATGTCCACGTCTCGGCTCCGTACGTTGAAACATGTCATTCACATAAAATATAATAATAAAACTTCTAGAAAGCAGACGTTTTCATTCGTATTAATTATTTAATATGGAGGTTTATGGTAGTTTGTTAAGAGCGATATTTTGTAGTTTTGTTCAGTTTATCACAATTTCAAATCTACTTATCATTGGCTGTCCCTCGTATCCGAAGAAGACTGTCCTTCGCAGATGAAGGTTCTCATAGGTCTGTAAAACTTTAGGGCCTCGTGGGGCCACCGCTGTCTCTTGATGGCCTCTCTTTTTGTCTCCTTCTCATATCTGTGGCGTCGTCCATGGACTATGCTTTAAAGTTATATGCATTTTAACATATTTCCGTTCTCCATCTAGGCTCTTTTCTCAAGTATGAACAGTTATTATTAGGCATTTGGAGATTCGCTTTTAGATAGTCTTTGAAGCGTTTCTTCTGACCTCCGTGTGAACGTTTTCCTATTACGGTCAAAATCTATTACGGTTATCTTAAATAACACGAAGGCTTTGTGTTGTGACGTCAGTGATAAAAAGGTTTTTGATCATTTGAATAACATGATAAAGAGTGTGCACAAATTAAAAATGATCGAATGAACCATGTTGAAACAGTGTGGTAAAAGGTTAATCGCGAAAATTCACGAGAAATAAGTAAACATATTTAATTAATATTGATTCTTTTTATTACATATAAACATAATTTTGCAACAATATTTATACTTTTTTTATCCGTTTAAAATATATTTTTAATTCACTGATTTAATTTACAAATGGGAACATAAAAAAAGGTTTAAATATTTAAATATGAAGTGGGTTTCAATATTGTTCAAATATTACACAATCGCCAAAACAGTTTAAAAAAATCGGTTTGGTATAGATGTAATGAATATATTTTAAGAAAAGCTAGAAAGAAAAAAATCTTCAATTGATACACTTGATACTTTCTCCAGCGATCTTTGATTTTTACATTGAAACAGATGTAAATAATTGAGAAAATGATTGATATCTAACGGAAACAGAAGAAGAATTGGATCCGGGTGATTTAACATAGAACGAAATCCATTCACCGACGTTTCTCTACCCAAAATGATATTATTCTAGTAATTACTAATTCTCACACTGCCATTGGTCTGGTATAGAATTCACGTGACAATAGAACGGCGATAGATTCGCTACCTATCACACGTCATGAGAATCAATATTAGAGCTATACCATTTATGTCGATTTGACTCGTTTATATTACAAAAATATTTTATTTTAATATAGTAAATGATAACTACGGATTATTTAAAACTATCAGTTTCGAAGTCTGTAAATATGTCATCATTGTGTCTGAACGCAGGAGATTTGAAGAGGAATGGTTGGAGCATCCTTTCGATGTAATTGGTATTTTTCCTCTTATACTGTACAGAAATGAAAATGAAAATCGATAGGAGAACACTAATTAAGTAAATTTTTCAACTATTTTTCAGGTGTCATAAATGTTTGAGTTTGTACTTATCTTTGGATTCATTATCGTTTTTAATAATTATAATAAACATTCACCTTATTTTTATTAATACACTATTTTAAACGGTTTGATTATAGTAGATAGTTTCAGAGACGAATTTTTTATGAATTAAAACACTGTTATTCCACTTCCAGACTTTTTAGTACATTTTTCGAATGTTTCGTACCTTCATATTCCAGAGATCGATATTCACTCAATATCTTATAAACGGTTTATATCGAACTCCTGACGATGAAGGTGTATAACATTTGAAACATGTTTTGAAAAATAAACCCAAAAATGGAAAAAGCAGGATTTTGATTCGTAAAAAAATTCATCATTGTGGAATTCCACAATGTTAACGGCTTAAGTTTAAACAAAAATAGTTTCAAAACGTAATTAATAAGAATATAAAAGTCTGTTTTCTAGAAATGTTATTTATAATTTATGAGAATGACATATTTCGCCTTTTTTTATAATATTATCAAATGTTATTCCTATAAAGCAGAGGTTTCCAATCTTTTCTGGGCCACCGCCCCCTTTACAAGAAAAATAAACGTTAAACGCCCCCCTCCCATAAAGCCACTTCCGGACTACCGAAATATGGGAAAATGATTACAATACATACAATAACAAAATAACAAAACCACATATTTACAGATTAACCAATATTTAAGTTTAATTTGCTTTATTAGTACCTACATGATTAGCGTGTTTTTTGTTGTATTTTTAGATTATATATTTTTTATCTGCTCACGCTCTCTATTTTTTCTGGGTCTTCTACTGCCCCCCTGAAAGTCTCAAACGCCCACAAGGGGGCGTTATCGCCCACTTTGAGAACCTAGGCTATAAAGTATAATAAAACTTCTAGAAAACATACGTTTTCATTCGTATTCTTTTTTTTAAAACGAGTTTTATAACAAGAAACAATAAATAATTTTCAAAAAGCTTGTTTTGTGTACTATCATAATTTTACGTGGCTCAATTATATTTGTATTTAAATACTGCGTGTGTTTTAAAGCTCATTCAACGAATGTGTAATTATATTTGAAATATGAACGTATTGATATTCACGTTAATACACGTGCTTGCTAGGGGTTGGTTATAAAAATGAATTAATTTGCAGTTAATTAACGATAACCTTTCGGTGTCCGGGGGTTGCGGGGTGGCCGTGTGTGCGCAGAGCGTGTGAAGCGGACACAATTCACACGAGATAGTTGATGAGAGTTATTCATTTATAATTTCTCCGTATAATTTCCTAGGCGAAGTACTCGGCTCAATATATGCACTGCAGTTTAACGGCTTTTAAAGAAATCAAGCAACGTCTTTCGGAAAACCGTTAAACTGAAATTTACATTTTAACTAATTAACTAACTAACTAATAAATGCAGTAGAAATGAGATCTCTAAGACGAATGTGTGGATACTCTGTGTATGATATAGTGTCGAATGAAAATATAAGAAGTGAATGCGGTGCGAATGATGGTGTTGTGAACAAAAGAATGAAAGGATCATTAAGATGGTTTGGACACATGGAAATAATGAATCCAGAAAGAATGGTTAAAAAAGTATATTTTAGCGATGTAAATGGAACTAGAAATAGAGGAAGACCGAGGAAAACGTTGCACGATCAAATAAATCAAATATTGAATGTCGGCCACGTGAGGATTGTGATTGTGGCAATCCATTCTTTCTGTCTACCCATTCGGGGAGACGGCATGATGGTTACTTAGTTAGTTAGATAGTTTTATTGTTGTATAACAGTAGTGTAGAAAACAAAAGGAGAACAATTTGGTATTGCTTGTTGTGAAATTTTTAACGTGTATGAAAAATAATATTTACATTAAAAGTTAAAACTTTTAACCGATTACGATTGTACAGTGCACAAAGTTTTTAAGGGGTAGAAAATCTTTACTTTGAACTTTACCCTGAATATTTCACAGGTTGCAACTAGTATAATTAAATTATTTAGCTTTAACAGGGATCCATATTTAAAAATATACATATATTTAATATATCTTGTTTTACTCAGATGTTGTCAATTGTTTTGGTTGTGAAATAAAAGAGAATAACTGTCTTATTTAATAATTAATACGAATGAAAACGTCAGTTTTCTAGAAGTTTTATTATATTTTATGGGAATGACATGTTTCACCCCTCTAAGGCATTATCAAATGTGACGAAATTTCAACTCGTTGCTGTTTATATACTAGTAAATGGAACAGAATATGGTAATTGACGAAAATTTATTTGACTTTATACATTTTTAAGAAATAATTATTTGATTAGGTCCAGAAATATTGGAAAGTGTTTCTTGGAGCTCGTCAAAATTTTAAGTCAATGATTACATAGTTAGGTGATACTGAATGATATTATATCAATCAAAAATAAGTTATTTGAGGTAGGACGAAATAAAGTATTTATAAGAAAAACATCTTCTTACAAATTGTTTACAAATTATTTTACATATTTCAAGGTTACTAATGGTTCTAAGTATTATATATAATAAAAATAAAATCGCCATCCTGTGTGCGTAGACTCAATCGATGTATTCTTCTCTTCTGCATCAGAAATGTGAAATAAATAAAGTGCAGAATCGAGAGTTCTTTGAATCTAATTATATATCGGAACAACATTAAGGAGTGGGGATGAATATAAAATGTTAGTTTGTTAAAGTTAATCTAGGGTTTTTGTTATGCTCATTAATTTCTAATTGTTCCAATAGGTTGGAAGTCTTATTTAATATTTTAAATTTTGTATATTTTTTCATAACGAGCTGTCATAATCTCAAATTCGTATCTTAATTGGTAGATTAATTCTACTGCGTGAAACACAAATCAATACATTGCGGTTATTCTGACACGTTGACAATTATAAGCAGTCACTCTCAAAATGTTATTTTGATCCAATAGAATCACATGTCGAGAATGTGGTGCGGTGCTCCCTGGAAATTTCAGGTGAATGGCTCTGAAGGTTACACATTGACATTGCGGTTTGCTTGTTACACAATACCAACGACAAACCGCAAACAATCTCTCGAGTTTATTTCAATTACTGCTTCTGTTTCTAGGCGGGGAGATTTTCAAAGTAACTTATAAACATGTTGCACAAAAATATAATAACTAACTAACTAACCATCACGCCGTTTCCGTGGAAGTGTAGCCAGAGAGAATGGACCACCACACTGTTCTCTGCTGAGATAACTCTCTTCTACAATCACACGTCGTGACACGCGCGTCCGTCGACTGTTTCTACTTTGAACATTCCTTTCAGTAATCGTTTAATTTGGTGTTCCTGGACTTCTTTTTCCATTCACACTATTTGTATTTAAAATTTTAACCATTATTCTCTTCTTAAAGAGCCCAGTCAGGTCCCCCGACGTTGGCGATCACTCTGGTAAACTCTTCTCTATCCTGCGCTGTCCGGAATAGCCAACCGACCAACGACATTTTAACCATTATTACTCATTATTATAAATTTTACTCATCCATTCGTTCCATTTGCCATATTAGTCACCGTTTCCTATTTCTTAGACTAAAAACTAAACTAACTAACATAGCATCTCACCGTTTCCCTGGAGGGGTAGGCAGGGAGGATGGACCGCCATACCGTTCTGTCCTGACATACCTCTGTAGATTTCTCCACATTCATACAGTTGTGAGTTCTGGTCCCAACCCTTATGTATGGAAGTGAAGCATGGAACTGGCAGAAGAAAAATAAGAGAAAAATAAATGTGGTAGAGATGAGGTCCCTAAGACGTATGTGCGATAGAACGATGTACGTCAAAATCTCAAATGCTGATATTAGAAACGAATGTAGACCGAAAGAAGATATTATAAACAAAATTATGAAAGGATCGCTGCGTTGGTTCGGACGGTAGTGGAAGCTAGAGAGGTGTGCCAGGATAGAGTAATGTGGCGGTTCATTTTCTCTGCCTACCCCTACGGGGAAACGGCGTGATGGTTTGATGTTGTTGTTGTTGTTAACTACAATTATTATCTATGTATAATGAAATTTATTATTTTAGAAACCATAAAACAGTACCTACACTTGGGTATTTTAATTAGCAGACCACTTCGTTTGCCGTGATGCCACCAAAATAAAAAGAATAATTTTATTTAGTTTGAATGTAAAACTCGAATATAACAACAAATAAAAAACATACATCAAAGACGCAAACCGATTTTTATCACAGTACTTTTCAAACAAATACAACAGGTGGTGTCATTGTATGTTTTGGCTGAATTTAGGTACTCTACAAATATTTTATCTCATTGTTAAAAATGTTTTACTGATCTTGGATATAAATATAATTTAAAATGAAAACTATAATTTTGAAATGCCATACTTTATTTTCAATTAATCAATATATTTTTTTACAATTCGTCACCTGAGAGTAAGAGGGTTCCAACTAACAAAATTTCACATTTGACTTTTTTTCGTGAAAAGGGTTCTTACTAACCTTATCTACACGTACAATTAAAAAAAACATTTAATAGTATCGTCATTTTGATGTTACGAAAATAATCAAGTTCCATCCGATCATTCAAAACACACGATTCACTGAAGAAGGATTCATTTACACTTAGAACTTTATTATTCCAACTGTTGCCAGACAAAATTTACACGTTTCTCGGTAAAAGAATCTCTGGAAATTGGAATAAAACCCTTTTATTCCAAGATACACACCCCAAACCAACAAAACTTTGACTTAATTTTTCTCAGCTTTTTACTTTTGTCAGTTGGAACCTTCTTACTCTCAGGTGACGAATTGAAAACTAACTAGCCATCATGCTGTTTTTGCGCATAGGTAGGCATAGAGGATGGACCACCTTACTGCTTTGCCCTGATATATCTCTCGAGATTTTGCCTCAATCATACATCAAAACACGCATGCTCGTCGTTTTTTCCGACTTCGAATATGGCCGCCTTTTAATAATTGATTAATTTGATAAAGCCATGCTTTCCTCGTGCGTCTTCGTCAACTTTTTCCATTCACGGTGCTTGTATATAATTTTAACCATTTGTTACATATATCCAAACCATCTATGTGACCAAACCAAACATTTTTAAATTTTGCTTGGGATGCAATCATCTGCCTTACGTTTCTTCATTATTTCGTCGTTTGGTATTCTATCATTCATCGTTTTTCTACACATTCTTCTCAGTGATCTCATTTATATGATATTCATTCTACTTATATCCTACTTTTATCAGCTCCAATCTTCACCCCAATTCATAAGGGTTGGCACTAGAACTCCATTATGTACTGCCATATTTGCTTCAGTGGATATATTTATATTTTGTAATTGATTATGAAATTACGTATATTTTATATTATTATATATTTTATTATATTATCCTATTACATAGTTTAATATTTACAACAGTTTACTTTTTTATTGTATTTTTATTTATAATACAAATTTTTGGATTTACTTCTGTTTTTGAAAAACCATTGCTTAGAGTTCAAATGCAATTTTTTGTCGTTCTATTTATGAATTTCTATTAACTGGATTTTTTCCATGAAAAAATTAGTCATAATGTAATATTTGTGTTTGAATTTATTACAGATATAATGTTGAACGAACGCATGTATTCAAACTAAACTTTAATAGTATTGTTTTGAAATAAAAAAACAACAAAAATATTGTATATACTAGAATGGAATGAGATTATTTCCAATTATATGCGTGTTATGAATTCTGGTGTGATTCATCCAATGTCATCATTTAACCTCGCCCCACCATATCTGTTAAAGTCTTTTCACACTTACAGTCTCTGAACAGTGCAGCATCATTCATTTTATATCTAATTGGTCGTACATGTACGTACGAATACGTAAGTGATCACTAATTTAGTATCATAATTTTCGTCGTATTCACTGAGTAATATTTCTGAGATCTATAAAGTTATGTGAACGGGCCCTAAGAATAAGCATTTTGATGGTGAACATTCAAAAGGACTAAATCAAATAAAAAAAATCCTTTTTTTAATCCTAAAATAAATCAAGTTCATTAAAGTCGAAATAGTTTTCAGTGATGGTTAGTTAGTTAGTTAGTTTAGTTTTCAGTCAGTCATGCCTATGAGACAGAGTCAGAAGCGATACAGTTAGAGAAAAAACAAAGGTCACTGAAATCATCCACCGGGTGGCGACTCTAAAATGGAAATGGGCAGTTCACGTACACAGAAGCTCAGATGAAAAATGGACAAGAAGACTGCTGACTTGGAGACCGTGGACGGCAAAGAGAAGTGTAGGGCGACCGCAACTACGCTGGAAGGATGATTTGAACAGACACGTCGGAATAACCTGGATGCAGTCTGCACAAGACAGAGTGACATGGAAGTGAATGGAGGAGGCCTTTGTCCAGGAGTGGACGGGAATAGGCTGAGGAAGAAGAAGGGAAGAAGTTTTTAGTATTTTATGAGAGTAGGTGCACCTCCAGTCTAGTCCTTTGTGTTGTGGAGCCAGGAGATTCACCTCTTGCCAACACCTAGCCTATTTTTCCTTCAATGATCTGATGCAGGAATTTATATTTTCTCCCCTAAGCACATGATCTAAATATAACACCTTACGGGATTTATAATTGACCAAAAATTACGTCTCTCTGGAGAACATTTAACAAGTTTCATTCATACGAGTGAAAATGTCTGTTTTCTAGAAGTTTTATTATATTTAACGGGAATGACATGCTTCAGCTTGCTAATGCATTATCAACATATTATAATTGTATAATGTCTTACCAAAGCGAAACATGTCATTGTCAGAAAATATAATAAAATCTCTAGAAAAAATACGTTTTCATTATATTTAATGATTTAATATTAAATAATTCAAACGAATTAAAACGTAGTTTTCTAGAAGTTTTATTATATTTTATGGGAATGACATGTTTCGCCCTTCTAAGACATTATTAAATGTGACAAAATTTCAGCTCGTTGCTGTTTATATACACTAGTAAATGGAGCAGAATATGGTAATTAACGAAAATTGATGTGACTTTATACATTTTTCACAAATAATTATTTGGGTAGGTCCAGAAATATTGGAAAGTGTTTCTTGGAACTCATTAAGAAATTTTATGACAATGATTACATAGTTAAGAGATACTAAATGATATTATCAAAGTCCGCAAGATTTCATATCTGGGTCACGTTCTACCAGGAGAAAAATATCGCCTGCTGCATCTAATTTTGAAGGGAAAAATAGAGGGCCGCAGGGGGCCAGGGAGAAGGCAGATCTCTTGGCTGCGCAATGTGAGGGAATGTACGGGAATCGGAACTGTGGAGGAGCTATTCCGGACAGCGCAGGATAGACAAGAATTTACCAGAGTGATCGCCAACGTCGGGGGGACCTGACAGGGCACTTTTAGAAGAAGAAATGATATTATATATAAATCAAAAATAAGTTATTTGAGGTAGGACGAAATAAAGTGTTTCTAAGAAAAACATATTCTTACAAATTGTTTACAAATGATTTTACATATTTTAAGGTGACAAATGATTCTAAATTTTATATATAAAATAAAATATTGAGTTTCACATCATTGTTCAAGAAACAATTAATAACGAGTTTACTTTATTAACAATGTTACAGCGATCTTATTTATGTGATAAAATATTATTTTGACCTTATCCGCTTGCCCTTTAGGTAACTTTCTTCTAAGAAGCGATAAAGCATCCCAGTTACTTCGTTTAAGTTCTTGAAAATCCAATTTAGGCCACCATGTCGCATTACTACTGGGGAATTAATTGGCTCGGAGGACACGCTCGTTCAGAATTTGTAGAAATGTCGCATTAGACGCGGGCGGACGAGTGTGAATAACCACAGAATAAAATTCCAATTTCACTATACAGTAACGGTTCTTTGTTTTACAGTGTAATATGAACTGTTTCAATTCAAAACAATTTTTAAATAATCTAAAAGTTTTCAACAAACTATAAAAAGTGTTGTAAGATATAATTATAAAAAAATAATAATAATAACATAGTTGCATCGTGTACCAAAAGCAGTGAAATAAATGTGGTTTAAATGTGTCATCAAAATATTTTAAATACAGTTTGCGAGTAAAAAAATCTGTGCTGGAATACATAGTTGGGGATACTAAATGATATTATATATAAATCAAAAATAAGTTATTTGAGGTAGGACGAAATAAAGTGATTCTAAGAAAAACATCATTTGCCATATCGTCACCTGAGAGTAAGAGGGTTCCAACTATAAAATTTTCACATTTGTCTTTTTTTCGTTAAAAGGGTTCTTACTAACCTTATCTATTCGTACAATTAAAAAAAAACATGTAATAGTATCGTCAATCTGATGTTACGAAAATAATCAAGTTCCATCTGATCATTCAAAACACACGATTCACTGAAGAAGGATTCATTTACACTTAGAACTTTATTATTCCAACTGTCGCCAGAGAAAATTTACACGCTTCTCGGTTAAAGAATTTCATCTGCTTCAGATGGAACCCTTTTATTCTAAGATACACACCCGAAACCAACAAAACTTTGACTTCATTTTTCTCAGCTTTTTACTTTTGACAGTAGGAACCTTCTTACTCTCAGGTGACGATATTTCAATGTGACAAATGATTTTATCTTCTGATATATAAAATAAAATATTGAGTTTCACATAATTGTTCAAGAAACAATTAATAACGAGTTTACTTTATTAACAATGTTACAGCGATCTTATTTACGTGATAATATATTAAAAGTGCTTAAGTGATATTTTTGTTAAAATTATTGTGTTCCATAAAAAAACAAAACAATAACATTTGTAATGATCATCGAATTGTTTTGTAAACAAAATATTTAATATATTTTTTTTCTTTCGAGGATAAATGAAAATAATTATGCTCCAGGGACATTTGGGTATTTTTCTATGAACAATGGGTAAAATATCGTGCAGTAAACACGTATGGACCGCAGTGACAGTGTTGGGGCTCGTGTTCCTCATTTCTTTCATCCTCCTGGTCGTACACAGAAATGCTGCTGGAGCAAGGGCACGAAGAGAGGCACCGGTCATACCTATGGCAGATGAAAATCATTCACCCTTTGCTTTTACCACACGAAGGTAAAATTATAAAATTAAACTGGCAAAAGAAGGATGAAAGTAGAATAAATGCAGAAGAAATGAGATCTCTTAGACGAATGTGTGGATACTCTGTGTATGATAGAGTGTCGAATGAAAATATAAGAAGTGAATGCGGTGTGAATGATGGTGTTATGAACAAAATAATGAAAGGATCATTAAGATGGTTTAGACATATGGAAAGAATGAATGAAGAAAGAATGGTAAAAAAATAATTGTTAATGATGTAAATGGAACCAGAAATAGAGGAAGACTGAGGAAAACGTGGCACGATCAAATAAATCAAATATTAAATGTCGGCCATGTGAAGAGTCAGAGAAATCGACGCGCATGCATGACACGATGTATGAATGTTGAGGAATCGAGAGAAATATGTCAGGAAAGAAAAGTGTGGCAAGACGGCGTGATGGTTTGTTAGTTAGTTTTAGGCAAAATTATTTTCTATGGATAAAGATGATCACAAGTTCCGGACAAACTGTTTTTAAATAAATAAATTATGAAAATAATTCGTATCGTTTAAAGAAAAACTGTAATATTTATTTAACAATGCATTGCAAATATGATAGTTGTTAAGATATTGTGCTTAATTTTGAATTACCTATGGGAAATCTGATGTTTAATTGTTGAAACTAAAAAAGGTAACTCCATGTTTGTTTGCTGATTAATTAATAAAACTGTTCTCACCATATTGTTGGTTGAGGTATTTGTTTTGTAAAACTCCATTAATAATCTATAATATTAAACACGATTGTTTGGTGGTTTTACTTGGATTTAATTTATATAAATTATACAAATTGTGACAAATTTGTTTCGCCTTGCGAGGGCATTCTCAAACTGAACCTAATCGCCCTTATATTGAATTATACAGAAATATTTTCTAAACCCTCTCTTACATGAGCGAGTATCTCACCTCGTGGGGACTCCATATCACCAAACCACACTCGAGCCGGCTCCGGACCAATGAGTTATATAAAATTCGCAAAACATAGGGGTTCCTGAAAACTCCACCAGTTCGCAGAATAAATCCCAACTTTTTCAGTGTAACTCCACATATTCTCTCGATGTGAGTATACTTTCATAAACAATGCCAAGATCCTTTATCGTTGAAACACGCTTAGTTGCTGGTTATCCATTATCAAATCAAAACAAATCAGTTTATTAACTCAATAGACATTACAAACAGGCAAATATTTAAGGCATCTATTAAGTACAGGTAAAATATCATAAAAATACAACAAAGTACCAGGAACGCATTAGAGATGGTTCGATGTTAGGAAGACAAGATACTTTCTAAAGTCAATAGTATTTGCCCCCTGAACGTACTTTCACTAACATGAAAGACGTCGATCTCCGAGGAGACCGCGTTCAGCAGACTAGTTGCTCTTCCCACCGGTGTCACCAGAGGCAGATTGGTTCTGGCGGCCGGTAGGTAAAACAATCTGTGCTGTCGCTGTCGGAGATATCTATCGGGGACAAAAAGACCAACATCCTCCAGTACGGCCGAGTTCTCGAAGTATCCCCTAATTAATCTGAAGAAATGGGTTATTAGATGTCCATCTCTTCGAAGCTGTAAAGAATTGGTTCCGAGCATTCCCAGAAGAAATGCCGTGGGATAGAGCCACGGATAGCTACCATACTCCCTCATGTAGAGATACCTCAGAAATTTTTTCTGAACCCTCTCCAGCATAACGGAATATCTCGCCTCGTGAGGACTCCATATCACGGAACCACTTTTGAGCCTGCTCCGAACCAATGCGTTGTATAGGACTCTAAGCACATTGGGATCCCTGAAAACTTTTCCGGTCCGGACGACGAACCCCAACATCCTCAGTGCAATGCCACAAATCCTCTCGATATGTGCACGAAAAGTCAGCCTACTCTCATAGATGATTCCGAGATCCTTCATCGTAGATACATGTGCCAGGTGCTGTTATGTATCTGTAATAAACAGTACGCAATGCTCTCGTAAAATATAAAATTACGCATTTAGAGATATTGAAATTAATTTGATTGGTTTTACTCCAGCGGGCGATATTATTTACATCTGACTGGAGACGGAGGCTGATGATGGATGAAATGGATATTTGTTATCTTATTTAGTACGTTGCTATTTATAGAGAGTTTGATGTATGTCTTTTATTTAATCCCGATTTCATAATTTGCGTTAATAATGACGTGAAATTGTTTTTGATTCGTGTGATAAAAATTGATATTCAAAATTCAATTTGTATATTTCAGATTGCCTTCGAATGACAAATTCATGTGTTCCATTGGGAACGGTCACATAGCGACAGACGTATTCAGCACAACAGTATACATGAACGGTCTGTACAATGGAGCTAAAGGGGAAAGTCACCGGGCTAGAATTCCCGCCTGGAACAACGTCCGCCTGAACTCTACCCTCGGAGAACCCACTGGAAGGGTGGCGTACACCTTGGACACCAGGGCGGGGGTGTTTCACGTTCACGTGGACAGAGACTGGTCCACAGTTGACCAGAAGATCTACGCCCATCGATATTACACCAGGGCTATTGTGAACCAGATAACTATTACGGCTAAACAACGACCAGGTAATTTGATGGCTTGTCTTTACCAATCGAGATCGTTATCTGGTGTCATACCAAATTTAAAACAAAAATTCAAACACTACCTAATTAAAATCTTCTAGTTCAATTTAATCATTAAAGTCAATTGTATTTTTAATTCATATTAATAATACTTCAGGCAACAAAGTGAATGGTGCACTTAAAGTTGTCATCGCAAACAAAAATCTATCCAAAAAAGCTAGAATGGCAGTGCACAATGGTGTTCTTCTCCCGACCCTTATGTATGGAAGCGAAGCATGGAACTGGCAAAAGAAGGATGAAAATAGAATAAATGCAGTAGAAATGAGATCTCTTAGACGAATGTGTGGATACTCTGTGTATGATAGAGTGTCGAATGAAAATATAATAATTGAATGCGGTGCGAATGATGGTGTTGTGAACAAAATAATGAAAGGATCATTAAGATGGTTTGGACATATGGAAAGAATGAATGAAGAAAGAATGGTAAGTAAATTATATGTTAACGATGTAAATGGAACCAGAAATAGAGGAAGACCGAGGAAAACGTGGCACGATCAAATAAATCAAATATTGAATGTCGGCCATGTGAGGAGTCAGAGAAATCGACGCGCGTGCATGACACGATGTATGAATATTAAGGAAGCGAGAGAAATATGTCAGAAAAGAAAAGTATGGCAGTCCATTCTTTCTGATAGACATGGTACCTTAGAAAAACCTTAGAAGCTAGCTGCCCACTGTTCTTTTTTACGCCGTGCCCATTACTATAAAATAACACTACTTTTCTTTTACATTTACTAACATCTTTGAATTCTAAATGTGATTTTTTTTATAAAAAATATACCCAAATGTAGCACTGACTCACTTCCTCTCACTCTGTCTAAAACATATATGATTCCTTCTATATTCGCCATGACTTTGTGTTGTGTATTCACATTAGAACAACTTGTTGATAACTTTGTATTATCACACTTATTTACATCGTAAACAGACATGTTTCGGGAAAACAGACTTCTCTTCTTCTGTGTATAAATGATGAAATTTTAACCATATTAAAAATTTCATCATTTATACATAGAAGAAGGGAAGTCTGTTTTCCCGAAACATGTCTGTATACGATGTAAATAAGTGTTGTGATAATAAAAAGTTATCAACAAGTTGTTCTAACATATATGATTCTTTTATAAATTATGGCTTCGATCCATCGGATTCAGCACTTCTTGATAGCGTGTATTTCGCTATATTGTATTTCGGCAACCAAAAGGTTAAAATAATTGTGTTGATTTGTTGCATTAGTGTGGTGGTATAGTTTTGATAGCTGTCAAAATAAACTATTAAAAATGTATCAAATCTGCTAGGTTAGATATTTACACCTCATCGATCAAATTATTCGTGGACAATTTTCATAGTGTATTTACCAAAAAAATTCACAACGTATCAGATTATATAAAAACAGTGTCATTGTCGGAAGTAATAACATATCTTAAATTAAAAATAAAGTACCTTTTGTGCCTATTGACAAGTGCACTAACCGCAGACAGCCGCCGAATCGTGGGCAGACTCTAATTTGTTGTGAACGGTGAACTCGATATATTTTTTGTGAAATTTTACATTTAATGCGTGTAATCTCACTTCCAAATGTTTTTGTTTCACAGGAAACAGATAATGGCAACGCAGAAATGCACATTTTTTAAACTAACATTTTTAGGTAATACCTACATAAAAAAAATGGTCGAATTGTATCCAGGCACTCGTGCATATTATAATGGGAAGAATATTACAGGAAACGTCAAAACCGATATCTTATAGTTGATTAGAATTACGATAGATTTTTTTACGTTTTTTACAATTTCAATTGTTTTGTAATGAAAAAAAAACCACTCTATTTATTCACTGCTATCTGAGCAATGATATATAACTCTAAACAAATCACTGGTAATAAAATTCACCTTTTAACCCCCTTTCTCACGCATTCATTGTAAGCCATATCTAAGTGTTAACCCTTCACTGCATGACTTTTTTATTTTAAGTAAAATAAATATTTTCTGTTGTATCTTACTCTAAACATTAGAGGAAAAATAAATAAAAAAATAATGAAAAACTTTTAACAAGAATAAATCAATAAAATACCTATGTATCAAATTTGCAACATCATGCAATGGTTATCCTTATGAGAAATTGTATAGAATAAGTTTGGTATTCAATAATCAATGAAATATAGATCAATTTAATAATGAAACTAAGTCTTATGTGCATTTATTTTATACGTGTATGTATTCTAATTTATATGGTGATAATTAAAACACTATTTCCATATCATTTTTATACATTTACATAATTTTTTTAAATCTCACTGGTGAAAATTTATAAAGCAATTTTAATTTTTTGTAAAACATAAATGAACACCACATTTAGAGTACTTGTAATGCGACAACCCCCTTACAATTTTGTAATTTGCAACGTTGTCTGGAAGGATCATATTGAATCCAATTGCTCATCTGGTCAGTATGAACATTTGACGGAGGAACATGAGTTGTCGGACCTTTATGTCGTTTTTCTTCCAGCTCACGGTCAATATTGCTAGACCTCCCTCTTTTCAGCGAATTATTGATTCCCATGCAACACAAGCATGTAGCAATCTCAGCCTGAAAATCCCATTGGGTCATATTATTTTGTTGCCTCTTTTCAATTGATGCACATTGAAATAATAACCATAATACTCTAAAATACCATTTTTTGATCCCAAAGATATATGATGACGTCCAATGTGACTATCTAATAAGTCTACACCACCCATATGGGTATTATAAACTTTTGTCACATTTGGCCGAGCAGCAGATATCGAGGAAAGTTGGTGTAGAAACATCACTGGTTTGTGGGATTGAATCTACTTCTGTAATATGAGTAAGCTCCACAGGACTATTTTCAATATCCTCATAACCAGAAGCACCATGTTCAACTTCAATGTCGTCATCTGAAGAATAAGTATCCAGTTCATCTTCACTATCCTCGAATGTTTCTATGATCTCCATCAGTTCTTTCTTAGTAAGGGGTTCGTTCATACTTTTCTTCAAATATGACATTATAAGAATAAAAAAGAATTAAAATTATCGTACTGCATATAAAACACTTAAAATAATATATTGCAAAGTAATCCATAAAACGAGCATTACGAAGCTACCATTGCATGATGTAACAAATTTGATACAATATTAAAAAATAGCAATTTCAGTGACAAAACACAATATAGTAAATTTATTTATATTATAAACGATAATACACTTACACGACTGCCTGTAAATATTTTTTTCTCCGTCATAATCGCTCCAAAAAAGTCGAAAACACGAATCTCAAATCACCGATTTGCACCAATTGACATTTTGTCTTCGAGTGACAAGTAAGGCTATTATTTTGGCGTTCTCGCCTCTCTCGAAAAAAATGTTATTTGGAATTTCGTGGTAGAAGGAAATAATGAAAATAAAAACAATTGCTATTTTTTATTATCTTTAGTTAAATTCTACTAAGGTAGGAAAATGGAATTTAACTAAATAAATTATATATTTTAAAAAAAAATTACGATTATTTATTTTAAATATAAAAAATTGAGGCTGACAATTTGGTTATTTTGACGTTTTCTTTTATAAATTTTGTATACCTATATTTTCATGTTTTTTTTTCAATTTAATTTATTTTCTTATATTAAAAACGATTTGGTACTTTTTTCTATAATAAAGGGGGCATTTAGCCCCCATTATCCTGCTAGCTATATTTGCAGCTTAAAAAAATACTTCGAACTGCGACTGGCTACATTTGCAGCTCAGACTGATTGTCCCAGTTTATCATTATATTAAACATAATTTAATAGTGAGAATCTAAAGTAAAAAGGGCTATAATATTATTTCACATATGATCTGCAAATGTAGTCAGCTACAGTTTGAAACCATAATTTCGACTGACAAATGGCGCCTTCAGACAGATTTTGTTTAGCCGGAATTTTAAAGTGAATTGATAAATAACAGTAAAATCAGTGGTTTTATTTATTAATTTAATATTATGAAATGCTTCTTAAACCTAGTCCTTTGTCCTACTTGCCAAAAACTGTACTCCACATTTTTTATTGTTTTTTTCCATCCCGCATTTGTCTCCTCTGCCTCTCCTGTTCTTCCCGCTGTATATTCCTGTGGTGTATCATTCTTTTTATCTTTTATATAATGTTCCTAAAATGTTCATGTATTATATATTACGTTTATTTATTCAATAAAGTACAGCGGAGCATAGAAGTAGGATGGAGTAGATTAAATGTGGTCTGGCACCCCCTTGCTGTTGCCGTCTTTAAATGTAAGTCCCGGATGGACAGGGAGTGTACGAGCGATGCTGATAAAAGGGCGCCGCTACACCCTATAACAGCCTCGGGTATGTGGCGGGAACTTTTATGTTCCTTAAAAAAAAAACTGTCAAATCAAAATGTAGCTTAAATGTGGTCTGGGTCCCCCTTGGTTGCACAAATATACATATATATTTTTATTATTTTACCCGCATGGACGGAGGACAGGCAAGGAAGTGCACGAGCGAAGCTGACGAAAGGCGCCGCTGCGCCTATAACAGCTGCAGATAAGCGGAGGGAGCCCTCATGGCTCGGCTCCTATTAAAAAAATTGAATTGGCGGTCAATCCTGGACATAAACGTCTATTTGTATTATAATTTGAATTTTTATCCCTTAAAAATGAAAACTTCTTATAGCAATATTTATTATTTTTTAGATGTGTGGCGGGACCACAGTACGATTTTCGTAGAACTTAGTTTCATTCCCGGACCAGACAGCGAAGATATCAAATTCGAGAGTCCGGTATTAATCAAAGTGGAAAATAGGGTACTGTGGTCAACCTGCGGGAAGACGAAGATCCAGGAAGACCCCAAATACCAGGAAGACCCCTCAAAGGTCTGCGTCTTCTGGACACATGCGCCGAGTCACCTCATGGTCCCAAGGAGGGGAAGACTTCACTATACTTTTGTCATGACTGTTGACACCAACAAGGAGGTTGCACTAAAGGAAATGGTTGATGGTAATTTTAATGCGCAATTTTAACTTTTATCATTTTATTACAATTTTTGGATTCGTTATAATGAAGTTGGTGACGTAATTCTTATAAAATATTTAAAAAAAATGCTATTTTCAACAGCATTCTACCAATGTATCTTCTTCTTGGTGCTTTTTGTCTTCCTTCACAAGAGCTGGCTCCGGTCCCTAATCATCCTTCTACATTATCCAAGTCCTTCTAGTTTCTCTTAGTCCTTCCTTCTGTTTTTGCCTGGGTCGTTGTTCATCGGGGAGTCCGAGTTCCGAGGAGATTGTGTTGGTGTTCGTATTCATGTGTTATTTTGCCAGATTGTGTTGGTGTTCGTATTCATGTGTTATTTTGCCATGCAGGGTGATTAATTAGCCTTGCAATGAACCCCCCTCCTTTATCCACACATATTTCTAGGTATGTTTATTGTTAAAAAAAAAAAACACCAAAAATGGTAGCATTTCCGCCAATGTTGACTAAGAAAAAATATGGTTGTATTTGAATAAAAATATTTCCAATTTATTTCATTTTTGATAAACTTAAAGCGTTTACACCGTGGAACTCCATAGACGATTTTTTATGGAAGAAAATACTGTTTGTAAGTTTGTTTTTCTCAACATGATCGAAGGTTTTATACCTTCATCATCATTCTACCGATGATGAAGGTATAAAATCTTCGAAACACGTTAAAAGTAAAAATAACAGTGTTTTAATTCATATAACAATCTGAATTTATTTTTATTATAATGATTGAGCAGATTCGCTCAAATCAGATGTAAACCATATGTTACATATTTTTACTTAAACATTGGTGTATAACTCCATATGATACCTATATATTTATAAGACAAAACGTTTCAAAAGTTTTCTTTTAGTTTTATCATTATATGTTATTAATTAGTAACATATTATCGTCATGTTGGGGTAATATTAAAAGTATATTTGATATTATACCTTTTGCAAGGCAAAAATATCCTTTATGAGTTTTCTGAATTATCACAAAAATTCTAAAAAAAATGTAATATTCGTCAACAAATATTTTCTGTACTTAATAATATTACTATTTATTATATTCGCACACGTCTTATAACCACAATTTAATTTATTGCTTATATTATTTAAAAAAAATCTGTTAATTGATTTCGACATTGCACCTGTACGTATCTTCATCAGAGAAATCACTAAGTGTTAAGTTTTAGATTGACAAGCCACCCAAAATAATGCATATATCAGAAATACATTGTTGATATTTCGTTATAGATGTAAACAGTTTTACAGGAAAATGAAGAGGAACTTCTCATTAAGCACAAAAATGGTTGGCGAAGATTGAATAATGCGGGCAACATCGAAGTTGGCGGGAATCTACGAATGGTATGAACAATCTTAATTTGAATTCTAATTAATTTATTAAATCATTACATAAATAATAACTTATTATTTAAATATGAACAGGCCAAGACTGTGAACGGAATCTTATATTATTTATTAAGTTCGTTGCCGTCGCTGTATACTAACCAGCCACAGGGACTGTTTTATGGATTGAGTCCTGGAGGTCTTTCAAGGGGTGGCCTACTCAAAGACTATGAAGGTAATAAAACATAAAAATACGTTTTTCATATTCATATGTATACTTGAAGGATACGTATATTTGTGGCGTGGCGCATATGCACTTGTAATGTAAGTCGCGCGGCGCCTGCGCACTTGGTATAATAGTCGCACGGCGTATGCGCGTTTGGAATAATAGTCGCTCGGCGCCTGCGCGCTTGGAATAATAGTGCACGGCGCCTGCGCACTTGAAATAATAGTCACAGCGAAAGAAAACCATGATCCAGATACAAGATATGAGTACACATAGGCGTCTCTTACCGACGAAAAACATCTAATGTTTTTTGCAATTATTATATTCTTATATTATTTTAGTCTTATATTGTAACTACTGATGTGAAGCATATTTTATCTCTTATCTAAAGGTCACAACTTCTGGGATACGGAACTCTGGATGTTTCCGCCTATATTACTATTTCACCCTGACCTGGCTTCGGTACTCCTCCATTACAGAATTGCAATGGCTCCAGCAGCCGGCGATTTGGCTGCTGCTACCTACGATAGAGGAATAAGGTACCTGGCACATAAAACAATATTTTTGAATATATTGACGTTCGCTGATCATGTCGTAGTGGGATTGCACTAGCATGGATGTCACACAAGCGCTGTATGTACTCGTACAATACTATCCATAAATTTCAATGACATGCCTAGCTTGTTAAATTTTTTTTCCCTACGAATTATGCCTCTTTATGCAATGAACTTTATTCATTTTATTAAAGTATTATAAAATGAATAATTATCAAATAGGAATTTGGACTGCGGTTTATGAAATCTTCACTTATTGTGCAATTTTCAGTACAATTTAAAAATATTTTAAGCGTATGGCAATGTGACCTAAAATGTCTGTATCTTATGTGTGAGATTAGCTTATGATAATAATAAGGAAGCAGATTACAAAAATATTAAAAGTAAAAAAAAAAATTTATATTATTTCGTTTTTCTTTTAAATTTCTTCGTCGAAATCCACCTCCTTAAATCATATATAATATTTATATTTAAAAGTTAATAGCAAAGTTTATTTTTAAATTCAACAAATTGTTTATTTATTGTTTCGCGAAAAAATATGTATAACATTTTAAATAACAAATATTAATGAGAAAGCTCTTTCTCTCTTCTTTGATCGTTATATTTTATGGGAGTGACATGTTTCTCATTGTTAGGGCACTAACACATATTTTATAATGACCTAGTAAGGTAAAAATTATCAGTTTCATTTATATTTTATACACTTGACGACCTTCGTGGCCGAGTGGTAAGTGCATTGACTGCCACCCGAATGTTCCGGGTGTGATTCCCGGCGAGGGAAGTGTGATTGTCACACTGACATTGGTCTGGTATAGAAATCACGTGACAATAAAATGCCTATATATTACCTACCTGTCATCATACATTTCACGAGAATCACTATGATAGCTATAATACCCTTTACATCGGTTTGGCTCATGCTGTCATGATGTAAAGAGCGATTCAACAAAATAATAATAATAATAATAATAACTTTATTTTTGGTTCTACGGTATTAATTTAAAAGGTTGTAATTACATAAAGCTTTATTTGTCTATTAATTACTAAAAGGATATGAAATCATTGAAGAATGTTTAATCGGTTTCGCAGTCTGAATAACTCGTATTCTGAATTTAAATCTCGCCGATTTCAGAAGACATCGCCTAGTCTAGGATCTTGTCTTTCGGGAGTATCAGCCCGAAGACTATTGCTCTCTCACCTGTTGGAAGTGACATGGTTGGGAATGAGGATTCCTAACTCAAATAAAATACGGTTGTATTCTGAATCCAGCCGAAGAACTCTATTGTCTTTGTATCACTTAAATAGGTACCCGTGGGAAAGTGCCTACACGGGAGGGGAGGTGACCCAGCCATGCTGCCCCGAAGTGGCGCAGTACGAGCAACATATAACAGGGTGTATCGCCTTTGCGGCTAGGCAGTATATCGCTTCAACGGGGGATGAAAAATGGATGAACGTAACTAAATTTATTGTTTATTGTTTATTGATCATTTTACCAAGTACATGGTTTTAATACCTCCCAACTGGGGTAACCCGTTCTAGGGAGGCAAATATATATATATTTATATATATTTTACATTGCACGCACGTTTTGGTTTTAAAATGTTCAGTATTGAAGGCATTTATGAATTAAATTTAAAGATTATGTTTAAAAAAATAAAAATATTTTCAAAAAAATGCGTATTGTTTCGACATTTTTTTGAATGTATACAAATACTTGCAGACGAATACTGGAATTTACCCATTACGGGTGTATTAATCATTAAGAATTGATTGTATCTCAATGCTTACATCTAATCTCAACGGATGGCGCTAGTGTATATTGAACTAAAATGTAGCAACATGTAGCATATACACAACTTTCAAAAAATAATTGTCAGACGTGGTGTTCGTAAGAAGGGAGGAATGGGGAATGTTGTATTGTAATGACAGGTCATAAGTCCTGTAAACGCCTCGACCACTATATTCTGTTTCCAAATAATAAACATCTTCTATTGAGATACAATTAATTCTTAATGCTGTTTCAAGTTTATTTATCTCGAAACGTTTGAATGGTAGAGTTTCTTTATAATTGGATAAACGAATAATATCTATTGTGGTGGTGTACAATTAAAATGTTCATGAATAATGATGTAAAACTCCATATTATATTATTATATATTTATTTTAATACTAATGAAAACGTCTGCTTTCTAGAAATTTGATTATGTTTCATGGGAATGGTATGTTTCGCCTTGTTGACGCATTATCAAATGTGTCTGACACATTTGATAATGCCTTAACAAGGCAAAACATGTCATTCCCATAATACATATATAATAGAGCTTCTAGAAAACAGACGTTTTTATTCATATTAATTTCTAAAATGTGATATTTTAAAATAACTTGCAATATCAGAAAAATCCCAACCCATCCCAGCTTTCGTCAACTTTCAATTGTTAAATTTGAATTGCACTTCAATTGCAAGTTACAATAAATTTATATTTAAATATCCTACAGAGTTAATGTTGAATAAAAAACATTATTTAAATTGTGCTTGTATTATTACAGGACGGTGGATGTTCAATGATAATGCAATTGGCAGAATTTTGGGCTTCACGTGCTAAATATAACGATTCTACCGGATTCTATGATATTAAAAGCAAGTAAAACATATATTATATAATATATTATTGTATTTTATATAATTCTTTATCAGTTTACCTCCATCCACTGCTGGACGTAAGTCCACCCCACGCCATCCCTCTCGGTCTCTTGCCAGTGTTCTCTCCAGGCCCTTCCCGCTGTCTGCACAATATCTTCGCTCCACCTGGTAGGCTGTCTCCAGATACTTCTTCCATTCCATTCAGTAACCCTCTGGCTCCATCTTCTATCATCACGTCGACACGCATGCCCAGCCCATAGGCACTTTATCCTAGCAATGCGTATCCCTATATCGGTGACCCTGGAGCGTTTTCTAATCTCCACGTTGGGTATATGGTCTCTAAACGAGATAACCATTATTATATTACAATCGTATGTTTTTTTTGTCGATGTATCGTGTAACAAAGGAAAATAGTTTTAAGCCGGTTGCAGAATAAGGCCCAGAATACACGGTGAAACGCAAAAATGACGAAACTGCAACTCTAAGTTACTTTTGAGTTTATGTCATATATGTAGTCCTATAGGAAACCACACACGACGCAACAAGTTTGAAACCCATTTGAAACGCATTTCAAATAAGTTGCATTGAAACTGGCTTGCAGGAAACCCGTGTCGCGTTTCATGGTTTTTGTCGCGTTTTTTCTGTCAACAAAATGGCTGAGGACGAAAATAAAAATATTAACTTTGTTTTGGAAGTAGAAAAGTATTATTGTCTGTACACGCAAGACGGAGACTGATAAAGCATGGGCAGATATTGGAAAAAACAATGAAAATGACAGATGAGTGATCAGTTTATTTTTATTTATACATACTTATTATCTATTATAAACACAATAATTCCATTGCCAGAGCAATGCAACCTGTGCAAAATTTCACCACGTTTAGGTTGCGCCTTTTGTGGAAATAGTCTGAAACTGGTTTCATACCAAGAGTTTTGAATAGGTTTCGTTACAGTTGCGTTTCACGATGTGTTCTGGGCCTAAGAGCTAAGCTAAGTTAGTTTTGTTTAGCTCGCATAGCTGAAATAAATTTTCATACTTGTGTGCGAGTACATAGTTTGCGGTCTGCACTTAGTTTAGCTCCTGGTATGCAACCGGCTTTATCAGAGATAATATTATTTGATGTGCCTTTCCTCGTCTTTTGCATATATCTTCATGCCTCCCAGTTAATTTAGATAGTGTAATTTATAAAAATTTACAAGATTTTGTTGACACATATGTTCATTATAAATAAATACGAAATGTAGATTGCTTAAGCTCAACAAAATTTTAATTCTAGAATATTTTGTTTGACAAATTAATTGTTATACTTTACGAATAAACTTTTAGGAAATTAGTAATTATTGGTAGGAAAGAACGTATCATTTTGTTCATCATGTCGTAAATTATATTATTGGTTAGTTGAATAGGATATTATAATTTAAATTAATTTCAGATGTAATGGGTCCAGATGAAGATCATGTAAACGTTAATAATTCCGCCTTTACAAATGTTGTTGCTGGATACACCCTGTATTTAGGAGAGTGAGTGTAATTGATTTTAATTTTAATAAATAAATTACTCAATTGTATTTAAACTGTTGCTCCAATTGAATTTTTTATAACAGCGGTGGCAGTCGATTATTACTTTTAATGTGGTAGTTTCCCGTTGCTTTCTTACGTTTGTATACAGCAGGCTATTTGAACGCAATTACCGTTAACAACTTTTTAGTTACTAATTCTCATAACATGTGATAGGTCTATATTAGACCAAAGACAGTGTGACAATTATGAGTACACTACCATCGCCGGCAATCGAACATGGTACCTTCAGTGTGGCAGTCATAGCTTCTATAAAACTGATTTTTTTTATTCGTAGGAATACATTGTCTGTAGGCAGATTTGCGCGTTTATTGAAATTAAAATTCAGTAAAATTTTGTAAAATACATTTTAAACAGTTTACGCTGTTTTTTTTTTTGTTTTTGTTTTTATAGAGTCTACGTTACTTTTGGTTATTGTTCTCGAAAGAGGTATTTATACCCTTTCCGCCGGCCACCACCAGTCCAGTAAAAGTCGACGACCTTCGTGACAGAGTGGCAAGAGCTATGATTGCCACACCGAAGGCCCCGGGTTCGGTTCTCGGCGATGGCGTGTGTTCGTCGCTCTGTCTTTGTTCTTGTGTAGAACTTACGTGACAATCATATCATGTCATGAGACTCAATATAATAGCTTAAAAAAACAGATTGTTTACAGTAGTTGGGTTCAAAAAACCAATAAAAAAAGGCATTTACACCCTTATCCTAGACATCGAGTTAATTAGTCAATGAAACATGATAGCATAACCACATATTTTATTAATTATTTGTATTCCATTATAGATAAGGTGATACATAATTTAAAGCAGTCACTTATTTGTCTGCCGTTTATATCTAAAGATTAAATAATATTTATTATTTCTTGAACCATGGTGTAAAACTGCATATTAAATAATAAATATGAACGAAAACGTTTGCCTTCTAGTTGTTTTATATTTTAGATGGAATGACATGTTTCGCCCTTCCAAGGCATTATCATTATTAAACATTTGAGAATGCCTTAGAAGGGTGAAACGTGTTATTGCACCAAAAATATAATTCCTAGAAGACAGACGTTTTCATGCATATTTATTTGTAAATAATATCGTTTTATAATTAATACGAATGAAAACGTTAGTTCTCTAGAAGTTTTATTATATTTTATGGCAATGACATGTTTCGCCCTTCTAAGGCATTATCAAATGTTTGATAATGCCTTTAGTTTAACATCATTGTTCAAGAAACAATAAATAATATCGTTTTAATTTCAGATACGCAACTTGCTTATGCAATTTTACTCGAGAGAAGCGAGCTAGTGAGTGGGCCCGTATAGCCGGAGCCCTCGTGTTACCCTACGACCCCAAGTTGGATTACCATCCGCAGTTTGACGGCTATACTCGTCCTGATAAAATCAAGCAGGCTGATGTCGTACTGCTTGGGTTTCCACTGCAGTACGCGATGAACCAGTGAGTTTTTAACAATATTAATTTATATGGTGGATTTATAACAATTAATAGCTTATATCATGTTCCCAATGATGAAGTTATAGGTAAACCTTCGAAACATGTCGAGAAAAATAATCTCAAAAGTGGACAAAACAGTGTTTTAGGCCAATAAAAATCGTCGTTATGGAATTTCACAGTATAAACGCCTTAAGGGGTTACATTACCCTGACGCTCGAAAAAATAGGCTAAAAATAAACTTTTTTTTTGACTCGGCCATTCAAAATATGAATTATTTTTTATTTTACGTACACATGTAAAAGATTTATAAACCATTTCCAACATTGAAAAAAAAACATAACAATAAAAATGTCGGAGATACCTGTATGAGTCGCTCAGTGGGACCCTATATTAATTAATTATATTATAATATTTTTTCTGGAATCGTGTAGCCTCGTCAACGCCCATCTGGCAGGCCACCCAAAAGATGGAGAGGTAGCTGGCCTTATGTATCGCAATAGGAGACAAATCCCGAGACAACATTTCACCCGATCTAATTGAAGAAGAGTAAGAAGTGTAGCGTCGCTTATTAAATTTTAAATAACAGAAGGATTGGCAGATGTTGCACTGCCGAATATAATAGATTAGATCTAAAAAATAATTACTATCAACATTTACTTTTAATTATTTTCAGTCGTCAGCCGGTTGGCGATCTGTTTATCCTATTTATAATGATCTGCAGATGTAAAAAAATATGCTCATAGCTAATTGTATCTCAATAGAGACGAAGACGCAAACTGGAAACTGAATATGGATGATCAAGGTATTTACAGGACTTATGACCTGTCATTGGTTGGGTTAAGCGCACGCTTTATGTAATTACAACATTCCCCATTCCACGTTTGTTTTTATGATCATGCATGATAATTTTTTGGAAGTTGTATATATACTCCAAATCTATACTTATCTTCACGTGTCAGTTTCAATTGGCCATCTATGTAGATTTGATTACACATGTTTGCGTCTTCGTCTCTATTGAGATACAATTAAATTTGAATTAACCACCCATCATGGGTGAAAATCCAGGATTCGTATTCAAGTATAAGTATACATTCACAAAAAAATGCTCATAGCTATTTGTGTCGGCCGATTATTGGGTTGGGTTTTCGTTTTCTTTAAATACAAATATTGTCTGAATTAAATTTTTTAGTTAACAGTGAAAACAGTAAAATGGTGTCTCGGGATATGTTTGTGTTTTTGCGATGTAAAAATACAAATTGCTTTATATTTGTTTTATAAGTAGGTATCTGTTTAAGTATTTGTTGTATTAATATTAGTGGTTTTGTGCTATCATTTATATTTGTTTTATAAGTATCTGTTTTAAGTATTTGTTGTATTAATATTAGTGGTTTTGTGTTTTCATTTATACTTGTTTTATAAGTATTTATAAGTTTTAAGTATTTGTTGTATTAATATTAGTGTATTTCTTGTTTTTTGAACAATGAACAATATTAAATAATTAATACGAATGAAAAAACTTATGTTTTTCTAGAAGTTTTATTATATTCAAATGTTTGACATTTGATAATGCCTTAGAAGGGCGAAACATGTCATAATATAATAAAACTTCTAGAAAAACATAAGTTTTTTCATTCGTATTAATTATTTAATATTAGTGGTTTTATGTTTTCATTTATATTTGTTTCAAAAGTATCTGTTTTAAGTATTTGTTGTATTAATATTAGTAGTTATGTGCTATCATTTATATTTGTTTTAGAAGTATCTGTTTTCAGTATTTGTTGTATTAATATTAGTAGTTTTGTGTTATCATTTATATTTGTTGTATTGTTTTAGTAATTTTGTGCTATCATTTATATTTGTAATATAATTTTCAACCTGTGCGTGACATCCATGTCAAAGATAATGCAACAATCACTTCAATCAGTAGAAACCAATACGAACACCGTTGCAATTCCAGTAAGAGCTAATACGGCCAGTTTGATCTTGCTTTCAGAGTTGCGAGTTAGTTATACTAGAGCCGCTCAGAAGTGAGTCTTGGGGCCATAAATCATTTCCCTATGTCTATCTCGCTTGCACTTACGGGCCTTATGGAGCGGTTTAGGGATGGGCGTAACAATAAAATAAATATATCGATAAGTAACGTTTATTATCGTATCTTGTTCATAAACTTTAACGAGTTAACAAAGTTTTGATATTAAACTTTATTTATGGGTTTTACGTGCGTTTAAATTAGTATGAAATTAGTGACTACCAGATACTAAATTAAATACCAGTAAAAACAGAAAAATTGTTTAATTTTAAAATTTGTATACCGTATGTCTATAAACCCAGAAAGAAAGTTAAGTATAAAAACAAAGTAGATCATATTGTGGCCCTTAAAAGAGCCGTTTATATTACAAAAAAATGTATCAATCCTCATCGGAGTCTTCTTCATCAGTGATCGACGATTATAACTGAGGGCTCTTCAAGTATATTTAGGAATGCGGAAAACCATGCCATATATGTATCGCCATCCATTTCTGTGTGATAATCAGCATCCTTCGATTTTACCGCTTTAAATATTAGCTTCGCTTCTGGAACAAAGCCAGTCCTTGCGGAACCAGCATGGCAAACTATCAATCTTTGACCTTTTCCTACAGGCTGATTCTTGAAACCTCCTTCATCGTTGCTTCCAAGCCACATACGCTTTCTTGAATGGTTTTGATTAATCCATGTTTCATCCAGATAGAAACGCGGCCGCTGATCGTTAGTTCTTCTAAGTAAATCCAATTTCCTTAAAAAGTCCATTCTGGCACAAACAATATCTGTTCTTTCCATTAAATATTTACGTCCTTCGGCATTTTTCTTATACTTGAACCCAATCTCCTTCATGAGTGTTCTCATCGAAGTTTTTCCGCATTTAAAATCAGGTAATTGCTCTCGGTATTTTTCTAATATTTTCGCCACGGACGGATACTCTCCACTATCATAAATGAACCTACAGTCCGCTTCAATACACTTTTATCAAAATCGTCAATATTGGTGACAGTTTCTTGTTTCTTAAAATTTGCTCTTGGTGTACAGGGGCTGCTTGATTGCAATAATTCAGTCTTTATTCGGTCCACTGTCACTCTACTCACACCACAAATAAACGCGGCCATTTTCACGTGGTTTGTTGAAATTAAGAGAAGCTATTTTATTCGGATCACTTTTCAATTCATTGACAAACAAGAATACGTTGTGAATCACTGTTCGAGTTTGAGGGCTAATATCGCCATGTAATTTCTTCAAATCAATGTTGGAAAATAAAGTATCCATAGTGCGTAACGAGTGGTGACACACGAATGAATTCATTTAATTGCAGTAAACACATTTATAACAAAAAAGCACCGCATTCGGTAAAAACCAATCATTAGTGACTCATCGTACATATCATTATAAAATCATTATAGTGACCCATCGACACCACGAGAGCAGGTAGCCGTATACCGATAACGGTCCTGGGGCCTCCCATCCCTATTTCTATTGACATTTATGGCCCTACGACTCCGTTCTAAACGGCCGTAGTATAGCGTGTATTAATCTCCCTATTAGTATTAAATAGAAGCATAGCGATGTTAGATTAAAGAAACAACTGAAGATTCCATTCTTCAGTCAGTATTTTCCTAGTGCACCAATAGGGTAATTCGTTATAAAAACAAATGTGGACTATAAAAATAAATTATCAGAAATTAATTAAATATATAAATTTACGAAGATTAAAACTTACTAACTACCAAATTAACTAACCATCACGACGTCTCCTAAAAAGGGGTAGGCAGAAATAATGGGCAGCCATACTGTTATTTCCTGATATACTTCTCTTACTTCTTCAACATTCATACTTCGTGTAATGCACGCACATCGATTTCTCCGACTATTCACGTGGCGGACATTAAACTCTTTCCGAACCCCGAAAAAAATTCCACCAGGTCCACAATAGATTTATAGTATTTCAAAAGAAACTTACATTTTCTTTTCTTTTAATTTAAAAACTGAGTGAATAGAAAATATGAAGTTGCATTTAAACATAATAATACTCGGCGATGGAAAAAATAATGACCTTTGACAAATGTAGGACCGGTAAGGGTTGATATTTTATTAATTTAGTCGTTCCACGTTTTCCTCGGTTTTCCATAAGAAAATTGCGACAATTCTTGTTTTATTCTAAAACGAATATAGAAGGAATAATGTGGGTATAAGTTTACACAGCTACGTATAATAATTTCGACTTATTCTCGTACAAAAATATCTCAATTTATTATTTAATAACTATGAGTTGTATGAGAGCCAGATTGTTTAGCATCATCAATGCCTCTCGCAGTTTTTCACACAGCTAAATACGTAATTAAAAGTGATACCGTTATACATATTGCTCCAGATCTACAAAGGCGAACGACCTGCACTACTACGAAGGAGTGACGAGAGAGAATGGTCCGGCCATGACGTGGGGCATGCACTCCATCGGGCATCTGAGGATCGGCAACTCGGACGAAGCTGGCAGGATGTTCACCAAGAGCTACCAGGGATATGTGCGAGAACCATTCAAAGTACTGCGAAGCCTGAATTATTATTTTAATTGCCAATAAGCTAGATTTATTAATAAAACGACATCTACCGAAATTCTATTAATTGTGATGCATATTTAGTATACAAAAATGTATACAGAAGTTGTAATAAAAACCGTCAGATGGCGTTTGATATTTTTTGTAAAAATATTTCTTAATAATAACATAAAATTTCAATTCAGCATTGATAGAAATAATAATAATAATACTTCTAGAAAATGATTACTTTTAATAATCATAAATTCTTTATAAAAAGTTGGAAATCTTTGTTTAAGACACAAAACGACATCTACCGAAATTTCACTAATTGTTAAGCAAGTTTAGCATTTTTCCGAAATTTATATATTAGTTATAATCAAAACCGTCAGATGGCGTTTGTTATTTTTTATAATAATTATTTGTTTAGTTTGTTATAATAATTATTTATCTAAAATAAGGTAAGACGGGAATTTATTATTGATGGAATTAATGATAAAACTGACGTTTTCGTCAATAATAAATTCTTCGTAGACTTGAACACCGTTGTTCAAGACGCAATAAATGATTACAATCACTTTACACAGAAGGTTCGAATGAACAACATTTATTTTCAGTAGGAGAGTAGCTGAAATGCTTTGTATCTTACAATATTTGTGTTTATTTAGCTCGTATTAACATGTTGGCGAATACGAGTATATTGCAAAATTAACAAAGTTTTTTTAGCATATAAAAAAATTGTCTTGTGTTTTAAACGATTGAAAGATGCACGAAAAGATACAAATTACTAGTTTAATTTTATCATTTATAAATTAACTACCTAGAGTATCATCTTGGTGATTGCAGATATTACTGAGAGGATGTGCATATATTGTGAGTGTGAATTAAATTGTATCGGTAGTTGTAATAAAAATATAAAAATGTATTTTCCAGACATGGACAGAGTACCGTAAACCCCGAACAGGAGCAGTAAACTTCCTGACCGGAATGGGAGGATTCCTCCAGACCATCTTGTTTGGGTACGCTGGGATCAGCATCCACCTAGATAGACTGGAGATTATCAAACCGAGGTTGCTACCGCAGTCTACAAGACTAAAAATTAATGGTAATTACATACATATAAATTAATTATTATCGTGGAAGACCTCCTAAAAGATGGACGGATAGCTGGGAGTCTACCTCACAAAAGGAGCAACACTCTGGAGAACAGACCACATAAGTCTACAACAAGGAAGAAGAAGAATAAGAATATACATAAATAAATATCTCACACTCTCTGAAAAAATAAATCGTATAAATCAAAACATTCTAATATATTATACAATACTATTAGACATACATACTAACACAATGATTTTTTTTTTGTTTCAATACTACGAATTGGTTCGCAGCAAGTTTAACTACTTTGCTGGTTCGTGAGATACCACTTGGGCCTTTCAATGTGTTAGTTTCCCGTTGCTTTCCACAATTGTATACATAGCAGGTTATTTTAACCCAATTACTATATACAACTTTTTAGGTATTGATTCTCATGACATGTGATAGGTAGGTAATCTATCACCATTTTTATTGTCACGTGAGCTTTACCAGACCAAAGACAGCGAAGATTTTTGTTTTTTTACGCTGTCGTTGCCGGGAATCCAACCTGGAAACTTCGGTGTGGCAGTCACAGCTAATGTCACTCTGCAACGAAGGCCGTTCGCTAATGAGTTATTTTAAACATGAAAAAACAGAAAAATAGAATTTTACTACTTTCCTGTTTGAATAACTTTTTGGAAACATTGTATTTTTACAACACTTTTCACAAACATGTTTCGGGACACAAATTTTAACTAAAATTCTATTTTTCTGTTTTTTTGTGTTTAAAACGTTTCGTCACGTGTTGCTACTGCAGTGGCGGTACTCCCGTAGAAGCCCAGAAGCCCGGCTTGCGTAAGAAATTTTGAACCAAAACCTCTTCTGGCTTACAGAGGTCCAGCTCTTGTGGATATTCCTCTTACATCTGATGGGAACATTATCGGAAGGTGATTTGGTGGGTTGTTGGTTTATGCGGGGGCATGACCACTTAGATTTGGTTTGATTCAAAATTTCTTACGCAAGCCGGGCTTCAATGGGAGTACCGCCACTGGTTGCTGGGGTGGATGTTGATATTGTGAATAATTTGAATTCTGTCGTAAAACTTTACCATCGTCTGTTTATTGAAAATCGTTGTACACTTATCTTGCCAGGAATCAAATACCATGGAACCGTGTTCTCGATAGATATCCACACTTCAAACGCATACTTCAAAGTATCGTCGGTGGACCAAGAAAAACCACTAGTGCTGATTATTAAAAACAACAGCATTCCTATTACAGACGGAATATCAGGTAAATAAAATAATTTATATACAATATAACACAATGTCACAACGAGAAAAAAACGTCTCAAGATTTTATTACTATCAAATTCAAATAATTTTTTTTATGATAGGTAACATAAACACCTGAGGAAACCTTCTAATTATTTTTTTGAAATGAATTAATAAACAGGTTTTTCAATTTTGGAGTGCATTTTATTATATTCTAATGTTTTACACTTATGGTTCTCCCGATGACGAAGGTGTAAAGGTGTATCTTCAAAACATGTCAAGAAAAATAAACTCAAAGTGGAAATCATTTAATTCATAAAAAAAACAATCGTTATCATGAAATTCCATAGTTTTAATGCTTTAATTTTATCTAATTAAATTGAGGAAAAAATACTACTCAAATTATGTAATACTTATCTTTATATGAAAACGATAAAGGCAGAAACATACTTGTTTACTCCCACCATCGGCAACACGTCGATCTAGCTCGTCTGGATCGGGTGGCGTGTGCGCGCATGGCGTCGCGTCGGGTGTTCGTAGTGTGATTCTGTTCATAGAAAACAATACAATTTGATTCGACTCAACACGCATCACGTGGCATCGGGTGGCGTGGCGTGTTATTAGTATGTTTCTGCCTTAACACGCGACGTGGCGTGTTTACTCCCACCACCGACAATACGTCGATCTAGCTCGCCTGGATCGGGTGGAGTGTGCGCGCATGGCGTCGCGTCGGGTGTTCATAGTGTGATTCTGTCCATAGAAAACAATACAATTTGATTCGACTCAACACGCAACGGTGGCGTGGCGTGTTAATATTATGTTTCTGCCTTAATTTTATTTTGTTAACATCGAGTTTAATTTGTTTTCACGGGTATGACAAGATAAAAAAAATGAAATTTTGTGATAACAAAGAATTTATAAACTAAGAAACTTTTTTTTTAAATATGTCTTTAAGCTATGTTTCGAATTTTTAATGCCATTTAAAGATTTGAAAAACACATTCGTTTTATTATTTTTAATTAATATTTCAAAAGATATATTTATGTTGAAATATTTTGTTTATTTTTCAGTGGTTCTATTTGGAGAAGGACCATTTCAATTAAGGAGGAATGCTACTAACAGATGTCCAATGCCGTTAGATCTAATTGGGCAGTTTAATTACAAAAATATGAGTACCAACTCTACTCCATCCAACTTGTATTCGTAATAATATAATGCATTGATTATATTTATGTAAACCAATACTAAATGTGTTCTTTTTTTAAATAAAATCACAAAAATCACACGCATACATTTTTTATTCACTGTTATATTTACATAAGAAACAACTTGTTATTTGATATTGCATTAAAAATAGTTATAACTGAATTTAAAAATAGTTATATAATGGAACTGGCAAAAGAAGGATGAAAGTAGAATAAATGCAGTAAAAATGAGATCTCTTAGACGAATGTGTGCATACTCTGTGTATGATAGAGTGTCGAATGAAAATATAAGAAGTGAATGCGGTGCGAATGATGGTGTTATGAACAAAATACTGAAAGGATCATTAAGATGGTTTGGACATATGGAAAGAATGAATGAAGAAAGCATGTTTAAAAAAATATGTTAACGATGTAAATGTAACCAGAAATAGAGGAAGACCGAGGAAAATGTGACACGATCAAATAAATTAAATATTGAATGTCGGCCATGTGAGGAATCAGAGAAATCGACGCGCGTGCATGACACGATGTATGAATGTTGAGGAAGCGAGAGATATGTCAGGAAAGAATAGTGTGGCAGTCCATTCTTTATGCCTACCCCTTCGGGGAGACGGCGTGATGGTTAGCTAGTTAGTTAGTTTATAATTTGTAAAGGATAAAAAAAGTTTTCTGCTGCAGAAACAAGGATATAAAACGAAACCTTTTTTCAATTCATGTGATTTATTTTTTTTTTGTTTCCGTAAAAAATAATAAATATTATAGAATTTCAAAACATAATTGAATTTAAAATTTCTTGGTAAAAGTTCTTTGTAAATAAGGAAAAAAAATATTTATGTTAACAGGGTTCTTGGTTATTGAGTACATTACTTCTAGGAGGTTGTAGGGGAGGTTATTTCCTATTAATTATGTCAAGTAACGCATTGTGCAAAACTTAACCATTTTTTAGATAAAATGAATTTAAATTTCTTTTATTTATCGAGGTCAGGGGTTACAAATTAATAAAAATATAACTACTGATCATTATCAAACTTTTATTTTTTTCTTAATTAGTTAACATAACAGACATTCATTATCAATACAAAAACTAAAACTGTATGTCCACATTAAGAAAAACCAGACGGAAATATTATACATTTTTATTATTTTTATAGACAAACTCCAAAAGAAAGGCGACTTAAAAAAAAAACGTATAAATTTTTCGTGCATATTATTTTTAAAACATATACCTACATAGTTTTAACTTTTAAACGAGGCATTTAAACTAAACATCAACAATACACTGAAAGTAAGTAGAAAATCGTCTTATTATACAAATCATCAAAACATTGAATTACTTATTGTGTCTTAAACTATTAATAAGTAGTACAGATTGTAACTAATTACAGTTTTTATAACTGATGCTCAATGTGGCTTCCTCTTTTTTTCACACAGAGGCGCATTCTTTTTCTCAAGGTTTTATGGCTTCAGTTTCAGCAGCTCGCTGCCATCTTCTGGTGGATCATTATCGCCAGAATTAAACTAAATATATTTTATTAAAGAAATTTTTATTTTTAAACTTTCAATAGATCTAGTATTTCATTAATATTAATAAGGGGGATCCTATTGACTCTTCGAGCGGTGCATGGCCATCACCATGGTGATGGCCATGCGACGCTGGAGGATTGATCTGATCCCAAGTACCTATCCACACCTCCTCGACTTTGGTCTCCCCTGGAAACTATGCGAAATATTATAGATCGAGTGTGAATAACCTCGGTGGATAATATTGATGCATAGGCTAACGTGGCGTCTGACAAGCGTGGCGTTGTAATGCCAACCACCCCCCGTATGACATGTCATACATGGAGAAGTATAGGGAAGGCCTATGTCCAGCAGTGGACGACAACGGCTGTTAAGAAGAAGAAGAAGAATATTAATTTAGTCATCTTTGTAATCAACAAAATCTATAATTTTTAATTGATAAATATTTACATTGAAAACATGTTAAATGTTTGTAAATAAAAATATATATTATATATAGACATACATATGTCTATATGTATTCACAAAAGTAGCTAAAGCTTTTAATTTTTATGATTCATATACGTGGGAACATTCGTGCTATTAAAGCTAAATATTAAAATAATTGCGTTTATTCGCCATTGTGGTATTTGTAAATAATAATTATTTCCAAATTACATTATATTCATATATTTAATACACTTATTATGCAAATTAAATTATTATACCATTATTTGATTCTCACGTATAAATATAAAATTTCATTTAACTCATTGTTAATTCAACAGCGTTGTTAAAGCCGGGAATTAATAAAGTCGGGAATTTGAAAAAATATTTTGGTTAAAATCAATAAAATATATATGGCGTTATAAAGCAGATGTATATAAATCAGGTAAAGTCTAAATTAATTCATTAACGTTTAATTATTTTTTTTCATTCACTTTATAAATTGTTCATGCTATTGCACTTATGTACAAAACCACACCATTGAGTAATCTTATAAAAACAAATGTATCCGTTTTACTTGGCTGATATAATGTAAACAATGTTATACAAGAATTATAACCATGCGATATACTCGTATTATTTATTATACTTGTCTTTCTATTATTAAGAATAAAATATTTTAAAAATTAATAGGCTTCGTTTGTTGTAATAAAAGCAACCTTATTCCGTACTCTGTGTACTTTAACTCTGTTAACGTGTACTTTCTTGAACATTTTTTTTTTTCATATATCCAAATCATCTTAATGAACAATTTTTGATAAATATTAAATGGAAATGAATATATTTTATTATTAACTTACTAACGAAATAAATATCACCCCGTTTCCTCGAAGGGGTAGGTAAAATAATCGACCGTCACACTATTCTTTCCTGACACACTTCTCTCGAGTACTCAACATTCATACATCATGTCAATGTACGCACGTCGATATTTCCGATTCCTCACGTGGTAGACATTTAATATTTGATTGATTTGATCGTGGCGTGTTTTCCTCGGTCTTCCTCTATTTTCTTATTCCGTTCACATCGTTAACGTATATTTTATTTAACATTCATTCATTTTATTTTTTTCATACGAGTATGTCCAAATCATCTAAATGGATGTCATTGTTTTATTCAAAACACTTTAATTCGCACTGCAATCTCTTCTTATATTTGCATTTGATACTTTATCATATACAGATTTATCACCCATTTTTCTAAGATATCTCATTTCAACTGCATTTATTTTACTTTCATCCTTATTTTATCAGATGCATAATTCAATTCCATACATAAGGGTCGATAAAAGAACATCAGATTTTTGCATTTACGTGAATATCAATATGTTGATACGATTCTTGCAAGCAGTTCCCACGCATCGAGATATTCTGCTGTAGAAATTGATGATAATAAAAAAAAATTATAGAAGTTTCTCTTCCATTTGACCAAAACTCTTCTTTTTTTTTTAATTTGATTGAATTAATTTATAAGTTGGAAATCCATTCCATGTGTGAATATTCCAATTTGTTTGATTTGACTGAAACTATTCCTTTTTTAAATTTGATTGAATCAACCTAAAAGTAGGAAATCTATTCCATATGTTCTTATTCAAATTTTGTTGCATTTGAGTACTTTTTCTTTTTTAAATTGATTGAATCAATTTCTAAGTTGGAAATCCATTCCATATGTGTATATTGCAATTTGTTGGATTTGACTGAAACTCTACCTTTTTAAAAGTTGATTCAATCAATCTGTAAGTTGGAAATCTATTCTATATATTCATATTGCAATTTGTTGCATTTGAATACTATTTATTTTTTAAATTTGATTGAATCAATTTATAAGTTGGAAATCCAATCCATATGTTTACTTTGCAATTTTAAATACAGAGATTTATTTGCAGGAGAATTCGCAAAAGTAAAGACAAGTGGCAAGATTAAAAATCTACGAAAATACATTTAAATCTCGCATAAAGTTCGCGCCAACCAGTTTAACGATAACCGTGCTGGGCATAACACCAGAACGCGAAATTTTTAATTCGTGCGATAAGGGGATCAAGTGTGGCCGAAGATGAATTCGGTCCAGTTACTGTTGTTTCTGGCTGTCGTTCTCCTCGGCACCCAGCACGTGCTGGGGTGGGACTGGAGAATCTCGAAGAAGAAAGAAGTCAGAGCCTCTACGGATACAAGTTCATCGGAATTCTTATTCACGACGCAAACGTGAGTCATTGACCAATAAAACATATGCACGTATTTTGATTCATGAATCACTTTAAACTGTTGTACAATATTCCTTTATTTTTTCACATTGGTAAAATATCTATTATTTATTGTAAATTATTTTTTATCACTTGAACAACAGTGTAAAAATAATTTGAAAAATAATAATAAAAGGAAAACTTACCATGTTAGGAAGTTAATTAAACTGTGGAATTCCATAATGACGATTATGTATGAATTAACACATTGTTTTTTTTTTGGGTTAATTTTTTTGTTGTTTCAAAGGTTTCACTCCTTCATCGTCGGTTTATATCATTCTACAGAAGTTTTTATCAAGGGCATATAACTCGAAGTGTTTTTATTCATAAAAAAATCGAGTTAATATGTCCTTTAAACTAAAGTCTTGTTCCTTCTTACTAGGATATTATTTAAAGCAGCTCGTCCGATGTATCATGTCATTACGCCCAAGCAAGGCGAAACGTGGATTCTCTAAATTCAATTATCTTGTTAATAGTGTGTTCACTATGTGATATTTAAGTAAGTGAAAGTTTACAATACGAGTATGTTCTCCAAAAATAGTATTATCTTCAAATCACATATTAAGATAATTTACTGATTTTACTGAATACTCTTGACGATGTTCATTTGAAATAATTTTTAAATAAAAATACGTTTTGTTAACTGTTTTCACTTTTGTCTTTATTTCGACAGCGACCGGTTTCGCCAGGCTGGTTGGCATTGACATATTTGTGGAAGTTTCGTGAATAATGATAGTTATTAAAAAACAACGTTTTATTTAACTATTGTGTTGTTAATACTGTTGTAATGTTTTTTTTAAACATTCACATATTTATGTAAACTAGTGAAGGAAGTATGAGAACAAAGATTGTCACCTTATTTATATTTCTAATTAATTAATCATTTTATTTTAATTTATTCCACTTAAAAAAACATGATGAAAGTAGTCATAACAATGTCAAAAAATAATTTCTAGTGGGTTACATTTCTCGAAATGAGTATACATAAGGTGTAATGAAGTCTAATGTCATGACTTTGGTTATTATAAAATTACAATGTTTTCTTCAGTATCCCAAGCGATGCTCGCTACATGACATCAGTGGGAAATGGCCATGTGGCAACACACGTATTTTCCGATGCCGTACACATGAACGGTCTATATAATGGAGACCGAGGGCAGAGCCATCGGGCAAGGATTCCTGCCTACTGCAACATCAGGATAGACTCCACATCCTCCCAGGATTCAACCAACTATACCCTCGACTCCAGGAGAGGACTCTTCCTCGTCGAAGCAGAGGATAATGCAGCGGAGGTGGAACAAGTTATTTTCGCTCACAAATTTTACACAAGAGCCATAGTTAACTTGATCACCATTAGACCCAAAGGCGGTGAGTATTTATATAAATATATTTTTAAATTGTTAGGGCAAAGATGATGCCTCCACGTGAGATGTTACTGTAACACCCGGCGTCCTTGGAAACGACACAAAATCAGGCTAAGATCCAGATATTAGAGATATGGTCCTTTTTAGAACCATCCCTACCAAACTAGCTTACCGTTGTTATGACGAAGAAGAAGGATTCCAATATTTTTCATAAAAATATAATTTTTCATAAAAATACTTACAAATTAATTATTGTTCCTTGAAGAACGATGTAAAACTCCATATTAAATATGTAATATTGCTGAATACGTTTGATTTCTGGAAGTTTTGTTGTATTATATTATATGGGAGTGACATGTTTCGCCCTAATAGGACATTACAAAATGATTATTTTAACGAATTTTTAATGTTTTAAAAGCTACGAAAAAATAATTATTGCGATCTTATTTTATATCCTAATTTATAAATTTGCATACTTAAACATAAAACAACAGAATTCTTTAAAAATAATGTGTAAAACATCAGTAATTCCACCTCTAAATTAAGAAAGTAATTACTAAATAGATATTATTATCCACTGTTTAATTTGGAACGCTATTATAATATCACAATTTATTTCATTTATATGCAATTGTCGCGGCAATGTTGGCATCATCGGGTGTGATGTAACACCTCATGATGTCAACATTGGTTGGCGAAACATCTGTCGTGACTAGTTCATATAAATAAATAAAAATGTGATATTATTATATAACAATGTTTCAAATCGTTAGGTGGGGAAGGCAAAGGCTGGTATGCAAACGTGAGAAGAATGGATACATCCAGACTCCCTTTCATTGTGTTGCACGGTAAACCCCTGGCAGACCACAACCACATGTTTAACGAAATAAATAGTTAACTCGAGTTTTTATTTTATTCATTTATAATAGAAAACACGATTGTTTAGTGGTTTTACTTATATTTAATTTATATCAATTCTATAAAAATAATATTTTATATAAATAGTGACAAAAGAGTTTGAGAATGCCCTCGCAAGGCGAAACAAATTTGACACAATTTATATAAATTAAATTCAAGTAAAACCACTTAACAATCGTGTTTACTATTATAAATTAATAATGGAGTTTTACAAAACTAATACCTCAACCATCAATTAATTAAATCGAGTATAATTTTCAATTAATTATTGTTGAATTATTGAAAAAAATCGTAGTAATAAGATGAGTGTATGACCGGAAAACTCTTATCAACTGAGATTTTTGATAATTTTTCTAAATTCATAAAACAAATCATCCACGCGCTTCATTTGTACCGATTTCGAATATGGATTAAGAGGCTAGCCTCTTAGTAAGTTAATTAAGTACTAGTAGTTAATTAACTTCTTATTTTTCTTAGTGTAAGCTTGTGGCCTGTTTCTTAAAAGGAATTAGCCTCCTGTGAGGTCGACTCCCAGCTGTCGATCCACTTCTTTGGTGTTCTGCCCGGGGTTCGTCTACCTTTGGATTGGCCGTGCAAAACAATGAGAGATAGTCTGGATGTTTCCATTCTTCACATGTGTGCGTACCAGTATCTTCTCCTTTGCCTCTACACCTAATGATATCCTCGACCTCGCAAATTTTACTTCATTTACTTACTTTAATACGAGTATAAAAACTCGCAGGAAACGACATTATCTTTAGATAACTATGTTATAATTATAATGTTGTTATGTAAATATTTATGAAATAATATATACTATATATCGAATCCACTAATGAATCATTTATGCATAATACCCACATTGTTGATAGGCATTTATTATGACACAAATTTGATTATTTTATTTTTTAATCGTGATTTTGATAGCAGTTATTTTTGTATAGTAAATCGTTTATCGTTAATTAGCAATAATCAATATTAACACTACTAAGTAATTGATAAGATGATCGTATTATTATTAGTACAGGTTTAAAGTTTATATCTTGAACTGTAAGAAATCGTTTATTTTTATCTCCCGATCAATATTATCATAATTAATATGAAGTTAATATGTTTTTTTTGTAATTAATTGATAATAAATTGTTGATAGAATATTTTTTATTGTATCCTCAATTCAAAACACTCGGATCTTTACTTATCCATGACGAGTAAAATATGTAAACATAATATAATAAATCAATGACGGTTAGAACAGGATTAAAAGAAGAAAAACTTAAATATACAAGCAGTCATGAATTACTTTAATTATTTCTAAGTTACAATTGAACATTGTTTCTCTTGCCCCTTAGCGATTGTTCGCAATATATTAAGCCATATCAATTAATTACCTTAAGTACCATTTTCTGTTCCATTAGCTTGGTATATAAACAGCAACGCGTTTGATCCACACTACATGTTATAATGCCTAGTAAGGCGAAACATGTCATTCCAATACAAATTCTAGATATCTTACTTTTTCTTTTTGAATAAATATAGTTACACTTTGTATTACAACACTTTTTATTTTTACTGAACTCAGACATGTTTCGGTTACAAGTAACCTTTATCAATGTATACAATTTTAAAATTGTATACATTGATAAAGGTTACTTGTAACCCAAACATGTCTGAGTTCAGTAAAAATAAAAAGTGTTGTAATACAAAGTGTAACTATATTTATTCAAATATGAATCCACATCACAAAGTGAAGGCGAATATAGAAGAAATACTTACTTTTTCATTCATATTATTATTAGGATATTGTCTTTTTACAATTTTTCATTTGTACAGGTTCAATGGATGTTGGTATCAGCCTCGAGTCGGGAAACGATTCGGATGACATCGTGTTCAATGATCCCAGCAGATTCACCATAGTGAATAGAGTAGTTTGGGAATCGTGCGGCAGGACAAAAGAAGTGGAGGATGCGAGGTACCAGACTGAGACATCCACAGTTTGCGTGTTCTGGACGGAAGTTCCTGCATCCTTGGAAGTGACAGGAGACGAGGAGACATTCATGTTCGTCATGACGGCTGACTCCAGCAGGGAGGTAGCCTTGAAAGAAATTACTGACGGTACGTATATCTATTTGTATATTGGTCTCACAATGCTGCCGGTAAAATAATATTTAAAAAAAAACAACTTGCAACAGCAGGCCGGATGAGACCTTTAGATGAACTACTACACTTACTAGTTTTGGTGTCCCCTTAAACCTGGTTCTTGGGGTCTATTAAAATCAACTAACCATTACGCCGTCTCCCGAAGGGGTATGCAGCCAAAAGGAATCGCCTCACAGTTCTTTTTTGACACACTTCTCTTGCTTCCTCAACATTCGATTTATTATCATCGTTTTCTTCGACTCATCACGCGGCCGACATTTAATATTTGAATATCTTATTCTTCTATTCCTTGTTTATATCGTTAATACTTTTTTTACTATTTTTTAGTACAGAAATAAAAATAAAATTTAAGTAACTGACATCCTTTGGAGCCGATACATGCGATCTTTTTGTTTTATTTTATTAAGTTTTATCATTTTAGTTTTACAGGAAACGCAACAAAATTTGTACAGCAAACATGTCACAGAATGGATGAATCTGTATAATTCGGGAAACATTGAAATTCAAGGCAACTTAGAATTGGTTAGTAATATTAAAAATAAGTATAGGTACACCTTTTCGTTTATATGATCTTGCCTATCACCCACAGTAATTAACTAATTGCTCATTTTCTTCCGTTTTCAGTCTAAAGTCGTTAGTGGAATATATTATTATTTGCTGAGTTCGTTGCCTTCGGAAAATTCTAACCAGGATCAAGGAAAGTTTTATGGGCTTAGTCCTGGAGGGCTTTCGCGTGGAAATTTAAATAACGACTATCAAGGTACCGATGTTTATATATTCTCTTCAGTTCAGATCAGGTCTAAATATGCTTGAGAAAAATTCCATTGGAAATATAATCTGGTGAATATATGTATAACAAATAAAATCTTTATTGAACTATTGACAAAACTATTTAAAAAATGCTTATTTTTTAAACAAATAAGGCGTGTGTGTCATGACGAAGTGTTTTTCAATATTATTCTATCATATAATACATTGTTTGGGTCGAAACACTGTGATACGTAAATATTATTAAATATTTTAATTTTGAAACACCAAAATTTATTTTTATTATCGCTACAGCCATTTCACTGACCTGTGTTGACATTATCAGGTGTTACAAACGACTTGTTTGTAATAAAACATAGGTTGGTGAAATAGCTGTTTCGAAAATCTCATAAAAAATAAATTGTAATACGTATAAAAACAGTGTCTCAAAATTTATATAATTAATAATGATATTCTAATAATTCACATCACAGAGTGAAGGCGAATAAAGCAAAAAATATATTTACAATGCATTCACTTCCAGGTCACAGTTTTTGGGACACAGAAACCTGGATGTTCCCAGGAATCCTTGTAATGTTTCCAAATTTAGCGGAGCGACTTCTGGAATACCGATCAAATGGAATAATTCCTGCAGCTGAAAATGCTGCCAATACAGGATACAAAGGAATCAGGTGAGAACATGCTTTTTTAACAGCTATATTTATTTAGGAACAAATAGATCTACATCATTCAGGACATCCGTGTTATGTATACGGCCGCCAATCAGCTGAAAGAAGCGAACCCCCTAGTGGATATTTCTCGTTCTCCCTAATGATTGGTCGCTTAGCATGCCTTGCAAGAATTCAGTCGGAAATCAATCAAATCAGTTTATTTACTCAAAAGACATCACAAACAGCATAAATGTTTAAGGCATCTATTGAATACAGGTAAAATATTATATCCATTCAACATAATACCAGGAACGCATTAGAGATGGTTCGACATTAGGAAGAAAAGATGCTAAGCCCATTTCTTTAGATTTATAAGTCGAGAGTATTTGTCCCCTTAACGTACTTTCACTAATATGAAAGACGTCGATCTCCGAGGAGACTGCGTCAGCAGACTAATTGCTCTTCCCACCGGTGTCACCAGAGGCAAATTGGTTCTGGCGGCCGGTAGGTAAACTAATCTGTGATGTCGCTGTCGGAGATATCTATTGGAGACAAAAAAAATCAACATCCCCCAGTACGGCCAAGTTCTCGAAATATCCCCATATAAATCTAAAGAAATAGTTTATGAGATGCCCATCTCTTCGAAGCTGTAGATAATTGGTTCCGAGCATTCCTAAAAGAAATTCCATGGGATATAGTCACGGATAACTACCATACTCCCTCATGTAGAGATACCTCAGAATTTTTTTCTAAACCCTCTCCAGCATAACGAAATATCTCGCCTCGTGAAGACTCTATATCACAGAACCATTAGGAAAGTGCACGGGCGCTCCCTGAAGTAAAGAAAGCGCAAAAAATGTCTGAACTCGCTCCATGTTATATTTCATTTTGTATTTATCTTAGATTTCCATGGGAAAGTGGCTTTACCGGCGCAGAAGTGACGCCAGATTGTTGTCAAGAAGGTGCCATCTATGAACAACACATCACGGCTTGCATAGCGTTCGCTGCAAGGCAGTTCATCGCAATGACAGGAGATGATAACTGGCTAGAGGTAACTAAGCATTAATTTATCAATCAATAGAATTTACATGGGGAGGGCATGACATAGGAAATTCGGGATAGGATTGTAATACTCCTTTAGAGTCATCCATTGTCAAAGTAAGAAAGCGCAATAGCCGGCCAATTTGTAAAAAAAATCACCGTTGCTCATTTAGAAACGGGATATGAACCAGAGACCGCCGGCCAACAGAATAGAGAAGACAAGCTATCCGCTCAGCCACCTAGCTATTGAAACTAGTAGCGAAATTTCTAATATATTATAACATATAAGCAACAGTGAAAAGTTTAGTTAGAGGCTTTTTTCTGAAAATTTGGCTAGCTATTGCGCTTTCTTACATTGATTCAGTATCGCTTAAAATAATTATTTCAGAACATCATGTTCTTCTTCAGCTTATCGCCGTCCACTCTTGGACGAAAGCCTCCTCCATGTCCCTCCATGTCGATCTCTCCTGCGCAGTCTGCATCCATAGCACCCCAGCGTATCGTTCCAGGTCATCCCTCCCCCTCATTTGTGGTCTTCCTACTCTTCTTTTCGTGTCTCTCGGTCTCCAATTCAGCAGTATTTTGGTCCATCTTTCGTCTGCAGCTCTAGCGACATGCCCTGCCCATTTCCATTTTAAAGTCGTCACCCGGTGGATCACGTCGGTGACACTTGTTTTATTCCTCACTGTTTCGTTCCTGACTCTATCTCTAAGGGACAGGCCTAGCATGGCTCTCTCCATCGCTCGCTGCATGACTCTTAGTCTCTCTGCACTGTGATTTGTCAGAGTGGTAGTTTCAAGACCATATGTACTGTCAGAACACAAGCTTCATATACTTTCCTCTTCAAGTTGATGGGTGTTTTTATTATTTTTTAATATGTATCTACTTTCCAGAAAGCTGGATGCAATCTAACAAGAAAAATAGCAGAATTTTGGGCATCGAGAGTGGAATTCAATGAGAAAACGGGATTTAATGATATTAGAGGTGAGTTGTTGACTTAAAATTTTTATTTATTTATGGATGATTATTGAAACTTTTAATAAAATTTATTATATTATACCTATATATCGTGTATTTTAGGTGTGATGGGTCCAGACGAAGACCACTATAACGTGACGAATTCTGTTTTCACGAATGTTGCAGCTGGTCTAGCTATGTATTTGGGAGAGTGAGTTTATATTCCAATTAGTTTTTGAAATAATTAATACAAATTGTCAGTCTTGTATATAAAATTTCTGTTTAGTTCTATTATACTATAGCCAAAGTTTTTTTTTGACGAGTGTTAGGTTATCTAATATAGGTAATATGGAGAAAAATAACATTCTATTATAATATTATGTAATTCTGATAAAGTTTTCGATATCCTTTGATGATTCTAGGTAGTTAAAATCAATAATGAAGTGATTATAGTTATCTACTAATGGTATCAGAAGGTCCCTTAGTTTTACTTATAGTGGGAATTTATAATTTAAATTTTTTTAATTTTAATTTTTAAAATTATTTTTTTCTTGGAAAAATAATAAAGGGTGTGACTAGTATTCATAATGATACTACATAGTGGTCAAAGGGATTCGTTGTTTTAATTTAATTATTTCAAATATCTAGTGTCCCGGTCAATGGCATCTGGACATTAAAAATTTTCTAAAGTTTTGTTGTTACTGGAATTCTGAAACAAAACCATAAACACAATCATGTCCTTGCACCGTAAAAAAATATTATTTTTCTTGATTTCAAAATAGAAATTTTCTAATAATCTAGTTTTTTAGAAACAAATGCCGCGCACTCCATCGACTTAGACCCAGGAACAAATCAGATAGCTTTCTATAACCAATATAGGAGGTGTTACTCACATTATTGCAAAAAATCTCCCCAAAATGAACTGACTCTAACATATGGATATTTAGATTTCAAATGTAGAGTAATTAAAAGACAGGAATTCAAATAAACACAAAAATTAAGTGTTAAATGAGGTGATATTTTATTAAATGTGTTCTCAGATATACGTCCTGCCTCTGTGATGGGGACACGTCTGGGAATGAGGGTTGGAGCTCGATTGCGGCAAATCTTGCCCTCCTGCACGACGCAGAGTTGGACTACCACCCCCAGTTCGAGGGTTATGAGAGACCCACAGTCATCAAACAGGCCGATGTGGTTCTGCTAGGTTTTCCTCTCCTCTACAAGATGAACGCGTAAGACATAATTTCTTTTGTTATGAAAATTTTATATTTGTGTTCTTTTTATATTTTATTAGGTCCTTACATATGAAATTGGCGTTTCGTATGGGAGGAACATAAAGTTGATTTTTTTTAAATATAATATATTTATTTCATCAAAGTATGTACCATTACTATCTATGCACTTTTGCCATCTCATAGGTAGTTCATCGATCCCTTTACTAAAAAAACCATTCGGACGGGAATCAATAAAATCTTTGAAGTCGGTTTGGACTGCCCCATCGGAGTTGCATGAATTTTTTCCCTTGCAAGAAGTTATCCAAATTTCGAAAAAAATAGTAATCTGTTGGGGCAAGGTTCGGAGAGTACGGTGGATACAGTGTGTGGTCGAGCGTTATCATGAAGCAGCAGTGGCCTTAAGCAATTAATCAGCCTCGGTTGTTTAGCAGCTAGCTTTTCCATCATGGTTTGCAGTTGCTGACAATAGACATCTGCCATCTGGCCAGATTTAAGAAAGCTGTAGTGAACGACACCAGCACTAGTCCACCAAACGCTCACAAGTAACTTTTTTGGAGTCAATTTTCGCTTGGGGCATGGTTTGGTTGGTTCGGCAGGGTTCAGCCATTGCGATGAGCGCTTCCGATTATCTTACAGGATCCACTTTTCATCACAGGTAATGATTCGATTCAAAATCCCTTCATTATTGTGCCGGTTGAGTAATGCAACGCAGCAGTCAACGCGCGTTTGTTGATTTGCTTCACTCAATTCGTGAGGTACCCACCTTTCAAGCTTTTTCACCTTCCCAATTTGCTTCAAGTGGATTAAAACAGTTTTATCACTAACACCGCAGCCTGCAGCTAACTCGGACGTGGTTTGCGATGGATCCGCTTCCACAATAGCCTTCAATTCTTCATTATCAACTTTGGTCTCCGGCCGTCCACGGGGCTTGTTCTGCAGGTCGAAATTTCCAGAACGAAAACGTTGGAACCAAAAACGCACTGTGTTTTCTTTTGCGGCACCGTCGCCATACACATCATTAATCCTTCGAGCCGTTTCTGCAGCACTGGTGCCACGGTGGAACTCGTACTCGTAAATAACGCGATATTTCAAGTTTTCCATTTTGTAAACTGAGTGACGCAAAGAAAAAAAACAATTGAGGAAAAAACAAATGAATTATAATTTTCGAAACACAAATACTGGTGTAAATAGCTATATAAATTTGAATTTGGAATTCCTAACCAAAGAGAAGATATTTGAGATCAAAGTTGCCAGTACGGCAAAACGCCAATTTCATATGTAAGGACCTAATATTTTAAAGAACTATATTAAATTGGATAACTGAAACATTTAAATGTAATTTAATATTTTCTTAACAAGATGAAACATGCCAATTATTATATAAACACAAAATATTTTTTTGTAGTTTCGACAATTGGTTGTGCTTGTGAAATAGTTGTTTTGTTGTAACGAGCGAGACGGAATTATGAATGCACGATGAATCGGATCGGAAGATCAACGGGTGTTCATGTCCATTCTGACAGATAACCGGACAGATGAGAGTTGAATCTTAGAAAGATCTTGATATAGACACTATCAAATCAAATCAAATCAGTTTATTTACTCAAAAGACATTACACACAGCATAAATGTTTAAGGCATCTATTTAGTACCGGTAAAATATTATACACATATACTCGTAACATAATACCAGGAACGCATTAGAGATGGTTTCACATTAGGAAGACGAGATATGTTTTAAAGTCGAGAGTATTTGTCCCCTGAACGTACCTTCACTAATATGAAAGACGTCAATCTCCGAGGAGACCGCGTTCAGCAGACTAATTGCTCTTCCCACCGGTATATTTGGCGTATCCTTGGTGAAACTATTTAGTCATGACATCATTTAAGCGTATATTATTGAGATCTAGCAAACTAACAATGCAGTAGGGATATCTAGCTGCTTAAAGAAGACAATATGGAGAAACAACCATATGCTCATAGATATTATGGTTCGAATTTACAAAACCTGTTTCAGGCTCATAATGACATATAGAATAGAAACTAGAGCTGATACAGTGAGAACTAAAAGTCTTCTTCGAACGTCTGAGATGAGAGAACCTACTGCAAACTACAGCAGGGAGGACTCTCGGAAGATACCGTGAGATGGAAAGATAGTTGGTGTTCCACTATCCGTTCAAAAACAGATCAATGATCTAGAATAAGATGAAGAAGAAGAAGTATTAACTTACTTCCTATGGCCATACAACTCTTCAAGAGTTCTAGTTTCCTTGATGATTTTCCTCCAAGCTCCTCGATCCTGCGCCTTTTGCTCCCAGCAATTTGTTTAGCCTAACATAGCCAGATCAGCCCAAGCATTATTCATTAGATGCTGTCTAGGCCTTCCTAGAGGTCTTACTTCGATCTTGAGGCGTACAGAGTATTGATTGCTCTGGTCTCTCTGGTTCGACATACGTGCCCAATCCATGCTAGGCGACCAGCTCTCACAGTGCTAGTAAAAAGGGACTGTTGGACCGTGTACGGATCTCTTGGTTGCTCCTCCAAGTTATCATACGGTCTCCTTATAGTAGGAGAAGAAGAAGAAGACAAGATGTAATTTTTAAATATATCTCTCTCTCTCTGGTTTCAATCCTAGGATTGGTTTGCAGCAATTTCCTCTATTCTTCTCTTCCATTCTTCCCTGTCTTGTGTGGCTCTTTTTAAATCTGCATATGATGAGCAGCGCACCTCCACCAACAGGTCCTCTAGGTACTCTCGGCGTGGGCGTCCCCTAGAGTTTGTCCCCTCGGTCATACCCTCCATTATGGCATGCAAGAGGCCTTCTTGTCGTATTACATGGCCGATCCATCTTGCACACCTTCCGGACAAGGTCCTGAGCAGGTGCCTTCCTCCTTCGATTCTTTGGAGAACCTCTTCATTTGTAATGTGGTCTCTCCAGGAAATTCCTAATAGTCTTCTATAGAACCACATCTCAAAAGCCTCTAGTCTCCGTTTATCTCTTTCTGATAGGCACCATGTCTCGCAGCCGTACACTAAGATACTCCATACATAGGTCTTGATGAGGAGTATTCTCAGTTTTAGGTTTATATTAATCGATTCTATTATTTTAAATCTTTTATTAAATGCAAGCCTAGCCTGATGTCGACCTTGCTCTTAGACCGACCGTCCCATGTTATTTTGCTCCCGAGGTAAATATATACAATATGATAATTTTGTAGTTCATTGTTATTGAATTGAACTTTTCAGGAGTACGAGGATGAACGATCTCTTGTATTACGAGAACGTCACGAGGGCAACGGGTCCAGCTATGACGTGGAGCATGCATACCATTGGACACTTGCGATTGGGAGACTATGACCAAGCAACACGTCTCTTTAATAGGAGCTATAAAAATTACTTCAGAGAGCCTTTCAAAGTACCTATAAAATTTATTTTTACCGACTTTTTAACGTTATATTCTGAAAAAATATTTGTGTAGAAACAAAATTAATAAGCACAAGGAAGAATTTGCCTTCTTATCAAATTACAGTGATGTTTTCTGAACAGCCTACTTAGTTTTCATGTTAAATTTTTCATTTCACCATTGCCGGGAACCAAACCAGAGCTTTTAGTTTGTGATATTTTGTTAGCTTCATTTATCTTTTTCTGTATCAATTAATGGTTTGGGATATAATCATTCATAATCTAATATAAATATAAATCTAATTAAACTTTTCCCAACAAGCGATAAACTATTTTGAAGCCTAGTTTAATGGTATTTACAAATATTTCAAAACGTATAATAAGGATGTTTATTTATGTTATACAAATTGAAATAACATAACACATTTTTAGATTTGGATGGAAGCCATTTTTCCATTAATAGGAGCTGTGAACTTTATAACTGGAATGGGAGGATTCTTACAAACTCTCTTGTTTGGCTATGGAGGGATGAGTATATATTTGGATAGGCTGGAAATACTCAATCCCCAACTACCCCCGGATACCACTGCTCTAAGCATTAATGGTAATATGAGTCTATTTTGGAAAGCACTGCATGACCAAATTAAGAAATTATTGAAAGACGGCTACATTCGAAGCAGGAAAAATCAACCAGCGTGCATGTTACGATGTATGAATGTAGAGGTGTGTCAGAATAGAACAGTAAGGCAGTCCATCCTCTCTGCCTACTCTCCAGAGAAACGGCTAGTTATTAGTTAGTTAAGTTCATTTTACTTACTTTTTAGTTGATACACTTCAAAAACTAGATTGTAAAAATTGAAATTATTATTTGTTTACCAAAATGACTTACCATGATGTGGCTATTAAATTGTGTAGACACTTCAAATCAAGATGAAGAAGTTTTGAAGTTAAATTAACAGAATACTCTTGTAGTATTTCATATTACCCTATTTATGTTCATTGGCTATTTAATATTTATTCTAGTCACTCTCCAAAATGATCATATTTAGAATTATGAAAAGACAGGTAGTAAATCAAACATATTTCTTTGTGCAAATTCATTAGAAAGAATTTCCAAATTTTCTTAATGCTACAAAGTCACAGATTTTTTTGACACTATTGAATAAAATGAATAAGCACTAGATTGTCATTTGAATGTTCTTAAATCGAATATTTCAAATTTGTTGCCATAAGGAAAATGGAAAATATTATACAATAACAAAAAAAATGTAGATTAACTTATCGGTTATGTATGTTCAATTGACAGATTATACCTATTTTTTATTGTAGGAATAAAATATTTGGGGAGTGCGTTGTCTCTACACGTAAATGAAACACACAGGTGGTTGGAAGTGAAGGATATTAATGTCAATCGACCGATAGTTCTTGAGAGCCAGCTTAGAGATGGGGAAACCTTGCTTCAAGTTAATATGACAGGTAATAATACAATAATATTGTGTACATATAAAATGATATTATATTTTAATACTTATCCAGTTTTGTTTATTAACCATCATTGCTATTGATTATTTTTAGTTCCCTTGGAAATTAATGAAACTTACCATGTTAGACTGCTTACGCCTGATGCCTGTCCCTTGCCGAAGGATGTGATTGGACAACCAAATAAGAGGAGACTTAAAACAAATCCAAAAGGATAAACTTTTTGTTGATAAAATAAATTAACCACTGTGAAACAAATTTTTAGTCAATTAAACTAATTATAAATGTGTTCTATATCTGAGAGCCATAAAGTCTTAAGTGAATTTTTGTCAGAAATGAGATATTATGGTGATGCTAGATTTTTACATTGTTTTGAGTATGTCCAGGGTAATTGTCAATCAACAGTTACATCTTACGATACTGTATACTATGTGCGGGATATATTAAATACTGTGTCATTTCAGATTTTGAACAAAATTCACTTAAGACTTTATAGCTCTCAGGAGTTATGTTAATACTTTCTTTATTTAAAACTTATTTTTTGTAATTTTTGTACACATTATCTTTAGTACCAATAGAACAAAAAGTCTAATAAGCACCACAGATATGAGGACTCTCCTATCTACTGCCAAAATGACATTCTAAGACGACAAGTGAGAAATTATGAACCAAGAAAGATTTGCGACGTTGAAAATACCTTGCGAGTAGAAAGACTGAAAAGATATTACTGGAGTGGAGGAGAGTATTCTGAAAAATTGATAAGCAAAGCGGCAAATAAAGCTCCAACGGGCAGCTAACCACAAAAAGACCACCCAAAAGAAACTGACCAAACCAACAAGCCAAAAGTAACAATGGAAAGCACACGGTGATCTGGAGGACGGAAGGGTTGATTCCGACACGAATCCAGTGATTTGACAATATGATGCGTCGAGACCCCAGTGAATTAAACCCCAGCGACTTGTGTCAGGAGCAGAGTCTAAACTGAAGACGGTGGAATCTGCATAGGAGGCCAATCCCAGATGATGGCAATAAGGCCAAGAATAAGAAAGAGAGAGAACACTTGAATGCAGTTATACGGGACGTTGGTTGTAACACGTTGACTGCGGGGCACTGACCGGAACAGTAGTAAGGGGAGAACCCAAACAGCGGACCCGTGTCCAGGTCAGGCTCCACACAATTCTGTTTTAACCACCCTACCTATTTGAATGTACGTGATACATTCACTTTGACTGTACCATTCTACGATATCACGTATGGGCTTGAGAAAAAGGAATGTACCTAAAATGTACAAAGTTTTAGGGATACGCGCATGTGCCATCAAAATTTAAGCACAAGTCTTCATAAATATGATAGTTTTATAAGGGGCAGGCGAAGTGTGCGGCCGAGTATTTGACGTTTCGTAATTTAAAAAAATAAAATTAGTACATAATTAAATTTAATTAATAAAAAACCTGCTTGTTTTTTGCACGTTACTTGGAAAATAGCCCAAAGGTAGGGCGGTTAAGTAAGTAGGAACTGATGAACCTTTCCCTGGCAGATAAACCTTCTCCTTCTTACTTAAAATCGAACAGTATAAGGCCTGGACAGGGATCTGCCAAAGGGGTTCATCCTCAGCCTCCGTGTTAAACTATCTTTAGATCATTAAAATAAACATACTTCTCATTAAAAATTTCAGATTATGCTAAATCTCAATAAAATATAATAAGGATCCCATTAATTCATTGTCTGTGAAGGCAGCAGATGAGTGTGGAGAAAAAAAAACTTCAGTAGATAATATTCAATTGATTTATTAACATGATCACATAGTACTTATATAAACATTTATTTACTTTAAGTACCTATTTATCTATAGCACCTACTTAGTAAACATAAAAAGATATGTTTGATTTGTATACATTTAAAATGGCTGAACATTGAATGTTCTTTTTCAATACAATTTACACAACTGATTTTAGTTAATGCATATTAAAGTACAAAACTTTTCTCGCCTATCTTATTCTTTAGATATTATAGAAATATGTGTAATTTTATTATTTACAGCTTCTTGAAAACAATGTAAAATAATTAAAATCACAGGCAATCACTTTCAAAAACTTTTATTAATTTTTACTGTCATTAAAACAATTGGTGTACACTGATGTATTAATTGACAACTAAAAAAGTTTAATGCCTAATTTGGGTAGATGCATTTATCTTACAATTACTTCATATGAGGTAAAAAATATTGTAATACAATATAATATTGTAATTCTGAAGAAAGTAACTTTGAAGAAAGACGGCCAGATTGAACTAATTATGTACACATTAATTATTAAAGTAAGTATTATTAACTCTTTATATCACGAACAATAGTATTGACAAATACTGTAATACTTTGGTTTATTACAAACAATAGTAACAATTGACAGTTGAATATAAAAAAAAATTAAATGTTACGTGAAAGCATATTTGTAAAATAACATCTTTACAATAAAGGGCTTTCAATACCATATTAGGAAAAACAACATACACATATAATAGCTGTCTATTGTATACAGCCTGTGATGTTCAGGTAAATGAAAGATGAGTTTAATCCAAGTAATAGATTTTCTTGGCTATCTATTTATTGTTACAAATATAAATGTGGTCTTTTATATTAATTGATGACATATTAAATAAAATCCAATTAATGAGCGGGACATAAGATACGAGGTCTGTTCAAAAAGTATCGCGAATTTTGAATTTCCGCTGGCTACGTATATTTGATTTTTGATTTTTTTGTAGCGTTATGTTGGTACTCATGTCCCTTACTTATGCTGACAAGGTCGGCCATTTTGAATGTTTAGTTAATTTTTGACAGCTGTTTTGCTTGGATGTGTTTTGGCTCGTCTTCGATTTTTGCCTATTCCAAAAGATGGATCAAAGAATCTGTATCAAATTTTGTGTGAAAAACAAAATAAAGTGCGCGGACGCATTTCGAATGTTGACTGTGGCATATGGTGAAGCTACCTTGGACCAAAGCAACGTTTATCGGTGGTACAAAATGTTCTCAGAGGGCCGAGAAGATATGAACGACGAAGAGCGTGCCGGACGCCCGAGCACGTCAACAACAGACGAAAACATTGATAAAGTGAAGAAAATAGTATTAGCCAATCGTCGAATCACCGTTAGAGAAGTTGCTGAGGACCTAAACATATCGATTGGCTCGTGCCATTCGATTTTAACCAATGATTTGGGCATGAGTCGGGTCGCCGCGAAATTCGTGCCAAAATTGCTCAATTTCGACCAAAAACAGCATCGCGTTAACATTGCTCAGGAGATGTTGGACTCGGTCCGTGACGACCCAAATGTGCTCCAGAGGGTCATAACTGGTGACGAATCATGGGTTTATGGTTATGACGTGGAAACCAAAGCTCAATCATCCCAATGGAAGCTGCCGCATGAGCCAAGACCAAAAAAAGCGCGCCAAGTTTGGTCGAACGTCAAGGTTTTGCTCACAGTTTTCTTCGATTGCAGGGGCTTGGTGCATCATGAGTTCTTGCCACAGGGTAGTACGGTCAATAAGGAATATTACCTGCAAGTTATGCGCAATTTGCGCGAAGCAATCAGCCAGAAACGCCCGGATTTGTGGAAGAACAAAAACTGGCTTTTGCACCATGATAACGCCCCTGCTCACACATCGTTGCTTGTGCGCGAATATTTGGCCAAAAACAACACAGTAATGGTGCCGCAGCCACCGTATTCCCCAGACCTGGCCCCTGTGACTTTTTCCTGTTTCCAAAACTGAAGAGGCCCATGAAAGGACGACGCTACGCCACGATTGAGGAGATAAAGACGGCATCGAAGGAGGAGCTGAACAAGATCACAAAAAATGATTTTTTTAAGTGCTTCGAGGATTGGAAAAAACGTTGGCATAAATGTATTATATCCGAGGGGAATCACTTTGAAGGGGACAAAATAGATATTCATGAATAAATAAATACTTTTTGAAAAAATATAAAATTCGCGATACTTTTTGAACAGACCTCGTATATCGTGGATAGAAAATCTTGAAAATCATCCGTAATATAAATAAAACTAAAATAGCCAACAAATGTGGAAAAATTAAGGCACATAATTATATTTGAGCCAAATATATGAATAAGAGAGTATAGAAAGGCAAGAATATGTACCAAGTACTTTTGTAACTTTTTAATATCATAACATTTTAAATGTTTAATAAAATAATTACGAAATATCATCAAAACTTTCCTGAAAAGTTTAAACAACTAAGATTAGATGGACATATGTAAGAAGAAAAAAGTGGTAATCAGAAATATATTGCTTCTGGATAAATAAACATATTTTTTAAATGTCATGTAATTTATTATATAATATAAATTTATGTCACTTATAATACATTATTATGTATATATAAAAGTAAAGTCCTTCACCACAAACTATCAATTAAAATATTACGATTAAATTTGAAAAATGTGTTTTATGTTTTTAGATAAAAAAAAAAATTAAATAAACGTTTACAAACCGTGGTCTTTGGATAGGATATAATATAAATTTGACAAACTGTTATTTTATCATTATGGTAACAGAAATCATCTTATCAGATTAATCTAAATCAAAATATATAAAAATATTACAGACGTAAAAGATAATTGGTACTTATAAAATATTAAAGAATGTTATAAAGGAAATTAACAAAGATATAAATTATATTTTAAAACATGACTTGTGTATAGCTTTTTTATGATCCTATTTAAGTACACAAGTTTTTAATTATGCCACTAATTAAATATTTTATTTATTTATACAACTAATAAATGACACAATATCTAATAATAAAATGCAACCACAACCTAATTTAATTTTTAAAATGTATGTATATTTAAAGTGACCCAACTTATGTTTAAATAGGTAAAATAATATAGTTAAAAATATTAGCACCAATAGTAAAATAATTGACAAATAAGTACCTTGAACATTTGTTAAGAGTGCCAAAGAATGTAAGAGAAGTAAAAAAATTTAAACCACTTAAAACGACTTGAACAGAACAAAACAAAACATTATACGAGGAATGGCACAGAAGAATGCAAATTTGTACATAAATAATTCCAATATGGAGGACACTCCAAAAATACTGAAAACTTGTGAATATGCAAGCATTATACGGAAAATTGAAATGAAACCGATATAAATCTTGGTATAAGATTGCAACATTGTGATTAAATAGAGTGTAATTTCATTAGATCCCTATATCACAGGTGTTAAGAAAATTCTTATTTGATAATTTGGAATAATCCTTTTAAAATTTCAAAACTTTTGGATTAAATCGTCCTTCTTTAGTGACTCTAGCAGAATTCTAAGGTAGATAACATTTTTCTACATATTAATAGGAAAGAGAAAAAACAAAGGTCACTGACATCATCCACCGGGTGGTGACTCTAAAATGGCAATGGGCGGGTCACGTGGCCAGAAGCGTAGATGAAAAATGGACAAGAGAAGTGCAGGGCGACCACAACTACGGTGGAAGGATGATCTAAACAGACACGTCGGAATAACCTGGATGCAGTCTGCACAGGACAGAATGACATGGAAGCAAATGGAGGAGGCCTTTGTCCAGGAGTGGACGGGAATAGGCTGAGGAAGAAGAATAGGAATTCAGATGTAGGACAATTTTTTTTATTGTACATACTTAAAAAAAAGCGATAAAAGTCCATTTAGAATTATATACAATAGATATTTTTTTTCAACAAAATAAAATTCAAATAAACTTCTACAAAAAAACATATTCCGAAGTATGGTATTTATAGTGGTATATATATATTGTTCATATTTAGTGTCATGATAAGATACATTTTTTTAATAAGAGATAAATAATTATAACTAAATAAATAATACGAAAATACAAAATCTATACAACTAAGATAATATTGTTATCTAATAAGAATTGATAACATGGTAACATCTAAAAACCCTTTTTTATGGTACATAATATTGTTATTAATGTAATTTTTAAGTACATTATAATATAAAAGTCCAAATCAAGAAATATACTTCAACGAGATTACGGAGATTATAAAAGTGCATAATGACTATAATTTATACTTATATACAGGATATAAAAGTGAATAACTGGCCTGATATTAAGAACTGTTATCAAAATATAATGAATTCAAAAGATTATAGGACTACATGACATTTTTTAATATTCTGTACTGTATGTTTCATGTTGCATGAAGCTAATAATAGGTGTGGAGGTACACATACATTTGGCAAGTAGGAAAGAGTTTGGATTAAAATTTTGCATTTTATTTACTCCATAAATCTAACAACGATTATTTACCAAAAAATATATATCCACTGTTCAATTTTTATAACTTAATCAGAAATAATACAGAAGCTCCAAATATTCAGCAGCAGCATTAAAAGCGTACTGCTGTACGGATGCGAGACTTCGAAATCTACCGCGGACGTTATTGGAAAACTCCAGGTGTTAAATAGGTGCCTTCGCTCAATATTCACAATCTATTGGTCCCAAACAGTGTCAAATGCCGTTCTCTGGACCATGGCAAGCGAAAAGCCTTAGAGAACAAGACGCAAATGCCAGTGGATTGGTCACACTTCGAGACGAAACCCAGCCTGCATCTCTCAGGGCGCACTAAACTGGTCCCCTATGGGGGGAAAGAGGAAGCAAGGCAGACCTAGAGCCATCTGGAGAAGAGCCTTGCGGGGCGAGGTTAAAGCAGCGGGCCTCACTTGAGATGATGTTAGGCATCAGGCATGCAATAGTCGGGTGGAGAAGGTTCCTTGAGGCCCTATGCACCACGGAGGTGTGACAGGACAAAAAGTAGAAGAAGATAGAAAACTCTTGTTTATCGGGAGTTGGATAGCAATAACATTAAGATACTCTTTAAAAATATGTCTCTTTGATGTCACATTATAAAAAATGGTAGGAATAATTTATTAACACTTTTAATATGAGTCCCAGATATCAACGTAACAAATTGAAAGATTTACCCGTGCGTGAATTGTTATTAACATCATGTGAAGTGTTCTTTTTCATGTTTCAGATTTGACTAATATCTTTTACTGTTTCAAAAAGCCCTGTTTTATTTATTGTGTTTATTTTGGAGAAACTTTTTTTCATAATCACTGTGAAAGTGCCATATGTACTGTATATATCAGAAACGAGTTGTACATTTAATTTTTTTTTTTATTATCCTGTTTTTGTTTTTATCTGAAGATTTGTTTCTGATAATCATGTTAACTCTAATTACTAATGCTCAGATAACAAATGGTCAATAATATAAAAATACTTTCTAAAAAATTTTGTAAGTGATAAAAATAAATTAAGAATGTAAAAGATTTATTATTTTGGTCTTTGTGATAATAAAATACTGTTTGCAAAATAAGGAATGCAAGAAAATGTATAAAATGAGAAAATATTCAAATAATAATAAAAATAGCAGTAAAATAAAATTAATTCATCAAAAATGACAGTCCCAATGTAATGATAAATTGATGACTGTAGATTGATAGTAAAAAATATATATATTGAAGCCATTACAAAATAGAAACACTGATAAAGAAGTATAAAATATTTTGTTATTCTAAAAACAAAAATACACATCTCAAATAGTACATACAGTGAAACCCCTCTTAACCGGCCTCGGATCAACTGGCCCTCAGATTAGTCATCTTTACTGATAGACTGGTCTATCAGTAAAGATGACTGCAAATGCGAAGACAAAAATGCAGATGTGGAGGACTCGCAAGAAATAGGTCACGACGAATCAAGAAAAGCTGAGCTCATTTTATTGCAATATGTTGAGCAGGAACAAGATTCAACGGCATTGGATGTGATGAATATACGAAAACGGAGAGATTTGGCTATCAAAAAATCTTTTAAAAGTAAAACACAGCAAATAATAATGTATTTTTTCAAACAATGAAAAAGTATGTACGTTAAGTTTGTGACTATAATGTTAAATTTTTTCGTGTTTGTTTATGTTACAGTACATACAATAAAATAAGTTGCAATAACATCTTAATTGTTTTCTATTCATGACACCTGATGAAATACGTAGGATGTTTTTGATTGGTTCTATTTTTCTCGGGAACCTCGGATCAACTGGTCAAACGAGTAGCCGGCCAGGTCCCGGTCCCAACAAGGCCGATTAAGAGGGGTTACGCTGTATTCCAATTATATGATAAAAGATTTCACTTGTTTATTATTAATATTCAATATAAATATTTTCTCATTGTTAAAGATACTATAAAAAATGGAAAATAGAAAAAGGAATGAAAGGATGTCATTAATTTGTCATATAAATATATACTACGTCATGGAATTACACAAATAATGCAATGATTGAATATTACAATGTTATTAGTAAGTACAAATTATCTTTGTATATTATAAAACATAGTACATTTGCTGGTCTAGTGAGAATAAGAGAGAACAATAGAGAACATGCATTATAAATCAATTAAATTATCCGGTAATAATTTATACATGTCAAAAAGATTTCAATAAAGAATACAAGGAACAAATAAAACAGATTTATATATATGGTAAAATAAACTGTACTGTTTAAACAGGTAATGCTTATCCCAAAATAATAAAGCTAAGGCAATGAACTTTTCTTAAAACATAAAAAAAAATTAACTTACAGATGAAGTTACCCGTGTTACCGAAGAAAAAAAATGGTTGTACGAAGAAATAATAATATATATTTTTTAATTTGTCATAGGTTTGTATTCGCACGATATAATAATTTTCCATTAAAACATAAGTATGATTATTTAATATTGATGAGAGTTTTATAAAATTTTATGAGAGACATATTTCGCCTTGCCAAGACATTATCAAATGATTTCATTTGATAATACCCTGACATTTGATAATGTCCTAATATTTATAATACTCTACCAAGGCGACACATGTTACTCCCTTAAAATATAATAAAACTTACATAAAGTAGATGTTTTCTTCAATATAAATAAATTAATGTGGAGTTTTATATCATTGATAGAGAATACAACCATAATAGATTTAATAAAAACTATTAAACAGATCAAAATATTTGTAACATACCTGTGAGGTTAATAACTTTTCAACTACAATAAATGAAATCCTAAAATAAATTTCAAATTCTATATATTCAGCCGAGATCAAATCCCAGAATCTCTTCTAGATTGTAGTTGAATAATTTAAAGTCAGCTTCGTAAATATTATGCAACTTTCTAACGAGGTCGAGGTCCAAGGGAACATAATACTTCTTCAGCTTGGCTGCTGTACCCGAGGTCCTCGTGTCTCGAGGAAATGGAATATGTGATGCGTTGATGGTATGCAAGGCCAAAACGGAATCATCAAATAGCGTCTCGTATTTACCTGCAGATCACAAATGAATTATGTCAATATTAAAATAAGACTTCATAATAACATGTTTGAACATTAATTTAATTTAACCTTTGTATTTATAATAGTTATGTACCTTTCTTCAAGGTTTTAGAAAATATTCAAATCTCTTTTTATAAGACTTCTGTGGCGAAATTTCCAATTGGTTTAATACATATAAAATTATTATCACCAAGCAAATAAACTAAATATAATTTTAAGTAAAAACAAAAATTCGCTTTATCCATTAATCTAACTGTTTATATGTATACAAGAATATTCTTTCGTAAGAAAATAAAGTGATAATAAAACATTACGAGAGGCCTAATCACATTTAGTTACTACTATCTGTAGACAGAAAATATTCTCCAAAACTTGTATATAAAATATTGGATGTTTCGGAAAGTTTGGTCAGTTTTTATTTATTTATGAAAATTGCATTTATTTGAAAAGTAAAATAAAAAATACATCAATCAACATATTGTCCATCGTTAGGTCAAAAACTACATACAGAATGAGGGATGGGAGATTATACCACACCCGCCTTATTCACCAGATGTGGCACCATTGGACTACTACTTGTTCAGATCCATGAAGCATGCATTAGAAGAGCAATGCTTCCATTCATATGCAGATGTCAAGAATTGGGTCGATGCCTGGATTACCTCAAAAGACGAGGCGTTTTTTCAACGATGGATTGATTGACAGGAAAGATGAGGAAAGTAGTGGCTAAGGATGGACAGTATTTTGATTGATGTGTTTTTTTATTGTACCTTTCAAATAAATGCATATTTCATTTAAAAAAAACAGACCGAACTTTCCAAAACACCCAATATTATTTTATATAATTTAATTTCCATGATTTTTTTCATTTTTAAAAATCCTTTTAATCCAAATAATGTATTAATTTATGCACAGTCATACAGATACAAAAAATTATGTTGTTTTTAAAAAGCTGTATGCATAATTTTATAATTCAGATAAAAACAAATCCAATGGTAGTAGTTAACTCAGCGGATTCCAACCTGGGAGGCGTAGACTATTGCCAGGGGAGGGGCCAATTTTTTTTAATAAAAAAAATAATTTTCATACTAAAATACCGAAAAGGAGACACGAGTAGCACTCTCCACATTGTTCCCAAGATTTGATAATCTTTGCGCCAATAAACAACAACAACCCTCACATTAAAATTTCATGCGATAGATGTTGGTTTAAAAGATTAAAAATAATTTAATATAAAAATAAATATACATGAACTTATACGTTATATCATAACGTTGTTATTATTCTGTTAATTGTAATTTAAAGTTTTTTGGTTGCAATAAAGTTTTTATTATTTAAAACGTGTCTATATTATTACAACTATTAAAAAAATAAAAGATAGGGAGGCGGGGATAGAAAATAAAAATAATTCGGGGAGGTGTAATAGCATAAAAGTTAGAAACCGCTGACTTAAATTGTAATTAATAAAAATAAATAGAGCAAATATTTTATTATAATTAAGCATTAATGAGATAATAATAACATTTCTCATTCTATTAGTAAAGATAAAACTTAAGATATCACGCCATCAATGTCAAATCATTATCTGTAACCTAAAGCCGCAAAGAGATAATATAAATTAATACATATATACAATCCCATGACAGAAGTATGTAGACAAGTTTAAAATATTTATTTCTGAAAATCCAATTATATTTTGCCTAGCTTGTTCCGCTATTATGGAAAAATTAAGATGGGTATTTCTTAACGGGATCTCTTGAACTATATGAATTTACATGCAGCAGAATTATAGGGAATTTTGAGTGTGGTGTACTATAAAATTAAAGTACTACATAATATCTTGTGGCTCTAAATCACATTGCTAAATATTTTGGTTTGGATTAAGGAAATGCAAGATTTACTGTATTCTTTTACATGATTTGTTCAATCATTTATGCTTAGGACAGAAAAACAATAAGTAAGTTAGTGTATATTAATGGGTATACCATGTTGATATTATTTGATAGTATACACACACTCATTCAAATGATAATACCAATGAATATTTGTTCAATTAGCAAGCGGTAAAACAAAGAAAAACATTCAGATAAGTAAAAATAACAAATTGGTAATGTTGAAGATATCAGTATCTTCAATTATATTGTTATTGCGTACGTGTGTCAATAATTGTAATTGAAAAGAACTTTAAAAGGAAAATCTTTACAGAAGATAAGAAAAGACATATTAGAATCAATTGATAGTACAATATAGGTAAACTTCAGGCCTGCATGTTTTTCATTCAATCTTGTTACAATGATATTTTTATCTAGTAATTGCGTAGATTTTCACGGTTGGCAGCAATATGTTTGATGTGTTTTTGGGTAACACCGTGTGATAACTCCTTTTCGACCGACGTTTCGGAGATCGTTGCAGTCTCCATCTTCAGGGTAATCATTACATGTTGCAGTCTCCATCTTCATTACCCTGAAGATAGAGACTGCAACGATCTCCGAAACGTCGGTCGAGAAGGAGTTATCACACGGTGTTACCCAAAAACACATCAAACATATATTTTTATCTAGTTTACTTTTTAAGAGCATGCTCTAGTAAAAGGGTCAGTAAGGATGAAGTATTTTTTTAACAGGGCAAGTATTAACCCCGTTGCACTAGAATGCCATCACAGAAGCAGCATTCATTGCCACATTACTGAACTACGAATTTTCATAGTGATGTAATAACTAATCGTCACATTTGCACAAATCGTAAAATGTTTTTAAATTTGAAGAAAACTCTAGTAATTCGACACATTCACCTTACAAAATTACATATCTTTGATTCCGGAATTAATAGAATGAACAGTGTGCGGAAATATAAAAATACAGGTGCAAGAAAATAAATGCAAATTTTCATGTTAAATATCACAAAACTAAAATATATTTCTTGTCTCTTCTATTCATTACATCGTCAAGTCAATTTTACTAAAAGAAAAGGAACTTATTTTTTTAATACAAATTATTATTTATACATCTATTTATATTCCTTATAAATAAAAGTAAACATAATTTTCTCTTATAAAATGCTTTGACTTGGTGATATGTATATACAAAAAAAAGTCAAGTGCAAAGGGGTTAAGGTTAAATGTTAAAGATGGAGTGAGATAATGCTACATGTTCTCACCTTGGAGTCTAGTTCTAGAATGCATAGTACTATCAAACATTTATGATAAATCACTAACATAAATTACAAAAGAGTTACTCTGATATTTTTTTCTATAAATTTATTATTTCTATCAATATCAACTGTGCGGTTGAAGAAGGATACTAAAATGTTTAAAAAAAAATAACACAAAAATGCTAAAAAAATTACTTAAGTAGGAAATCAAATTATTTACCGATTAGATTGTACTTAATGGCACAGAGGTGACATAACCGGTCCACTGACTCCCAGTGTTCATTGATAGTGTACGGCATATCTTGCATCCCCATTGAAGTAGAAGTTAAGAATTCAACAAATTCTTTAAAAGTCACATCGTTGCCATTCAACAATGATGAATTTGAAGCATTCGGTCGAAATGTTTTAATTATAAATTTTCCAATTCTTCGCTATAAAAAAAACAATCCTGTAATTAGTAAACAGATGAAAACATACAATTGAGAGGCTTTGCCAGACTTTGAACAGTGAGTACAATGAGAAAAAACAGCTTGAGTGAACGATTTTTCAACATAAAGAGAATAATTTCTGTTATTACAATACTACTAAAAATTTAGTTTTTGAAATTGATTCAAATCAATGTTATTTTAAGTGAAAATAAAAATCCAAGGATAATCTTAAGCACTAGAATGTACAATTAAGTAAACACCATTTTAAAAATTAATTTACATTATAACTACAGAATTAGGAAGTAATAAGGAAAAAAATTAACATATATATGTTGTGAGCAACGGTTACTGGGAATTAGGAATATTATAAGAAATAAAATACAACAAATATAATGCAGTATTATAAAGCCTAGCCCTGAATTCAAAATAGAGCTAAATAGAATGGTCTATTGTTCATATTGTTTAATAGACAACTCATGGTAAGCATCTTTTTTTAATGAAAAGAAATCAATATGTAAAAAGCAAAATACTATTGTTTACATTTAATTCAGAAATAAACCTTTCAAACCATGTAATAGTATTTACAAAATATACAATTTAGTAAATAAAATGCTTCAATTTTAATTATAATTTTACAAAAACTGAAATAAAAATGTAGATTAGAGACACTAAAAAGAAAAATAATATGGTAAACCATAAAAGATCCCCGGTTACAAAAAAAATTGAACACACATTTGTTGAATGGAGAGCCAGGCGATTATCCTCTAGCCTATAAAAATTAATAATGGAATAATATTTTAATTAAGTGGCAAGAAAGAATTAAGGCTAGTACGTGGGGAGCCTTGTATTACTGATTAATATTCAATTTATACCTGAAAATAGCTTGCACTGGGAGATTCATCTTCCAGTTTGTTTCTGTAAGCAGAAAGCAGCCTCTCAAATGGGTGTCGAACAAAGATTAGTTTAGTGTAGTTTTCCAATATGTTTCCTCGCTCTTCTTCCGAGAAGTTTCCGAGGTTTGGAAACATGCCGGGAGAATGGGCTAGTGAAGCCGGAATAGAGAGAACATTTGTATCATTCCACTTCTCTGTCAATATCATTAATATTCGCTTCCAATTTGTGCAGGCCACCTAAAAAATTTAACATTAATAACAAACAAATCAAACCGTGTGTGTAAATGTTAAAATAAATTTCGCCATACAAAGAATAAAATCAAATCAAATTACCTTGGGAACGTAGCAGTATAGGAGCTTATGTTTTTGATCTATCAAAATATGTTCCAAGTTCTCTGGTTTCATATCAATGACAGACAAGTTAGAATTGAAGTTATCACATGTTTTCTGTATATGCTCCTGTCTAGCTAAATTAACTGATTGCGTCAGTTCAAAAACATGATTGACTGAAGATTCTGAGACGCTTGTTTCACTTATATCATTAGAAAAATCCAAGTCAGACCTCCCTATCCTGGGCATCATAAAGGTTATGAATAAAATTGCGTAAATATTCATTGTTTCGAATGTAAAATTATTTTGTAGTACAAAATTCAACGGGCCAAACAGTTGGCTTTGATAGCATATTACGGGTTAGTAGGTCAGATAAGTTCAAAATCGAATCATTTAAATTTTGAGTGCGCTAAAATGGTAAAACAATCATCCGGGCCAACGATCTATCTCATATATAAAAACATATTTTTTAAGTTGTGATCACTATTAACATTATGAATCATTTGAGGTTACATTCTTAAGAGTATTTAGAAAAACAATCACCAATCACGCATTTGTACTATAAACACACTGAAATAATTGACAGATTGACACCGACTGGGTAACATTTGAATGAAGCTAGCAATAAAAGATGAAACCACAGACAACAGTAAAATTGAAACGTCAAATTGTATATGAATGTAGATAAGTTTATACATATAAATATATTATTACTAACATAATAGATCACGCTATATCAATGCCGTCTCGAAATCTAGTAAATCTGATTCTCTCGAGATGGCATTGCACTATATAATATTTTTAAAGTGACGCAAGTCAAAAACAGGTTTTTGACTATCGCAAAAAACGCAGACGATTTTGGAAAATTTAGAAAAACTATATTACCTACTTACCTAATGTAACTATAAAACTTTATCATTTGAAATTAACTGTGGGGAAAATAATGAGTTAGCATCGTTACACTATTTAAATTAAAATGAATCTCAAAAATCTGCATTGGCACCACTATCAATTATAATATACCTACCTAAAATTTTAACGTAATTATAAGTTAAACTTATTATCTTACACAATATCGCATCCTTTAAGAGGACATTGATAAAATGTGTAATTCGATAAATATTTATATTTTAAAGATAAACAACTTTTCTTGTATCAATGAACTTTGCTTGACATCACAATTTAAAAGCACAATGATGCTTCAATGCAACGGCATTTTTATTCAAAACAGAAAATACTTTATACTTAAATTTTAAAAGTGCAAAATTTCTAAAGATATCCATAATTTTATAAAACATACTAAATTCAATACTTTTCTCATTACACTGGCCTCATTTAAAAAATATGTATAAATAAAATAAACCGGAAAAAAAACCTTATGACTCAATATTGCGAGCATCCAAAGATCTGAAGGGAAAAAAAAGGATTTGGCAACAAGCGCTATGAAATGCGAAGACGACTAGCACTATGCATTGCCTTATAAAGGATACTAAATAAATGTTAATTTTATTTTTAAATGTTCATATGTGTGTTTATGCAGTTTGAAAACTTTTAATTTTTTCAAGGGAGCGTCAAAAGGTGAAAAACCTTAGTATACATATAACTTTACAGAACTTTTCTTTAAACCGTTTCAGTTATTTTTATTTATGTCTGGTGAAGCAGCTTTATTTATAGCTTCTCGAGAATACGTACCTACTTGAATTTCGTTACTTTTTTCAGCTCATCATTATCATCATCAGCCGTCTATTATCCACTGCTGAATTTAGGCCTCTCCCAAAGCACGCTACCGCTCCCTATCCATTGCCGCTCCCATCCATCCATGCCCAACAATCCTCTTCAGATCGTCGGTCCAGCGGGCAGGGGGACGTCCAATTTTTTTGAATTTTTGACGTTTAATTCAAACTTTTTTCAGCTGAATTGTTATAATTGGAGGTAATTAATGTCGTTTTCAATAAATAGAGATCGAGATGGCATTGATTGGAGGCATAAATCTATAATGTTGTCTGTGGGTTCCACAAATAATAAATGATCTATGGGGCTTTAATTCTAACGAAAATGTCAGGTTACACTTCGAAAACTTATTTATTAAATTTACATTTTATTAGTTTACGGGTAGTTTTATTGCAGTAATTTATCTTTTAATAATATATCTAAATAATTTTGTTTTAAAAGTATACTTCATTTGAAAATTTAACCGATTTTACCGACTGTTTACGTTAGAATTTTGGCCCTGAGAAGGCAATTATGATTGTAAAGTTGTGAGTTAATGTACCCTTATATTTACACATGATTATCAGAAAAGGTTACGCAGTGATGGCGAGGCAGTTAAAACCTATTCATGTCATACCAAGCACAGGAGGTTCTCATACAGGAACAGTATTTTTCTTTCATGGATCTGGTAAATTGGTTACATAAACATAAATTTTATGATAATTATTATTATCGAACAATATTCAACAAATTCTTTTTTAGGATCAACAGCTGAGGCTATGAGGTATGGTGTGGCCGCAACAGTTGGCAAGGACTTCTCTTTCCCTCACATTAAAGTTGTTTTTCCCACGGCTCCTTTGCAGCCATACACGCCATTTGAAGGAGAATTAAGTAATGTTTGGTTCGATCGTCTCGCTATCAACGCTTCTGTGCCAGAAGTATCGGAAAGTCTTGATAAAATTGAAAGAGATATCAAGCAGTTGATAAAGGAAGAGAATGATAGGGGTATTCCTAGTAACCGCATTATCGTGGGTGAGGACTTTTGTAAATTTTGGTTCCTTGTATATTTTTATATTAATTTTATTGAAATATTTTAACTTCTTGAAATAATTGAATTCCTTCATTGCATTTGAAAAAAATATCTTTACCAACAGAGCATATGAAATTTCCTTTTTAATGTTATATACATTTTTTTAGGTGGTTTTTCCATGGGGGCCGCCTTGTCCCTGCATGTAGGATATCGCTGGAATACTGAATTAGCTGGGGTATTTGCACTTTCATCTTTCCTGAATAAAGATTCAGCCGTTTATAATTATTTGAAAAATAATGCTTCTACAAATAGTAAGTCATCACTTATTTTTCTATAAATGTTTCATTTCTTTACTTACTTTGTTCAATATTTTCATAATTACCTTTGTAATTTACTAAAATATTCCATTCTTTATATTTAAAATTGCTGATGAATATATGAAAATGAACATTTTCAAAAAAGACATACTACTATAATAAATCATTTATTTAAAAAAAAAATCATAAATGTTTAAAATATAGAAACGAAATAATTTCAGCACCCGAGTTGCTCCAGTTTCACGGTGGAAGTGATGACATCGTCCCGCTGGAGTCAGGAAAAGAAACTTTTGAAAAGTTATCATCCCTTGGTGTGAAGGGAAAGTTTGTTATTGAAGAACGCACAAAACACTTTGTCACCCGCCCTGAGCTGTCTACTGTGCATGCCTGGATCTTGAAACATCTCCCGGAAGCTCATTGATATTTATTTATGTACGAGTATGTGTGATTTTATACTTGACATGTTAGCCAAAGCTTGTTATTTAGTTTGGTAGTAAATATGAAAATTTGCTGTTAATAACATTTTACACAATTTTCAGTTGTTTTATTTGTATTTGAGAGTTTTCTTCATCTTCACAGCTTCAATCCAAGGGATTGGTTCGCAGCAAAGTCTTGCATCTTGTCCTCCACTGCACTTAGTTTTCTGCAGCTCAATATATGAGATGCAGTTCATGTCCTTGCACACCTGTTTCAGATACTCCCATAATTTGCCCCCTCGACCATCCCTTCTATTGTGTCATGCATGGGACCCTCATTATGTGCCTGATCTATTGGGCTCGGCTCTCAGATGGTTTTGATAAGTTGTCTCCTTACTTCAATTCCACCGAGAACCTCGTCATTCATGATGTACTCTCTCCAATAAATTTCTAATATTCTTCTGTAACACCACGCCGAACAAAAATAATGGACATCATGGAACGACTAGCGAGACTGAAGTGGCAATGTGGCGAGACAGAGTGAGGATAGATGGACCCAGAAAATAATAAGGTGGAGACCATGGGAGAATAGGAGAAACGTCGGCAGGCCGCCAAAAAGGTGGGCCGACGACATTGCTGCCGTGGGGGGGAAAATGTGGCTACGGCTGGCAGGAGATAGAGACGAGTGGAAGGGAAGGGAGGAGGCCTATGTCCAGCAGTGGACCGATAAGGGCTGACGAAGAAGAAGAAGCACCACATCTCAAAGGCCTCCAGTCAATTTCTTTGTTTTTCTGTTATAAGTCACAGACTAAAATTTTAGGCACAATATTAAAAAATATTTCATGTTGAATGAAACCACACAATGCAGTACATTATAGTGTTGTTTATTCTTGATTTAATTTATGGTACATAAATTACTTTCAAAATATGATAGATACAATTATTCTTTTTCATCTTACATTACTGTGTTATTTCCAAATACATTATAATATGTTTAAAATATTCGAGTAGCAGCTTACATTTCAATTGATGACGGATTCTGAAAAAAGAAGAAACAAAGTACATATATTTTTATTCCCGTGAACCAATCAATTTATCAAATATTTATCAAATATTGATTTAAGAACATAATGAATTTTTAACTATGAATTTTTTCATTATATTGGAATTATTACTGAGTGTTTAATAGTTTCAGAGTTATTGATGGATTTTGCTCCAACTTACGCCAGAAAAAAATAAACTTAATATACATAAAATGGTAATTAATCTAGGAAATGCAGGCAAGAGGTCAGTACTATAATAGGTAGTATTAATTTATACTCCTAACAATTATTGTTAGTGTGCGCATAATAGCATAGGGCCAAAAAGGTTAAAAGTTATGAATTCAATAGAATACAGCATACCGCACTAGTATATCTGAAGTTAGTATACCATTGTCGCTTCAGAAATATTAACATGATAATAAAATATTTTTCTTTGCTTATGAATTTTAATATGAGTAGTCTATATATCGATATCGATATATATGATGTAAAATACTTAATATCTGAATAAGGAGTGGGCACAAAACTGATACGGGCGGTTGTTTCCCTCTATGAAGGAAGCACTGCCAGTGTTAGGGTAAATGGAGGCATCACGGCACGGTTTGATATCACAAAGTGTGTTAAACAAGGCTGCGTGATTTCTCCATGGTTGTTCAATCTGTATATGGACAAGTGAATGAAAGAACTGAAAGGAATAAATGCTGGTGCTAAGATGAGTGAAATGTCTGTAAGTTGTTTGGTTTTTGAAAGGGACAGTTTGTAAGTGTGAATCAGGAGAACCTAGAGCAGATGTCTAAGTTTGTGTATTTAGGTAGCATGTTCACAGCGGATGGCTGAATGGACAGTGACGTTAAAAGAAGGGTTAGTGCGGGTAATAAAATGAATGGAGCTTTAAAAACTGTTATTGGAAACAAAAATGTATCAATGAAAGCAAAAATGACGGACAAGTGAATGAAAGAACTGAAAGGAATAAATGCTGGTGCTAAGATGAGTGAAATGTCTGTAAGTTGTTTGGTTTTTGAAAGGGACAGTTTGTAAGTGTGAATCAGGAGAACCTAGAGCAGATGTCTAAGTTTGTGTATTTAGGTAGCATGTTCACAGCGGATGGCTGAATGGACAGTGACGTTAAAAGAAGGGTTAGTGCGGGTAATAAAATGAATGGAGCTTTAAAAACTGTTATTGGAAACAAAAATGTATCAATGAAAGCAAAAATGACCGTTCACAATGTAGTTTTAGTAACAACCCTGATCTAGAACTGACAATAGAAGGATGAAAGCAAAATACGAGTATATGCGGTAGAGATGAGATCCCTTAGACTTATGTGTGGTAAAATGATGTATGACAGAATTTGAAATGCTGATATCAGGAAGGAATGTAGAGCGGAAGAAGGTATTATGAATAAAATTATGGAAGGATCACTTTGTTGGTTTGGAAACATGAAATGCATGGATGAAGAAAGAATGGTTAAGAAAGTATATATTAACGATGCGATTGGAGTACGGAGTCATGGGACACCGAGAAAAATTTGGTATGACCAGATTAATCAAATTTTAAAGGTCTGGCATGTTAGGAATTGATAGAATCGATTGACTCGCTGTATGAATGTGGCGGAAGCAAGAGAGGTGTGTCAGGATTGAGTAGTGTGGCGGGCAATTCTCTCCATCTGTCTACCCCTTGCAGGGAAACAGCGTGATGTTTTTTTGTTGTTGTAGATCCTTAATGAAAAAAATAAAAAAAATAACATATATAAGTATTTCTAAAGTGTCATTAGTTGAAAACGATATATTCATTGAGTTTTGTAATGTAAATGAGTAGTATTATATCAACACCCAATAAAAATGCTTTTGTTTTGGAAAATAATTTAAGCTATAAATATGTTCAATGAAACATCAATAGTGTTTTATATTAATGAAGATTTCACCAGTCATAATGTCTATGTATGTACCTTTAATTGTTGAATAAATTCTACATGATGAGGTTGTTTGATGACGGCAAAGGCTTCTTCTGCAACATCAAGTTCTCTGTGTTCCCACGCTAAGGCTGCGAGACAGGCCCATAACGATTCATCCTTAACCATTCGGCAAAGCTAAATATAACACAAATCAGCTTAAGTAATTAACATCATTTTCATTTGATACCGAAACACTCTTGTACTGCATACTACCTTAAGGGCTTTAAACCACTGGTTATTGGCAACTTTTCTAACAAGATGAGCGGGAAATGGAGATATGGCTATATGCAACAGTGAACCATCGCCTCTCCTCACCACGACTCTGCCTTCTTCTATGCTTACCAGAGTTGGATTTTTACCCAGGTCACTGGAAAAATCAATGTACTCGTATAGACATGTGTCCTGCATTATTATTTAGATACCAAAAATGAAACATAATGATTGTAACAAGAAGAGACATCCTAAACATGGTTAGCTACCCCATTTAAATTTGACCTACCTAACATCTCTGTGGATTGTTGTTGAAGATAAAAATGCTGGTACTCTCGGGCATCCAAAAATTGTTAATTTGCCTTCTTGCAAAGCTATTAACACAGCTGCATCTTCACACCATTGCATCCCACCAACCTGGACAGCTAAGTATTATTATATAAGATTTATTAATCAGTTTTAGTATTGACAGGTCTTAAATTTTTTTATTTTGTTATATCAATATGTACCTAATTTATGAAATTTGATTTTGGGCTCTTTCACAGATGCTACGTAAAGATCTTTATTAAAGTCAATAAGTGCTAGTTGTCTCTCAGCCGGTGGTCCAGATTGACTTAGTGAGATTTGTGAGATAGGCATCAAATGTGTAATACTTGTAATGGAGTGATCTGTGGAGCTACGGACAGCCAGGCCAGTCGGAAGATCGAACATATGAATTACTGGAAGAATAACAAACAAATGATATTGAAATTCTGATACCAAGTTCATTTGAGTTATTTTTATTTTCACACTTACTTTTTGGATCATTTTGATCAACAACAGCCATCATATCAGGACCTAGTGTAATACAGTTTTTAGCTATTGTGTCAAGTCTCATTGAACCCCAACGAGGACTCGCACTCAATCGTCCCAAATAACTGTATATGTTCACACTGGATCGTTCTACCAGACAGAAACACCTTAAAAATTATTTAAAAATTCTATTTCCTTTCTATTTATACCTACAAATACAGTTTTTAAATTTTAAATTGAGATCAATATACTTCTCTGAAAGATGTATCAGGCATATATTTCCATCTTTAAGGTCAAATATAACCGGAGTGTTCCAGCTGATGGATGAATGTATATAGCATTGTTTGGCTGTGACCGCTATGAGGTGACCATGACCCATTGCCATTTGAATAATCCGATTGGGAAAATCAAGTTGATCGGTACTGTCACTTGCAATATCCTTTATCACTATGGTTTTACGACCCGTCAATGTGCATGTATAATTTTTCCATTCTATTTGTCTAGAATTTTTTTATTTATTAATATTATCTATATATTTGAAATTAATTGAAAATAATCTGATTGGATTTGATGTTTGGTTACTTCTCAATGATGTGAGCGAAGAGTATGTGTCCATTAGCACACCCAGCTGCAATTTGTGTGCCATCCGAAGACCAAGAAATACTTTCAATGCTTCCAGTTGTTGGACGTTCCAAGCAATGAGACCACTAGAAAATTTAATATGTCTTGTTTTTAAAGGAATAATGCATTTTTGGATTAAGAAAAAAACTTTGATTGGACTTAGAAATTGATATCACCACATGGATATTTGATTATTAAACAATGTACCCCTGTGCAGTCGCAAAGTCTAAGGATATTATATCCAGCGATAGCAAATAGTTCTCCAGCGGGCGCCCAGCTAACAGATAGGATTGGAGTATCATGTTTCAAGCTGATGGACAATTGTTGTCCAAATAGATCCCAGGTCTAGAATAAGAAAATATAATGCATTATTAATGAGTTGAAATCGTCTGACACTGGAGTATTGACTATTGACAATGTTTTTTTTAATTTAATGATGAAATAAATTTTATTATAAATTATTTATAATAAAATTAGTCTCGAACTACGGTTTACAATATTCATGGCTCAAACAGATAGTCCCTGATCATTATAATATGTATTAAGTACAATTTAGTAGTAAGGAACAAAACTACAAGGTTTATAAGATACATTTAAATATGAGCTGCAAATGCAGTCTGCCGCAACATTTTTTAGGTTGCAAATGTAGCCAGCTGCACTTTAGGGGTTAAAAAAACTTTAATTATTCAACAATTAAAATTTTGTTAAATGGTTTCAGCGATAATATTGCTATAATTTGGTGGATAAAAAGAATATATATAACTAGCTCATTAATACACTTACTTTGTATATTCCATCTTCACCCCCAGATAGGATTAGATTTTTATTAAAATTCCAGGCAACAGAAAGAATCAAACCATCATGAGCTTTCCACTGCAAACAATAATGAAATTTATAGTTATTTTCATAATATAGTACAAAATAGTGTGATAACTAATTTTATAGGAGATTTTTTTATTTAAGAATATTTTAAGTATAGAAACTATCTTCTGTAATATAAGTATAGGATAAGAATAAAACTTGTGAAATCTAATGCTTTTACTTTATTTTTAATGGTATTATAAATTTTATCGACCTTATGTGTAAAATACTTATTAAGATGATATTATAAGAAGTGTGTATCTTTTGTGTTATAAAATAATGATAGCTTAACCTGTAAGGTTCTTGTATTCCCTTGTAAATGAGTGAGCACAAGATTGTTGGCCTGAGCATGTAATACAGAAGACCCAAGAGGCCCCCATGTGGCCGAGTAAATAGGAACTCCTGCACTAGCCACAACGGATCTTGCAAGCCCACTACGGGACCACACCTTCAAAAGACCATCCTCACCAGCTAAAATTTGTTATTTATAAAATCTTGGTTATCTGCCCCACAAAAGCATAATTTGTAGGCAACATGATATACACATCTCTTCACAAAGTGACATGATTTAATTACATAGATAAAATAAGTTTTGGGACGTATGAACATTTATTATAATACATGGGACTTACGAACATTTATTTGAAATCAAATTAAATATAAACAATAGTCTCTCTCTATAACGATTCCCCCTATAACGATAATCTTTCTATAACGATGAAATGAACGAGGGTTGTTTGGTTTTGGTAGTATTTACTCTATTTGTTTTTTCTCTATACCGATATTGCTCTCTCTTTATAATGAAGGTATTTCACTCGATCCAGTGCCCCTTCTGATTTTAAAGTGGGCCAGGCGCCATCACTACCTGAGGTAGGGTATTTCCCGGCATATTTTGTTTCCCGCTTAACGAATGTCTAGCAACCCCCACCTATTTTATTATTATCTATAAATAAATAAATATTTACTATTATACATACATATAAAACTGCTTTTTCAAATAAAATGTAAATAATATTAAAGAACAATATTTAATGTAATGTAATGTACTTTTTACAATTTTAAGGTATCGATGACTCTCTATAATGATGACAGTGCCCAGTCCCTTGGATATCATTATGAAAAGAGAATACTGAATATTTAAAACATCTTACAAACTATCAAAACATTTTTTAAATTCTTGTATTCATTTGAATATAGTTTGTCTTTTCTTATATACATAGTACATATACATAATGGTGTAAAATGGTACATTAAGCATATCTATGAAAAACAACGGAATATGTTTATTATTTGTTAGAATTGTTACCCGTTAAAAAACCAGTACCATCAGGGCTCCACTGTCCAGCTAAGCATGCTCCTTCATGAGCATTTACAGATTTTTCTATGCGCCCATTTTGAGTCAGGATGTGAAACCTTTGATAAACAAAAATATCTGTGAATATGTTTGTTACACGTTAGATCATAACAAATCATCTATAAGAGCTACATTCTTACTTTCCATCTGCAGTTGTGAGTAGAATGCTGTCTTGAGCTTGCTTACTTCCACTTAATCCTGTTCCTATTTTTGGAAACAAATGAATACTTGTAGGAAAGAAACTTTCTGGTAGTGTGGTGATAAGCATTGTTTCACCGGAAACTAAATTCCACTTCAGCAAAGTGTGATCATCGCTGCAAAAATAATTAAAAAATAATAATGAAAATTGAAAATAATTATTAAAGTGATTATTTCCTTAGGCCGCCTAAGTATTTTACCTGCAAGAATACAATTCCTCTGGATTATTCCAACCAACACAAGAAACAACACTGGTGTGCTTTGGTTCAGGTAAAAAAGATATTTTCAGCTTCATGGTGAATGTTTTATTTTATTTTATGAAATACGAATATTTCAAAGTGTTTATATTTTCGTTACTATGGTTACATTTTTTAAATGTTACCATATAAGAAAAATTTGATATTCCATATAAAAACGTCTTCGGCAAACCTTGAAGATTTTTTAAAGTCATATTAGGATATATTTTTCTTCCTGTGCTTGTATACATATTACAGGTCCACTACACGTCCGAAATTGTTTTATGACCCAGAAGTGCCATTCATCAGTATCGTTCTTGTGCAACGTAGGCCTGTCTCTGATTGACATTTACCTGTATTTATGAATGAAGCAAAGCACGCAGAATTTCTTATATTCACTGAAAATAAAACTCTTATATCCGCACACTGTAAACATCACTCACACATTTTATTAAATAATAAATAATAGAAATTGTCAGAAAAAAATATTAGAAAAAGACAATGAATCACAATAATATTTCATTTGAGTATGAATCATTTCGGGCCTATGAATTCAAGGCTGCCCTATTTAAAATTTATCTGTATTCTATCGAAATCTATCAAAAAAGCAATTTTACTGTATTGTATATTGTTGTTTACATATGCCAATTAATACAAGTCGAATACTACGTTTTCTATTTTATCAACATTTTTTCTTTTACCGTTTTTGCATGTCTGGTTGAAATGTCAAACGATGCACACTGACCGTCTCTATCGGGGTTGTGAAGATGGTTCTAAAAGACGCACGTTTGGAGTGCAACCGTTTGATACTAAGTCCACTTATTTCTTCTATCTCTGACTGCTGGCTGAAGCTATTGGTCTTCGGCTGATGTTACCTGTCTTTGGCTATACAAATAATACGACACGTCTTGAGAATATAGACGTAGAGGGCTGATGGGCAGTCATCCACCGCATTTTCATATGAATCAGTACGTTCAGAAGATAAATTCTCTTGACTTTGGAGAGTATCTTGTATTCCTAATGTCGAACCATCTCTCATGCTTTCCTGGTATTATATATTTATTATATTTTACCTGTTCTCAATATATGTCTTCAACTATAAAAATTGTTTGTAATATCTTTTGAGAAAATAAACTGATTTGATTTGATTAGTAGATTTGAGGTTTTTCAGCATTTTTTTGCAGTGCCATCTGATTCTGAATGAATGTAATGCTTAGTCGAAAGAAGTAATATGATGGATATTTAATATGATTGATTTTGTTAAATTATACATTTGTTTGTATTTATTATTCCGATTTGTCCATTTCATAAACATTTATTCCATACCTAGATGACGAGAAGGCTATTAAACCACGTTATATAGCAGACTTGATAAAATAAAAGATGAAGTCTCCTATTCGTAAAAACTTCTGAAATGGAATACAGTTAAAATGTTATCATATATTATAAGTTCATATGTACATGAAATCTTGTATCTACTATTTTAAAATTCTCAAACTTTTATCCAGAAAAGGAAAACGAATCTCTCTGTCCTAAATATGAAATTCAGAGATGCGTCGTTTATTATGTTGATATGAAAATAAATTTTAGGGTAAATCAATTCCAATCCAAAAAAAAAGTATTTTTTAATTCTGGCAGGTTTATTAATCACATGTGTTTATGTCAGCAGTGTGCGAATGCGGATAACCTCATTTCGTTGACATATAAATCGTGTTTAGCTTGTTTAATTTTTTTATTAAAAGTGAAACCTTAAGGTTTTAAATAGAGACCAGGAATTGTTATCATGGAGGATATTCCAGATCTGAGTAGTGACGAAGAGGACTTCCGAGAGGACGAATGGGAAGAAATGGATGTTACAAACAGTTCTGTGGAGTGTTTGTTCTGCACCGAAACTTTTCGAAATGTAAACGCAGGCTTTGATCACTGTAAATCTGTGCACGATTTCGATATTTCCTTGATGAAAATGAAACATACCATGAATTTTTATTCCTATATAAAATTGATTACTTATATTAGAACTACGAAATGTGACGCCGATTCTATCACCAGTGCTGCAAAACCTCTTTGGTTGGACGACGTGTATTTAAAGCCGGTCCGTGAGGAAGATTGGCTCACCTTCGACTTTGATTCTATTAATGAAGGAATGGAGTCTCCGAAACAAGTTTTTCACGCTAATGTTGAGAATGGCTTGGTCACTTTATCTGAAGCTCATTTTTCTGAGTTACAAAGAACCATCCAATCACTTACGGCTAAATTGAATGAATCTAACAATAGTCTCTTAGTTTCCAAGGAGTACATGGAAACTATGAGAAAGTCTATGCATAACATTATTAATGACGCACAGGAAAATTCTTCAAGTTCTTCAGCCGTTGTGCTTGATTGTGTTGCAAAAGTGAATATTGAAGATGATCAGGGTTACTTTAACACATATGCGCACTTTGGCATTCACCACGATATGTTGTTTGACAAGGTTCGAACGGAATCCTACAAATCTGCGATTCTGAACAACTCAGAAATGTTGAAATATAAGTGTGTTTTGGATTTAGGCTGTGGGACTGGAATCCTTTCGATGTTTGCTGCTTCTGCCGGTGCTGAGAAAGTCATTGCTATCGACCAATCGGACATTGTCTACAATGCTATGGATATTGTTCAAGAGAATAATCTCCAAGACAAAATAAAAATAATTAAAAGCCGACTGGAGGACACAAAATTACCAGAAAAAGTTGATATTATTGTTTCCGAATGGATGGGATATTTTTTACTCTTTGAGGGAATGTTGGACAGTTTTATTTATGCCCGAGATAATTACTTGAAGCCGGGAGGTTTGCTGTTACCCAATAGATGTAATATTAGTATTGTGGGCAGTGGTGATGGTGAAACACATCACAAGTTCATCAGCTGCTGGTCGGATGTTTATGGATATAAAATGAACTGCATGAAGAGTGAAGTAATCAGGGAGGCTAGTATAGACGTTGCTGATCCCTTGCATTTAATTACTACTCCCTTTGAGTTGTGTAATATTGATTTAAATACCTGTTCAGTGAACACCGTTAACTTTTCCTCTGAATTTGAGTTGAGTGTTTTGAAGGATGGAAATTTAACTTTTTTTGTTGGGTACTTTGATACATTTTTTGACTTGCCTTGTCCGGTGACTTTCTCCACGGGCCCTGCAGCTACCACCACTCACTGGAAACAGACAGTGTTTTACCTGAAGGACCCCATTCCTGTGAAGAAAGGAGAGACTCTGTCGGGGTCTCTCACTTGTAGTAGGAACACATCAGACATACGCGGTCTAGTCATACAAATTAGTGTTTTAGGAAAAACGTATAAATATATCCTGGGTTGAATCTGCTGATTTTTGTTATGGTAATAAAAGATTCCACATATAAAATTTGATTTTATTTTACATATAAGTTTTTTTTTTATATACATGATAAATATTTGCAATTATGAATAATTTATTAGTAATGTAGGTATATATATAACTTTTATAAGAAACAAATAATACAGAACACGGACACAATAAGACGATATATTTGAGAGTTCAATACAATAAATAAAATTTTTGTTAACTTTTAACTTGGTAATAATTTTTGTTTTGTAAGTTTCGTACATTGTCATGGCGATCATGTTATGTATATGATTCTTGCATACTCTGTTTAGGCCTTTATATTCCATCAACCTTAGTATTTTCTGTTGGTATATTTTAAGATATGTTTTTTGGTCATTGGTTATATTACCAGTCATTTCATTATTCCTTTTAGTCATTTTCCAGATTACAGTTTTATATTCTGTTGCGATATAAATATTTCTTTTTAATTTTTATGTGCAAACTCCTGTTTAAAATGTTAATTTATTCAAACCATTGAAACACAAACGTTTAAAGACGGTCAGTCTGTTCTAAAGTAGATTTACAATAATAGGACAATCATATTGAAAAATAATGTCAACAATTTAGAATAGTACGAGCTTTTTACAATTATATTCCTTGGAATATTTAAAGGATTTTTGGTTAATTTATAAAGAAGAGGTTTATACATACTATATTGATCATTCTAACTATATAGCATTTCACGATTCTACAACTTCATGAAGTGCACATATGTATATTTGGTGTTATACAATATTTTTCTTATGTGTTCCTGTCAGTTGCAGATCAACATCAATATACAGAACATTCAAAGACAGTGTCATAAATGAATCCATAATTTTAAATATTGACATCCATTTTCAATAATCTTGCATATCAACAGACACTTCATAACAATAAGTGTAACAATTTTACGAGATTGCGTAGATTATCATACTGTTTTGTATACATCAATTGTTACATTTATTGCATGTTGAAATACATCTATAAATATAAACTTCCATCTTGTGGAATACAAAGATACCTAATCATACACTTTTAATGACGATAATTAGACATGTACTATAAATATATATTTCTACACACTACGTTTTGATAAAGCTATGTTCCCGATCAGCTGGCGGTACCTAAACTAAACTATACCATCTACCAACACATCATGTCCCTACTGGCCTACTCTGTGTTCGTGAACAGCTTGGTTACTCCACCTTCAAAGAAAATATATCTTTACATCTACTCTATAAGGCCAAACAGGAATAGATGCGCTGATAGATCAAGTTAGTAAGAGTGGTCCCTCAAGCCAAAACAATAAATAAAATACATTCAAATAACATCCTAAGTGAATGTTAATCACACAAAAGCACGGACAATACCAAACAAATAATCGTTATACAAAGAGTTTTGGACGGCACAACTACAAAATAATATCAAACCGATGAAATACTCATTTAATTTTACAATTTTACAAGATGTATGAAAAGTTATGCCTCATTGTTATAACTAAATGTAAGAAAATACATATCTCATTTGAACATTTTTACTGTAATTTTTTTGCCCAAAATTTTAAATGGGCTATTTTTTTCAGAATGTTTCATTATTGAATGTATTATTAAAAAAAAAGTACTTATTTTTGAAGTGTTTTAAATAATAAATACTAGCATTGTTGTATAGATGAATACATTCTGGCATTGCGTATTATTACTAATGGAATTGTGTTGCTGTTCTATGTATGAAATGATTAACATATAGTAATTGGGAATAAAACAGTGTAATCTGGGGAGAATTACAAGCATTTAGGGGATTGAAAATATTGCTGTTATATTCGTAGATATTTTGCTTATATTTAATTATATCATGAATGTGGTCATTTTTAGGTGCAACATGTTGCCTGCATCTATTTCCAATGAAATACATATCAATATGTTCATAGCTATATAAAAAAATTATTACTGGCATGTTCGAAATAGCTGGAATAAAAACCTATTAAAAATTATTGTTAGTACATTATACAAATGAAATAAGGGATTACTTGGCATTACTATGTTAAATTTAATATCCATATATTATATTTAGATAATTTAATATTGTAGTTGGCTGAACAAATGGAAAATATAATAAAATATAAATGTTTGTGAATTTGTAATATTAATAAATAGGATAATCAGAGGGTATGAACAAGTTGAAACATAAATCATATTTTTGACATTGTGTGCTAAAAATATCTGATTGTAAACATTATTTCAAATAAGTAGATATTTTTAAAGCTCATAATTTTTTAAACATGTTAAGTGCTAATGACGCATATCCGCATCAAAGTATAGTTTGTAGCCACGCTCAGGACGCGTGTTCGTGTCATCCTCCTATAGTGTGTGTATCAACAGCTTTTTGTATAGTTTGGTACGATGTCCAATAACTACACAGCGAACTGCAAAGTGTTTCGTTGGAAGTGGAATTCAGCATGCCCGTAATGATTAGGTATTATATGTAGCAGAGAACTTATTAAAAGAAAGTTAATAATTTATATTCTACATATTATATTTTTGTGTTTTGAAATATAAATGGTCAATCTTTCAACTTGTAAGTGAAAATGTTACTGATATTTATGACATTATTCTACATAAGGATTCTACACCTATTACGTGGATTTGGCTCACGCTGTAATCATGTAAAAAGCTATTTAACAAAATAACATACAAGTTTAATGCAGTAGCTTCTTTATATTGTGTAAAATTCATTTCTAAATGGATTTTAAAATAAAACAGAGATGTTGTTTAAAATTGCAGAGTTAATTCGCTATCTTCTTCTTCGAGTGCCATGTCAGGTTCTCCTGACATCAGCTATCACCCTGGCAAAGGACTTTCTGTTCTGTGCCAGACGGAACAACTCCCCCACCACCGAATTCCGGTTCATTCCTTGATATTCTCGAGCCAGGACATCTCGGGTCTTCCCACACTGCTGATGAGGTGCAGCAGATTGTATTTATCGTTGCGGAGAATGTGTCCCAAATATGCCATCTTTCTAGACTTCACATCAGACAACAATTCTCTTCCTACTCTGGTTCTATGTAGCACCTCATGTTGGTGACCATATCAGTTCATGAGATCCGCAACATTCTGCGATGGAGCCACATTTCAAGTGCTTCTATATGCTTTATTGTGTTCACTCTGAGGGTCCAGGTCTCCACTCCGTATAGTAATATGGACCAAGCACTTGACCATCCTCTCTCTCAATTTTATGTTGATGTTGTCATTGCAGAAGAATGGTCTCATATTATTGAATGCGGCCCTCGCTATACCTATTCTGCACCTCACTTCTTTTTCGGGATAATGAGCAATTAATGTTATTATTCATTGCTTTTAGAAATTGGCTAAAATTAATGCAACCCCAAAAAGTGTTAATGTAAAATAAAAAATACATGTTTTTAGAACCACTCCCGTTTCGGGGGTCCATATAACTATAATAGTTTCAGAAATTACTTTAGTTTCTAGAAAATCAAGAATATGGGTATGTGTATATAAAAAGGCATTATTAAAGAAATAACCAAGAAAGTTATTAACAAGATTAGTGGAGACATTTATGAAAAATGTAAATCAGCATTTTTATGTATTTCGAGATACATTCTGCAAAACTATCTACATTTAAGACAGATGGCACACTTTTGGCAAAATTTTAAGTTCAATTTTATATCAGCAAAACGCGAAAAAGAATGTCTGAATTATTCCTATGACAAGGTATTATTAATAATTATATTGTATTTGGATATATTCATAATTATTTTCTATGTGTGTATTTGTTTCATCTACCATATTCCTTTGTCTAACTATATATTTTGACTACAAAAAATTCAGAGGCTACAATTAATAATATTTATAAGTACACTACATTATGAAGCTCTACCCAGGCAACCTGGTTGGTACTCATTGGATTTGTTAACTATTTGTGATAATATTTTATGAATTTTGTAACATAAAACACTCAATTAATGTTATGTTGATTATGACCACAGATTTTTTGCACACAAATAGAACAACATTTATAATATTTATATATTTGGTCATTTGAGACATTTTGTAAAATCAGTAATTACACAGTACGTTTAGATTGATGACTAATATTTTTCTTTCCAAAATAAGTTGTAATTTGGTTACAGAAAATATTAAGTACAAAGACAAAATAGGTACATATCATTTTAATACTATTATATTGTAATTAGAAGAATACTTCAGAAACTGTGTCTGATTATATTTAAATTTCTCTATTATAAATTATTATAATTATTCAATTACAAAAAAATAAATTAAAAATTAGAAATTAATTCTATGTTGACAGACCTGCTGACAAAAATAATATCAATTTACAAGGGTACCAACATGAAACACGTTATTACTAATATTTAATTATATTTATTACAGGTAATATGGATAAGAAAAATATTGATGGGAGTAATGACTCTTCAAATTATGTTGACACATAATATTAAAATGGACATTCCGTAAGCGTACAATACATTTTTGAATCGCGTAAATTGGAAATTCTATTATTTTCTAGCTACTTTAAGGCGCAATGTAAATTTTAATGATAAAGTCAAGGTTACAAAGCTCGCCAATTTGAAAGTAATATTCTATCTTTACAAATTTTACAATGCGGACACTTAAATGTTCAAATCTTACATTTTATGTACATGAAATAATTATAATGACTTTTAACATACTTAAAAGCGTGTTATCATTTCTTAAGCTATAATTGTGCGAAATCATGGCTTCTAATAAATTACAAGTTTTCAACAAATGGACACATTACCCTAAAAGCGAGTAAACTAAACAAAACACCAATTAAGATCTTTATGCATTGAGACTATAATGCTCATATTTACATTTCACGCAATATTAGTTTTACAATGAAGTCAATTAGCAGGTGGTTATGAGTATTATTTATTCAGAATTCTCTTTAAAAAAGTAGGAAAAAATGTTGGACATCAATCTTCAGAGACGGCGGGCGGGTCCTCATCTTTTTGGGCTTGACTCTGTTGTGCTCTGATCTCAGCGTCTGAAATGACAAAATATGAAAAATCTCTTTGAATGCATGTTTATAATATTCACTATTCAAAATTTTGAGGTTTCAAACTTATTCAACTAAATGAATTCAGCACAGATTATTCGGTAAGTTTATATATCTGTAGTATGTAGCCACATTGAGGACATGTGTTCACGTCATGCTCCTATAGTGTGTGTTGTAAAGTTTACACGCAATAACTACACGGTGCTCCGCAAGTCGTTAAGTTGAAAGTGGCATTCCCACTGCATAGTATTCAGTATGCTCACAATGATTAGGTATATTATATGCAGCAGCGAATGTGTTAAGTATTGGGGGGGTAGGGGTATTAAGGTAAATTTAATAATAACAGCTTGTGATGATTAATTCATAAAAATGGCGTTCTACCAATTATGCAATTTATTATTATTAAGGCAGTTTTTGCCAAAATTGACTTAAATAAATATCTGAATTATATGTCAAAGATTCCATTAGAGCCAATATTTAATAAGGCCTTATTTAAACTATTATAACAAAATAACACATCCAATACATTTTAAATCTTTTGTGACTAAGAGTCAATATAACATAATTCCAGGAAGTTGAAAGCATCGTGTGCTGACAAATGTCATTACAAATGTAAAAAAATATACAGTGAAGAATTTGTATAATAAAATACCTTTTACACATTTTGTACATGGAGGTAGAGGTGGGAAATGGCCTCATGTTTTTTGAAATTCATAGAGAAATCAATAAAAAGTGACATCCAAATTTTTATTGTAGAGACAGATTATTGCCACGGACAAAACAGAAATAAGATGATGACCTTTATGCTTCCAAAGGAACAGAAGAGCGCTAACTGAAATGCCACTTTCATTATCCCGGATAAGAATTAAAAAAAATCTAATTTCAAAACCATATAAGAATTAGGGTTTACTTTTACAGAAGTCGTCTCTGGGGAGTACAATGATTACTTCTGGCCACTTCATTTAATAATTATATGAGGAGTAATTAATGTTCAACTTTGAATGGATAATGTTTTCATAAAAATTATCAAATTTGTCATTACAGTTAAAGTGGCAAAACATACGAGTTTCCATAAAATTGTTAGACCCAAAAGTTACTCTTATCCATTAATATAAAAAACCTCAAAATTTTAATTAAATAGCAATTAAATTGAGGCACGTTTGATGTAGATAATGTGTGAATATCGCTGTTCTAAATTAATAATTACAAAAGTTGTAGGAAATAAATAGTTCTTTTTTAAATATGCCTTTACTCCAAAATGGTATTTTTGGAATTGATACAAGGAGGCTCTAGTACAGATATAATTATACATACAAATGATTATTATATCACTATTGTACATTATTAATCTTTTTATATATTTTGAAACACTATTTTGGTATTTATTGTTGTTTTAATATAATATTAATATAATTGAATAGCAAATTAATGGTGGGCACGAGTCTTGAATTTAAATAATGCTGAGTTTGTTACAATTTTAAAATATAGTATGTATTGTATATTTACCTTTAGTGGCCTGTTCTTTCCAAATCTTCTTGTTCTCTCCCAGACATGTGGCCCAGGGTTTCTTTATCTTGAATTTCGTTTGGCCTGCAATGAAATAAATAATTTTCAAAATATGTTAATCTACCTTTTGTCTTTATTTGTACGTTTATCTTTTCTTAAATTCAAGCAAGATTACCCCTCAAGCTTCTCGTTTAGTTTAGTTTTATATATTATTCAAGTTATTGAAATGATGTATACAATGTCAAATGCCGCTCTCTGGACTATGGCAGGCGAAAAGCCAATTAGAGAACAGGTCGCTAGACGCAAATGGCAGTGGATCGGTCACACTCTGAGACGGAACCCAGCCTGCATCGCTCAGGGTGCATTAGACTGGTCCCCTATGGGGGGAAAGAGAAAGCGAGGCAGACCCAGAGCCACCTGGAGAAGAACCCTGCAGGACGAGGTTAAGGCGGCAGGCCTCACTTGGGATGATGTTAGGCATCAGGCATGCGATAGAGTCGGGTGGAGAAGGTTCCTTAAGGCCCTATGCACCACGGAGGTGTGACAGGACAAGAAGAAGAAGAAGACACAATGTCTTATTTAAACATTTACACACATTTGTTTGTACGACTATTATTTAATCCTATTAAATTCTATTTATAATTCAGTTTAATATTTTTCTGATATGAGAACATTTAGCCTTATGAGTTTAGAAACACCTTTGTGGCCGATTGGTAAGCGCTACGAACTACACCGAAGATCCCGGGTTCGATTCCCGGCGATGGCAGTGTGATTGTTACACTGTCTTTGGTCTGGTGTAGAATTGACGTGACAATAAAATGGCGATATATTAGCTACCTATCACATGTCATAAGAATCAATATGATAGCTATATCCTTTACATCGATTTGGCTTGCGCTGTAATGATTTAAAGACGATTTAACAAAATTATAATATTGATAATAATTATAAGGCAGAGATTAGAAACATAAACACTCACTTTTAGTTAGTATTTCCTTAATTTTTAATAGAATTTTCAATTCGATATGGATTTTTTAAAGCACTATCACTTAGGTAGGTACTCTTGCAACTTTTTGGGAGCCACATGTTTTCCTCGGTCTTTCTCAACTCCGTACTGTATGACTGTATTATAGAAATTTAAAGGAATATTCACCATTTTTGGGCCTGGGAGGGTCAGCCTCCTCGTGAATGGGTTCGTGCGCACCCGGAGAGCCCTGTGGGCCTGGCGAGCCCTGTCCTTTGCAGCCCGAGTGCAGGGGGCCCAGGATACACTCCATCATATCGGAGCAGACGCCCATGCTAGGCTCCACGATGAAGTCTATGAAGCCGATCTGTGACTCTGCTACCAGGGTGTTGTTCCGATCGCAGAGCGGGCTGAACGGCAACCCCAATTCCTGCTCCTTGTCACCCTGGCGGAAGAATTCTTCGAGGAGAAGCATAGTCCATCGGTGGTGGATGTCCCAACGCTGAAAAATTGGAAACAAATCATTTTATCGGGGACACTTATTTTGGTGTCTCAAATCCTATCCTATCCTGTTACTTGAAAATGATGTAAAACTGCATATTAAATAGTTAAAACGAATAAAAACGTCTGTTTTCTTGAAGTTTTATTTTGTTTTATGGGAATGATAAGTTTCGCTACACTAAGGCATTATCAAATGTATTAAAATTATTATTTGACAATGTCTTAGCAAGGAAAAATATGTCATTCCCATAAAATAAAATAAAACTTCAATAAAATAGACGTTTTCATTCGTATTTATACTGGAAATATGATCTGTTTTCTTCTCATTTTTAAATCCATTAAAATATTGTATTAATTGGTATGTCTAAAGGATTTTAGTAACAGCAATGACTCTTTTTGTAAACATAACTTATTTTTTCTTACGAAACACTTACTTTGTGGATAGACAATTTAAATTAATAAACATAAAAAATGGTCCATTGTTTTAGCTGGAACACTATGATACTTCAACATTATTAAGTGTCGGTAAGTCATCACGAAAATATAATTTTAACAGTTGATATTGTAACACTCATTGTAACACCTGTCGCGAAAAATAAAAATAAAAATTGTGATACATAAACAGAGTTTTATAATTTAACACTTAAAATAAATGAACACTCTGTATCATATAATTCTTACCCAGGGAGTTGTAATTACGAGTATATTTGACAACTAGTTTCGCATGTACCCAACTTTAATCAGGGCAATATAAAAACCGTTAAAAAAAGGAATACAAACACCGTTTTTATATTGAACAAGCGAAACTAGTTGGCGACAAATACGAGTATAATGACAATTTTCAATCATTTTTACATCAACAAGTATCTATTATATTAAATGTTTCGTATCACGCGTGGGGTCTTTACTAAAATTGATTAAAAATTGTGAAATTCGATTAAAATGCTAGCTACATAAACGGAATTAAACTTTAACATAATATTGACTTGGGAATATGAATTGTAAGTGGAAAATCACGGGAGTGTGTTCTTACGTGGGGCTGCGCTATAGGGAAAATATTAAACGAACGCGCGATGCGCTTCTGCACTTCAATTTCGTTTTGTTTGCACAAGCAAACGAGAAGAGAGGAGTATGAAACAAGTCTGATATACAGATTTGCTTACGCTGGGTTATTCTGAGCGCTACGTGAAAGCGGAACAGAGGTGATTCAATAGTCGAATTTAAATCTAAAAATAAAAAATGCAATTATTTATCTATGGAATTTTTAGATAAAAAAAAATCAAAATTAGCACGTGGCCACGCTATATTTCCCCCTACATTTTAAAAGAGGATACACCGCATGTTGTGATAAGAGCTCTGACTACCATACCGAAGGTCCCGGGTTTGATTCCCGGCGATGGCAGTGTGATTGTCACACTGTCATTGGTCTGGTGTAGAATTCACGTGACATTAAAATGGCGATACATTACCTGCTTATCACATGTCATGAGAATCAACATGACAGCTATACCATCTCTAGACCGCTTTCTTTCAACATACCCAAAAAAAAAACTTCTATCTGTTTTCAATGCGGCAGCAGGACTGTGTTCCAAAAAACTTCACGAAATGGCACCAGCCTATATATCTAAACTTCGTGTTGCTGATAGCCCTAACTTGTGGCAATCTACGCTTCGATCAGCAAACTCCTCGGCAATAGGCAGATTAGTTGAGCCAAAGCGCAACCCCCGGATAAATTTCGGAGATCGGGCTTTCGCAGTAGCAGGTCCATCCGCCTGGAATATGCTTCCTGCACGCCTCAGATGCATTGACAATCCGACAGATTTTAAATCACACCTAAAAACCTCCCTTTTCAAAATATCGCATAAAATGTAAACAACGGTTATCTGATTGCCGGTGGCACATGCAGCTCTCATGACTAAAAAGATTATCAAAGCGCCCTTGAGGTAAGCTATTCACGAAAACGGCACTATAAAAATTAGCCTTTAATTATTATTATTATTATTATTATTATTCTATCGATTTAGCTCGCGCTGTGATGATGTAAAGAGCGATTTAACAAACTAATAATCATAATGTGTTGCGATCCCTTGGGGTTTACCCCATCTTCGACTTGATTTGATTCAATTTGAAAACGTGTTTAGTATGATAATGTTACCTTAGCAGGATGCGCAATATCGCAGCAATGTAACACGAGAGAGACCGCCTTGGATTTGTCCACGCTGGGCTCCGCCAAAGACAAGATGTTCCTCATGTTCTTGATCTGCTGGAAGTGGAAGGACATGTCCGTAGCCAGTACCATGTCTATCACCAGGGTTCGGAACTCGCGGAACTCGTCCCGAGAAAGATTTTGAAGGATATTGCACTCGTCGTCTTTTATAACCCTAGAAAAAAAAACACATTTGAACTTAATAGACAATCTTAAACAGGGTATGATAAAAGGGACATGAATATTAAAAAAAAAATCAGTCACATATTTCACAAACACAATTTTTCAATGCCAATTTTACAATACATATGAAAATTTAGTAAACATAAAGCGAAAAGCGACGCGTGTCGTTATATATAGTACCTATATTGTAAACGTAAGATCAAAATTTTCTTAACCTACAAGAGGTAAAACAATACCAAAGTACAGTGCTTGGCGATAATGGTGACACCGGTGGGAAGAGCAATTAATCTGCTGAACGCGGTCTCCTCGGAGATCGACGTCTTTCATATTAGTGAAAGTACGTTCAGAAGGCAAATACTCATTCTGGAGAGTATCCTGTCTTCCTAACATTGAACCACCTCTCATGCGTTTTTGGTAGTATATAGGTACTACACAATACTTATATTATTTTACCTGTTCTCAATAGATGCCTTAAAAAATAATTTTGTAGTGTCTATTGATAAAATAAACTGATTTAATTTGATTTGATAAGTAATGCATATCGGGCTTAAGAAAGAGACTGTAGTGTAGCCAGTATTTATAATTTTATTATTATATTATTGAGAGTTTTTTTTTTCAATAAGGGTATCCCTTTTTAATATACATACGAGTACAATAATAACAAATCATCACACCGTTTATCATAGGGGTAGGCAGAGAAAATGAACCACCACACTACTCCATCCTGACAAATTTATTTACGTTCCTCCCCATTCATACACCAAGTCATACACGTATGTCGATTCATCTGACTTCTAACATACCCGACCTTTATTTTGTCATAATATATTTTCCTCATTCTTCGTCGATTTTGTACATCATTAACATAGTTTTAATATGTAATATTATATTCTAAACAATTATTTCTTCATCCGTTATTCTAAACCAATGCAGTGATCATTTTATAATTTTGGTCATAAAGCTAATAATATTTTAGTCCGAGTTTACGATTTAAAAGCAGTATTTTAAAATAAATTATACGCGCTTTGTCTTGTTTTCGAATTAATTGTTTTTTTAATGCCGTTTTGTTTCCAAACAATGCAATTCAATATTGTACCTTTGTATCTCTGTCCCAATATTGTTCAAATATTGTTTTCGTAAATCATAAAAATACAGATTTGCATTCGTATTCCCACGGGCTAAAATCGTTATGGAATAAAAATGAATTTGGTATTATTTGCACTAGTTGTTTTAATGCGACACGGAAAACATTTTTGTTTATTTTTTTTAAATTGATAAATTAAAACGTTAAAAAATTAAATTAGAGTTTTTTTTATCTCGACATCTTTTGATGGCATAATACATGAAATTCGTCAAGGTAAATATTTTTAAACGTGAAAAATTTGTCGTAAAAATAAATTAACCATCACGCCGTCTCCCCGAAGCGGTAGGCAAAAATAATGGACAGCTACATTGTTATATTATGACATACTTCTCCTGATTCCTCTACATTCAAAATTGTGTCATTCACGCACGTCGATTGCTCTGACTTCCCATGTGGCCGACATTGAAACCGAAAAATTGCTGAATGTGTTATGAATATTTATTTATTTTCTTCTCGGCTCTAAATCTCGGTATGGGATTTGGCCTTCTCCACAGCAGTCCTCCGCTGGCTCCTGTCCCTGGCCATCCCTTTCCATTCTCCAGGTCTTTACAGATTTTTCTTACATTCATTTACACATTTTTTAATTACACAGTATTAACGCGTTATGAATATAAAAAAATGAGATTACACATGACATACATGGTAGGATAAGGAAGTAGTAGGACTGATTTTTTTTAGCGGTGGAGGGGGTCGGACCACCTGGGCGTGGTAGTGGGGAGCCTTCCAAAGAAACCGATGTTTTTTCCAGTTACCTGCGGGCAAGCGGAGAGTAAGCACGTTGATTTCCGTGAACCTCTGTTAAGAAGTGTTGTTGCAATCCAAGATGGAGAAAAATCTCGAGCAGCACCACGCCATCAAATTCTGCGTCAAACTCGGGAAAACCGCGACGGAGACCCTCGGAATGATAAAGGACGCATACGGGGATGCTGACATTGTAATGTTACCATTACGATTTCTTCGGCCACTGTATTCGCGCCTAACTCTGTAGCTCGCCAGTTAAGTACCTCTTCGAAATTTATTTCCAACTATCACCTGTTAGCGAAATGCAGCAACGTCGCGTTATTCCAAAGACGCATTTCTGGTTTTGGCAACACTGTTTTTTCTACCCTCTGCACCGAGCGCTAGAAGCCGCCCCACTTCACTCTCTCACGATTACAACCTGAGAATAAAAGTCCTGCTCTCTGCGCTAGCCGAGGTAGAGAGGAACATTTCAACATGAGCCACTCTACAGTGTTCGAGTAGCATAAGCTGTTCCGGGAGAGGCGGGAGCTCTTTGAAGACGACCAGCGCGCTGGTCGCCCGTCGACTTCAAGGATCAAACTGATGAAAATGTAGCCAAAGTAAAGGCGCTCCTGAACTCCGACCGGTGCATAAACATTCGTGTGATTGTTGATGAGTTAGGGATTTCGTACGGTAACATCCAAAAAAATATTACCGAGGATTTGGCCATGCGAAAGGTGTGCGCCAAGTTTGTGCCAAGTTTCTGACCAAGCACAGGGTTGCCACGTTGTCTCACCCCCTCCACAGTCCAGATCTGGCACTGAAGGACTTCTTCCTCTTTCCTCGGCTCAAGCCGGACCTCAAGGGAAACCGACACAGCTCCGTAGAAGACGTCCAAGGGGCCGTGACGGCATCTCTGAAGGGGATTCCGGAAAGCGAGTTCCAGAAGGCGTACGCGCAGTGGGAATCGCGTTATAAGAGTTGTGTTGAAGCACAAGGGTGCTATTTTGAGGACTACTAAGGATTTGTACCGATTAGTTCAATAAATATATGTTAACGATGTAAATGGAACCAGAAATAAAGGAAGACCGAGGAAAACGTGCACGATCAAATAAATCAAATATTGAATGTCGGCCATGTGAGCAGTCAGAGAAATCGACGCGCGTGCATGACACGATGTATGAATGTTGAAGAAGCGAGAGAAATATGTCAGGAACGAAAAGTGTGACGGTCCATTCTTTCTGCCTACCCCTTCGGGGAGACGGCGTGATGGTTAGTTAGTTAGTTTAGTTCAATAATAATAAAAAAAAAAATTACCTACTAATTCTTGATCCTGCCCAGAAATCAATTTAAAAATATATATTTTTTATTTTCGCATAATTTTACATTACAAAAACAGAAAAAAATATTCCGGAAATCAATCACTAGAATATCGGTGATATTGTATTAGGATAAAAATATATAAAGAAAAACTATGCTCCAATGTATGCAGTACATAAACATAACTCGTATACTTGATGCTGAAAGCTTGCCCGAGGATATAAAATGTCGAAGCTTAGGAAGACACATTTCCCCTCCGTAAATAATATTTTCTTTGAAACGCGATACGTTTTTATAACATTGGAATCGGTTCAGGATATCGTATTTTTTAAATTTATTTATAAAAACGAACGCTTAAATAAAAATGTTCGCTCTGGGCGAATATATTATTAATTAAAGAGTAAACGTGAAATAAACACTCTCATCTCCTCATCTAACAAAAACCTGTATAAAATACTAACAAAATTCCTGAGTCTTAATAACATAAATCTGTAACATATTCCATACTACTAACAAATAATTATTAGATACTAACCCTAGATGTAATTTGTATATATAACAATCTTCCATAGATTAATCCCTTAATCCACTACTACTATTACACAACTACCCTTAGTTGAGACTGGCCAGAACACTTACAAGCGGTGAAAAGCCATAAAAAAAGAAGAAGAAGAAGAAGAAGAAGAAATACAGTTGAACTTGGTTATTACGACGAAGATGGGTTCGACTGAATTTGCTTGTTATATCAATCAAATTGACCAAAACAATCACATATACACGAAATATCTCCAAATTTACGGGAGCACCACGGCGCCCCTGGAAATGACATAAAGTCGGCCAAACTTTTCACCACAATGGCAAGTGAAATAACAGATAAAATACCATTTTACGGACAATTCTGATCTTATTTAAGATTAGCTTGCTATTGATACGAAGAAGAAGATTTGAAAAAAAAATATTGAAATTGGAAAATAGCTGAGAGTGATTATAATAATAGCTAATGGTTATTATAATTCAAAAGTAAATTTGTTTGTTTGATTATTTTTCTATAATACGATAAAATAATTGTCCTATATTACTGGGATGTATTTAAAAATAAATAAAAACAGGGTTTAATCTAAAGTCTAATTCAAGTACAAATCATCATTTAGTTATAAGTACTTTGATTTTTTTTTATTACGAGTATTATGACTTGAAAAAGCTTTGAAAATCTTATATAGTGCAACGACGAAAATTTAAAGATCGCTTAGTTTAAGATTTTAGGCATCGGAAATTTCTCAAACAACTGATTTCGTATCGTGAAATTTTTAGCAAAATCGGTCTAGTCATTTTTGAGTCTGTTTGAGGCATGTTCTTAAGATTATTTACAAAAACAAAAGAGTTTGTTTCTTCACTCTCGTGCTGGACTTGTAACATTTATTGAATATAAGATTTTTTATTTGATTTCACATAAAATTGGTATTTGCTTAATATTGTCAAAACCCCAATAGTAAGAGACAATCAGGAAGGCCGCCGAAGAGATGAAGAGATGGCTGGACGTCATCATCCGAGGACAGCTCACCGCCATAAACAGGTCATTATTTTTACTTGTTCAATCGATCTTTACATCATTACAGCGCGTGCCAAATGGTTGTAAACGGTATAGCTATCATATTGATATGATAGGTCTATCTATCGCAATCTATCGCTATTTCATTGTCCCGTGAATTCTGAACCAGACCAAATACAGTGTGACAATCACACTGCCATCGGCGACAATCGAACCCGGAACCTTCAGGGTGGCAGTCAACCACGAAGGTCGTCATACGACCTAAACCATGAAGAAGAAGAAAAATAAGAAGCTTAATATTGCGTTGTTCAAGACTTAACGTTTAATGCCAGTCACCTTGTAAATTAGGTCGTTAATTTTATTATGTTATGTTGGAATATTAATGACAGACAATTCCCCGATAACATTCTGGGCACGAAGCTCCAACCCGCGTCGAGTGCCGAGATTACCCTCGAAGCTTCGGGCTTGCGCGGTTAACATGAGCGTGAAATCCACGGAGCGCAATCCTGCCAGGACCTGTGGTAGCAACTGTAACTATATTATACAGTTATGCTAAAAATAATATTATCTACAACTTTTAAATAGAACAAAACGTTGCAATATGTAAATGTTGCCAAAATATAATGTACACAAACGTTCTGCGCGTGTGTAGTAAGCTCAAGATCATAATCGGTAGAACGCAATAATAAAGAATATGTCTATTTCATAGATAAATATACATTCGCACATCACTTTGTGTTGTGAATTCACATTTGAATACCTTTTTGAAAACATTGTATTTTCACAGCACTTTTTTGCACTTTTCACAAACATGTTTCGGGACACAGAAGCCCTTCCTCAGCGAAGAATTTTAACACAATAAAGAAACAAATAAAATTTCTAAACTCAGAAAGGGCTTCTGTGTCCCGAAACATGTTTGTGAAAAGTGTAAAGTGAAAAATATGTACAAATTCGTCTGCGAAAAATTAGCATTAATTAATAATTTATACGAATGAAAACGCCTATTTTCTAGAAGTTTTATTATATTTAATGGGGATTACATGTTTCGCCTTTCTGAGGCATTATCAAAAGACATGTTATAATGCCTTAGCATGGCGAACCACGTAATTTCCATAAAATATTATTAATCCTTTAGAAAACAGAGTTTTCATTCATACTAATTATTTAATAAAGGGTTATACATCATTGTTAAAAAAACATCAAAATCACATTCAAAACCAAATATAAATTCCTTTGTCTTATTATTAAATGTATTAATTTTAATTAAGAAAAATATAATTAAACATTTATAAGGAGATTGACTGACATCATCCACCGGGTGGTGACTCTAAAATGGCAATGGGCGGGTCACGTAGCCAGAAGCTCAGATGAAAAATGGACAAGAAGACTGCTGACTTGGAGACCGTGGACGGCGAAGAGAAGTGCAGGGCGACCGCAACTACGGTGGAAGGATGATCTAAACAGACACGTCGGAATAACCTGGATGCAGTCTGCACAGGACAGAATGACATGGAAGCAAATGGAGGAGGCCTTTGAAAAGGAGTGGACGGGAATAGGCTGAGGAAGAAGAAGAAGAAGATTGAAAAATCATAAATTTTTTATTGAATTATGGTAATTTTTTACCCTTATTTAACCTACCGCATTTATTCTGCTCTCATCCTCCATCTTTCAGTTCCATGTATCGCTTCCATATATAAGGGTTGGAACTAGAACTCCATTATAAACGTCTATTTTGATTTTATTGATAAATATTTGTTTCCAATAACCCTTTTATAACAGAGGAATTACATCATAATTGAATAAATTCTTGAAGCGCATATTTGAGGTAAAACAAAATGAAATACTAAATGTCACATTTAAAACAGAACGTGCCGGAAATATAATATTAGGCGTTGATTCGAAAACTCTACGGGAAAAAATATGAAATAAATACGAGCTTTCGAAAGGTAAAAATTCCTCCAATATTACTTTTAACTTTTCATAGAAGAAAATATTCCAATTTGTATCTAAAATTAAAGAAAAAACATTTCGTAGTCACGTCGCACTGAGCGGGGAATATCATGATTCCGAGAAAACTGTATTAAAGAAAAATGTTTTTTTTTCCTGCATATTAAAATTGCCAGCAAAATAATATTTGAAATTCTTTGAAGAATAATGTTCTTATAAAATTTATTTAGCTATTCGAGTTTTTGCCATATGTATCTTTTTTGTATTCATATTCAAGTATGCGTCTTATGAATCTATTCTACACATATAACATACAGTGCCAGCTCGCTAATCCGAACGTAAATCGTGCAGTGGGTCGGTCGTTCGGATTAAGGAATCGTTCGGATTACTGAGTGTTTTGAGAGAAATGAGAGAAAAAATTATATTTCGGTTAATGAAAATGCTATTTATTTTACATATTAATTTAGGTGAATACGTACGTAGTGAAAATTTGGAGCAAGTAGATGAGTTCGTGTATTTGAGTAGTATGTTTACAAAAGATGGGCGAGTGGAGAGGGATATTAAAAGAAGGGTTGGGGCGGGCAACAAAGTGAATGGTGCACTTAAAGTTGTCATCGCAAGCAAAAACCTATCCAAAAAAGCTAAAATGGCAGTGCACAATAGTGTTCTTGTACCGACTCTTATGTATAGAAGAGAAGCATGGAACTGGCAAAATAAGGATTTTACTTTGATATTTGATTGATGGTTGACCTGTTTCGATTACTTCCAGTTAATAATACAAATATTGATTAAAAAAACAGTATTTTCAAATAAATAAATAAAAACTACATTGGCAGGCGATTACTTATATCATGTTCAATTATTTATTGCGTGTAATAATACAATATTATAAAATCTTGCTTTTTAGTTTATTTGCCACAAATACATTTTCACATATATAAGTTTTATATATAATAAGCAATCACTATTTTTAACATTATTTTCCCATGTTTCATTTTGCAATAGATAACTAAATATACCATTTAAGTTAAAATTAAAAAATAAATCATGCAATGAAGGGTTAAAAACAACGTGAAAGTAATTTTTTCGCCCCCTTTAATGGACGAATAAATTACAAACAACACGTTTTGTTTTAGAAAATACTATATAAAGATATAGAGACTTTATAACCCGTTATTATTGACAATTAGAAAAAAACAGAGGTGTGAAAAACTAAATCAAAAGATTGATTTGTAAATATAAAGAACAATTTCGTCGTACTGCGTACTAAAAATATTAGCATTATAGAGTATGTTGAGAAACCGGAATAAGATATGTATATATTTGATAATGAGCATTGTAAAATAATATTTTTTATGAAATAAACAATGTTTATCCACATTTTGAGTTTATCTTTCTCGACATGTTCGGGAGAACGATATAAAATTAGTTTATATCGATTTCCTAGTGATTAAGGTATAAAATCAACGAAACATGTTGAGAAAAATAAACTCAATGTGGAAATAGTGTAAGTATTAAAAAAAAAATAAAAAAAAATAAGTCGGTACCTATTTGGCAAAAGGTCCCAACTGCTTTTTTATGAATTTTACAGGAGAGCAAAAATAAGATTTTTACATTATTTCGACTATTTATAAAAATGTTATTTTTGTTCCAAATTGTTAATTGAAAATGTCAATTTACGCAGCATAACGTTATCCAGAATGCCAACGATGAACACATCTATGCGATTGTGTATATTTGACAATCACCATGACAACAGAGAGACCACAAGTATGTAATTTCTGTATAACGTATCGTTTCAAAATGGAATATACATTTTTACATTTATAAGAGTTTGTAAACATACTTCGTTCCGTTTTGGCGTATGTATTCTACGAGTAATTGCTAGCCACGTAACCCAGCATAGTGTGCTTCTATAAATAATTGTTTTCATGTTTATACATATAACATTTGAGTAAATTATGTTACGAAAATGTCTGAATTCGCTTCAAGATTAATATACTAGAAAGTTGAAATTTGAAAGTCATAAGAACATCTATTTGAAGTAGTAAGTTTTCGTTAATTAAATGTTTGAATTTGGAATAAGCCAAGAACCTGAAAGATGCAGTGATGTGGTGTTGGCGTGCTCCAAACTTTTGAAGCACGTTCGTTTGTGGTGTGTATAAATGTGTATTAAATTGGTTAAATTAGTGGGGAGGGATTTTTTTCTTTTGAACTTGTGCGTTCATTACATTCGTTAATTAAATGGGAAATTTGCTTTCAAATATTCAAGAATCCTTTGAAATTCAAAAATCAACATAAATACAGTAAAACGTATTAAAAAAGAAAGAAACACATGTTGTAAACATCTATATTGTGTGTATCAATAAAAAATATATTCGATGAATATAACAAAGTTTACTACGAGTCTACAAAACCTGCTTTCGATCTATGATAAAAATGGAATTGAGGTCAGGGCTGACACCATCAGAATAAAAAGTCTCCAAAGAACCACAGAAATGAGGGCTCTCCGATCCTTTGGTGGAATAACTCTCCTAGACAGAGTGATGAATTCCGAAATAAAAAAAGATCTGCAATGTTTATGATGTTGTGAGATGGGAAAAACGGAAAGAGCGTGTTTTGAAAGAGTGATAATCGAAGCGGCATATAAAGTACCAACGGGCAATCGACCTCCAGGAAGACCCCCCAAAAGATGGCGTAGATAGGACATTTATATCCCGAAAACAGGTTTCAAGAAATGATAAGACACAGTCCTAAATAAAACGGATGAAGAAGAGTAGGTACTACAGTATTAAAATATCTCATCATATACTAGGACTCAATGAGTCTCATGAGCCTACATCTCATCATATACCCAGGACTCAATGAGTCTCATGAACCTACAAGTAATCAAGCATACGTCGGGTGAGTACATTTCTTGCACTTATTTTTATTATTTCAGTATTATCGAACATTCTAATTAAAAATATTTTTTACAGATAATTAAAGTAAAAAATATAACATGTACCATTTGTCTTATAACAATTTAGATCACGCCTACTCGGAGCCTAGCAGTATTTGTATAGGAAGAATTTAGCACCGTAAAGTAAATGTTTAAACGAAATCGATTAAATTTAAAAACGAAAAAAATCTGTAGTTACATCGAGCGATACATAAGGACACATTAAATGGATTTATATTTCAGGAGAACATTTAGAGTCAAGTGAAGTTACCTGAACGAGGCGCTGATGTGATGGTTCTCCAGGACGGCGCGGTCGTTGTAGAGCAGCGCAGTGTCGGAGCCCGACATGACGTGGAAGTTGTTGGTTGTGCCCGTGTGCTCGAAGTCGTGGATGATGGCCGCCACCAGCGTGGCGAATATCTCCAGGTCCGTCAGCCAATTCTGGCGGGAAAGTTATATATTTGTCATTAGTCATAGAGATATCACAAATAAAATTATATAGTTTTGATATGAATGTTTTCTACAAGTTTTATTATAATTTATGGGAATGGCATCTTTTGCCTGTCTAAGGCATTTTCAAATGTAGCGAATATCAAGGGCGTTGTCGCTTGTACCATATATAAGAGTCAAAGGAGTAATATTGTGGGTATTCTGCGAAAAAGCACTAAGTCAAAATTTTGCTGTTTTCAATCAATCAATCAAATCAGTTTATTTCATCAACAGACATTACAAAATTTATTTTTAAGGCATCTATTGAGAACAGGCAAAATAATATATTATATATAGTATACTACCAGAAACGCATAAGAGATGGTTCAACATTAGGAAGACAGGATACTCTCCAGAATTAAGAGTATTTGCCTTCTGAACGTACTTTCACTAACATGAAAGACATAATGATGAGGTTATACTGTTGAAAAAATACTATACAATCTGCAAAAACGCACTAAGTCCCATCTACACTACAAGTTGAGATATTTTCTGTAATAAGTCAATACAGCATAAATCCGTTCAGGGAAAAAGCACCAAGGGACTTAATGCAAATTCCCTAGATACATTTTTGATGATAAATTATCGATAACATTATTTCGTGAGATTGTTGGTCGGCGACATGGTATCCTGGAGATGTTTAGTAAGTGATGTCTACATGCTTCACTCAGGGGCAAACTTGGCAATTATCATAATTATCTTTCTTTTCTCTTTTTACAAATTAATTATTATTTTACATAATGTAATAGGCACTGTAAATAAGATTAAATTATTGCATAACTTTTTTAATTAAAAAAAATATATTTCTCACAAAGTGACTATAGTAGGCACAATGCGACTCAATAAGAAAACCTAACTGTGGTATTATGTATCAGCGAAAATGCACTAAGTCATGTCAATCCACAATTATTTTGAAAAAAATGTGCCGATAGCAGAGTTATTATTTATTAAACCATTAAATAAAATGTAATCAATAGATCAATATACCATTTTTTCAAATTGCCTTAGTAATGTTTTAATTTAGAATGCTTAAGTACCTTTCTGATACATGTATACGACGTCATTTGGTATTCATTACCTACGCAAGCATTCTTCCTAAAATTCTTTAACTAATTTCAGGTAATATTCTCCAGTATTTTTGGGTTCATCCCTTAATTATTGTCTACCCCTCCGGAGAGTGTTGTTGTTGTTACGAAGATAATTATTGTTTGCATAATCTTTATAAAGTTTTGGGAATTTTCATGTTTTGCTTTTCTTTAAGTAAAATGATGAATTCATGGAACAAGGTAATAATTTTAAACCAGGTCCTTAATGGAACTGACAAAGCTTTCGTTAAAACATGTTACTGAATTATATATAACAATGCGTAGGCAGTTGTGTTAAAAAACATAGAAAATTAATCTTAGCGCTTGTCTTTATTTGATTATAATTTATAAAAACAATTTATTTGATAGAAGAAAATTAATTATCTGACAACGTTTATTTTTCAACAAGACATGTTTTCTGTATTGTTTTAAAGCTTTAGTACTTTAAACGAAAAGAGAAGCTTGCGGGGTAATCCTGGTTGAAATTAAGAAAATATAAACGTACAAAGTATGAAGACAAAAGGTAGATTAAGCAGTTGTTAAGGTAACAAGGAAAAAAATAATTAAATGTGATGTTCAAGGTGTCCTCTCCTCGGGCGAACAGTCTTCAAGGAACATGGAAACTGTTCCGAGGGATAAAGTTAATAAACCATTCTTCGGATATTTTATCCCGAAACTTTCTTAATGTCTGTCTACCTTGTACGCAACTTCTATCCGCTGACGCGCGGTTTCAGTATTAAATAAATATTGTATATTATGTATTCCTCCATTCTAAAATGTTAAAATATTCCGAAAAAAATATTTCCTTTTATGATCAAACTGTATCCTTGTAGTTTTCCCAATAACTAACTAATCAACCATCACGCCGTCTCCCCGAGAGGGTAGGCAGAAATAATGGACTGCCACACGTTAATACATGCGGCACTCCATCCTTCTCTTTTCTCCCTCGCGAGAGACGCGGTGTGATGGGTTGCGAACTTCATCGCCATCAATAGGCCGTCACCAATGACGACCTTCGTGGCAAAGTGGTAAGAGCTCTGACTTTCATAACGAAGGTCCCGGATTCGATTCCTGGCGATGGCAGTGTGATTATCACACTGTCTTTGGTCTGGTGTAGAATTCACGTGACAATAAAATGGCGATAGATTAGTTATCTATCACATTTCACGAGAATCAATATAATAGCTAAAAAATAAATTGTATACAGTAATTGGGTTCAAACAACCTGTTGTATAGATAAAAAAAAAAAAAATAGGCATCTCCCGCGCGCACTTCGATCGTCAACGTCTACAAAATAAATCTAAAACAAATGATATAAAATACAATCTTATAAAAAAATAACAAATAAAAAATATTTAACACATAATGTTCTTTTAGATGGTGCACTTGTCGTCAGCTGGACGATTGAATTTAATTTTTATTTTCCCAGTTAGTATATTTAATGCGAATGGTAGGTAATATTTCATAATGAAACTTATCATGGTAAGGATGAAAGTACTCGTAGAATAAATCCAGTAGAAATGAAATATATTAGATACGTGTGATAAATCTGTGTACGATAGACTGTCAAATGCAAATATATGGAATGAATTCAGTGCGAATGAAAGTATTATGAACAAATTAATGAAAATATCATTAAAATGATTTGGACACATGGAAAGAATGCATGAAGACAGAATGGTGAAAAAATTATATGTACATGACTTAAGCTGAACTAGATATAGAGGAAGTAGATCAAATCAATCAAATATTAAACGTCGGCCACGTGAGGAGTCGGAGAAAACGACGTGCGTGCATGTCACTACATATATGAGTGAAGAGGAATCCAGAGAAGTATCTCAGAATAGAATAATGTGGGAGTCCATTTCTTCTGCCTACCCATTTGGTAAGGAGGCGTGATGTTTACTTAGTAAGTTAATCATTGTACTCATAACCTGCTAAGTTTTTGTAACATTGTAAGTGATTATTTCATGAAAATATTATTGAATACATTGAGTTATTTACAGTACTACTGTTAGAAACATATTATTATTAAAAAATATAACTTGACAACCTTCGTGGAAAAGTGTTAAGAGCCATGGCTGCCACACCGAAGGTCATGGGTTCGATTCCCGGCGACGACAGTGTGATTGTCGCACTGTATTTGGTCTGGGGTAGAATTTACGTGGCAATAAAATGGCGATAGATTAATTATCTATCACATTTCATGAGAATCAATAGTTAAAAAGTTGTGCACAGTAATTGGGTTTAAATAACTTGCTTTATACAAATTTGGAAAGCAACGGGAAACTACCATATTAAAGGCTCAAGTGGCATCATAAGAACCAGCAAAAATGTTACATTTTGTCGTAAACTTATACATATAATACTTCTTCTTCTTCTTCTTCTTCTCCTTATAGACCTTTGGTCTGTTCCTGAAATCAAGCTGGCCTCTCTTGGGAGGTTGACTCTCAACTATCTCTCCATCTCTTCGGCGGTCTTCCGGGGGGACTGATTCTGATTCTGACTGGGAATCTGATGCGCCACAGCGTGTGGGATTCTGGTGGGATCCATCCTCTGCACGTGCGCATTCCAGTATCTTCTGCGTTGTCTGCCCCATCTCACGACATCTTCCACCTTGCAAATCTCGCGGATGGCCGTGTTCCTCACCCTATCTCGAATAGTCCTTCCTGCTATCATCCTCAGAGTCCTCATCTCTGCGTTTTTTTTTCGTTCTTGTGGTAACCGCTTTGGTCTCAATACTATATGTCAGTATAGGCCTTACGCCGGTTTTATATATTCTGAACTTACTGTCAGTTCTCATATACTTGTTTTTTTTATTATATAATACAGTGTGTCTAAATGAAACTGTGTTTGAAACGAGTTACAGCAGAGTTTTAACGAATGACCAAAACGTTAAAAATATTGCAAAATATATGCCCAGTTCCAACAAGAAGGGTTTTCAAATGCTGGTACCGTGTCTTTCTATTAAAAAAAAACACCTTCCTTAAGAAATTTAATTCAATAAAATTGCTCGCTCAGCTTCCAGTATGAACGTGAAGCAAAAACAGGGCATTTGCTCCCTCATCAATATTCAATAAAATGCGCCGGGTTAAGTGTTCTAGAAAAGTCGATTAGAGAATCCATCAGTGAGTAGCGAATGGCGGGAAATGTATGCAACATCGCGTGCTGAACTATGGGAAGTATTCGCCCTCCCCCAATCTTGTAAAGTGGAGTGGGCCTTGGATGGGAAACAGATTCGGAATGTGTGTCACCAGGATTTCTCGTAGGTATATGAAACAACAACAATTTGCAGAAAACTAGTCTGTTCATTGCATTGAAATTAAATGGTTCAAGAAAGTAATGAAAATTTCAAAATATAGAAATTCTCTCAGACAAAATACATACATGTTTATGTTTTTCTTTTTTATATACTCGTACTTTGTATATACAACACTTACCTATATCAAAAAAATAAAATTACATAGACATGTTTCGGACAACCAGTCCTTCTTCAGTGATACATATTAAAAAGATACAGAAGGTATATATGTATCTTTATAATATGTATCACTGAAGAAGGACTGGTTGTCCGAAACACGTCTATGTAATTTAATTTTTTTAATACTCGTATAAGTGTTGTATATACAAAATACATAAAAAAGAGAAATAAAGCATCATAACAACACAAAGTATGGCGAATTTAGACGAAAATACATATATATATATATATATATATATATATATATATATATATATATATATATATATATATATATATATATATATATATATATATATATATATATATATATATATATATATATATATATATATATATATATATATATATATATATATATATATATATATATATATATATATATATATATATATATATATATATATATATATATATATATATATATATATATATATATATATATATATATAGTTTGTTTTTTACATTATTATATTATTTAAAAATTATCCAATTTACACTAACTAACTAACTAACCATCACGCCGTCTCCCCGAAAGGGTAGGCAGAAAGAATGGACTGTCACACTTTTACTGATGCGGCACTCCATCCTTCTCTTTTCGCTCCGCGGGAGACGCGGTGAGATGGGTTGCGAACCTCATCGCCACCAAAAGGCATCTCCCGCGCACACTTCGATCGTCCGATACCCACAAAATAAATCTAAAACAATTTTTTTTTCCAATTTACACAATTTTAAATAAATACATGTTTTTTTAAAAATTATATATTAAGTTAAAATCCACTAATGTTAATGTCTTCGACCGGTTTCGATAGCTCGCGGCCATCTTCTGGTGATATGCACAAGTAGGTAGCGAGCTGCCGAAACTGTTCGATGACATAAACATTAGTAGATTATAACTAAATATATATTATCCATTTTTTTACATTTTTATTTTACAATGAACTTCTACCATATTATTTCTAATAACAAAATATATCTTTGATCTAGTTTACACTTTAAAAAAAAAAATACAATCACATATATAAAAAAAATAAAAATGAAGCTTTCATTAAAATTCGTGTTAGGATAAGTATTCATTTTAATGTACCAATGTAATTACAAAAACAAAGCGAATAAAATTAAAAAAATAAAAACCCATTTTTTTTTCTTTTGAGAATATCAGAAACATCTAATATTATTGCTATTGCTCGGATTTAGTTAACCTGCAAGTTAAAACTGTTAGGCCATTAAATCACTGTTGCTACAAAATGCAAACTAGAACGTTATGTATTTATATTGTAGTTGTTCATTATAAATCTACAAAATATAATCTACAATTAACATAACTGCGGTATCCTAACATAAATAATGCTTATAATATCAAAATTAGTATGATGTGTTTTTTTTTTGCTTAATGCCCAATTAATAAATGTTTACAATATACCTTCTAATAATATAACACGGAAAATGTTGTAAATAACATTCAAAACCCAATATGACCTTAATTTTCTGATTTTCCATACAGGTCACTTGCAGCGTAAAAGCCACATAATAGCATTACTCGCGTGTTCTGATTTTCCGTGGCTCAAGCCGGAATTTGGCCACATTTTCCTAAAGCAAAGTAAATTGCCGTAACCCAATGCCTAGGCTAATTAATGTGTCCGCCTCACGAGCGGATCTGACCGGAAAACAAGGGATGTCGGAAGAGGGAGCAGGGTTGTTTATAATCAATGAATTTCAATTTGCTGGTCCTTCTTGTGGGGAGAGCGTAGTACAAATTCTGAATAACGCCTTTACTTTAAATAAATTTATGCATTTTATCTTTTGTTTTGCGTGGTTTAGAAAAAGGTAAATGTACTTGACTTACTAACTAACCGTCACGCTACCTAAAAAAGAGAATGCAAAAGAATGGACTGTCACACTTTAACCGATGCGGCACTCCATCCTTCTCATTTTTTAAAAAATCAATCTCCATCATATGTATCGGGACAGGACAATAAATATGCATATGTATCGTGCCGCTGACAGTTGTGAGACAACCTGCTTCTAGTCAATAACTTACACTTCATAATTAACCAAATAGTTGATGGTACTCGTATATAGAAATCATGCTAAAAATCAAAAACAAAGTTTTCTGTACCACAAATGATGATATTCCTTGTATCGCCATATGAATAGTTTGGAGGCTAAGGCTCGCTATAGGCTGTAAAGAAATCGAAGAACAAGAAGAAGACGAATAATTTGACAATAACTAAAGTCGTGTAACCTGAATGTAATTAAGATTAAACAGCAAAACAGAAATTGCTCATTACTACAGATTTTAAAGAGGCGCCCATGAAATGAGCGAATTTGTGTATCTTTAAAATCTGCTGACAATACTGAAGAGTGATGTTCTCTCTGGTTTAATGCGAGCGAGGTGAAGTGATTAGATATAGAATTATAACTTTCTTACCATAAGTCCCGTCTGACACAGCATGTAGTGAACAGTCTGCGCCACGTCTGCCGCGTGCAAGTTGTTGTGATAGGGGTTTCGGTAGCGGCAGTAACCCTCCTCTATCCTACTCAGGAATGTCTCCAACGTGGACGGAGGGACCTGTGAAAAATTAGGGAACATTTTAAATAGACAGATAAGGTAATTAATGTTTCTTAAATTACCTTAAGTATCAAATTATGCTCCATTAGCTCGGATGTATAAAAACATCAACGCATTTAATTCTCGCTGCATTTTATAATGCCTTAGAAAGGCGAAACATGTCGTTCCCATAAAATTTAAAAAAACTTCTAGAAAAAAGACGTTTCATCCATAATAATAAATAACTACGGTGTTTAGCATTTAGTTTTTTTTAAATCGACTGTTCTAGCTTACAGAAGTTCAGCTCGTGTGCCTATTCCTCTTACGTCTGATGGGAACATTGTTGGAAGGTGATTTGGTGGGTTGTTAGTTTATGTGGTGGCATGATTTGTGTGGCCCGGAGTGTTCTTCTGAAGGTCAATCGATTTTGGGCGCTTGTGGCGGCTGGAGGTGTTTGGGTCGTAATTTGAGAGGTCTTTTTTTGTAGCGTTAGGATGTGAAGGGAGTCCTTTGTAAAAACGTTCGGCAAGTTTCAGAATGAATTCATCTATCATCGGGATTCCCGATTCTAGGTGCAGTTGTGTGATCCTGGTCCACGAAGGTGCACCAAGCGATAAACGGATAGCCTTATTCTGCAGTATTTAGAGTTTTCGTATGTGACTAGAAGCTGCATAGCCCTAGATTGGGGCTGCGTAAGTGAATTAGGAGTTTATTGTCGGTGCTTAGTTTACTGTTTCTAGCTAACATTGGTGCGTAATAAGATAAAATATATGAACATTGAGGACGCTGGAGAAGTATGTCAGGAAATAACGATGGGTAGTTAGTAAGTTAGGAATTTTACATTATTGTTCTTGAAAAAATAATGGTTTTTAAAAAAAAATATTATACTTAGATGTAGCCGTAGTAAAGCGAAACACGTAATTTTCATGTAAAATATAAAATATTATCTAATATTTTTGTGGTGGAAATCTCGGAGAGTGAGAGCAAATAAAGTTTTATCTTAAAACATGCATAACCATCCACCCACAAAAAATATATGTGAGGTGTTAGTTGAAATAGTGCTTTCATTAAAATCTAATATCACAGAAGCATGCGATATAATCATCAGCGGTGTTAGTAGTTGTTAATAATGTTCAATTTACTAGTTAAGTATGTAATAAAACGTTTTGGGCACAATAAAGAAAAATTCTAATTTGAAATGACACAATGCACCAACTCGTAAAAGAACGTGTTCGCGGATTGTAAAAACTAATAAACAGCGGACACGAAAGGGTTAAAATAAAGCACTGTTTGCTTCAATATAATGAAGACATTAAGGTCTGTTACGCACTGGCGCGGCACGTAGCGGCTTTATAGTTAAAACCTACGTCAAGCAAGAAAATTTCGTGTCAATTTTTACATTGTTCGTTTTTGTTACGTTGTTTGACCAACTAAAACAGTCGCCCGTGGATTGCCTACGTAAGACGCTTTGCAACGATAAATGTGTATTGTGTCTGACTTATTTTCACGCAACGTAATGCAGCTGGAACGATGCCCCATTTAAAATATAATATAAGTCTCATTTTCTTCTTCTTCTTAGTGTAGGCTTTGTAAACTGTTACTTAAGAGGAATTGACAGAAACAGAGCAAGAAATTCTGATATAAGAAATATCTGCAATGTGGAAGATGTCGTGCGATGGGAAAGAATGAGAAGACGCTACTGGAGAGATCATGTGGAAAGACCATGTTCTGAAAGACTGCGAGCTTCTGCAGCTGTCGATCCATCTCGCTGATGGTTTGCTCTGGGGTCGTCTACCTTGGAGTTGGCCGTGCAACACAATGAGGGGGAGTCACGATGGATCCATTCTCCTCACATATGCATACCAGTATCTTCTCCCTCGCCTTCTCCACCTAACGACAGCCTTGACCTCGCATATTTCCCTTATTCTTGAGTTCCTAATACGATCTCGTAGTGTCTTGCCAGATATGTTTCTGAGCGTCTTCATTTCTGACACTTTAAGCGCGTTTTTTGTGATTGCGGTGTCTGTCCTGCATTCGATCGCATGTCATGATGGGTACTTACGTACTATTTTTTAAATTACATTACACATGTAGTTACTGCATAAATTGTGTAAACCTTAGATAAAAAAAATTGTTTCATAAATATTATAATTCATTGATATGCTTGTTATCAACATACTACTCGTATGCTATATTTTTCTTCCAATAAAATTAAAATATTTTTTGAGTTCTCAATAATATTCTATAACAATAATTACTAACATAAGCAAAACCAAAATTATGACGAATCTGATGGTGCTTAAGAGATTGATAATCAGCTAGTAGAAGAAGTCGATTAATTGATGAAGGCCTCGGAAAACGTAGCACAATCAAATATTAAATGTCGGCCACGTGGGGAGTCAGAGAAATCGATGTGCGTGCACGATACGCTGTATGAATTGAATGCCGAAAAATCTAGAAAAGCATGCCAGGAAAGTATAGTGTGGAGGTCCATTCTTAATGCTTACTCCTTCGAGGAGACGACTTCATGGTTAGATAGTTTATTTAATAATTCTAAAAACAAATATAATTTATATAAAAACACTACATCTTACCGATGTAAAATTGATTGGTTTTATAATAAACAATTGATCAAGTTTGTGAAGCAGTTGATTTCGTAATAAACGGGACAAAGTTTGTGATTTTAATTCTATCAGTTTACGTCAATAGGAATACTTATTAAAGTCGAAGAATTTTGCTTTGAAAACGGGAAAATTAATATTGAACCTCTCCCAAGGGCCGTCCATAATAATTTGGATATTTGATATCAAACACTTCGCCCTGAATATTTTAATCCAATCTTAATTCCATGAATAATCATTGTTCCAAGAATTTCGAAATACACTTTTGTTTGCGACAACAGTGAGATAAAACAATATAAACAGATTTTTATAACTTAGTTTCAAACCGAGACTTTTTTGATTGAAGCTTTATAAAGAGTTGAGTTTTAAAATAAAGCATCGTATTTTTAAGAAGATGCAAGATATCAGTGGTAAAAATTCAATTTAAAAATGCAAATGCAACCCCGTTCTCTTTGTGTTGTTTGGCATGGAGGAATTAAGCATTGTGGTCGTAAGCAGTTCTTTTGCATTTCACATATTATTCATGTTGAAAAAGCATTTTGCATTTTTACGAATGGCTCTGATGGTTGTAAAAATATAAAAAGGAGTTGGAGTTTAGCATAAGCTCACAATATTCGTACTAAAACGTATGAGATTTTTTTTGGTTGTTTGTTTGAAAATGGAATGCATTTCACAGTATGCGAGGATTTATTAAATTGCTTCATATTTGAAATTAAAACCTTTGTTTGCACAGAGACAAATTTTTGAGGATAATTTTGTTCACACGTTACATGGAAATGTGGATTGAAACGGATAAATTTGTTATTTGGAATGAAAAAAAGTATACTTCGATGATACGTTTGTATACACACTGAATTTTTAGTAGTCAAAGAGCAGCAATTATATAAAAAATATGATATATATTGAAGAGAAGATAATTCTACGTATTTTTATTTTTCAATGCATTTTTCATTATACTTAAGGTAAACTGAGACATTTCACTAAATTGCATTTGCAGATGAAGATCTGATTATTTTAGTACATTTATTAATGATTTAAAAATGAATTTTGCTAAATTAAAAAAAAATCATATGTTAGATATTGTTTCTAGAACAATGATGTCAACTCCACATTAAATGATTAATGCGAATGAAAACGTTTGCTTTTTAGAAGTTTTATTATATTAAGTGTAGAATGGGAAAGACATGCTTCGCCTTGCTAGGATACGTTATCCTAAGCTATGGGAAATAAATAATTTACCTAAAGTACATACATATTCGTATTAATTTTTAATTATATTATATGTTATTAAAATAAGCCGTCATATTTTTCTCGTTAACCTAGAGTATAAAAATAACATAAAATATGCACAACATAAATTAAAAATATTTTTATAGAAAATTATAAGGTATTAGATTTATGTATAAGTAAAATGGTATACAATATTATGTAATATACAAAAAGGCAGTGCACAATGGTTTTCTTGTACCGACTCTTCTGTATGGAGCGAAGCGAAGCATGGAACTGGTAAAAGAAGGATGAAAGTAGAATAAATGCAGTAAAATGAGATCTCTTAGACGAATGCATGGAAAAATATATGCAAAATAATGAAAGGAACATTAAGATAGTTTGAACACATGGAAAAAATAAATGAAGAAAGAATACTAAAAAAAGTTTATATGAACGATGTAAATGGAACTAAAAATAAATGAACACCGAGGAAAACGTGGCACGATCAAATAAATCAAATATTGAATATCGGTCACGTCAGTAGTCGGAAAAATAGACGTGCGTGCATTTCACGATGTAGGAAAGAAAAGTGTTGCAGTTCATTTCTGCAAACCCCATCAGGAATACGGCGTGATGGCTATTTTGTAAGTTAGTTTGTTAGTTAGTAATTATTATATATTTACATATTTTCAGTGTGGTCGTATTTTCACTTTGATCTTTATTCAAAGAACAAAGTTTTTCAATGTACACATTTCTAAATTGATTTCAAGGTTTCGTGCGATTTCAAGACGCCGTGGGTCTTTTAATGGGCTTGAGGTGAACAGCTTTGAGGGGTACGTACCTTGAATTTGTGGATGATTCCGTATCGATTGAGTAGATCGTATCCTAGGTACTTGACGGGCTGGCTATTGGCCGCTTCGCTCAAGGCAAATACATCAAACGACCAATCGTCGAGAGTCTGAAAGGGCAAAGGAAAACAGAATTACTCAAACGTTCATTAGTATTATAGTACAATTATGATTAACAAATTGAAGTCTGGAGCACATAAGAAAGAGCACTAATATACAATTTCAAAGACAACAGAAGTGTTGCAATCAAATTATAATAAATACGAGGGTCATCCGTGGAAGTATTACCCGTTTACGCCGTGCGGAGCGCTGGCGAATAGAGTAGCCGCCGGACAAGTACTAACACGTTCAGTTATATTTCAGCTGTCTGTGTGCAACGCTATATCTCGCAGGTATTGACTGTGTTGTTTTTGTGAGTGTTAATAATGTTTTAAAAAATAGTTAACGCCGCCAGTTGTGAAGTTAGAGCTATGATTAAATTTCTCAACGCAACAAATGTGTGATCTTGAGTACCACCATCGCAAAAATATTTGAATATTAATCGAAACATCGACTAAAAAATTCATATGATAATTGAATCACAATTAATAGAGTCTTATTTATAGTTTCTTGAAAAATGATGTAAAACTCTATATTAAATAATTAATATTACTTAAAACGTGTTGTTTTCAAGGAATTTTATTTCATTTTTTATGGAATAACATGTTTCGCGCTTCTAAGGCATTATTAAATGTATATATTAATATTACATCTGATAATGCCTTAGAAGGGCAAAACATATCATTCCACATAAAACTTAAAACTCTTAAAAAATAGACGTTTTCATTTATATTAATTATTAAGAGAGCCAATTGACTTATAAATAATGTAACATTGAAATATTTAAGAAACCGTATTTTGGAATAAAAAAAAACATTCAATTATAAAATCTTTTTGAACAAACTAGGGAATGCTTGCTCCTTAAATATCTTACTTGCTTTAAACATATTGTTGTTTAAGAATACGCCTCTTTTCTGTTAATGAAATGTAATATTGTGTATCAGTTTTGTCCATAAACTCTTGTACCTATACTAAATTATCAATTCCTTGGTAGAAAAAAAAATTGATAATGCCTTAGAAGGGCAACACATGTCATTCCCATAAAATACAATAAAACTTCTAGAAAACTGACGTTTTCTATATATACAGATAGAATACTGTTAGCTTGAAGTCAGTTTGAGAACAAATAAAAAATCAATTAATTATAACATTTACATATTTATACTACCACAGTAACATAACCCAAAGATAAGAGGATCTGCCCGGAAAGTTGTGGGATTAAATCCTGCCAAAAGTATAGGGATTATTTTAAATGAGAGAATTAATCTCAAACGTACTCGATCCTATCAAATTTAGAATATCTATATTCTTATATTTAACCATCCCATATATTTGAATAAATTCAATGGATATGAGATCTCTATGGATATATGATAAATCTCTACATGATAGAGTGTAAATGCAGATATCAGAAGTGAATTTAGTACGAATGAAAGAGTTCTAGTGCGAATGGAAGACGAGGCGTTTTTTCGACGATGGATTCATCTATTGCCAGAAAGATGGGAACAGCAGTGGCTAACGATGGACAATATTTTGATTGATGTGTTTATTTTTATTTTACTTTTTCAAATAAATGCGATTTTTATACAAAAAACGGTCCGAACTTTCCAAAACACCCAATATAATATAGATTCACATAAATAGTAATGAATAATTTCCATTATAAATGTACACTTGTGAATTGATATTTTGATAGGGTTTCAAATATTTTTCGTTCAGCCCCACTTGTTATTTAAAAAATTATAATGCGACCCGTTTCATAAAAAGCTTTGTGACCTCTGGACTATAAAATATTAAAAGGGTAAACTTCTAATATTTTTATCGGTATTTTGAAGAAAAAATTATATTAATAAACTTTTTCACCCAGAAAATTGAAAAAAAAAACTTTCATAGTTAATATCCATCTACAAATTTATTACATGTTTTAATATTCACTTGAAAAGATAATAGGTTCACAAAATGGGTGGTCCCGTCCCCGAGCGTTGAAGCCTTCTAAAATAAAATTATAAATTTTTGTGTAAACGTTTTGGTTGTACCATATTTATAATGAAAAAATATTATTACTGTACACATTTACCGAGTTCCAAATTATACAAGTTTCAAAATTTTGGCTAAATGTTGATTCACATGTCTCTTGATATTAAGTAATTCTAACATTAAATAAAATAGGTAGAACAATTAGCTTCTCTAAAACGAGTTAATTCAGCTGGGATTCTTAAAAAAATTAGTTCTCTGATAATTGAAAAATAATTGTCAATATTACTGCTAAGTTTTTATTTTATATTTTATTAAGTATTTCAGCATAAATTGGACAAAATTTTTAACAGTCCACAGTTTTATAATTTTTGCGTTCAACAGAAAAAAATAGAAAAAATTATCAAATTGCGGAATTACAATAAAATAATTTACTAATAATGGAAAACATACACAATTATGCAAAATTAAAAAGTTTCTAAAACAACAGTGCAAAACTCTATTAAACATTAAATATTGATGGAAAAGTCTTTTGACATTAATTAAATCATATAATAGACAATATGTGCACCATCTAAAAAGAACATTTTGTGTTAAATTATTTTGTTATGTTATTTTATTTTATATCATTGTATTTTACATTAAGTGTTTCAGAATTATTTTGTGGATGTTGGAAGATCGAAGTGTGCGCGGGAGATGCCTATTGGTGGCGATGAGGTTCGCAACCCATCACACCGCGTCTCCCGCTGGGCGAAAAGAGAAGGATGGAGTGCCGCATCGGTTAAAGTGTGACAGTCCATTCTTTCTGCCTACCCTTTCGGGGAGACGGCGTGATGGTTAGTTAGTTAGTTAGTTAGTTAAGTCTTTTGATTTTGAAGTATACGAGTATATACATCTTCCAAAAAAAATTTGTCATGCATGATCACAAATAACAAAGGTGGAATGGGGAATGTTGTAATTACATAAAGCGTGTGCTTAACCCAACCAATGACAGGTCATAAGTCCTGTAAACACCTTGATCATCCATGTTCAGTTTCCAGTTTACATCTTCGTCTCTATTGAGATTCAATTAAAAGTTTTATTTTATTATATGGGAGCGCATTGACCTGCTAGGGTATTATTATATAATATATTGCCTCAGTAAAGCGAATCATATAATTTCTATAAAACTTCTAGAAATCTAACATTTTCATTAATACTAAAGACGAATGTTTTTACGTAATAATCGTTCGTTTTCAAGAAGTAATATTTATGGAAATGACATGTTTTGCCATGCTTAAGAATTATCGTATTATTTTTCTGAAATTTCTAAGCAAGGATGTCTCTCGTCTCGTGACAAACATTTGACAAACATCTTTGAAAACATATAAAAGAAAATTGATGGTTTGGACACATGGAAAGAATGAATTAAGAAAGGTGGTAAAAATAGTATATACTAATGATGTAAATGGAACTAGAAATAGAGTAAGATCGAGGAAAACGTGACACGATTAAATAAATCAAATATTAAATGTCAGCTACGTGAGGGGTCCGAGAAATCGATGTGCATGCATGACACAATGTATGAATATTGAGGAAACGAGAGAAGTATGGCAGGATAGAAAAGTGTGGCAGCTAATATTTTTGCTACCCCCCCTTCGGGGAGACGGCGTGATGGTCAGTTAGTTATAAAAATATTTCAAGGAAACAGATGCTTATTTAATGTGTAGTTTTACATTATTGTTTGAAACCATAAAGATTATTATGTGTTCGTTTTCAATGTCAATTTATAGGCACAACAAATATTTTTACGTTAGTACTTGTTATGTAACCTCGGTAAAACTTTTCAAGGGTACTTAAATATAATATATTAAAATATTTATCTACAATCTTTATTTCGGCTGTAAAACTGATCAGCGATATAATGGCGCCTCGATAATAACACTAAAGTTTGGAGAATTTTAAGAGTAGATCTCTGGTCATAATAAATTGTTCCTAACTTCACTGTAGTTTGTGCTCGTATCTCTCTTCATTGTCTGATTTTCACCAGAGACTGAAAATCGTAAAATTTAATGTCAGCTCGCGATATCTCCATTATTTAGATGATATGGAGAGATGACGTCTACGAAGAGAAAGCATTCAAAAGTTTTTTTTCCGCCGCTCGAAACCAGCTGTCAGTTAAAAGCTTTAAGTCTCTAAACTTCACCCCGGTTCAAATTCATCCGAACATACATTGTAAAAGCTTTTGTTTAAACTTAAGTTTTATTTAAAATGTTTGAAAATAATTTAGAAATTAAAAACGAAATAATGTATCATCAAAGCGGTCTAAAGTAAAATTGGATTTTTAAATGCCATTATCTCGACGTTTCGGTGAACGTTACAAGTTCCACATTCAAGGAAATGATTAGTTCCGGTCGTAATTGATATCGATATACCAAAGTCACAAAAAATGTAACTTTTTCAACCGTGACAATCTATGGAAATGTTAATTTTTTAAAACTTTATTGAATATGATATTACTTTGATGAATATGATCATTTTCTAGATAAATGCTGTGATTCTGCCAATGTAAAATGAAGGAAAAAGTAAACATTGAAATATTGATGGAAGATAGTAAGATCGATTGCAGAAAATATGTATAATTTTTTGATGATTTAGAGCAAAAAATATAATAGTAAAAAAGCTTACGATTAGAGTTTAGATGGGATTTAATATTATTTATTTTAATATAACCAAATTGTTAACATAACAAACAATGTGCCGAGAAACTACGAGTGACCCAAAGAGCCATGTAAGGAATAAGCCTAAGAGACAGATTCAGAAACGATACAATGAGAGAAAAAACAAAGGTCACTGATATCATCCACCGGGTAGCGACTTTAAAGCGGCAAAAAGCAGGTCACGTAGCCAGAAGCTCGGACGAAAAATGGACAAGAAGACTGCTGACTTGGAGACCGTGGACGGCAAAGAGAAGTGCAGGGTGACCGCAATTACGGTGGAAGGATGAGCTGAACAGACATGTCAGAATAACCTGGATGCAGTCTGCACAAGACAGAGTGACGTGGAAGCAAATGGAGGAGGCCTTTATCCAGGAGTGGACGGGAATAGGCTGAAGGAGAAGAAGAAGAAGATACATGTTAAAAAAAAAACAATAAATGTGATAGACGTCAAAAACGCTGGGGCCCTTAATACGAAAAAATATTATTGAAAGATTTCGAGAACGATTGGTGAATCGTACGAAGATTTACATGTAAGAAGCTACATTAACATACGAAGCCCATGACATATGGCGCTCCATTTGAGGAAGATAGTGTATCTACTTACAAAAAAATATGCCTAATGCCCTCCTCCAGAGTTCCCTTACAATTTTACGCAAGAAGACACATTCTGTATGAGCGATGAAACATGAGTATTTACATAGTACACCGCACAAGTTATGGTGGCTCTTGTGAGAGGGGTTGATTGATGACTCCAAAACGGACTGAAGAAAACTTCCTTTCTTTTGTGCGCTCTGAGTGTTTATGACAAATATCTCATATAACGTACTCCATTTCATGCGCGATTTCGAGAGCTTATTGAGAGGGAAACAACAACAAAGTGTACGCGGTTGATGGTTTGTAGCGAACTCTTGGATCCTTTGTAGATCTCGTATTTAAACAGGCATTATTCTAAACTACGTTCCGTGAAATTTCTCATAAAATATTTGCGCACACGTAGTGAATGTTTAAAATTTGTCAACGCACAAGAAAAACGAGATGAACTAAGAACTATGATAATTTTTCAATATTAAAAATATATTATACCAAAGAGATACGAAATCATAACGATATAAGATGCATCGCAAAATTTTGTGCAGAATTATTTGGACCAATATGATCAGCAACATAAAAATTCTCTAGAGAACCAGACTTGATAAGGAATTGTTAGCCAATATTAAAGCCTGTATGGTATATTTAGGACATGAACTTAGAGGAAAAAATATGAATTGCTGCACCTCATAATCATTGGAGGCAAACTAGACAGGGGACGAGGTGTTGGCAGGGGTGGAATCTCTTGGCTCCGCAACGTAAGGACTGTACTTGATTGAAAGGCGTTGAGGAGCTGTTTGGAGCTTTCAGGGCCAGGACGCCTACTATCAAGTGATAATCAACGTCGGGGGGATCAAAGAAGAACGATAATTGGTCGGAGCAAAGGCACAATTGTTTTATAATACCTTAGTAACGATTTCGTATAAGTATATTGTATTTTTTTTTATCTGTATAGTCCGAAAGATAATTGTGAAAATATAATGTTTTGCAAAAGTTATTCAAATTTGAATCCACAACTCAAAGTGAGGACGAATATTTATATCATTCGTCTTTTCCTTTTTTCATATACTTTGTATACACAACACTAACTTAAAAAAAATTAAATTACATACCAGACATGTTTCGGACAACCGGTCCTTCTTCAGTGATACATATTATAAAGATACATATTTAAAATATTATAAAATTGTTTACAAATATGATCAGTTTTAACAGATGTGAAACTGATCATATTTGTAAACAATTTTATAATATTTTAAATATGTAACTTAGGGTGTCCCTTATATGGGCTAAAATTTTTTTTTTTGATTATTGAAACGCATACCCCCTAATTATGTTTAATTGTCTACTAGTTACTGAAATACAAAATTTCAAATTCCTACGTTAATTCTAACCCGTGCCGACTTGCCCTCAAAGTTTTAGAAAATAGGTGATTTAAGTGTCTCTTAAATGTAGTTGTAGATGATCACTTAAAACCATTATGTTAGATAAATATTGATGAAAACATATATTTATATAGTGTTCTTTTTGTAATTATCAAAAAAGATCCAAATTTATATTTATTTACTTGGATATTTCCTCTTCAAAGTCTCTTTTTTTACAGTCTGGGTAATTTTTTCTATGTTCTTGCACACAACATAATATGAACTGCTTATGTTCTTCATCTGCGATAGTCAAATCATGAAAGTCTGTCATTAGATTAACAGCTCTTTTAGCTCTGTCATTTACTGCTTTTAAGCTAGTAACCTTCTTTTTAGCTTCCACAAACGCCGCGCTGTCTTTCTATGAAGATACAACTTCTTGAAGGAAATTACTATCAAGTTTCAGCTGTGAAAATAAATCTTTACTTTTTACAGAAACAAAATCACTCAAAGATTTCTATAAAACAAGATAACAAATACTTGTAGTACCTATAAATAAAACAAACAAGTTCTAAATTAAATACCAGATTAAACACTACTTACGTACCATATAGAGAGCCAGACATCTGTTTCTTCGATGGAACATATATCTCTTTCCCGAATCACCAAAACTTTCTTTTTGTAAGTTTTCTGCAATGTTTCCATTGGTCTGCTCATCAACGTTATCATCAAAAATTAAAAGGACGGCTATTTCCTCTGACAAGTACCTACCACAAATGTTTGTGGTACCACTTGTTTAAAGCCGCTTTGGAAATTGTCAAATTCTTCGTAATCTTTTAAGGTCTTTAAAAACACAAAAATCTCGATTCAGAGCTTTTATCGCCAAACTACATTCAAGGCAGGACTTCACACAAACTACCACAATAAATTAACAAACATCTCGTAAAGCTTGTTTGTCCTTAGTGCACATTTTAAACTGGGACTGTAGCAAACGTATTTTTAAGGAGTAAATAGCTCTTGCCATCCATCGTGCTTGATGCATTGGGCCAGCAGGTATAATTTTTATTTTATTTTCATTGCCTCCACCCAGAAAAACAATAGCAAGCTCAATGAGTTCTCTATAATCATTTCGTACAATCGATTTTGCGATTCAAACGCACTTTTGAGCATCAGTTCTTATATATGATGGCGGCCAACAAAGAATAACAAATCTCTTTCTAGTTTTAGCACACAAGCTCCGTTTAAGTATCCTGTATAAGATGCTGTCATATCACAGCACATTAAAGAGCATCGGCGTGTGCGGTATCGAATAAATTATCTAATTCAAGTTGAAAGTTCTCTTCGCGGCGCCTATGTAAGTCCTGAATCTTCTTGCTATTTTTGGCAGTTCTCGTCAGACCTGATAAAGATCCACTAACTTCTTAACATAATTACAAAAAGCTCTGGTAGGTATTCTAGCCTTTTTTCAGAACATATTGGACTCGAGAATGACAAGATTTGCGCTTTCATTAACATTCAAATTAACTTCACGTATGTTGAAAAATAGAACTGCGAGAACTTGACGATTAGGTAGTTGTTTACACCTGTTATTTGGTGATTTACTTCACCAACCAAGAAAATAATTTTTAATTGCTTCTTAGTTCCACTGACATCTTTGAAATATAAAACAATCCGTGGTTACTACCCGACAAGCTGAAACTAAATAATAATAACAACGACAACGCGCCGCTCCTGTGACGCAATTTGTATGGGACATCTTTGCGCGCAAGTCGGCACGGGTTACACTGTTCCGAATAAGGAAAAAAAATGGTTTCGGATGTTTTAGGCCCAAATGAATAAAACAATAGCCTATGCATTGTAAAATTAAAACTTTGAAAAATAAGGGACACCCTAATTGTAACTTTATAAGATGTATCACTGAAGAAGGACCGGTTGTCTGATATGTAATTTTTTTTTAAAGTTAATGTTGTATATACAAAGTATATAAAAAAGAAAAAGACATATAAAACACAAAGTATGGCGAATATAGAATAAATTATATCATTCGTTTTAAACATATATTTCTAATCGATGCGTACGTTATAGACACATCACCCTAATCTTGTTCTTAAATTTTTCTATAGCTTGTATTTGTATATAGATTTTACATTATTAGTATTGTATATAGATTTTACAAAATATTGTGTTAAATAAATTTCAAACAATTCGTATAAGATGTTAACGAAATGCACTTAGTTGTTTTGAAATGTATCTGCTTTTATTTCAACCTCACTCGAAAAAATAATATCATAAAACCTTTGATATGTCATGTTTTTAAAATGAAACTAATAAACATTTAATTTCTTAATGTAAAAAAAAGGTTTTAATTTTCTAAGGTCGCAACAACAAAACAAAAGATTAAATCTAAATGTCGGCCATGGGTATTTTTAGGAAAAAAAAAAAAACCGAAGGAATATGAAGGTCATACGTAAAAGGGCTCACAGAAAGCCTTTCGTATTGGAGAAAATCAATTATCGCATGAAATTCTCCATAAAGCGTGTAATTAAAACGGAAATGTTTCAAACATTAAGTTAACATTGAAACGCTCTGTATCGCCCAATAATCTTATGAATAAAAGCTCAATTAAGTCAAAGACAGGGAATTTACTGAATATGTTCATCGATCACAAAAGAATAAAAGATTTACACAGGACAATCAAAAACCTTTGAAGGATAATGGTATCAACGAAATGTTTAATATATTAAGCTTTAAGATAATGAATCTTTGATTACTATTATTTGTTCAGCCCTTCGATCTGCTTTGCTTTTATTGGTACATAAAATTGGTTTAGCCTTCATCCGCATGACCTTAACATTTATTATAATGACTCCCTATTACTTGAATAACTCATTTCGTCTCTAATAAACTGTCTTAAGTATCGATCTTTAATATCAAATTAGATGGATGCAATAAAAATGTAGGATTGAATGTTTTATACTGAAGAAAATATACGATTTTCATTGCGTTTTTATATACTTTAAGGAAGTGATATGTGCCTTTTGGTAAGGTATAATTAAATGCCATTTGATATGTGTGCCTTAGTCTAAAGGGATCAAATAAAACTGTATTACCAAACCATATACTCGTATTATATATATTAACCTATTCTTCTACTTCTTTCGGTGTCTTGTCAGATCCTCCCGACATTGACTCGAGTGAACACTTGAGAGTAGGTGTCAATGTGCCTGGCAACTCGAAAGAGCTCAGACGCGCTTATGCTAGACCAGTTCCATAAATACTACAAGTCCTGATGTATAGTACATATGTATGAGGTATGCATGTGAAATGATCTAACGATGAATCTAAGAAGTCCAAGATTTTCAAAAATTACAATTTATGACAGTCTAAAACATTAGCGAGAATGCTGAAAATTTGGAGCAAGATAATGAGTTTGTGTATTTGGGTAGTATGTTAATAAAAGATAGGCGATTGGAGAGGGATATTAAAAGAAGTGTTGGGGCAGGCAACAAAGTGAATGGTGCACTTAAAGTTGTCATCGCAAACAAAAAAATATCCAAAAAATCTCAAATGGCAGTGCACAATGGTGTTCTTGTACCAACCGTTATATTTGGAAGCGAAGCATGGAACTGGCAAAAGAAGGATGAAAGTAAAAAAAAACAGTAGAACTGAGATCTCTTAGACGAGTGTGTGGATATTCTGGGTATGAAAGAGTGTCGAATGATAATATAAGAAGTGAATGCGGTGTGAATGATGGTGTTATAAACAAAATAATGAAGAAAAGTTTGGAGTCAGAGAAATCGACGCGCGTTTATGACACGATGTATGAATATTGAGAAAACGAGAGAAATATGTTAGTAAGAAAAGTGTGGCAGTCCATTCTTTCTGCCTTTCCATTTGGGGAGACGGCGTGATGGTTAGTTAGTTCAGTCCCTTGTATTGCGGAGCCAGAAGATTCACCCCCTGCCAACACTTCGCCGACCCTCTATTTTACCCTCAATGATCAGGTGCAGCGATTCATTTTTTCTCTCCTCTAAGCACATGACCTAAATAAGACACTAGTTAATAATGAAACTACAACCTTTTTATATTTTTCTTTTTATATACTTTGTATACAACATAAACAATATTAACAAATTAAAATTAAATATCAAACTTGTTTCGGACAACCCGGTCCTTCGTCAGAGATATTATAAAGGTTTAAATTTTTTTATAAAATTGTTTACAAATATGATCAGTTTTGACAGATGTTATAAATATTTATTTTGGAACGTTGATGCTATTGTCATAACAAATATTATGAATAAATTTAAAATTTAAAATATTAATTTAAAGATCTTATTGGGGTTCAGATAATTAATTACAACAAAGAAACTAAACCAAAGATTGCACTTGACGTTGTCATCAAAACATTTTGAAAGTGCTTTAGAAGGGCGAAAGATGTCATACATAAATATACTAACTAACTAACTAACCATCACGCCGTCTTCCCGAAAGGGTAGGCAGAAAAAATGAACTATCACACTTTTACTGATGCAGCACTCCATCCTTCTCTTTTCGCTCCGCGGGAGACGCGGTGTGATGGGTTGCGAACCTCATCGCCACCAATAGGCACCAACGGTGGATTCGTGGAACATAAATTAAATAGACAATATGCGCACCATCTAAAAAGAACATTTTGTGTTTAATTTATTTATTTTGTTATTTTATTTTATATCATTGTATTTTTTTTATTTTTTATTTATTTATTTTGTGGGTATTGGACGATCGAAGTGTGCGCGGGAGATGCCTACATAAATATTATAATACAACTCCTTGAAAACTATCGTTTTTCATACATATTAATAATTTAATATGGAGTTTTACACCATTGTTCAAGAAACAATAAATAAGTATAAATGGAGATTCACCTTTAGAACTTTGACGACATCGGGCGGGAACTGCATCATGGCGGAGTTGGAGACGCGCCTGTAGATGCGGTCGACGAAGATGCCGGCGCGGATGGCGTGCGCCACGGAGCGGAACTTGGGCTTCTCGTCCGCCTTGCGCCGCGTGGTGGCCAGCTGCCGCGTGAAGGTGGACGCCAGCCACTCGCGCACCTCCGGCGGCACGGCGTCCGGCTGCACCTCCGACAGCTCGTCATCCTCGTCGGCCAGCCGCCTACGCGCACCACACACTGTTACAATGGCTCCTCGACCACCGGTGCACGACGGCCTGATGCATTGCGAGAGTGAGATACGAGTACACTAAGCTACGATAATGGCTCGCAATGGAAGGGTTGTTGATCATATCAATGAGGTTACACCGAACATTGAAGACAAAATGAGAAATGCGTACACACTTACCATTATATTTATTCAAGTTATATTTGGTAAAACTAACTATAAATTTGTGAAGAATAATGTAAAAAAACATTTTTTTCTATCGAAAAAGTTATGTAAAAATTTATTAACCTTCTCTTGTTGGTGCTGTGAAGATAGTTAACAATTTAATTCTTTATATTTTTTTAACATTTGTTATGAATATTGGGCGAAGATGATTAAAAAATGTATGATTTGAGCCGAATTTAATTCAAACACTTACGTATGAATATTCTATTTTTTCAGATGTTAGATTTTTTATTTGGAATTGTGTGGTAAATACACAGCGCCGTAAAGCACAATCCTTTTTAAGAATAGTATGAGAAAGGTTATATAAAATTAAACTTAATTGATTTAGAAAAGATGAAAACTAAAAATATGTATATTTAATTAACTACTTCTACTTTTGTTTTTATTTAGACAACGACCGGTTTCGCCAGGCTCGCTGGCATCGACAGACTGGTCCACTGACCCAATCTGTCGATGCCAGCGAGCCTGGCGAAACCGTTCGCTGTCGAAATAAAGACAAAAGTAGTTAAAAAACATCGTTTTATTTAATCAGTATATTTAATTGTTTAAATATATATTAAAACTGCTCTAAACTTAGTAATAATATGAATTCGTGCATTAAAATCTATACTTTGATGTAGCTCGATTGGTAAAGTGCCATGTTCGAATGGCAATTTTTACAGATTCGAGTCAGGACTTTATCGGGGCATGTTTTTTTGTGTGTACGCAAAAAATTCGTCCATTATAATAAATAAGTTTGATTTAATCTCACTCTTGCAATACACCCGATACATAAAATAGTAAAGTTATAATCAATAAAGGTTTAAATAAGATTTGTGTAAAATAAAAATGTTAATCAACAAAATAAAAGCGTTAATCAACAAATTTATAAACAGAGTCACCCAAAAATTAATAAAACATAATTGTTATTACTAAATATACACACCAGTACCTGTCTACTAATAAAATGTGAAATATATGATACTTTACTTAAAACAATAACGGTTTTTAGTAATTGTTTCGTGTCTTTTGTAATAATGTTTTATAATTTGTCATAACGTTTTTTTCCACAGCTGTAAACATTTATCCATTGTCAAATCGGTTCCATTCCTATCATTATTTTATAAGGGCAATTATTCTTCTATTTAAAATTCGCTCGGATCAAAGTATGCAAAGGTGGTTTAAAAGCAAACCTTCAGAGTGAGAGATGCTTCATTGAATATAATGTGAAATTACTAAATATTTTTTATTTATATTTCAAAAGAAACCAAAAAATTCAATGGCATGTTTCTGGGTAATTTATACAATTTATAAAAAATCCCAATATTTAATAACGTATTAAATGTCTTCAAAGAATATTCAAGCGTGTTTGTGTTCGAGAGTATAGAATGATTCTGAAAATGATCAGCTGACTGTTGATTGTTGAATGAATGTTAATTTATATTGTTTTTGAATATCAAATTTAAGAATGTCAAAAAAACGTACCGCGTATTATTAATTTAAACCTCAAATTAGTTTCTAGATTGGTGAATATGAAACGTTGAAATGAATATTGAAATATTTGTAGCTATATAGGCACCAATTTGGGAGTTTGTGAGTAAATGGATATATAGTATTCAAGCTTTTGAGATTCCGTCTGAAACTACGACTATTTGAATAAGGCCACACCGGGGACTTATTGAGTATGCGAAAGTTCAAATATTCTAATACTTAATGAGAATTCAGTGACAAATTATAACTTCAAGTGGTTAAGTTACAACATTTAAATGAGATTTTCATCTGTACAGTCGTGGTGAGGGAATATGTTTTTAAAATTTTATGCTTAAATATTTTATCTATTTTTTGATGAATTACCGAATTTTTTTTTATCACTTTCGTGTTTAATTTTCTAAACACAATTCGAAGGGTTTACACCATCATCATAGGGAGAGCAAAATAAACACAGTTTAGATATAAACGCATAGTTTAAATTGTTTCTTGAATAATGATGTTAACTTTATATTCAATAATTAATACGAATGAAAACATCTGTTTTCTAGAAGTTTTATTATATTTTGATGAAGATAAAAGTGTAATACCTAGAAATATTTCTAGAAAATACACAGAAAAGTGAAAAAAAAAGGATTTAATTATAATAACGACATTGTGTAATTCCTAAATATGAACTTATTAAGTTTATAAAAAAATGACTATTTAGAAGAAATATTTAAAGATTTACAAAATAATTAGTGCTGTGTATTTGTGATTAATAAAAATCTTTTACGTGTATAACTAGATCTGAAATAATGTTGAAAAATATTTTTGAATTTATTATTTCAAAGTTCTACAAATGATATTATGGTGATTAATTGAAGGTCAATTGTAAATAACGTAAGTAGAAAAAAACCTTGATAGTGTATATTTTGTTTTATTCCACTAATTTTTTTTTCGACAGCATGCTGCCATCTTCTGGCAAAAACGATTGGAATAAAACTTATTAAATATTATAACAGATTTTTTATAGTGTTCGTTACCTTTAAATGTGGTGAATAAATATCAAATGAAGGATTAAAAAACTGTGTAATCAAAATATTTTCTGAGATTAAGTTGTGTATAAAATTTGTGACAGAAAAAATACAAATATCGTGTATGTACTCCATAAATTGTTATTTTGTTGATAATTTATTAATATATACCTACTTGAAAAATAAAATGTATATTAAAAATTGTTTAAATGAAGCATTTAAAAATTAAAGAAACTTTGTTTTTAACTGCGTCATGTTTGTGAAAAAAATATGTGCTTTCTAGTGCTATGCTATGTATTTGACTAAGTTTTGCCAGATTCTAATTATTTTTTTGACAATGCTAATGATTACATAATACTTACCATATAAAATACATAATTCTACCGGTTTAACCATTTTGTTTTAAAACCTAAGCAAAATGCCTTGTCAATATAAAAAATATGATTAAAAAGTTCTACGCTGTGTGAATTAATATGATATTATAGATAGCATCGTATTTGTTTTAGTTTCAAATAATACATTGATAAAATATGTTTAAAAGAATTGTATATTTTTATTTAAATAAAAATAATATTGAATGATTTTTCGTTCGATTGTAATGAAAACATTTCTTCTTTTCAAAACAATTTTGATGGCAATTGAGTGAACAAATATTGGATATTTCAAAAATAAAATCATACCATATGTGAACATGCTCAATTCTCCTTTGGGATGGCTCGTTGGCTTGTCTGAGACATAATGTCAACTGCCTGATGGCTGTTCTCAGGAACATTTTATATATGACAATATAATAACGAATTAATTTTTTTTTGTATTTTCCTAAGGCCCCGCTACTTTCAGGCCAACTTCTCAGTTATTTTATTGTATGATTTGTATTTTTTTATTGCGCCCTGTTGACAAACAAGAGTCAAAAGTTAATCATACAATCATACATAACATAACATAAACTGTTTGTGAAATGAATGAAATGTTTTCAATACAAAAATAATAATCTGTTTTGTGTTTGATATAAAATATTGTATATATAAAAAAGTACATCAGAAGTTTTTCTTACGATACTTGGCTACTATTTGACACTTTAACTATTTTGTATGATTATTATTAAATAAATAAAAACTGGAATAATCTCGTTGAAATGATGTATGTAATCGATTAAGGATACCTATATAGAAATACTGATACAAAAAGCACACAACATAAAAACGAACACAGCAAACAAAAAGCAATTATCATGCAAAGTAAACAAAATAAATTAAATATTTTTTTGCGTACTAAATAATATTCTGTGATGTGAATGAGAGTGTTAATACCTGATGATAAAATTGATTATGTCAAATGCGACAGTACTGTATCTCTGAACTCCTCTTTGCATCATTTTACGATGATTGTAACGATGATAGATTTTTAATAAACAATTTAAGTGATATGTCTCAATGATTATTATTAATGACGGACTCTGCGGGCTAGTGTCACTAGCGTGGTGTCTCCCACATGACTAACACCGAAAGTATTTTTACTATTAGCATTGTTGGTTGTTCGTGCAGACAAAAGAAGCGATGGGGTGTACTTGCGGGCTGTTGGTGTTGACACAATATTCTTTTTTTAAAACAGGAAAGTAAAACAACTCTTGTTTTAGACAATTTTTATGTTCTTTACTAACAAAGACAAGTCGGACATAATCTAATTTCATTAGATGGTTTTACGAATGTTTTAACGACACAAATGATAAACGGAAAAACAATTTATGTTGAACACGAGATGAATAAAGTATTGCCTTGCACATATTATCATTTTTCCTACCGTTTTTTAAGTTTTTCTATATTGTAGAACACCATTGCCGAATACATTTTGTTAAAATATAATGATGACGAACACTGAAATTGAAATTGACTTGATTTAAATATCACATCACAATTTATGAACGGCGAAGTCGGGCATATGTCGCGACTATCTCTGGCCGTCTGAAGGAAAGAACTATATAAGACATTAGGACTTAATATGGTCTCAGTGGCCGACCGCTAAATATTCATGCATGGAATTCGGTTGATTATCACTTAACGATAGACACACGACAAAGCTAATTATTTTACCGCCGAATCGCGTGTCCGCGGCGGCCGATTGGGACTCACTTCCGAACAAACGCACGATAGAAATAAAGCACTCAATGTAAAAATGAGGATATTACAATAATTAACATTCTTACATATTACTGTTTCATTTGGGTACACAACCTGTCTTTTTTTAATTGAAACAGTCTTATGAGTCCTGTATAGACCCTGAACTAGAAATAATTACACGATAATAACAATAAAAAATACGACCAGGTCTTATGTAAAGAATATTTTATCCATATATTGGTGTACCAAACATTTTTTTTAAATAAAAACGTTAGAACCGATGTTTTTTAATTAAAAATTTTTTTTTTCGAGAAATTAAAATAAATAATTCAGTCAAATTACGAGAATACCAATTTGTGTTTATTGGATGAGAACAAATATGTACGAGTATAATACTTTAATGTTAAAACTTTGAATAACAAAGATTTTTTTTTTTAATATTCAGTTTCATTACAATTGTTTTTTTAATAGTCACGCCCGGTTTTGTCAATTCTTTACCATCTTCTGGCCGAATAGTAGATCTCCCAGAAAAAGACAGCGAACTGCCGAAACGGGTCAGAACTAGAAGAAGAACAATTAGAATAAGTCTTAATATTTTTTTGGAAAGTATTTTTCTTTATTTATAATATGTATCTACTAAGAAATTTCATTAACCAACATTAATATTTCAAACTACTGTATTACAGGTCCCGGGTTCGATTCCCAGCGATTGCAGTGTGATTATCACACTGCCTTAGATCTGGAGTAGAATTTACGTGACAATAAAAAGGCGACAGATTAGCTACCTATAACATGTCATGAGAATCAAAAGCTTGAAAGTTGTATGGAATAATTCAGTTTAAATAATTTGCTGAATACAAATGTGGAAAACAACGGAAAACTATCATACCAAAGGCCCAAGAACAAGCAAAAATGTTACACTTGGCTCATTCTATTGGAGGTACGTACAATAAAAATTGAAATGTTATTGCTATATAAAGTAACAATATAATCTAGAGTTTCCCAATGAAAATAAAATAAGTCTTTATATGTAATAGATTAGATGTATTCACGTAGGGTAACCGCATATAAATTTACTTTTCTAGATGCTCGTATATGGCAGCGATTTTTTAGATTTCTATTGCCTTTGAGCATCACGAGAAGTAAAGGAAACACTTATTCATGGGAGTTATTCCATTCTTTCGTATTACGAAGCCAAGATAAATCGATAATGAATACTAAAATCAATAAACGATAATACTTTCGAATACCTTGGATATAAAATACCTTGGATAAAAACATTAAGGTTGTGAACAGAGCACCAAAAATACATTTGTGACAGTTGGCATTTCAAAGACGAATTAAGGTTAAAAATAAACAATACAAATCTAAATAAAGATGTTACCTTAAAGTTCAAGAGTTCAATTTATTAATAAAATAAAAAAATGTGATCTCTTTGCCTTCATTTTGTTATTACTATAATCCCAATATTTGTTTAAACAATAAAAATTATAACAACAAAAGCAATAAGTGTTTCTCAACGCTCACATTAATTTATTATGTTGTAAAAAGATTTTTATTTTGAAATAAAAATGGCTTTTTTCGACAAAGTGAATGCTAATATAGAAATAAAACTACCTATTTTTTTATTAATTAAAATACAGTTTTTGCTTTTTTTGAGTTTAGTTTTCTCGACATATTGCAAAGGATTTACACCTTTACTATCGGGAGAATGATATTAACATCAAAAAAGTGTGTATCGTTCTCCTGATGATGAAGGTGTAAAGTTTTAGAAACATGCCGAGAAAAGTAAACTCAAAAATGGAAAAAAGTGTTTTAATTCATAAAAAATCGTCTTTTTGGAATTCTACAGTATAAACGTTTTAATTATGTCTAGAAAATATATATTTTCAATTTGATATATATATTTTTGATATAGTTATAGTCCACGAATTTTTTTAATACTAAAAAAACTATTAATAAAAAACAAAATGCGGTTTAAAATATTTTCATTGTAAAATTAACTAATATTTTCTATATATACAGTTTTATAATCCTTTTATGAATTCAAGTATATCTGTTTGACTTATTTAGAAATATGAAAGGGAAAGAAATACAAATGACAAACAAAAACTGCCTTGTTCGCGTCACAAATTCTATTTTAAACCTTGTGTATCTAAAGTTAGAATCACTTGGTATTAAAACTATTGAACGACTTAAGAGCACACGTGAATTGACCAAAGACAATGTTCTCGAGTTTAAAATACATAAAATGACTCTTCGAATGGGAGAATTGCGTGTAAAAATATTTTAATGAGAGATAAAGGTGAAAACACTTATTGAATTTTTTTTTATCTTGTATCTTAAAACCGATGATTGACATATTTTTAGTTGTATCTTATATATTGAAAGAAAAAAACAGGATGAATAAAAAAAACAGATGGTTTGAAATTCATTATATAATATTTTAACTAAAATATATTTTTAGGTTAATCGCTGATTTAAAAAAAAGTAAGTTAATTGAATAAGGCGCAGATTATGGCAATCGACATAACTCAGTTTTCAGACAGTAATTGAATGGTTTTAACCGTTTTAGTACCGTGATGTTTTAAGCTTAGGAACACTCACATACCGCATGATTTTGATTAAAAATATAGGGCTAATGGATTTTATACATAATGTTTAAAGTTTACCTGTAAAATGATATATCAAGTTAAAAATTTTCCGGTTGCAATATCGAAATTTCGTATACTTAATTTTTCTTTCAGGGTTGTCACAAGCATAAATAAATATAATTTTTACATTTTTATAAAAAAATATTTAAGCAAATATTGAATGACCAAAGTATGTTTTATCAGTTCTTGTCTATTATCACATGAAATTTAATTGTTTCAAGTGATATCATTTTGATCCTTTATATCAATCTCACCATAAGTGGTAACCCTAGTGCTCAACTTCGACAAAAATCCATTTTTCAATAAGATCGACCAACGTCAGAAGGTTCATTTTTCTTGCAGAGATAGTGTATACATGTCGCTAGCCATAAAAAAATTGTTATTTCTACTGGAATCATTTTTAATGCAAAGTGGCCTTACGGTATTGATGGTGCGCCTACGTAGCAGCCACCAGTGGCCTCACGGTATTGAAGTGGTTGTACAAAAAATCTAAGTACGCAGTTTCGTTCAATATGACATATAGAACGAAACTGCATACAATTTTTGGGTACTTAGGGGCTATTTGACTTCAAGCATTAAATTAATTAGTATATTGATAGGGGTAAACATACAATTATAATTACTTTTTTTTTAAATTCAGTCTTGATAACATTTTTTTATAAGACATATTTTTTACCACAGCTAAAAGTTTAGTCACAATTTTTATTATAATAATAATAATTATTATTATTATTATATATTGTTGAATCGTTTATTACATCATTACAGCGCGAGCTAAATCAATGTAAAGGGTATAGCTATCATATTGATTCTCGTGACATGTGATAGGTAGCTAAACTTTCGCCATTTTATTGTCACGTAAATTCTACACCAGACCGAATACAATGTGATAATCACACTGCCATAGCCAGGACTCGTACCCAGGACCTTCGGTGTGGCAGTCAACGCACTTACCACTGGGCCAGAAAGGTCATCAAGTAAGGAAGTGATATCAGTACATATTATTCTTAAATATGAATTACTGTATCTAATTTATTATATTAAATATTTTATACAAATGTATATATAAAACTTTAAAGGTACCGTTTGAAAATGTTTATTTAAGGTAACTAACATAGCAATAATTTATGTCACCACTTGACCCGTTATTCATTGTAAGTAAGGGTATTTTTTATTATTATTTAATAAATATATTTGTATAATACTTGTGAGCCATAAAATCTTAAGTAAATGTTTGGCTGAAATGAGTTATTATAGTCGTGGCAAAACTTTTTGTATTTTTTTGTGCAACCAAGTTTGTCTTAATAGTTACTTCTTACTATACTATAAACTGTATGCTAATACACTGAAATATATACTGAATACTGTGTGGATGATATAATAACATGAATACAACTCATTTAGGACAAAAAATCACTTAAAACAATATGGCTATTAGGTAGAAATAAAGACTTAATAAACACAATCAAGTGAGATTGTTAAAATAACTAAGTATCTAAAGAAATAATCAGCGAGACAGAAAATTTAAATGGTGAAGTTTGAAACTTCAGAGGGTAGACACTTGTTATATCAAAATTACTTAATGGGTATACTCGGGGTCGTTATGTTTTTACAATGAATAAGTCAGGGTCGTGTAAGCACGCAATCAAGAAATTAAATATAATTCGTCGTAAGTCAGCAGACCGTATTAATCATAAACGATTTTTTGTGGACAAATGATAACTTTGTTTTTAATTGGAAAATTTGTTACCAGTTGAATGAAGTACGGCACTTACATGATTTAATATTTATTAATACTATAGAAGCAAAAATGATTTCGTAATTTTAAACTGTTTGAAATAAAAATGTTTAACAAACAAACAATATATTTTCATATAATATATCTGAAATAATTTTTGATAAACTTAAAGCGTAAACAACTTTTATGTATTAAAACACTGCTCTCTAGTTTATTTTTCTCGACATAATTCGAAAGTTTTGTACATTGATTATCGGAAAACAATATAAACTAAGATATACAAAAGCTACATAAACGATCCATTGAGTTATGGTGAAATATATTAATGATTTTTTAACACTTTAGAGTTTATTTATATTATAGGGAGAGTAATATAAACTACATTTTATGAATTAAAACACTGTTTTTCCACTTTTGAGTGGTTCCCTCTCAAAAGTGGAAAAACATTGTTTTAATTCATAAAAATTCGTCATTACAGAATTCCACAGTGTTAACGCTCTAAGTTTATCTAAAATTAATATACACTACATTTTGATATAATTTATATCGTTCTCTATAATTTATATCGTTCAAAAGATGTCAAGAAAATAATCATCTAGTGTTAAATCAATAAAAAAATTAAAAAAAAAACTAAATATATTTCATAAAATTTCTATGAATGTTCCTCAGTCAACTGAAAACGGTATGTTCTCATTTAAAGTCCATCAGGGCAAAAGGCTCAATTTTAAGTGTGGTTTTAAAACTATAAAATGAATATTTAACAGTTTAAAAGGGTAACTAACGAATACTTTGAAATAAATTGACTTTTTATTGTAATTTAAGTTTTTTTTACACGAGATGATAAATTTGATGGATATCAAATTTATAATTTAAATGATAAAAGAGTGTATAAAATTAGTGTTGTGTAGTGGATAATAAACAAAATAATTGTTAAAAAAAATACAAAAAAAGTGTTATAAAAGCGTGCACACTACAACACATAAAAAACACATTGACACATAAAGCAACGATGATGTATTAGTAAAGATATTAAATATTATTATTAATAAGACACACATTACAGGGGTTTGAATTTCGAATAAGCACCACACAGATTCATATGTTTGCTGCATTCTTAGGCAAGTGTTAAAGATTTATCGTTTTTTTAATAGTAAAACTAAACAAAGCGATACTCGTACAAATGAACAATTTTAAAAATCCCGAAAATTCAAAAAGATAATTTACCAAGTACTTGTAAGAATGAAAACAATCGTTATCAAGATTTTTGTCTAATAGAAAATAAACGATTTATATCAAACTGCAAACATATGAATCATATTCATTCAGAAAATGTTAAATACAAAACTAAGAAAGCATGTAATGTTCACGTTTTTTTTTTTAAAATATTTTGATACACATTTACCTTATCATTTTCATCATTAAGGAAAAGTAAGTGATTTGTGTATAAGACAGATCACGGACAACCAAAACGCGGTGGTAAATTAATTATAAAATCAGTGAACTGTGTTAGAGATTTCAGTTTGTGTTTTGATTATTTGCTTTTACTCCCGTAATCAAAATTTATTATAAGCATAACATCCACGGTTTTCTAATTATGTTTTATCATAATATAAACGATTTATATTTAAAAAATGAAAGATACCGTTTTAAGAAAATTAAAAATAAGCACATTAATCTCAATATTTTTGAAAGTACTCATATCATGGTATAATTGGACTCTTAAAACTGTCGATGAAAGTAAATACGAAGTAAAAAAAACAAATGATTACTACCAGAACATCTCGAGATAAATAAACTTATCTAATTAATTACAATCTCACTATAGTTTTTTCATATTTTACGAAATTCCACAATCTTAATGTTGTAATATCAAATATAAAAAATATTATTTCATATTTTTAATTTATTTATATGAGAAATAAATCTCTATGGTTATAGAGTCAATGAGGTTTCGAATTATTTCGAAAGTCATTGTCAAACGTAAACAGATTTTGGTCAATGTAAAACGTATTATGATCGGAACAACGTATATTTATATTTGATCGACGTGTAATTGATATATGACTAAATGATAGTATACTTTTGATAAACTCTTATTTAAAGTATTATATTTAAAATTAAAAACGATCGCTGCGTAAACCACTTTTCACCATGACGTGAACATTACAAACCTCCTGAAAAGCTATAAGATACGATATTAATTTCCAGCATCAAAAATACTTCTAGGCAATTGAAAATTGAAGCGATTGAATGGGTCCTTGACATCGACACACCTAAATACGAGGGTGGGGGCCGACTGCTGCCTCGACACCACCGGTCTACAAACACCAATCACAAAACATTATGAGCACGGTGGAACACTGACGGGGCATACATCTGTGACGTCATGATACACAAGGATAAAAACATTTAACAGGCCCATTTTAAGGGGGGTTCATCGTAAGTAAATATTAACAGAAAGGTCAACCAAATCATTTGAATACAGCCGGATACAGCGTATTCATTATTCGTGATGTCAAATGCATAAACATACGGTATAAAGCTTGGTGTTCACAGATGAGTTGGTAAATTATTTTAAAAACGTTGATTTAAACACTTTATAATTTTGAAGATATAAAAATGTAGGAATCCAAGCTACATGATATCGTTTTTAATCAAAATAAAAGTGATAAACATTTCAAATTGTAGATGTACAATACATATTAGTCTATTCATAATTTTTTCATAAAACAATAAAAATACAGAGAAATCAGCAAACTCAATGATTTTGCTATATCGTAGCGAAAATTTATCTGGTATGATATAACATTATTTGATTTTATGTTAATTATTTTTTTTCTACATGTTTTTGATTATTGCTTGTGGTAACGCCAGCATTGACAACTGTGATGTTTTTTACAATATTATTGTGACAAAGCCACTAATAAATTTGGGTTAGAAATTTCACATTTTTTAAAACATTATTTTTTACATAATATACATCTGATTCGTTTGTAAAAATTTCAAATGGTTCAAGCATATAACAAACTTGTATAGTTAATCTTAGCGAAAGAAGAATGATTTCAAAAATCAATACGTAACATTAAACATGGAAATAACGTATGAAATACCTACAGTACACTTCTACTCATACTTCTTATTTGTTTTAAAATATTCTCAGAATCGAATAATAAGACAAGAATAGCTTTGGTAAATTTACAATTGATTGAGCAGTGTTTTTTTGAATTCAATGTAAAATTGTTTCAATTTTGTGTGTTGAAGCAAATATATATGTATTCCCAGAAACACATGAAGATGAGTACGTAAATTATATAACATCGATTAAGAATACTTCGTAATTCGTAGAAGATATTAATAAAACACGAATTAATATTAAAACTTGAACCATTTTAATAAAATCCTTTATGAAAAAAATACCATTAAGGGAGTGTATTTTTAATCAAAGCCCCAAAATTAAAAAAATATTCTCACTGTCACGAACACGAAAGTATACTGAAAAGGGAATAGATTTTATTTTAAATGTTTTGGTTGAACCTTCTTTCCGTTAATGTTTTTATACTTTTGTTACAAATTATTCGGAAATACACAGATCAGTAAAATATACATGAAAATAAAATTAACTGTAAATAAAGAAAACGTGAATATTAACAAATTGTAAATATGAAGTGAAAATTATTGGCGTACCTACAAAAATAAATATACAAATAATTTTTAGTTCATAGTAGGTATAATATTTCTTCGTACAATCTGGAAGTATCATATATTTTTTTAAATATAATATAATTTATTGTTGCATAAATATTCCATACATGTTGAAATAGGTTAATATTGCAAACTTTAATTGATTTGGAATATATGTGCAAAATATATATTTATGGTTATTTATTTTTAAAAATAATTATTTCATCTAATGATTATTTAGAAGCTGTTGATTAAATACATGAGTATACATTTGTGCATCATGAACCATGCTTAAATTTTTAATATATAGTATAATAATATGTATATGATTTAGAAATTTTATGAACGAGAATACAATCGATTTTTTTTTATGTGCAATTAGTTTTGAAAATATCTGTGCTAAGATTTGCATCATTCAATTTTGCGGTCGAGAATCAAATAAAATATAAAATGATAGTGTAAGCCAAGTAGGTACAGGTAAAATAACAATTTAGTATTCATGCTTCCACAGAGGAGGTAAGATAGAGTCACAGTACACGTGTCAATAAAAAAAGAAGAGTCAGATAGAACAAGGAGACAGTGAGTAATCTACGACAGGAAGGCGCAAATCTGGATCTCCATACCACGTCCAGCTAAAATACTATCCTAAAAAGTAACTACTTAAGACGAATCAATTTTGTATTGCCAAGAAGTTCACTAAACATCACAGTAAGGTGGGATTTCGAAGATATAAAGAGAAAGCTTTCAGCAAAGAGTCGGTGCGATGGTACGGTAGAGGCTAGACAGCTAACGGTGACGAGTGCTAGCCCGGGCGCGCCGCCGGGGAGGAGGCGTCGATTTATCGTATTTCAATTATCTATTGTCGGCTATCCCAGCAGTTGGATCACAGCTCCGAAAATAAAAACGGATAAAAGAACCGTGTGAATTTCGCTTATCGAAAGTATGAATGGAGTACTCGGGGCGCGAATGGAATAATAATGCCTAGTCTGGTGGTACATAGAAATATTTGCGGTTTATACGGGCTTAAAGGATTGTCTCCAAAGCTCTGGAAAACATTAGTGTCTTATTGATTGTCGAAAATAAAGTTAGGGGAAAAAACTGGATGCTTCCAACATCGGTGACAATGAACTTTTGAAAAAGATTCGATAAAGAGTAATGTCACGCTTGAATGTACAGGTTACCTACGCTTCCATATAATTTTCTCATACAAAATACCTCACGTAAAAAAACTTGGAATATGTTCTTTCCTGAATTAGATTTTGGGGGGTTCACGGGTAGCTTTTTAGAGTCCTATAAGACTCCGTATAAAGGTCGCGGAACACTGAACAACACGGCCTAACACAATATTTTTTGCATATTCTCAGGCACAAATGTGCGGTGATTCGCTATATTCCCCTGGTTTACCTGCCGAACAAAAGCTATCTTTTTATAACGTGTGACAATCCTTTCAAATCCCGAGACACGCTTTATATAGCAGACTTTAATATAACTCAAGAGCGTTGTTAGTATCTACATGTAACGCGATTTGCGTCTAAGGTAAACTAAGCAGATTGAAAAAAGGAAAACATTACTGTAATAAGAAGCTTGAAATTAATATAGGCTACATAGTAACGAACAGGTAATTATTAAAAACGTCAGTTACTTAGTAAATTGAAAACTGTATAAAGTATGATAGGTGATTTATAATTCCGTTTTATAATAGACCCCATTTTGTTCTAGACGAGTTATTATTAGAAAATATAAAAAGCGAGATCCAACTGAGAGATGCCAAATATACGATGATTCGAAAGTTTTGATGATGCAGAGTAGGACACTGAAATATTTAAAATATATCAAAAGAAGTACAAAACACGTTTATTAAAAAATGTAGACATATTATATTTAACGGATATCGGTACAATTATTGTAATACTTTGAATGTGTTGCAATCTTATTTATTTATTGTTTCATTTGCTACATTTGATTGATTTGTTATTTCTTGAACAATGATGTAATACTCCTTATTAAAAAAAAATAATACGAATGAAAACGTCTGTTTTTTAGAAGTATTATTATATTTTAAGGGAATGATATGTTTCGCCTTGCTAAGATATTATCAAATGTTTGATAATATCCGTTATATATTTGAATATTTAATTTGCCTTTGATTTCAAATGTTTGATGATGTCAGCATTTGATAATACCTTAGGAAAGGCCAAACATGTCATTTCAATTAGGGGTTAACACTCTGTTTGATGTTAACACGTTAATTCCATTGTAATAACTTTGTAATTGAATAAACAACGTTGTTTTTATTCGACTTTCATTTACTAAATATTTTTATATTACTGCTCAGTCATAATATTTTACTTAATGTATCTTTACATAATAAATATTTCGTTTTGTAGAGTTAAGTTATATATTGTATTTACACTTTAGGATGGAGGTCACCTCCGAAACATGTCGTGGTTGATATTTTTATTTTATAAAAATATTTAATAAATGAAAGTGGAATAAAAACAGCGTTGTTTATTCAATCCCAATGTTATTTAAAAAAAAACTATTTGAAAACAAATGTTTTCATTCGTATTGTCATTTGATTGAAATCAATGCGCATAATTATTTTACAATATTTCAGCGTGCAACTCGCGAATGAGATACGTATTGGAAGAAGCGCCGAGCCCCGGCGCCGCGCGCGTGCGGTCGGCCGCGGCGAGAGTGAAAACTTTTTCAATATCTTCAAAGTCCTCGCAGCATTCCCGCGGTACATATACCTAGAGGTACGCCCCGCGACGGGTGTTAGGGATAGGATGTTAGTGGTGTACTAGCGTGGTGACCTGGCCCAAACCGGGGTTCGCAGCCGCCGTTTCTGGACGGTCGAGGGCGGCTTGGGCGGGTCCTGCCGCTCGCCGCCCCCGCTGCCCTGCACCGCCCCGCCCTGCGTGCTCCCGCCGCCTTCCACAGAGCTTGGGTACACGGCCGGACAGTCAACGGGTGACAACATTAGAACAGGCGTCATACAAGCCACGTCGCATGTGACTGCAAAGTCACTGCCCGCAATGTGACTCGAGTATACATAACACATATAGCGTCAAAAACGTGACGAAAAAGTCACCGTTTCTTGAAATGTGTCGCTCAAAGTATCCATGGGTAAATACCACAATATCATAACGCGCCAAAGCCATACACAGTGACAGAAAAGTCACTATTTTACGTGATTTTTTTCACAAATAGACGTATGGGTGACAGCATTACAAAAAGCGTTCCTTGCTGAAAGTAACTTGTTTAACTAGAAGCATTAATCAAGTTTGTCTAGTTACCGGGTTTACTCGTTGGATTAAACTAAAAGTATGCACGATCTGTCGCCTGCGTTCTGGTAAGAAGGATTATTAAACAGGGACTTAAAAGTAAAAAGCTGGTGGGTGTTGTCATGATTCAAGAGATTATAATTTATGAAGAACTTATAGGTAAACAAATAAAATAAACGCGTATTATGTTATTTTTTAGTACCTTTGTGTTTATTCATACTTGTTTTCAAAGATAAACAAGAATCAACAATGTCATGACAACACCCATGAAGGGAATAATATATTTTTTTACGGACAGAATTTCCTGTTACCAAATTTTATTTATACGATTACATCAGTCCAATTTTTATTGGGGAAGTATTAGCATATATTCAGATATTACGCTTTTAACTGGTATTTTATTATGGGTGATGATTGAAACGAAAAAATTAAATGAAAAAAAAAATCTAAATGAGATATTTGCCTTTATATATGGTATTTATTTTGGTAAATCGATTTTTGTTTATCTTCTAATTGAACGAAGTATTTTGTCCGATAATTAACTGATCGAATAATTGATTTTTTTAATATACTTCTTTATTATGAATTAATTAGTTTCGCCACGAGTTTCAGCTTACACTTTTGAAAGATTTTCTGGTATAAATCTTTAATCAGCATTATCTTTAAGAAATATCTAAAATTATTTTGAATGTTACATTACAGGTACATTTTATGTCTTCTGTAAGGCGTAGCTTAAAAGCAAAACATCTTAATACGTTTCCAGCTGGCGGATGTTGAATAATTAAAAGTTAAGTAATCTTGAAAAGTAAATGGAACGGTAAGTATTTAAAGGTCATGTTATGGAATAAAAATGTAATCGGGGTCTTGGGATGAATTTAAACAGCTCTCGGGGTAATTAGGGACGATCTCTCACCGTAAGCATTCGGTATAACTTTGAAGTAGGCTGCCTCAGGTAACGTGCTCAGAGAATTTCAACAAATAACAAATGCTCTCTCCGCCTTCGTTAAATGGTAGGAATAATTAAGAATTTAATAAACACGCGGAATAGGGAATATGAAGACAGCGAGAATCGAGCAACGCCTTAATTAATAACTAAAGTTTTAAAGTACTTAAAGCCAGATGGAATTAAAATATGTAGATAAAAATATGTTTAAAATATAAAAGTTTAATGTGTAGTCTTAATTTTAAAATAATTTTGTTCTTAAGAAAGTATTTCTTGGTGTAATCCTCGACCAACCTTTCAAAAATTGTCAGTTTCTATATTTGTCAAATCAACGTACGTTTACAAGCAATTATTTGATTATTTCTATGTACGGATTTGATCTAATCGGACGTGAGAAATCGTTTTATAATTGTAAAGATTTGATTGAAGCGTATGCAGGAGTGAAGAAGTCACCCATTATAAATAAATTATTTTCACAAACAACAGCAAAGTTTTGTGCTTCTTATTCTTTGGTCCTGTGATAACATCCGACTTTTTCAATGATTTTGAGAATACTCACTGGGTCCATCTTCTCAACTTGGTCTTCCCAGAACCGTTTTGTCTACCTTCTCCATCTCACAATGTCATCAAGTTCTGAGAATCTCTGTTATCTAACAGTATTCTTTCTTTAAATTTATACCAACGATAAGAGTCGCAATATTTTCATGTTCTAAGAAGATTTTTCGTTCTGACAGTATCTGCTCATGTTTTGAATCTATTATCTTCTTCTTCTTCTTCTGATTTATTTAGGACTGTGTCCTGTTATTTCTCGGAGCCTGTTCCTGGGATGCAGATGTCCAACTGTCTCGCCATCTTTCAGGTGGTATTCCTGCAGGTCGATTTCCTGTTGGTACTTTATTTGCGGCTATATTTATCACTCTTTCAGAACATGCTCTTTCCACATGATCTTTCCAGTAGGGTCTTCTCAGTCTTCCCCATCGCACGACATCTTCCACATTGCAGATCTTTCTTATTTCAGAATTTCTTATTCTGTCTCGGAGTGTCGTTCCCGCAACGGATCGGAGAGTCTTAATTTCTATGAGACTTTTTGTTCTGATGGTGTCAGTTCTTGTCAGAATCTATTATCGATTATCGCTATCATATTTCGATTTTACTTTTAACTTGCTTTTTAACGTAACATATATAGATTTTTACAAAATATAATATTATAAATTTTAGGGCATACTTAAAGAAAAGCGTATTGCCACCTTTTACCTAGATAATGATTATTATGTATTATAAATAATATTCTAAACTGAAGGCATTATCATAAAAATAGAATAACTGCATCGAGTTGATAAAGTTTGAGCTTAATTAACGTACACAAATTGTTATTTATTTTCATAGATAATATTATTATGGAACCATTGCATACAAAAGTGATTTCAATTTAAAATGAACGGCAGAAATAATAGTATTAATTGATGGGTATTTTACGGTTCTACCAGTTAAAAGCGTAATACTAGAAACATTTGCAATTGAATGTACAGTGCATTAATACGTGCCCCTATACATTATGGGGAGATTGGAATTTTCATGTGGGTTTACACAGCACCATACATTAAGATTATAAACGGAACATTGCGATCGGAAAACCTGAAATCAGACAATGGTTATGAAAAACGGTTTGAGATCAAGGTTCAGCACAAGATTTCACGGGTCCCGTATTGAAAAGATACTCACTTGGTTTCGTCTATAAAAACGGCTTCAAGGACGCGCGCCGCATAGTTGAGATTCTTCTGTAGAACTTCAGCGGGGATCTCGCCGCGAAGAAGCTGTCGCAAAAGGCATCGTAACCTGAAAGTAAATATTATATTTGAGCACATATTCTCAACCCGTGGTAGGATTATAACCAAATTATAATAAATATTGTAAATAAGTAGTGTGAGAAGAAAGAGATGCCGTGGAAGACACGGCATTACCAAATTTATAAGGCAGCTACTAATGGCACTGAAAATGATAAAACTTGAATAAATGCTCTTGAAATGAGATCACAAGTGACCAATTTTGCCCCTAATTTTTTAATTTTTTTTATTTTTTTTTTTTATGTATAGGTACAAGTCGATTGAACCCACTTACTTTTTTATTTTTACAATTTATTTTTTAGCTACTATATTGATTCTCGTGACATATGATAGGTAGCTAATCTATCGCCATTTTTGTTGCCACGTGAATTCTACCAGACAAAAGACAGCGTGATAATTTTTTTTTACACTGAAATCGCCGGAAATCGAACCCGAGACCTTCGGCGTGGCAGGAATATGTGCTGCCAATTGGTTAATTGGTTAATAATAAATGTCTCTTTGTGATGATTCGATTTCTGTCATTTTTTTCAGAAGTGCGGGCTGATTTTATTGTTTTAAACTGTTAAATTAAATAACTTTGTTTTTGTATCACAATTGTATTTTATTTTACGCGACAGCTGTTTCATCAACCTATGTTGACATAATCAGGTGTTAGAAAGATTTTATTGTTATATTTATTATTTAAATTCATAAACTATCTTTTGGGGTTCTAATGGTCGCGCGTTATAGGGTATGTTTTGCTGGAAATAATGCTTCAATAAAATATTACAAAAAGTCATGTTGCGTTATCTTCGAGATCTGATTATGCAGGATATCAACTTTCTTCCTGTGATGAAGACGACCAGCCTTCTCTCCATCTCTTTGGGGTCATCCTGATGGTCGACGGCCCTCTGAAGGCTCGTGCATCACGATATAAGGAATTCTTGCTGGATCCATTCTCTCGACGTAGTCCCTCCAGAATTGTCTTCTCTGCCTACTCCTTTTCACTATGTCTTCAATTTTGCAGGATTTGCGAATTTCTTCATTGGGTATCTTATCTCTAAGGGTTCTCCCCACAATAGGCCGCAATGTTGTGATTTCTGCTACTCTTAAGAGATGTTTGGTTCTGACAGTGTCTGCTCTTGCTTCGATTCTGTATGTCATTATGGGCCTGATGCATGTATTAGCAGGAATTTTAACATGCAGTATTCACTAACTTCCACGAGAATTCTTTAGACTCCACGAGTCCCGGGCAATGAGACCACTTATATTACCAATGATTTCACAGCGAATAGTTCGAGGGCGAATGGCAAATGTCCGTCGCAAAAACCGAACCCACTCAAGGTGTAAGTAAGGCAGCCCCTACAGAAAAACTTATCAGAGAAGGCAACGGGAAACCAGGAAAATATTCTAGGAAATCACAATGGAGAAGAACGAATGATAATAAAATGTGAAACTACAATAACTGGAATTCCAAGATATCTATTTTTGGGAAGTCCTTCAACGGGCAAAGGGTGTGAAATATCTACCGGTTCAATTTAGTGAAGTCAACATCGAAGAAACCTGATATGGTAGATAGAGAAAAATTAATCTATTATAATATAGTTTGATGGTTAGATAGTCTGCAATCAAATTAAATTGTTGCGATATCGACCAAGTATAAACTTTTACAACAATCATGGACATTAAAAGTTGGAATCAAGAACCGACTGGAGGAGTTTGAAATGTGGCTGCATCGCAAAATGTTGCGCATTCCTTGGACCGAAGTGGTCAGCCTAAATGTTTTCCAGAGAGCCAGACATGATAGATACATATTGACCAACATTAAAGCCCGTAAGGTGTCATATTTGGATCATGTGCTAAGGGGAGGAAATTATGAATTGCTGCACATGATCATTGAGGGTCGAAGATGTGTTAACAGGAGGTGTTCAACAATCTCAAGCTCCGCAATGTGAAGACCTGGACTTGATTAAAAAAAGATGAGGAGCTGTTTCGAGCTGGCTGGGACAGAAACCCCTACTCTCAAGTGATAATCAACATCGGGGGTTTCTGATACGACACCGAAAAAAGAATATCGAACTAATGAACGAAATCTTAATTATTTAACATTTCTTCCAATATGGATACAAAATATATTACTTGAATTTTATAATTTGATTCATAAATATCTCGTTACAATTACAATCATCATTATTATATTTTAGAGTTTAAAAAAACTATAGTGGTAATAATAATTACCCAAGTAATAACCCAAGTTGTTTAATATTTGCAAAAATATTTATATATTCATTTAAACGCTAATCCTTAAATATATCGAATATTGAAAAAAAAACGGACTTATTTGAATAAGTCCCTTTTTTTCATTATTCGATATTTTTAATGATTAAAAAATCTTTTGAATTGTCTTTATATTTCAAGGATTATACCCCTGAATTGTGTCAGAGAGAGAGAGAGAGGGAGAGAAGGTAATTTCTGCAAGAAAGCGAGAAGATTCCGCAATAACAAATATTTTTAGATTGCCGTGAGTTGGATTCACTCGAAACGAACCATTTGTTATGGACGCCTGAATAGCCGTATTAATATTTGAGAGCAGTTATAGACTAGTTATTCTATTTCAAGATTCGAGTTACTTGAACCCCTGCAAATTAGTGTCTGAAAGTAACTGAATCAAGGTATTCGCAAGCAAGGCAGGCGTGAAACGAATGATGGATAAAAGAGGAACACGCAAACGATCGAACTGAGAAAAATAATAGAAGTAGAGAATTTTGGGAATTTTATGTTACATATACAAAATCCTAATAAATGTTATTCACACAAGCCCTTCACACTAGCCCTTCATCAGTGATATTATAATATATAAATGTAAATATAAAAAAAAAATTAAAAAAAGTGGTCAGTTTTGACATACGAGTATATTAAAAATTAAAAAAAATATATAACTAACTAACTAACTAACTAACCATCACGCCGTCTCCCCGAAGGGGTAGGCAGAAAGAATGGACTGCCACACTTTTCTTTCCTGACATATTTCTCTCGCTTCTTCAAAATTCATACAGCGCCAGCGCGTCAATTTCTCTGACTCCTCACATGGCCGATATTCAATATTTGATTTATTCGATCGTGCCACGTTTTCCTCGGTCTTCCTCTATTTCTGGTTCTATTTACATCGTTAACATATAATTTTTTTTACCATTCTTTCTTCACTCATTCATTCCATATGTCCCAACCATATTAATGATCCTTTCATTATTTTGTTCATAACACTATCATTCGCACCGCATTCACTTCTGATATTTTTATTCGACACTCTATCATACACAGAGTATCCACACATTCGTCTAAGAGATCTCATTTCTACTGCATTTATTCTACTTTCATCCTTCTTTTGCCAGTTCCATGCTTCGCTTCCATACATAAGAATCGGTAGTAGAACACCATTGTGCACTGCCATTCTAGCTTTTTTGGATAGGTTTTTGTTTGCGATGACAACTTTAAGTGCACCATTCACTTTGTTGCCTGCCCCAACCCTTCGTTCAATATTCCCATCCACTCGCCCATCTCTTGTAAACATAATGTTTTTAATATTTATATTTATATAATAACATTGATGTAGGGCTTGTGTACCCGAAACATGTTTGGTATTTAATTTTAATTTTTTTTAATAAAGCGAGTCTTGTACACTAAGTATACAAAAAAGTAATATATTATTATTATTATTATTTTTGTTAAATTTTCTCTTTACATCATTACAGCGCGAGCCAAATAGATGTGAAGGGTATAGCTATCAATTGATTCTCGTGACATGGGTAGGTTATCTATTGCCATTTTATTGTCATGCGAATTCTGCACCAGACGAACGACAGCGTGACAATCAAATCATCACGCCATCGCCGGGAATCGAACCTGGAACCTTCAAAGTGGCAATCAAAGCACTTACCATTCGGCCACGAAGGTCGTTGAAGAAACATCTACTATACAAAGCTATGGTGAGTATGAAGAAAATGTTATATTTTCTGTTTAAATTTTAATTTAGTTTGGATCATCAACATCTTTGATAATTGGGTAGTTTAGAGACAATTTTCTTAGAAAGACAAAAATGAAAGATAAAATAAAGATTTCAAATCAAATACAGAAATGTTTTAGAGAAATACACAGAGAGTGATGTATAGACAAATATATACAGAAATAATATCAAATATTGAATGACGGAGACGGAAGGAGTCGGAGAAATCGATGTGCGTGCATGACACGATGTATGAATGTTGAGAAGTATATCAGGAAAGAAAAGTGTGGCTGTCCATTTTTCTACCTAATACCCCGAGAAGACAGCGTGATGGTTAGCTAGTTTTTTTAATAGAAGATGAGGAGAGATAAAAACAGAGAAACATAGATTTATGCATATTAAGATATATGTTCGGCTGATATTCATGGCAAGATAGAGGGACGGCGGATAGTTGGCAGGAGGCAGTTGTTCTGACTGCATAATATAAGGGATTGAACTGGAATGAAGATATTTGAAAACCTGATCCAAGTAGCGCAGGATAGAGATGCTTTCGCTACCAGTGATCGCCAACGTTGGAGGACCTGACACGGCACCAAAAGAAGAAGATATATAAAATAGAAATACAGAGATAGAGAGACATGAAAAAACAGATATTGAGAAAACAGAGAGATTTATATTATTAGAGATAGTTTGGAATAAATACAGACGGAAAGAGGGAAACGCAGACAGATAAAAAGATATGCAGAGGGAAGAAATAAATACAGGTAGAAAAAGAGAGAAAACAGAGAGATCCAACTTAATATTTTTTTTTCCTTATTTTGTTCATTACACTTTCATGAGCACTGCATTCACTTCTTATATTTTCATTCGACACTATCATACACAGATTTTGTACACATTCGTCTTAGAGATCTTATTTCTACTGCATTTATTCTACTTTCATCCTTCTTTTGTCAGTTCAATATTTTGCTTCTATACATAAGAGTCGGTACAAGAACACCATCGTGTACTGCCATTTAAGCTTTTTTCTTATATGATTGCTATGTCGGTCATATTTAAGATAATTTGAAATAAATATTTTTGTTTTTAAATTAAGAATAAGTTCTTACACAACGCTTTATTCTTACGTTACGATTTTGATGTAAGTATTTTTGACATACTTGAAAAGTACATATTAAGTAGGGCCCAATGTGCGTAGATGTAATACGGATTTCGTATTTACCTTTGGAGATTTTCTTTATTTCGTGAGAACGAAAATCAGAATTTACATGCTAATGGAAAGTGCCTTACCGCGGTGGTGAAACAAATATTTTATATCGAAGCCATTCAAACAAACGCGGCGCAGCGCAGTGAACTCGGCAAAATTACTTAGACCGCATAAAAAAAAAAACGATCATACCAGTTAATTCAAATTAGAATATGAGTTTTTCTAGAGTAAGTATAACGGAACCGCCGCGTGGTGGTTATCGCGAGAGGGCTCTAAGCCCGCAAGGGACGTCAGAATGTTTGTACTTAGAATGCTTCCAGAATACATTTTTAAATATTTTAAATAGCGCCCGTTTTTAGGATTCCTTTCTTCTTTTAACGCTTGAAATCACTGCAAATGTTTTAAAACTCCCAGGGTTAAAGAACCGTTGGTAGGTGAGTGGAAAATATTATGAAAAATAAATTGTAATAACGAAATTTTTCTAGAGCTTTATATAGTTATTATTCGGTTTTTATAGTACCCACCTAATGTCGAGGAGAAACACATTTTAAATATAAAAAAACATATTATATCTCGGAACCCATATTATATAAAAGCAAGATTTATTAGATATTTTGACGAAAACTTACAATTCTTATACAACGTAAAGAATCGCGCACATCAATGTTTATGTTATTAGAAGAGGCATTTTTATCTCATTGTTTTGATGTCATATTCACCGTTTATTTTCATTATAATTATTGTAATTACTTTCAAAATATTGATTCATAGTTTCATTCGATATATTTCGAAGTGTGTTTTTATGAATCATATTTTATATACAGAAGATATATTTTAAAACTTACTAACTAACTAACCATCACGCCGTCTCCCCGAAGTAGAAGGCAGAAATAATGGACTGTCACACTTTTCTTTCCTGACATATTTCTCTCGCTTCCTCAACATTCATACATCATGTCATGCATGCGCGTCGGATTCTCTGACTCCTCACATGGCCGACATTCAATATTTGATTTATTCGATCGTGCCACGTTTTCCTCGGTCTTACTCTATTTCTGGTTCCATTTACATCGTTAACATATAATTTTTTATCATTCTTTCTTCATTCATTCTTTCCATATGTCCAAACCACCTTATCAATCCTTTCATTATTTTGTTCATAACACCATCATTCACACCGCATTCACTTCTCATATTTTTATTCGACATTCTATTATACACAGAGTATCTACACATTCGTCTAAGAGATCTCATTTCTACTGCATTTATTCTACTTTCATCCTTCAATTTGCCAGTTCCATGATTTGATTCCAAAATAAGATATTTTTTTAAATTTATTAATTTTTTTTTCATTTAGCTCTCTCATATTACAATTATATATTTTACCAAAACTTATGAATATAAGAAAATAATTGTATACTTTCGTATGAAGCATCAAACTGTTTGTTTTGAGTTTAAAAACAGTAGAACATTTTTTTTCTCTTTTGATTATTAAAAAAACAGTTGAGCAATATAACTAGTATCTGCTTGTTTTGATTGTAAAAATGGTGGACGTTTACTTTGGTTGCCAACTTGAATGAATAATTAAAGCATTTATATGAATGTTGATGATCACCTCAGCGCAGCTTTATCGCAGGCATCCGGTGTGTCCACCGGGGGCAAGTTGTCCGTTGCCAGATCTACCTGGTCCAGCAGGTGGTCGGGGGGCGGGGGCGGGCCCTGGCCGGGCGGGGGCGGAGGTGGCGCACGTCCTCCGCCGCCCAGACGTTTGGCGCTGGATCGCCGCACGATCGTCAGCGATCCTTGCTCTGTAAAAGGATTAATAGCATAATGAGAAATAACTTTTGTTAGGTTATCAAGAACAGAACTTTGGGTACGGAACCTTATTATAAAAAGATAATATATAGTTGAGTTTGTGTATTTAGGTAGTATGTTTACAAGAGATGGGAGAGTGGAGAGGGATATTGAAAGAAGGGTTGGGGCAGGCAACAAAGTGAATGGTGCACTTAAAGTTGTCATCGCAAACAAAAACCTATCCAAAAAAACTAGAATGGCAGTGCACAATGGTGTTCTTCTACCGACCCTTATGTATGAAAGCGAAGCATGGAACTGGCAAAAGAAGGATGAAAGTAGAATAAATGCAGTAGAAATGAGATCTCTTAGACGAATGTGTGGATACTCTGTGTATGATAGAGTGTCGAATGAAAATATAAGAAGTGAATGCGGTGCGAATGATGGTGTCATGAACAAAATAATGAAAGGATCATTAAGATGGTTTGGACATATGGAAAGAATGAATGAAGAAAGAATGGTAAAAAAATTATATGTTAATGATGTAAATGGTACCAGAAATAGAGGAAGACCGAGGAAAACGTGGCACGATCAAATAAATCAAACATTGAATGTCGGCCATGTGAGGAGTCAGAGAAATCGACGCGCGTGCATGACACGATGTATGAATGTTGAGGAAGCGAGAGAAATATGTCAGGAAAGAAAGGTGTGGCAGTCTATTCTTTCTGCCTACCCCTTCGGGGAGACGGCGTGATGGTTAGTTAGTTAGTTAGTTAGTTAATATATATTTTTTATAACCACAATAAAGCACAAAAAATAATATAAAATATTTTGAATATAACGATGAGTAATAGATTTTAAATAAACAACATTTTATGAATAAATAAATAAAATTGTTATAGCGTATCAACAAACTTGTAATTGATAACATTTTGAATGTATACAAATACTTGTAGACAAATACTGGATTTTACCCATTGCGGGTAAATTATTTTTTTATAAGGATTAATTGTATCTCAATAGAGACGAAGATGTAAAATATTTTCTGGGAACAGAATATGGTGGTCGAGGCGCTCACAGAACTTATAACCTGTCATTGGTTGGTTAAATTCGTTACGTAAAAGGACTGGAGCATTACAAATATTCATTGCTTTGGTATCACTCTGAATAAAGCATTGATTCGCATTAATTTCGATGATTGAACGTTAATTTGACCATTTATATAACATGAATCGTGATGGGATACCAATCTACTTTTAACATGAAAGCAATGAATCTTATTATCAATTTGTAGACTTCCCTGACCGAGTCTTTAATTCGTGCCACGGTCTGATTTACTAAATTTGCTTAATGATGAAATATTCTGCTAAAGAGGTTAAGCCCGGCACAGATTGGGCCACTCAGACTTGGCAGAAACCGGAAACTTTTGTAAATTATTTTGAAAGGTTGCAAACTCTGTAATGTGTTCACGGCCTGCTACGGTGGATGTATTTCGGGCCGCCTAATGTAAAGGGAGGTCAAAGGTTAACAGCCAAAGGGCTTGGATTTTCAAAAATTGATTGCGATTTATTCGAAAGCGCTTGAAAGGTAGGTACAGGTCATTTAGATAGGACCATGGGAATTTAAAGTATAATCAATATACGAGGGTTGTCGTAAAATTAGTTTCCCTATTTGCCACGGGCGCGCGGATCGCTGCTACGTGCGATCCGGCAACACTGGATCGTAGCTTGGTCTTCTCCCTCCACATCCCCACCCAGTCGAACTTGCTGCGATGCTCAGTGTCGGTTTGGCAGCCGTAAAGAATGGAGCTCGTATTAAAAAACTAAATTCATTTTGAAAATATTTACTCGTATTTTATTAACCCTTATGCATGGAAGTAACTTATGTTTATACATATAAAAGTAAATAACCGCATGGAGTACACATGAAGTGCAAAAAATGTCAAAGATGTAAAGCCCAGCAGCATGAGATTATCAGGAAGGCCGTAGAAGAGAAGGCTGGACAACATCATCTCAGGACAACCCTCATAAACAGGTCATACGACCTAAACTAAGAAGAAGAATGAAAATAAATTCAATGTGGAAATCTATTAAATAAATGACAAGCACCGCGATAAACAGGTCATACTACTTAAATAAGAACAAGAAGGAGAAGAAGAATGGAAGTGAAGCTTGGAATTTGCAGAATATGGATGAAATGACGATAAATGCCGTAGTATATGTACGGCATTTAGGAGGAATACTAATAATGTGTGGAAAAACAGTATATGAATAGAATCTTCTTATTTTTCGTCGGATCCTCCTTCCTTTTCACTCGTCTCTATTTTCTGCCAGCTGTAGCCACATGAGAGAAGATACTGTAAGACCGTCTCCGTACTAAATGAATAGAATACCGAACGTAAAAGTAAGAAAGGAATGTAGGGCAGATGATTGAGTCCTAAAAAAAATAAAAAAACGGGTCACTAAAATGGTTTGGATGTATGGAACAAATGGACGACGCAGAATGGTTTAAATGACATAATCAAGCAGTACCTATACATGAAAAAGAATTTAAGGGAAGACATGATAAACGTGGCATAACCAAATAATTCAATTACTGAAAGGCGACCACGTTCGAAGTCTGAACAATCGACGAGCGTGCGTGTCATGGTGTGTGAATGTAGAAGAGTCGCGAGAATTATGTCATGAGCAATATGGCGACCCATCCTCTCACCCTGCCCCTTCGGAGAAACAGCGTGATGGTTAGTTAATTTTATTTTCAGGTCGGCTGCTAGTAATTAAGATTTGTGTGGTTATCCTGAAGACGCATTTAATTTTTTTTAATTAGGAATGCTCACGATTTATTTTCACAATTAAAATCAGGCAGAACCCTCAGAGATCGGATAAAAAATGAGACAAAAAGGCCTGTCTGTGGTGTTAAAAACATTGTAAAGCAGGAAGAAGCAAAATGTGCTTTTGATGGGATCATGTGAACAACATGGAGAATACACGAATTGTATAAATTGTTAAATATGAATACCTCAGCAGCAAGAGACTACTAGGAGGGCCGCCAAAGAGATGGGGGGATGGCTGGACGTCATCCTCTCAGGACAGATAACCCATATAAACAGGTCATACGACCTAAATATAATAAGAAGAATGAAAATAAATTCAGTGTGGAAATCTATTTAAATAAATGGCAGTAAAAAATATTGATTAGAACATAAGATTTTTTTAAATAGATTTTATTTTTGGTTAAAATAACTTGGACACCCACTGTGTTTTTACGTTTATTTGAAATTCGTTGAGCCTTCGTTTCCTTGAATTGAAATCCGTCCTTTTGAGAACTCGGAAATGTAAAGTAGCGAACAAACAGCGAGCTTATCAATGACGCAACTGTCGCTTTAAAAGAGATATTAGCGACCGGGAAAAAGCTCAAGTAAATGCTTACACGCATACAAAAGTGGATAATACTCGTAATTATAATTACATATGTTTTTTAATTTGTTAATTCCTTTTCTTCTTCTTCTTCCTCAGCCTATTCCCGTCCACTCCTGGACAAGGGCCTCCTCCATTTGCTTCCATGTCATTCTGTCCTGTGCAGATTGCATCCAGGTTATTCCGACGTGTCTGTTTAGATCATCCTTCCACCGCAGTTGCGGTCGCCCTGCACTTCTCTTCACCGTCCACGGTTTCCAAGTCAGCAGTCTTTTTGTCCACTTTTCATCTGAGGTTCTGGCTACGTGACCTGCCCATTGCCATTTTAGAGTCGCCACCCGGTGGATGATGTCAGCGACCCTTGTTCCCTCTCTCACCGTATCGTTTCTGACTCTGTCTCTTAGGCTTACTCCTAACATGGCTCCTTCCACGGCTTCTTGGGTCATTCGTAGTTTTTCGGCATTTTGTTTGGACAATGTAACAGTTTCAAGACCATAAGTACCAACTGGCAAAACGCAGGCTTCATAGACTTTTCGTTTCAGGTTGATCGGTATTTTCCGTTTTTTTTTGTTAATTCAATGCACGATTATTTTCAATTATGAAAATATTCTGAAGTTGTATATTTTAACATTTATTGTGTATCAATACTATATTTATATTTTATTGTAAATGATTACCTTATTTAAAATAAAATTTGTTTTATCAACGAATGTTGGTTTGTTCAGGTGTAATACTTAATTATATGATGTCAATATCGGTTTAAGAAACAGGTGTTCTGATATATAAATAATAGTGGTGGATATACGTTTTTTTGCAATTCTCCTTCTTCTTCTTCTTTGCTAGCCTTCTTTCCTCCACTGCTGGGTATGGGCCTTTTCCAATTTCCTCCACTCGTCTCCATCTTGTCCCCTTTGTATCCAAGATTTTCCAACCCTTTTGACAATATCATCGGTCCATCTCATCGGTGGCCTTACGACACTTCGCCTATTTACCCATGGTCTCCAACTGAGTATCCTGGGTGCCCATCTATTGCCACCCTGTCTAACCAAGTGTCCAGCCCATTGACATTTCATTTATTGCAATTATTATGTGTTAATTACATCACAGAAAATTCATCTTATTTATAGATATTCGTATGCTTCATTTGATAATCCAAAGTAAAATTGAAAAAAATATGAAACGTCGGGAGACAAATAATTTTGTTTAAAAAAAACTTCAAATAATGGTCAACTTGCAGCACAATGCAGCACAATATTCTTGTTTAGAACTGCTATCCAGCAGAAGAGGAATAACAACAATATTCTTATAGAAGTATTTATTTTCATCTCAGTGGTGTTCCTCATGATTGAGGGTCTTGTACATCCTATAAACTATTGACCATGACACGCCATGCACTCCTGTCACCCGTCAGTCTCCAGGCTGCAGCTAATGAGAGACCAGTCAGATCCCTGATTTGATTGGTCCAGCGGCTTGGTGGTAGTCCTTGTGGTCGCCTTCCTTCCACTTTGCCAATGATTATAAGCTTTTGAAGGGTTGTCCTGATCTCTCCGGGCTATGTGTCCAAAATATGTCAACACTCTCTGAGAGCATATCAGCGAGAGTCTTGCCTTGATACCCAGTTGATCAATGATTGACTGGTTTGTTCTTCTTGCCGTCCAGGGTATACGCAGCGTTCGTCGCCAGTACCAAATCTCGAAAGCATCAATTTTGGACCTCTGCGATGTTTGCATAGTTCAAGACTCGCAACCATAAAGAAATAGGGAGAAAACAAGGGTTTGAACCAGTCTCATCTTGGTCAACATTATAGAAGTATACTACAGGGTTATTACTGATTCTTATTCTTGTCCTGATACACTTCTGTTCTTGTCCTGGAGAAATCATCTCCACCCAACTCTATTGCGAACCTGTCAAATACTATTCTAAGTTATGCATGTTGCCTTAACTTTGTTCTGTAGGTGACTCTAGGTGAGACTCGCTTAGATTCCCATAGACCACCAGGCTGAGTTCCATAGCCATTTGCGTCTAGCGACTTGTTCTCTGATTCGCTTTTCGACTGTCATATAGACTTGTTATATAGATGATTATGAACTCTTTATCATTGCAATATTTGATGTTTAATTTCAAACTTCGAAAATAATAGAACTCGTTTGATGATGTTTCCAAAATGCCATTCAAGAATATTTCTCGAGCCCGTTACTTAGAGATTTCATTAGGTACAATGCGAAAGTATTGTCGCAGCTTCTGGTAGCTTTCCTAAAATACATGTACTTTATATACAGCCGTTACTGCGCAGATACGAAACATATACGAGTAGATGAAGAAATGAAAGATATTTTAATGTTTACTTTTGTTATTGTAACTTCAATTTATCATATGTTTCGGTGCGAACGCGAATTCGGAGTAAACACATTCAAAATGTTCTTTTTCTTCTCGATGCTATATCCCAGTGTGGAATTTGGCTTCCTCTACAATAGTCTTCTATTGGCTCCTATAACTGGCCATCCCTTTCTATTCTCCAGGTCTTTCAAGTCTCCCCTAGTAATCTTCGACTTTGTCAGCCATCATTTTCTTGGTCTGTTTTCGTGCGGTACACATCATGAGATAATCTTTGGCTTTATGTCATCTGGCATTATTTTGACGTAACTAGCCCACCGTGGTCGTTGAGACTTACAAAATCTCAACAATATTTCCTGGTCTATCAGTACTTAAAGTATGCAAGTTTTTTGCTGTAAGCCGTGTTTCAATATATATTATAATAAATATGATACATATATTTTTTTCTGAAAAAACTTTCCTTCAAATAATGACAACCTGAATTCTTCTCTCTGCATCAGGGAGCATGTTTTACACCCGCAAGTGACTACCGTGACTACATTCAAAGTCAGGAGATTAAAAAAAAAATGTATACAGTTTTGAAACGGTGTCGTGTTTACATTTGAAATATAAAGTTTACCATGAATACTATCAGTATGCATAACTCTTTCGTTCACATTTTATATTCAAATTCAGCACTACCATTACAAAGATAGTAAATTCAAATTGAATATTTTCTTCAATTCATTATAAAAGTTATTGCATCTAAAATAGTACCTACGTCTAAAAGATGCTAATACATATTTAAAATAACACAGAGTTTTTAATAATAAAAAAATAGTATAAAATAATTTATACTTTTACTTAATAAACGGACTAATATGGTCGATGAAAGCAAAACGTCCCCATTTTAGATTGTAAACAATCCTCAGACCAGCGCTCTTTATAAGAAATAAATGGAAAACTTGGAAAGTTTACTGTGCATCAGATCGGTAGTGCTGTAGCGCCCGCCTGTGTCTCGCCCAACTCCAGCCCTTCTAACACGGAGCAATAAATCTTTCATAAAGTAAATGCTGTCCTCTACGTACGTGTACGTAATGCTAAAACACCTGAATCCATTAAGATTTTTCAGATGAATCGAATGTCTTTTGTTTTATCTTGTTTTTGAACCCCTGCTTGAGATACGTTGTATAAACGATTTTTAATGTACATGTTGCATATATTAATGTTCTTCATTGAAATTTATTCGTAGATCATTGTTAATAACCAAACAAACAAACCATCACGCCGTTTCCCCATAGGGGTAGGCAGAGAGAATGGACGCACACCTCTCTAGCTTCCTCCACATTCATACAGCGAGTCATACACGCACGTTGATTCTTCCGACTTACTACTAACTACGACTAACATACGACTAACTTACGACTAACATGACCAACCTTTAAAATTTGATTAATTCGGCCATTTCATGTTTTACTCGGTCTGCCTCGACTCCGTACTCCATTTAAATCATTAACGTATACTTTCTTAACGCGCTCCATATGTCCGAACCATCGCAGCGATCCTTTCATAATTTTGTTCATAATACCTTCTTCCGCTCTACATTCTTTTTTTATATCAACATTTGAGATTCTGTCGTATATCGTATTATATTCTGTCGTATACCAAAAATAAAAATTATAAAAAATATTGTATAAGTTTGTTTCTGTAACTCTGTAGCTCTGGCGAGAGCGAAACCGGTTGGTTCGATAAAACAAAATAAAGTGGGGTGAACACAAAGTACAAAAGTGTTTTAAATTAGTTTTAATAATGCATCACCACAAAATGAGTGCTTCAAATGAAATCATAATATCTACTCGTATTTGGATTCGTACCATTTGTTCTTGATCAGAAGAAAAAACAATATATTATTTATTAACAATAATACTAAATATTCACTAAAATAATAACAATTATTTATTATTTTTATTATTTGTTGTATTTATGCATAAAATAAAGATCATTAGATCAAAAGTGATAATTTGTGAATAATTTGAAAACATAATTAAATCGAATTGTGGTTTTCGCTTTCTTTCAATCGCTGGTAAAGCATAAATGTAGAAATTTATATTCAAAATGGTAATTTTAGAGTTACGTGAAAAGTTTAATATGATTTTAAAAAAACATGCGTACAATATTGTAAGAATAATATGTATAGAATAATACGTATGCCTTTCAAATATGTAAAGAAAAAAAATCCCTTGGCAATTTATCTTCTAACATTATACAAGTATATAAAACACATTCGTCTTTTTTTATTGAGATCTTAAGAAAATACGATTATTATATATTCTGATTTTGAAAAATTGGTTTGGTTCATGTGGTGCTCCTGTAAATTTGGAGATATTTCGTGTATAAGTGAATCGTTTTGGTCAATTTAATTGTTGCCGCACTTTATAATAGTTAATTGTGACACGTAATACGTTTGTACCGTTTTGCTGTTAAAATTATATTAGTTTTTTCGTTTTTATAAATAATTTTGACAGGTATAAAAATATTTTTTTCATTTGTTCCAATGACAATTTGAATAATTTCTTCAATATTAGTTTTAAGTTCTTGCTGGTTAAGTGCCTAATTACAGCTAATTTAAAAAACGGTGGATACGTGTAACAAAAATTAAATAAACACAAAATTCCGGATCGTCCATGTCAACATGTGCAACATCGAAAAAAACATTATGTGTTATTACATTATGTACTAAATTAAAAAAAACGGTGGATACGTGGAACATAAATTAAATAGACAACACGTGCACCATCTAAAAAGAATATTTTGTGTAAAATTATTTTTATTTTGTTATTTGATTTTATATCATTGTATTTTATATTATTTGTTTTAGATTTATTTTGTGGTTGTTGGACGATCGAAGTGTGCGCGGGAGATGCCTATTGGTGGCGATGAGGTTCGCAACCTATCACACCGCGTCTCCTGCGGGGCGAAAAGAGAAGGATGGAGTGCCGCATCAGTAAAAGTGTGATAGTCCATTTTTTCACCTACCCTTTCGGGGAGACGGCGTGATGGTTAGTTAGTTAGTTAGTTAGTTAATAAACGTTTTATGAAATAAAACATTTCCTTAATAATTTGAGACATGAAATATAACAAAATATTTAAAATCTGCGTAGTATGTGTAAAAAAATTCACATCTTTCAATACATATTTTTTTTAATTTTAGTTGTTATCACGAGTCGAGTAAATAAAAAAAAGTTACGTTTTACCGGATAAAAAACGAAGCTCATACTCACTCATGAGTTATTTATAATACAATCGTCATTTCATTTTTTCGTGAATTGAATGTTTATTAAGCACTAAAAAGTTTGTTACGGAAAGCAAGGGAACTTAGCACATTAAAAAGCCTAAGTGGCATCCCAAGAACCAGCAAATATGTTAATTGACTTTGCTCATACCAATCCCTAGGATTGAAACACTTACAAAGTTTAGTATTATTATTATTTTAAACTCCTTTTAATTATCTGGATACAATTTAAACGATGGAATAAAATAAAATAACAATAGTCCATTGTTTTGGCCGAAACATTGTGATACCTTAACATTTTAAAACTGTTAATAAATAAACTTTGTTTTTTGTATCACAATAATATTTTATTTTACGCGACAGCTGTTTTATCAACCAATGTTGACATCACAATGTTGTAACACCTGATGATGTCAACATTGGTTGATGAAATAGCTGTCGCGTAAAATAAAATATAATTGTGATACAAAAAACAAAGTTTATTCATTAACAATTTTAAAATAACAATACCATACATTAGTTTTAAACCCTTTGTTCGCCTCGACGATTACCGGTGACCGACATTGTTTGTGTAAGAACATCATATTAGTGCAATGACCGATACCTGTTGATGTAAAACTCTGTATTAAATATTGAAATTTAAGAAAAATACTGTTTTCTAAAAGTTTTATTAAATTTTACGGTAATGACATGTTTCGCCTCGCTAAAAAAAATTACATTTGATATTGCATTAGCGAGGCAAAACATGTCATTCCTATAAAATATAAAACAACCTCTAGAGAACTAACGTTTTCATTACAAGAAATAATACCTAACTTATAATCCGGGAGGGCAGCAATCAAACTGCTGAACGCGACCATTTCGGAGATTGACATTTTCATATTGATGAAACAATGTGTTAAAGGAAAATACTCCAAATATTGAAATTTATTCAACCTCATTAACGACGTACTAGGTTAAATGTCACTATGTCGATGCGTTCATTCAAATTGGCGACTTCTTATGCTTTCGGTGCCGTGTCTGGTCCCCCCAACGTTGGCGATCACTGCAGCAAAGGCATCGCTATCCTGCGCCACTTCAAACAGGTGTTCCGCAGCCAGGGCAACTGCCTTCTACCAATTCCTCGGCGTCCCTCCACTTTACCCATTAATATTAGTCGAAGAAGGTGGTATTTTAGCACATGACCCAAATATGAGACCTTTCTATTTTTTACACTCGACAACAGCTCTCTACTGGCTCTGTCTCTCTGTAGTACTCGTACGTCTGCATTACTGACCCTATCGGTCCACGGTATACGGAGCATTCTGCGGTAAATCCACATCTCGAACGCTTCCAAACGGTTCATTTCATTCACTTTCAGAGTCTAGGTTTTGCAACCATATAGTAGAACAGACCATATATAACATTTAATCATTCTTTATCGGAGTTTCAAGTTAATCGGCGTCTTAAATATTTTTATTTTTGTAATGTCTATTAGGATAAATAAATAAATTTGAAAAATATTGGTTTATAACTTTGTTACATAACACTTAATTTAAAATAGAAATAATATTAAAACAAAAATGTTTCGGGATTCAGAAGCCCTTCATCAGTGTAGTTACATATTATATATACATTTTTTAAAATTATTTATGGTAAACATTAAGGTTTGTTTATTTTTTTTCAAATAAGTGTTTTGTAGCAAAGTTATAATTTTTTTTGTTCATTAATGAATTGACAACAGAAAGCAATGGTGAATATAGAATAAATTATAATTAAATAAAACAAAGTTTTTTTAACTACTTCCACTTTTGTCTTTATTTAGACAGCGACCGGTTTCGCCAGGCTCGCTGGCATCGACAGACTGGTAACACTATTGTAAACTTAGTCCTTTATATACATACAGATCAGGGGTGGTAAACATGATTCTATACAATAATAATCTTCAAATATTTATGTAAAATTTTTCTGAATTTAACTATTGGTATTACAGGTATTCTTGGAGGTTCGTGTTTAATACAATGGGTTTTAATTTTTATTATCTCTTACATATTCATATATAATTTTTGAAAAAATGGTAATTTTGTTTAAATTTTTACTGAATTTAAATATTATATGTTATAGTTCTTGGTCCGTAAGGTTGGCCGCGCCTTATTCGGTTTTCCCAATCCATATAGCTGCTAGGGTCTAGAATCAATCAATTCCAGACTTCTAGATTCTACCTTCTTCTAGAACAAATTCTTCACAAAACACCTTCTTCTAGACTTCTAGATTTTTGTATAGAATCATGTTTACCACCCCTGATCTGTATGTATATAAAGGACTAAGTTTACAATAGTGTTACCAGTCTGTCGATGCCAGCGAGCCTGGCGAAACCGGTCGCTGTCTAAATAAAGACAAAAGTGGAAGTAGTTAAAAAAACTTCGTTTTATTTAATTATTATTTAAAATGAACTTCCATCAAGAGATTTCAGTAAAATCATTTGATTATCTTAGAATAAATTAAATTAAATTGAAAAAAAAAGAAAAATTTTAATGTAAGGAAAACACACCGGTCATTTGACTAGAGGTTTTATTGTTATGTTAACATTTAAATATTAATTTGTGCAGTGCAAGGCAGGGCATACTTTTATTGCAGTAAACATCTACTGGGATCATATGAATCTCTATTGAAAAGCGTCCACGTTCTTGCTATTATTAGGTTAGATTCTCCTTTGTCCGCCACATACAAAGCCCGTCTGCTACGTGATATTCCACCTGTACCAGGAACACAGATAATAAAGGGGAATGCTTCCACTTCCATACTGAGAGGACGCCCTTATCCGTAAGTATGTTTTTTAAAACCCTCACGTGGAATATACGTGTCTCTAACGTGTGGAGCGTAACTGCAAATGAGGAAATGAATTCAACGAGCATGACACTGGTATCATCAAATCGCTGAATTCTTTAGAAAGAAAATCACGAAAAGTACGTTTATTAAGATAACCCGGACATATGTATTTATTTTTACAACTCCTCGCATTTTGGATATTCGATTGAAGATAACTCCATCAAAAAGTTTTTGTAATTAATATAAAGTTAATGAAAAGGTCCGTCATTTAGACGTTTTGTTATATTAATATATGGAAGTCCAATATTTTACCCAGTTATTGCATTATCAAATGCATTTGATAATAATATTCCAACAAACATCTTCATCTGATTTTGAAAATTTGGTTTAGTTCATGTGGCGCTCCCGTAAATTTGGAGATATTTCGTGTAAAAGTGAATTGTTTTGGCCAATTTGATTTTTGCCGCATTTTATAATAGTTAATTGTGACACGTAATACGTTTGTGCGGTTTTGACGTTAAAATTATACAAGTTTTTTCGTTTATATAAAGAATTTTGACAGGTGTAAAAATAAATTTTTCATTTGTTAGAATGACAATTTAAATAATTTCTTCATGTTATTTTTAAGTTCTTGCTGGTGTTTGATTGCTTTAAGTACCTAATTGCAGCGTATTTAAAAAAAAAACGGTGGATGCGAGTAACATAAATCTAATAATCACAAAAGTCCGGATCGTCCATGTCAACAAGTGCACCATCTAAAATGAACATTATGTGTTAATATATTTTTATTTTATTTTATATCATTGTATTTTATATGATTTGTTTTAGATTTATTTTGTGGATGTTGGACGATCGAAGTGTGCGTGGGCGATGCCTATTGGTGGCGATGAGGTTCGCAACCCATCACACCGCGTCTCCCGTGGAGCGAAAAGAGAAGGATGGAGTGCCACATCGGTTAAAATGTGACAGTCCATTCTTTCTGCCTACCCTTTCGGGGAGACGGCGTGATGGTTAGATAGTTAGTTAGTTACATCTTCAATATAGTGTTATACAACTCATAGTAAACAGTCTAGTTAATCCATATTAAATACACAACATGGAGATTAATACCCGAAGAAGAAGAATAAGAACATCATTGATAACAAAATATTATTTCACAATGAAATTTACTGCACCTTCAGGGACATATGTTATACTAGCTGACACGGCAAACTTCGTACCGCCTTAGAATCTTTAAATGTTGTGTTAACTTAATAGCAAAATTAAATTCAGTTATTTATTAAGTTAAAATAAATACTAAAAATGAATTGAGTTCAATCAATGCGCAAAATGACAAAGAAAATTATTTTAATTACATTGAAATGAATCTAATTCACGCGGCGGCAGCAAGGGATTTGCAATATTGAAGCGAATCGAAATGATTCGCGTAGCATTGTTGCACTACTTTCTGTTAAACTATTATATTTGCTGGATGGGTTGCACTCGGGTCGATAAAAAAAATTTTCGTGATTTTTTCCGATGTTTTAATAGTTATTCTGCTATTCGCCACTCTATACATAATGCACGAGAAATAAAAATGTAAAAGAAAATGTAGCGCCTTAATATTATTTGTAGGGCATAATAAAAAACATAGAAATTAGATCCCAAAAAAATAAGAAGAAATGTACGACAAATAAATGCATCTTTATTATCATAATAAACGAATCATGAATGAATCTATGAAGGAAGAATAATCAAAAACTTACTACTACAAGCAGTATTATTAATGAAAAACTAGTCGAGGAAGGCCGAGAAATGACATTACTGAATTAATCAATTATCAAAAAATGGCTTAGAACGTGCGTGCCACGACGTATTAATATATAAGAGACTGAAGAGATATGCCCGGCATATAATAGTGAGTCGGTTCATCTCTTCTGCCTACACTTACAGGGAATCGATGTGAAAATAAGTGTGTAAATTTTAAATTGTATATAAGCACACAACTGTGTATCGTAGATTGACAATAATTAAGAAGGAATTATAAATTGGAGTCACGAAAATACATCATTTACATTTTGACATTTGAGAGGCTAAAGGTTAAAGTTCGTTTGTTATAAAAGTTTGTCGGGCTTTTTTATGTAGTCAAAGGTGAAGCGGTACACATGTTGGGAGTTTCTTTTCTAATACTGATAATGGGGATACACGATGGTACCAGAAGTTATAATGACATGATGGAACCGAGGTAAATGGACGATTCTTTTGTATAGTATATCATTATAACTTCAATTACCCGAAGAATTTTTTGTTCTTTACTTAACTGGTATTATGTTCTTTTAATGAGATTAAGTACGAAAAAATATTGTATATAAATGAAAATATTAGGAATGGAAGTATAAAATGTGTTTCTAATTTAACTATATATCAACCGTTGAATCGTGTAAGCTAACTTTCTAAAATAATGATCCATTAAATAAATAATCCGTTTTCGATAGCAATACTGACGACCTTCGTGGCAGAGTGGTAAGAGCTCTGACTTCCATACCGAAGGTCCCGGGTTCGATTCCCGGCGGTGGCAGTGTGATTGTCACACTGTCTTTGGTCTGGTGTAGAATTCACGTGACAATAAAATGGCGATAGATTGGCTACCTATCACATGTCATGTGAATCATCAATATAATAGCTAAAAATAATGTGTATACAGTAATTGGGTTCAAGCAACCTGTTGTATACAAGAAAAAAAAAACGTATGATTACTTAGATTTGGGGGTTTTGACTCAAAATTTCTTACGCAAGCTTCTGGGCTTCTATGGGAGTACCGCCACTGCTAATAAAATACAACAAAACAACTAGAAAACAAACATTTTCATTCGCATTAATTAAAAAATGTAAACTTTTCTCATGTCAGATACAGAATTCACACATTCACCTTAAAAAAGTAAGCTTAAAGACATGTGTAAACTCTCGAGGGAGAAAATAAGCATGTTGTGAATTCTTGGATTTCCTTCACCCATTGAAACATTTTACAGTAAATATTTTTTCTATTATATAAATCACCGCTCAGGTCTGTTATTAAAGCACCTCAGTGGTTAATCCGGCGTGTAACGCGTCCGAAGTGACAGTAAACAGGCTGGGTGTGTTCGGAGGTACTTATGCCGGGTTAAAGCATTTTTCGCCGACTTTTATTGGATTTTCCGTCCAGAATAGGGTGCGATGTCAGACGGGCACTATCGCCAGGGCTGAAGTGGCACTCGATATAATCGATGGCTCCTTCCCGATGCCGGAGAAAAAAAAACGAACGTGTCATCTCGCCGGAGAATTTGAGAATTTCTTTTAAGAGCCTGTGCTCGCCGGGCTTCGAGATACTCATCTATTTAATATATACAGTACATTTTGTACATCCCTATGTGCACGTCTTAAAATACTCATCTTCTTTTCCTCTTTTTTCTGACTCTTGGTCTGCTCATATTGATAGGCTGGCCTCTCTTGGGAAGACTTGCAGCTATCTCTTCATCATTTTGGCCGTCTTCAGGTGGGACGGTAGCCAACAATAGCCTGATGCATCAAAGCGTATGGGGTTTTGGAGGGATCCATCCACTGCGTTTGCGCATGTCAATGTCTTCTGCATTGTCTACCCGATTTGACAATAACTTCTACCTTGCAGGTTTCGCGATCACTTCATACAGTAAATTCTTCCTATGAAATAAGAGTTAAAAAAATTATATTTAATTCGGTAATCAATATTGAAATATAAGACTATTAAGAGACACGCTATAAATTTTTATTTGCATACGTAGAATATGAATAGAGGAAGGCCGAGAAAAACGTGACACGATCAAATCAATCAAATATTGAATGTCGGTCACGTGAGGAGTCGGAGAAATCGACGTGCGTGCATGACAAGATGTACGAATGTAGAGGAAGCGAGAGAAGTATGTCAGGACAGAACAGTGTGGCGTTCCATTCTTTCTGCCTATCCTTCCGGGGAGACGGCGTGATGGTTAGTTAGTTAGTTAGTTAGAATATGAAAAATTGCAGATATTGTGAATATCGAAAACTCAATAATGTTAACCCACAAAATCCAAAAACCCACCTTGGTAATCTAAAGGTATTATTGTGTTATCCATAAAGCTCTTTTTAGAGAAACATAATACTCGTATAGTGTAATAGTGCAAAGTGTAGAAATATTATTTTAAAATAGTTTTGAATTTGTTTTTCTTTCTTATTAAATGGCAAAGGTCTATATTGAGTTAACAGTTTTGTGGGTTACGCTGAGAAATTAATAACCTTTTTGTTAATTAACAATTTTATATATTTATATAACAAATGTTTTTTTCTTGTTGTGTTATTGGCTTTATATTTGATTTTATTTATTCTACCGGTGTAATTAAGGTTCCTCCGACGTTAACTATCAACAGTTTTTAAGCCATTCCAGTCCTTTACGTGGAGCCAAAAGATTCGCCTCCAGCCAATACCTAGTCGACTCTCTATTTTGCTGTTAATGATCAGATGTATCAATTAAAAATTTTCTCCCCTAAGCACATGACTTAAATACGCAATTAAATATGCCTTATTAGCTCTGGCTCTCTGGAAAACATTTATGTTGCTGACCATAACGGTACAAAGAATATTTTGCGATGCAGCCACATTTACATCGCCTCCAGCCGGTTCCATGGTCCATGATTCAAAACCATATAAAATTTAAGTATTTGACCATTCTTTGTCGCAAATTTAAATTTATGTTGTCGTCATAGAACAAAACTTCTCATACTTTTAAAAGCTCCCTGAGATAATTCTATTCTGCACTTGAGTTTGTTTCCCTAGTCGAGGTTCTCCATGATTAACGTGCGCAATACGATGAAGAGTTCGTATATTTCACTAAAAGTTTTCTGCTTTGGCAACGTAATCAATTGTACAGAGTTCATGCGAAGGGAAACGTTGTTTTCTAGAAGTTTTACTGAAGAAGTTAAACTTATATTTTATGAGTAAAAAAAAATTGACCTTTCTAAAGTTTTATCACCTTAGAAAGGCGAAATATGTAACTTCTATAAACTATAATGTATGTTCTAGAAAACAGGTGTTTTTATCCGTATAATATCCGGAGACCGATCCGTATATCCGTATACCGGGTGGTGGTCTAGGGGATAGAACGCTTGGCTCCTGATCCAGGGGATATGGGTTCAAGCCTGGACACGACCAGATTCCTTCTTCATAATAATGAGCTATTTTCTGCTCACATTGAAGATTGTAAAATAAATTCTAGTAAATCCTTGATATTAGTCTTTAAAAAAAAAGATTTTATGTGGAGTTATATGATACATCGTTGTTCAAGAAACAAAATAAGAATTAAGATCATCGAACGAAGAAGATACACTATAAAGATGTCAATTTGCGAAAGCCATGTTTTTTAAAAACAAATCATAGTAAAATTTGCAACAATTAACATAAATGAAATTTCACTGTTCATTTGTGCATTAGATAAGAACTGTATTAAAAAAACAGGATTTTTCGAACGTTGAACCTGTCGTCTGCGTAATTTACCCTACTACTAGTTTATATAATTTTGTTCTACATTTTGTTATAGACTTTTCCCAAAATCTCAAATAGGGCATCAGACTTTGCAAGCGGTTAATATCTTAGGCGACAAAGCCATCGGACTTACCTCCAGCTGGCTTTAACTCCGGATCTGACGAGGGGTCTCCGGAGACCGATGCGGTCGTAAACTTATATGGGGCGTAAAAAATCCTCGCGCCGGACCAGACACCTCTAAGACATGAAATCTGGCGGATCTTATCCTCCGAAGGATTCAATATTGTCCTGGATACTGAACTGGGATGATACTTTAGCGATAAGAATTTATGGCGCGGATTAAGATAAATGACATATTTATTAATAAGTCAATTTGGGACCGTTTAATAAATATAAAATAAAGATAATTTTGTTGTTATGTATGGTTTACATAAATTGAATGATATGAGAGGTAGAAATTTTTGTCTTTGAAAAGTTTATGATGGTTATTAAATGTCTTGGTATGCACATATGCACATATTGACTCATGAAAAAAAATACGCCTTACTAATTTACTCCAGCTTTTTTGTTTTACAACTTTGACCGCTTTCAACATTTACTGCCGAAATATTTTCCAGCAGCCCAAAAATATGTGTAATTTTTTTTAAGCTTATCTTTGATATTTTCTTTTTATATACTTTGTATTCAACACTAACTTTAAAAAAAAAAAAAAATTAAATATCAGACATGTTTCGGACAACCCATCCTTCCTCAGTGATATTATAAAGATATTGAAAAATTATAAAATTGTTAACAAATATGATTAGTTTTGACAGACGTTATAATATAATTTAATTATCTTTGATAAATTAATTATTTTAAACAGGCTGAAATAATAAAAAAATATATATATATTATTTCTTATATATTCGCCTTCACTTTGTGTTGTGATTTCATATTCTGTTGAATATTTTGTTAATATTGTTCAAATTTTATACATTAAAAATATTATATTATACATTGAAAATGGTTACGTTATAACCGGAACATGTTTGTGGTAAGTGAAATAAAATGTAAACTAAATGCATTTATGTTTATTCAAAAACATATATTATATTATTTTTAATTGATGAATTTCTGATCGGTATCGCAATGTACGAGTAATAAGCATGTATAGAATGCATAAACAAAACATTTATCGTATATGTAATTGTATAAATATATAAATACATAGTTATTTTACCATAATCACATTTTCGAAAAAAAAAGTTAATATTTGAGTTCAGTTCAAACTCGATGAAGATGAAAAAATATGTTTAAATTGTGAACCATTGAATGCACGCGGACGACATGAACCAAGTTTTCCAAATGCGTTTGCCCCGCTAAAGGCCAAGTGTTTGTATATGTATCGTTACATTTCAATTTAAGAGAATACTCTTATATTTCACAATTTCTTGGGCAAATTCGTCCTTATTTAAGGGACATTACGTGCCGGCATGTACACTCGTATAACAGTGAGTATGCGCGTTGAGTGTACGTGTATTTTAAAAGGTTAACGTGTAGTTTTTCAAACTAATTTGACACAAACACCCCTTTCAATGCTTTACCTATTCGGCCCTTCGTATATGTTAAAATATGTAAATTTTTCTAACAATAATAATGACGATAATTTATGAAAGAAAACACTGTTTTTTACCACTTTTGTGGAAAAAAAACAGTATTTAATTTTTATTTTTAATTCGTCATAATGGATTTCACAGTGTTAATGTCTAAAATTTATCAAAAATTAATAATTATGTTTTATATATATTCAATTTCCAATGCCAGTCGTTAAGCATTATGAAATATGTTTTTTTCATCTCTTTAAGAAAAAAGCAGATCAGTACGAATTTATAACAATACAAAAGCAAAAACAATTCAATCTGACAAGCGAAACAGCTTGACTCCGGTTCAATGGACCTTAAATGCTCTTTTCAATCAAACTGATACAATATTACATTGTATTTTCTAATAGTTATTTTTTTTTGTTCAATTTGAGGAATGTACTCGTATTATATATAAACACACATTTTAATGTTCAAAGTTATAAACTTATATTGAAATGATGATCAAGTTTTCTAATAACGAATAAGTTATGAAATCGAATAAATAAAAATATAACAAAATGAACAATAAAGAAATCAACTAAAGGCATATTTCTGTTAATTAAATAATGTTAGTTATTAGTAAAACAATATAACTTTTTGTAAATTATAGCTTGATGAAGATGCGAAAACTATCGAAACCAACCGACAAAAATATATTATATATGCGTGTATTTTAAATTTTTCAAATGTAATTAATGTTTTTAATTGAAATTTCTTGGTAGAAGTTTATTTTAAATAATGAAAACACAAAAAAAAAATTGATGCAAAATTGCTTTATTATTATGTGTTTACTGTGATTCCACTTGTGTTTCACTTGTGTACACAAGTGGAACAAATAATACAATAGAACAAATAAAGAAATTTTGTATCAAATTTGATTTGTTTTCATTATTTTATTTATGATTGCTTAAATGGTATCCATTTATTTATATAAAAAAATTCCATCCCTTTGTTTCAATAGCAATTTAAAGTTTTTGAAAATTTAATTTTTGAGAATATGATAAGTCATAAAAAGCACTTATATTTTCCGAAAAATACTGGACTTGTTTTGAATTTCCCACACTAATTTCACCATCGAAGACCATCAGCAAATTGATGATCCAATTTCTCAAAAGAAAGGGGTAATAAAAAGGGTCGAAAAACAGCGAGGCCTTTAAGCCCCGAACAATCTCAATACGGCCAAGGCCGGAGATGACTGAGTTATATTTAAGAGATGCGCTTAATCTATTCATTAATCTTGATACTTCGCCGCTAATGTGAATTTTATCAAATTATATCATACTTAAAACATTAATAGCGTTATTGCTCTTGTATTGTGTTATTTGCAAAGCTCATGATGGTTCAAATGATAAAAACTATACAATAAATTAATATTGAATTGTTTACAAATATGATCGGTTTTGGCAGATCATATTTGTAAACAATTTTATAATATTTTAAATATCTTTATAATATCACTGAGGAAGGACCGGGTTCTCCGAAACATGTCCAATATATATATTTTTTTAAAAGTAAGTGTTGTATATACAAAGGATATAAAAAAGAAAAAGACAAATAAAAACATCTACAACACAAAATACGGCGAACATGGAAGAAATGATGTAAAACCCCATAAAATAATGAATACGAATGAAAACGTCTGTTTTACAGAAGTCTTATTATGATTTATGGGAATTAAAATACATGTTTTGTTTATTCTTTCTTGAAAAATGTTGTAAATTTCCATATTAAATAAACAATACGAATGAAAACATCAATTTTTATGGGAATGACATGTTTAACCATTCTAAGGCATTATCAAATGTGACGAAATTTTAGCTCGTTGCTGTTTATATACACTAGTAAATGGAGCAGAATTTGGTATTTAACGAAAATTAATGTGACTTTATATATTTTTAATAATGAATTAGAAAGGCAAAACATGTTATTCCCATAAAGTATAATATAACTTCTAGGAATCGGATGTTTTCATTTAGTATTAATTACACAAAAATAAAATCAAACTTTACAAATATGATACAAAACTATTTTGGAATTTTGAATTCTAGAGATTGACTTGGTAATTCATTCGTGGAATTATTGTGTGTATGAAAACAGGAAAGCTTTTTTACAACGATGCGTGTAAATAAACGTATAAAATATTATTGCAGCCTAAAGGAAATACTTTTTTATCAATCCAATACAATGTGAGTTAGCCCGCGGGCACAAACGAGAGACCGATAAAGATCGCTTTTTGGTGATAGTATTGTGTTTCGCTTCAACTGAAAAAACAATAAATGAAGTTCACGAACCAATAGAAAAGATGAAAATTACACCAAAACCCATTTGGATTACGAAGGAATTTACTTTTCCCACAGGATCAAATTATTTGTCGGGATTTGAAATACCAGGGAGCTAAAAAATCGCGTTTCAAATCTACACAATAAGGATAATCAAGATTTAAAAATATGAATAGTATTTTAAAATAAAATTCAAATTATTTTTATTTATTTTTCAAATTGGACACTAAATTTATTCATACATTTAAACCGTCAACTCAAAAAATCTATATATCCAGGAATTGAAGAACAAGCACGATGCTAAGGAGGCTAAATACTATCCAACATTTTGAGTAGTTTCTTCTTGAATATTATTTCATCTACATGAAAAAACGACTTCTGAAGCGATTATGTTCGGCAATTTGATGATTATTTTCTCCACCGCCATTACCAAGGACAGGTTGGCTCTAAATTTTGAGAATAAAACAGTCAGTGTTGATGCAATCGAAAATAACTATCCAGAACATAAAAAAGGATGCTCTCCAAGAAGGTGGAGTCTCAAAAAATCTTCTTACACTCGTAAGTTTAAAGAATTGGGTATGTATGAACCCATTTCTTTTTATCTTTTAACTTAGCCAGCATACCCAAGAGGAAAGCGGTGGGATATAGCCACGAATAGCTATCAAACTCCCAAATATAGAGATACTTCAGAAGTCTTTTCTGAACATGAGCGAGCTTTTCTGAACCTCTCTAACATGACCGAGTATGATAAAAAATATGCAATTCGCAAAGTAAGATAAATTTATTATAGTAAATAGCTTAAGCTCACTAAATTCTGAAAGGTGACTAATGTTTTTCACATTTTGTTTTTCACATTAAAATTAACCAACTCATAAATATAGTTAAAAATTATGAAAAAAAAAAAAAATTCCACCAGTAATATAAATGATTGTTAATATGATTGAATATTTCTCAATCAAGAAAAGATATTTCGTATACTAAAGTCTACAGTAAAACTTTTTTATACCCATATGGTAATGATTTAATTCGTTGTTTATAAGCAAGTGTAAAATAAAATACAATATATCAAGATCCCATATTAAACTTTATGATAAATAAAATGGTCTTTCTTTAAGAAAATCTAATGATTTAACTGAAATGTATTAATTTTTATGGAAACCTATTTTAAATATTAGGTCCTTACATATGAAATTGGCGTTTTGTATGGGAGGAACATAAAGTTGATTTTTTTTAAATATAATATATTTATTTAATCAAAGTATATACCATTGCTATCTATGCACTTTTGCCATCTCATAGGTAGTTTATCGATCCCTTTACTAAAAAAACCATTCGGACGGGAATCAATAAAATCTTTGAAGTCGGTTTGGACTGCCCCATCGGAGTTAAATTTTTTCCCTTGCAAGAAGTTATCCAAATTTCGAAAAAAATTGTAATCTGTTGGGGCAAGGTTCGGAGAGTACGGTGGATGTCTTAGACATTCCAATTGAAGCTCTTCTAATTTGGTAGCCGTCTGTTGTGCAGTGTGTGGTCTAGCGTTATCATGAAGCAGCAGTGGCCTAGAGCGATTAACCAGCCTCGGTTGTTTAGCAACTAGCTTTTCCATCATGGTTTGCAGTTGCTTACAATAAACATTTGCCGTAATCGTCTGGCCAGATTTTAGAAAGCTGTAGTGAACGACACCAGCACTAGTCCACCAAACGCTCACAAATAACTTTTTTGGAGTCAATTTTCGCTTGGGGCATGGTTTGGCTGGTTCGGCAGGGTTCAGCCATTGCGATTAGCGCTTCCGATTATCATACAGGATCCACTTTTCATCACAGGTAATGATTCGATTCAAAATCCCTTTATTATTGTGCCGGTTGAGTAATGCAACGCAGCAGTCAACGCGCGTTTGTTGATTTGCTTCACTCAATTCGTGAGGTACCCACCTTTCAAGCTTTTTCACCTTCCCAATTTGCTATAGGTTCAAGTTTGCTTAAAACAGTTTTATCACTAACACCGCAGCCTGCAGCTAACTCGGGCGTGGTTTGCGATGGATCCGCTTCCACAATAGCCTTCAATTCTTCATTATCAGCTTTGGTCTCCGGCCGTCCACGAGGCTTGTTCTGCAGGTCGAAATTTCCAGAACGAAAACGTTGGAACCAAAAACGTACTGTGTTTTCTTTTGCGGCACCGTCGCCATACACATCATTAATCCTTCGAGCCGTTTCTGCAGCACTGGTGCCACGGTGGAACTCGTACTCGTAAATAACGCGATATTTCAAGTTTTCCATTTTGTAAACTGAGTGACGCAAAGAAAAAAACAATTGAGGAAAAAACAAATGAATTTTAATTTTCGAAACACAAATACTTGAGTAAATAGCTGTATAAATTTGAATTTGGAATCCCTAACCAAAGAGAAGATATTTGAGATCAAAGTTGCCAGTACGGCAAAACGCCAATTTCATATGTAAGGACCTAATATTAATTAAACAAAACGATGTTTATTTAAATATCAAAATCAACTTATGTCCTTAATTTAGACAGCAACCGGTTTCGCCAGGCTGGCTGGCATCGACATACTGGTCCGCGCCAGCCAGCCTGGTAAACCGGTCGCTGTCTTAATAAAGTCAAAAGTGAATAGTGTTATTAAAAAAAGATCGTTTTAATTAATTAAGAATTGATGCTTCAATAATAGATGGGTTTTTCGTTTAATATCAATATTTTACAAAGGTTTTAAATTCAACCCCCACGGATATTTAATTTTAATAACGATTCTTCAATGTTTATTTTAAAATAAAATCTGTGCTGTGAGTGCCTTGATTGAATAAGATATAAAAATTGGTAAAGAAAATAGAAAAATCCTTACAATAAATTAGGCGAAGGATGTAAGGAGAGGAAAAGGAAAGATTAGGAAGAAGGAAATGAAACTCGTTTACTGAAATAACTCGAATGATTGACAGAAATACAAAGGATCCGAATGGGAGAGATATAAAAACTGTTGATGGACGTGGGAAATAAGTTTTAATCTCCGTGGAAAGATTATTTCTTAAAGACCAGTGGAGTGAATGCTACTTAAATCTAGCTGCTTATAAATTTGTGAGCTGTATGTGTATATAGGTATATGAAAAAGCTTAAGCATTTTTATTCTTCTTGTGTAAATAAAAATGGTATAATATAAGAATTGTTTCCCTCGTTTCCGAATTACAATAAAAATATTTATGATACTTTTTATTGTTTAAATTTAAAATCATATCTTTAGAGTCATATATTTTATACTATCGTAGAAAGTCATAACTTTTTGTTATGATATGATATAACTCGATGAAAATACCTTTGTTTTTATGTTATAAAATATTTGTATATTAAAGTGCCTAACAGTTTCGTTTGAGGCCGATTTTAGATAGGGCAACAAAACAGCTAAAATCACAACTGAAGTTGGCCGTTCACAAATATATGATAAATAAATTAAAGAAGGATAGGAAGGTTTCAAATAGTGGATATAGCTAAGTGACTTGTAATTAGTGACTAATTGCGAAAGACCCTTGGGATAGTAAGTTTATAATAGTTAATGAGTGTGAAATAGACAAACAGTTGGGAATTATATTTATTTATTAACGTTCTTACCTACGCAAAAGACTAATTTAAACTAATATTACTAATTTTAAAGACTAATTTTAGGATAAGAACTTATTTCTTAGACGTTTTTGAACAATTTAATATTTATTATCTTGACAAATATGTATATGTTACATTAGTGATACTCTGGCTATGTCCAGTCAAATCAAAATCGATCGGTTCTTTAATAACCAAATCAACTTAGTAGTAAAATACACATAATCATGTATTATCAATTCTTAAACTCATTGTTGTTTAATTGTTTTAACTGCTTAAAATATATTAATAAACAAGCAAGGCGAAACATGTCGCTTCCGTAATAATAAAATAATAATTATATAAAATGGATGTTTTCAATATTATATACTTTAATACTCTGGAATGTTACCACAATATTCAAATAACTAACTAACTAACCATCACGCCGTCTCCCCGGAAGGGTTGGCAGAAAGAATAGAACGCCACATTGTTCTGTCCTGACATACTTCTCTCGATTCCTCTACAATCATAAATCTTGTCATGCACGCACGTCGATTTCTCCGATTTCTCACGTGACCGACATTTTATATTTGATTGATTTGATCGTGCCACTTTTTCCTCGGTCTTTCTCTTTTTCTAGTTCCGTTCACGTCGTTTACATATAAATTCTTCACCATTATGTCTTCACTCATTCTTTCCACGTGTCCAAACCATCCTAACGACCTTTCACTATTTTGTTCATAACACCGCATTCACTTCTTATATTTTCATTCGACACTCAATCATACACAGAGTATCCACACATTCGTCTAAGAGATCTCATTATTACTGCATTTATTCTACTTTCATCATTCTTTTGCTAGTTCTATGCTTCGCTTCCATACATAAGGGTCGATGCCATTGTTAACTGCAATCTTAGCTTTTTTGAAAAGGTTTTTGTCTGCGATGACAACTTTTAGTGCACCATTCACTTTGTTGCCTGCCCCAACCCTTCTTTCAATATCCCTCTCCACTCGCCCATCTCTTGTAAACATACTACCTAAATATACGAACTCAACTACTTACTCCAAATTTTCATCATTCACGCTAATGTTGCAGAATGACATGGTTTCTTCCTTTTCAAAAATCATTACCTTGGACTTATTCACATTCATCATCAGATCATTATTCATTATTAATATATTCATTATACATACAATATATTCATTATTCATTTATTTATTATTCATCATTATCATTATTCACATTCATCGTCAGATCAGCATATAAAAATAAAAATTATTTTTTTCTAAATAGTCCCTTGTTTTGTGCGAAACACTATAATACTTTGACATTATGAACTGTTAAATTAAAGGCGTTTTCTAGAAGTTTTATTATATTTTATGGGAATGACATGTTTCGCCCTTCTAAGGCATTATCAACATTTGATAATGTCTTAGAAGTGCGAAACATGTCATTTCCATTAAATATAACTAAACTTCTAGAAAACTGACGTTTTCATTCGTATTTATTATTTAATATGGAGTTTTACATCATTGTTCAAGAAACAATAAATAAATAAATACTTTGTTTTATGTATCACAATTGTATATTTATTTTTCGCGACAGCTGTTTCGAAAAATAAAAATGCCATTGTGATACAAAAAATCATTTTTATTTATTTAGAGATTCATTAAATATTATAATTAAAAAATAGTTATCATTTAAACTTATATGTATTATAAATAAAAAAATAAGTGTATCTGCGTCAATACTTATATTTATAATAATAAAACGAACTTTAATTAGAAAAGTCTCTGATAAATACAAAATTAAGTATAAATCGTGGGTAGATTCTAATGAACAGTCAGGTATACTAACCCCATCATTACCTCAGAATTGGATTACGAAACCACAAATGATACTTCCATTTACAATTTACCTAACTAAAGAGCTGATAATAATTACTAGCAAATTACATGTAATGTTCTGATTTCATTTAAAAGTAATATCTTTGACTATTTACATATTTTATTTTATTACGATTAATCTATATTAAAAAAGTTAATATAAGAACAAAACTGAAAATATTTTTTTATTAGAAATAGGACAAACAATTTCTAAATAAGTTTTATATATTTATTGATTCTTGCTAACTCTAACAATGATGTAGATCTCCATATTAAACATTAAATGTAAATAAACACGCCTATTTTTTTTTATAATAATGCCTAAGTTAGGCGCGATAGATAATTCAAACTGCTTGAATATAGTTTTAGTTTGTATTAATATTAGAAAGTCTATATTAGATTAACTAAAAAAAAATGTTTTTTTTTAAAAAGAAAAAATCATGACAGTCTGCAACATTAGCGTGATTGGTGAAAATTTGGAGCAAGTAGATGAGTTCGAGTATTTAGGTAGTATGTTTACAAGGAATGGGCGAGTGGAGAGGGATATTAAAAGAAGGGTTGAGGCAGGCAACAAAGTGAATGGTGCATTTAAAGTTGTCATCGCAAACAAAAACCTATCCAAAAAATCTAGAATGGCAGTGCACAATGGTGTTCTTCTTCCGACCCTTATGTATGGAAGCGAAGCATGGAACTGGCAAAAGAAGGATGAAAGTAGAATAAATGCAATAGAAATGAGATCTCTTAGACGAATGTGTGGGATATTCTGTGTATGATAGAGTGTCGAATGAAAATATAAGAAGTGAATGCGGTGAGAATGATGGTGTCATGAACAAAATAATGAATGGATCATTAAGATGGTTTGGACAAATGGAAAGAATGAATGAAGAAAGAATGGTAAAAAAAGTATATGTTAACGATGTAAATGGAACCAGAAATAGAGGAAGACCGAGGAAAACGTGGCACGATCAAATAAATCAAATATTAAATGTCGGTCATGTGAGGAGTCAGAGAAATCGACGCGCGTGCATGACACGGTGTATGAATGTTGAGGATGAGAGAGAAATATGTGGTAATGGAAAGAAAAGTGTGTCAGTCCATTCTTTCTGCCTACCCCTTCAGGAGACGGCGTGATGGTTAGTTAGTTAGTTTTAAAAAAAATGAACGTAAATTTCTACACAAATTTCGATTCTATCTTGTTGGTGTAAAACCAAGTCGTTTTCAAATAAAAACTTTTGTTATGGAAAACATTGCATTCTTTTTCGTCACTTTCACAAGAAGAATGTAAATAATATTTCTTCTATGTTTGCCATACTTTGTGTTCTAGATGTTTAATTTTCTTTTTTTATATACTTTGTTTACCAAACTAACTTTTATTTTATTAAAAATTAAATATCAGACATCTTTCGGACAATCCGGTCCTTCCTCGGTGATATTATATTCATCCTGTACCCGTAAGATGAAAATGGCTTATTTATACAAGAACCAACGCAATGATATTGGATTTCTTGTCCGTGTTAATTAACTAACATTCTATTTTTGAATGTTATTTTGTACGTAGGAGAAAAATAAATTGTTAGAGTACTTCATATACACAAAGTACGCTTATTTTCACTCTCTTCTCTCCAGCCACCTTTCCACTGCTAGTTGGATGTATTATAGGTCACATCTAATTGTTAAATTGTTTTCTCTCTTGAACGTCTCTTAACCATCTTCTTCCCCCGACTGGAGTTATATCGTCAGACCATATTTTTGGGAACGACCGACGAATATTTTCTTTTTCCATGGTCTCCACAACAAGACTCAGGGTGCTGGTATATTCATTTTCTATCTAACAATATAAACTGACCATTTTCAATCACATCGACAAGTTTGAGATGGTATTTTTTTTAAAACAATAAAAACTTATTTTTGTCTCCCGACAGCAGCATACCAGAGTTACATACCTTAGTAAACTAACTAACTAACCATCACGCCGCCTCCCCGAAGGGGTAGGCAGAAAGAATAGACCGCCACACTTTTCTTTCTTGACATATTTCTCTCGCTTCCTCAACATTCATACATCGTGTCATGCGCGCGCGTCGATTTCTTTGACTCCTCACGTGGCCGACATTCAATATTTGATTTATTTGATCGTGCTACGTTTTCATCGTTCTTCCTCCATTTCTAGTTCTATTGACATCGTTAACAATTTTTTTTACCATTCTTTCTTCATTCATTCTTTCCATGTGTCCAAACCAACTTAATGATCCTTTCATTATTTTGTTCATAACACCATCATTCGCACCGCATTCACTTCTAATATTTTCATTCGACACTATCATTCACAGAGTATCACACATTCGTCTAAGAGATCTCATTTCTACTGCATTTATTGTATTTTCATCCTTCTTTTGCCAGTTCCATGCTTCGCTTCCCGTTCGCTTCGCTTCATAAGGGTCGGTACAAGAACACCATTGTGCACTGCCATTTTAGCTTTTTTGGTTAGGTTTAGTAGCATACCAAAAATTTCCTAGAGACATATTGTATAGATTTTTTTATTATTTTGACTCCCACTCTACTACAACTTTCTATCCCTCGCCATTCTTGTACCATTGACCTCCTACCATTCGTTTGATGTCATTGGACTATTTTTAATATCAATGGGTAAAATAGAGAGACGTCGGGGAGTAGGTAGAAGGCAGTTGTCCTGGCTGCGGAACATAAAATAATGGACAGGAATGACCAGAGTTCAGAACTTGTTCCAAGTGGCTCAGGACAGAAATGCCTTTGCTGCAGTCATCGCCAACGTTGGGGTACCTGATACGGCACCAGAGGAAGAAGAATAAGACCATACAGCTTATGGTCTGCCTGGATTTCTCCAGCTGGTTCTCGGTTGCCACTCCAGGGTGCGTCTGATTCACTGATCTTCCGTAGTCCTCGCTATATGACCGACGCAATTCCACTTCAACAAAGCTTTTTTGCACGCTACATCCGCAATTTTGGTCCTTTGTCTGGTTCATTCATATCGTTTCCTCTCTCGCATACTGACGTTCAAAATCCTCCTCTCCATTGCCCGCTGGGTTACTCGGAGTTTCTATACTGTTTTTATTGTGAAAGTAATTGTTTCAAACCCGTATGTCAGTACTGGGAAGACGTACATGTCAAATATATTTTTCTTCAGGTGGTTCGAGATTTATGTTATATATTGTAATAACATAAATTTCATAAGATAAAACTATTCGTTTTATAACATTTATAATAAATAATTGATTTCGTAAAGTAATATTAAATCAAGTTTGTGGGACCTAATTAAAAGGTCCTATATTTTTAATCAATCAGAGAAAACAAGCTTCAAGCATTCAATTTCTTTGGAAATTTAATAAAAGCGCGGGAAATTGAACGGAAGTAAAAAAGGGTTCTCCAATGAAGCAATACACATGTTCGTGCGGTGAAATTGTAAAAACATCACGGGCTTAAGAATAAGAAACATAATTTGACAAGTACTACGGTATTGAGAATCCAAAAAATATACAAAAATTAAACCGAAAGTTGATTGAAACGATTTATATGTGCATGTAGGTATACATATAAAAATTGAGTGGCAAATGCAAAAAAACATACAAATTACAAAAATTGAAGAAATAAACTCAAGCATTATTCTTTAAATATCAATATTAAACTGGTGTTAAATAAATCTTATTATTCTATGATTTAAATTAAAAAGTTTATGTTATGTATTTTAGAAAAGTGCAAACCAATTTTTTTTTAATACGGTAATAGTTCTGTGACGATTAAATTTCGAGTATAAATTAGCGGTCCTTAAAATGACAATTGTATGATATTATATATGGTATAACATTAAAAAAAAACTTACTAAAAAGCAGATTTTTTTTATTAATTCTTGGAGTTTATATCTTTCTCCCGACGATGAAAGTGTAAACCTTCGAAACATGTAGAGAAAAATAATCTCAAAAGTGAAAAAATAGTGTTTTAATTCATAAAAAAATCATAATTATTCCACTTTGTTAACGCCTTAGGTTTATCTTAAATTACTGAAACGAATATTTTGTAAAGAACCATTTGCGATTTTGGCCTTTTAATATTTCATATTACAACCGACAGTATCGTATATGTGGACCTTTTTTATCTAAACTATGGGCAATAATAATAAAGAATGAGTAAGGTTGTGCCCAGAACTCCTAGATCAGGAGGTGAGTGTTTTATCGCCTAGAATATAGAAAAAGATGGATATAAGATCCTAGACACAAAATACTTATAATATACGAGTACTTATAATATCGTATAACCTTTTTAAAATTATTTCGTTAACATAATTTGATATAATGGTTAACTCTCGAGTGTTTAAAGATAACGACGACCTTCGTGGTCGAATGGCAAGTGTTGTGTCTGTTACACCGATAGTCCCGGGTTGGATTCTCAAGGATGGCAGTGTGATTTTCACACTGTGTTTGGTCTGGTGTGGAAATCACGTGTCAATAAATAAGGCGATAGATTCTACCTATAACATGTCATGATTCATGAGACTCAATATGATAGCTATAACCCTTTACATCGATGAGTCACGTTATAATTATGTAAAGAGCGATTGAAATAAAAATCATGATTTTATCAATCATGAAATTATGTAACATGATTACTTAAACGCACTAATTTTTTTTATATTCTTGTGGATTTTTTCATTTACGTCAGAAACATTTATCAGTTTCCATAAACTATTATAATGAAACGATGCAGCAATGTTTTAAAAAAAATATATAAACTGAAAGTGTTTCTAATGGAATGCTTAAGTTTATTTCGTCGATTATAACACCAAGTGCAATTACCAACAATGACGTGCACCGTATTGTCGCACTTACTGGCCAGTTGACCGTTGCGGGCCGGGGGCGGGGGCGGCGTGGAGGGCGGCGGCGCTGGCGGAGCTCCCCGAGGGGGCGGCACCCCCGCGTCATCCCTGGCTGCCCTTCTATCCGGAGGGCTGGCAACTGAAACAATATGTATTTTATAAATAATTTTATAGACGGAATAAATTACAATTAATTTATTTTATACACTCAAATAATGATTTAAATCAAATAACATTTTAAGAGTAACGGTAAAATTTAAGCCTTAAACGAGTTAAGACTGTGATCATCATAAAAAATATTGGTATATATGTAGATTATCAAAGAAGCAGGACACTATTATAAATAAGAATAAAGGTATATAGAATATTACAGAAAGAAGGACCCTATATAGTAAAATTAAAAATACAGGTATAAGAATTATTAACGAGAGAAGGATAATTATAAAATTAAGAATACAGGTATCTTTTTCTTCTTTGCTAGCCTTCTTCTCTGCACTGCTGGATATAGGCCTCTTCCAATTTCCTCCACTCGTTTCTATCCTGTCCCCTGTATCCAAGATTTTCCAACTCTTTTGACAATATCATCGGTCCAGCTCATCGGTGGCCTTTCGACACTTCGTCTATTTGCCCATGGTCTCCAACTGAGTATCCTGGGTGCCCATCTGTTGCCACCCTGTCTAGCCAAGTGTCCAGCCTCTCCGTACAGGTATATGGATGGTTAAAGAAATAAGTATGAATATTTCATGTACTTGAGATGAGCAATGTAAACACGACCGACGAGTTGATTGACAATGACCTATTTGTGACGGTGGATTGTCCTAGGATGAAGACGTCTAGCCATTTCTTCATCTCTTCGGTGATCTTCCTGGTAACCTCTTGCTCCTGAGGTTTATATTTTTTTTCTAACATTTCACAATATTAACATCATGAGCACGTTAAACTTAAATTAACATTTTTATAAATTAAAAGAAAACAGAATTTACGGTATTTATATGTTTTTTTTAACAAAATTAGAACATTATACTTAGAGCATAAGAGCGATAGCCCGATACTTTAAGAAGCAGAACACGCTAGGTAAAATATTATAGATATATGCATCAGTTAGATAAACATAGAAAAATAAGAATATCAGCGAATTTATCGTGGAAAGTAGTTTTTTTTTCTCTTCCTTGGCATTATTAAAGACACGATGATTTTTCTGTTAACAATATGTTATAATACTGCAATAAATTTAACAAGGAAATAAACAATCGTTATAGTAGACTTTAGACATTGTTTCAAGAAACTTTCTTATTATACATTAAAGTATATTATAAGACTTAATTATAAGTGGCGAAAAGTTACATCTGCTTAATACATATTTATATGATAGATTTTATAAAAAAATAGAAACAAATAATAATTAATACTTAATACGGATGGAAACGTCTGTAATCCAGTGTTTATTATATTTTCATTAAGACATTATCAAATGATCCCTATTATAATGCTTTAACAAGGCGAAATGTGTTATTCGGATGTTTTTAGTCACATTACTTTTTAAACATGTTTATAAATCTTTGTAAAAGAAACAATAAATAAAAAACAAAATTAAAACACCACTTTATAATAATCCAAAAATGATATTGCAACCCAAATGCATTGTATAAGTTTTCTTGGGAAATACGAGTATACGAGTAAATGCTAGAATCGAAGGTATAATGACATCTATTGTGAAAACACCATACTAAACACAGCTATCGTTACACAATACAACATCAAATATAATCTATAGATATCTCTCTTCGAGCTTTGCCTTCAATTTTCTTAAACGATACACATCTATACTATTTGTTCTCTTATGACCAAGCATGCATTGTATATAAAAGAGCATAATATGATACGATAAGACGAATGGACGAAAAATAAAGCGACTCACGTAAACGGACATACGTTGTTATGACCACATCTTGAGTTTACGACTTTCCCGTGGAGGCTTCTGTGACGCGTTGAACTTTTGGCCCGAATAAACTTCGTTACAACTTGAACGAGATTCGAAAATTAAATGTGGCGGTCAGATGTACGCGCTAATTTAAAGTGAAATTGAAAATTACGTTTTAAAATTTTCCTGCTTGTGCGTATCCGCCTGAAGATAAAATAATATACCGTCTTAATTTATGTTATATTATTTAACCGTAAAGATTTTTTTTATTTGTCAATGGTTAATATTATTAAACGGTAAAGTATTTTTTTATTTGTCAATAGTAAAAAATATCTTGTATTAATTGAAATACAATTTTGTATTGGTTGTTTCTTAAGAATTTGAAATCGATTTTTCATAATAATCAACTTTATTACTTTGGCGATTTGGTTTATATGTATAAAGTATGTAAGAAGGAGTAGGCACAGAAGATGGAACGCCATTCTGTTCTGTCCTGACGTACCTCTATAGATTCATCTACATTCATACATCGTAATATGCACACACGTCAATTTTTCCGACTTCGAATGTGGCCGCCTTTCAGAATAAGTCAGATTAATTTGAACATTATTATTATTATTATTTTCTTGAATCGCTCTTTATATCATGACAGCATGAGCCAAATCGATGTAAAGGGTATTATATTATAGCTATCATAGTCACTCTCGTGACATGTGATAGGTAGATAATCTATCGCCATTTTATTGTCACGTGAATTCTTCACCAAACCAAGGGCAGTGTGACAATCATACTGCCCTCGCCGGAAATCGAACCCGGAACCTTTGGGGTGGCAATCAATGCACTTACCACTCGGCCACGAATGCCATCAATATGCCATGCTTTCCTTGGTATTCCACGGATTCTCCTTTCAATCATACTGCTTGTACGGGTATAATACATTTTTACCATTTTTCTCTCGTCTATTCGTTCCATTCCAACATGCACACAATGTGTGGTAAATCTGTAAATGATAAAGTGTCAAATGCAAATATTAGAAATGAATACAGTGCGAATGATGAGTGTTGTGATCAAAATAATGAAAGGATCATTAAGATGATTTGGACACATATGGAAATCATATGTAAATGGAACTAGAAATAGAGGAAGACCAAAGAAAACGTGGCATGATAAAATCAATTAAATTTTAAATATCAGCCACGCGAGTCGAAAAAATCGACGTCTCTAAATGAGATAATGTATTATACGAATTTATTGTTTCTTGAACAATTATATGAAACTCCATATTAAAAAAAAAAATGAATGAGAACGTCTGTCATTCAGAAGTTTTATTATATTTTTTGAGAATTAGATGTATGGGCGATATTCACAGGCATTATCAAATGTCCATTTCAACAGTGACATTTGATAATGCCTTAGAAGGGCGAAACATGTCATTCTATCTAAAATATAATAAAACTTCTAGAAGACAGACGTTTATATTCTTATTAATTATTATGATAATGCTGAGGAATTGAGAAAAGTTTTCAAGAAATAACTTTGTGGGGGTCCATTTTCTGCTCATCCCTTCGATGAGATGTCGTATTGGTTAGTTAGTTAATAAGTTATATACCAAACATAAAATGTTGTATATTATATATATTATAAATATATTAAGATGATTTGAAAAGAGAAGGATGGAGTGCCGCATCAGTAAAAGTGTGACAGTCCATTCTTTCTGCCTACCCTTTCGGGGAGACGGCGTAATGGTTAGTTAGTTAGTTAGTTTTAAATATATTATATTTATGTAGGGATGGACTAATGAATTTGTAAACAATAACCCAAAGTGCTTTTTTTGTTTAATGAATAGGTAATTAGGAGTAAATAAATAACAAGATGGGATAACAGTGATTTTCGATTCGTCCCAAGTAAGCCCCTGTCGTAGTTAATGAAGATAGAAAAGGAAAATAAAGGATACCCCACAAAAACATACCATCCTTTTGGCTCTGAAAAAAGGTTCATTTTGCCGGAGGGTTTTTTTTTGTATGACAAAGAGTAACGGAAAACTCTTTTTCGTTTGACATTTAGAGCTCTTCAAAATTGTTAAGAAAATAATGTAAACCGATAAGTATTTTTATTGAAAGTATTTCTAGAAACAAGTCGGCTTTGTGTAACCATCTGTTGCTTCCCACAGTTGGTCTACCTACTGCGGAGTTCCGTACATACTCGTATCATTCCATGTCCGTTTAGGACAACCCAATAATAGAGAGCTCTCCGTCTGATATACAAGACCTGTACTTTACAACAATTAATAGTTCTAACATGTCTTTACTTCCAGTGAAGTTTTGGTTTCAATTATCCTCGGCTCATTTATATTAAATATATCTCCGTTATTATAGACATCGTCGTACTATGAATCCTGTATCGGATTCTATTGTATATGAATTTTATAACGAAATCAATGTATTGGAAATTTCAATAACAATAAAAAAATGTATTTTTAATAAAAAAAAGGCTACGTATGGTATTTGTGATATTGTAAGTATTTGTTTTGGTATAACCTATTTTTAAAAAACCGTTTTAGTATGTACCCTTATGTATGGAAGCGAAGCATGGAACTGGTAAAAGACGGATAAAATAATAAATGCAGTAAAATGAGATCTCTTAGACGAATGTGTGCATACTCTACTGTGTATGATAGAGAAATAAAGAAGTGAATGCGGTGCGAATGATGGTGTTATGCACAAAATAATGAAAGGATCATTAAGATGGTTTGGACACATGGAAAGAATGAATGAAGAAAGAAAGGTAAAAAAAGTATATGTTAATGATGTTAATGGAACCAGAAATATAGGAAGACCGAGGAAAACGTGGCACGATCAAGTAATTCAAATATTGAATGTCGGCCTTGTGAGAAGGCAGAGAAATCGACGCGCGTGCATGACACGATGTTTGAATGTTGAGGAAGCGAGAGAAATATGTCAGGAAAGAAATGTGTGACAGTCTATTCTTTCTGCCTTCCCCTTCGGGGAGACGGCGTGATGGTTACTTAGTTAGTTAGTCCGTTTTAGTATATAAAAAAAATCCTTGTATAATTAACACTTTCTAAGACATTATTATTATTATTATTTTATTGAATCTTTGAACCATTACAGCGCGAGCCAAAACGATGTTAAAGTGATACCCATCATATTGATTCTCGTGACATGTGAATTCTACACCAGACCAAAGACAATGATATCACCCGGAATCGAACCAGAGACCTTAAATGTGAAAGTTAGCACTAACCATTTGGTCACGAAGGTCGTTGAATGTTTGATAATGCCTTAGAAAGGCAAAACATGTCATTTTCATAAAATGTAATAAAACTTCTAGAAAACAGAAGTTTTCAATCCTATTAATTATTTAATATGATGTTTTAAATCATTTTTCAAGAAAAAAATAAATGTGAATAATTATAATAATACGTATAAAAATGACTGTTTCCAAAAAGCTTAACTATAATTTAGGGGGATGAAAGGTTTCGCCTTTCTAGGGTAAGATCAAAAGGTGAAACATGCCGCTCTTATAAATTAATATAAAACATCTATAAAACGGAAGTTTTTATTTTTATTTTTATTTTTTGATATTGATTTTATATCCTTGTTCAAGAAACAATAAATAATACATATGAATCTTTATCACTTTCACCTTGCTTCTTTCGTATATGCCTTAAGAAATAATTACCCTTGTGAGATGGTCACATCGAAACCGCCTAGTAAAATATTATATGATAATTAAATATTTTGAGAGAAAAAAAAAACTTAAAAATTGAAAAAAAAAAAAACTTAATCAATTTGGTAATGCCATGTTTTTTCGGTCTTTCTCGACTCCATACTCCATTTACATCATTAACGTATACTTTCTAAACCATTCTTTCTCCATCCATGCGCTCCATATGTTCGAACCAACCCAGCGATTCTTTCATAATTTTGTTCATAATACCTTCTTCTTTTCTACATTCCTTTCTTATATCAGCATTTGAGATTCTGTCGTATATCGTTCTACCACACATACGTCTTAGGGACCTCATTTCTACCGCATTTATTCTTCTCTCATCCTTCTTCTGCCAGTTCCATGCTTCGCTTCCAAACATTAAGGTTGGGACTAGAACTCCATTGTGAACGGCCGTTTTTGCTTTCATTGATAAATAACTATTTTTTTAATAGTTAATGGAGCTTTAAAAAAAGTTTCCAATAACTATTTTAAAGCTCCATTAACTTTGTTACCCGCACCAACTCTTCTTTCGACGTAAGAGTTGTGATACATATACTAAATAATTTCAATAAGTTATAAATATTCATGATATTTTCTAGCTATGGGTAGAAACTTGCAAAAAATATCCAATACAAGGCTACGAACTCGTAGTATAATAATTTTTATTTTACATACATATGTAGTACTAATAAATTATTAAAATTATAATCAGCTATTCTATTTGACCCCCTGAAAATACAATACAAACATTTTGAATGCGTTTACACAGCATAATCTAAAATTCATAAGGAGTGATTATTTTTTGTTAGTATCTCAAATTATTCACTGCTTTGTAGAATATGAAATTGAGAAACTTCGTGATGTTGTAAAGTTTCTTGCGAACCCTCCCCTATTTCATTTTCATTCCAAGAGATAAGGTGTTGTCGTCCTACCGAATAATGCGACTGAAAATATTCCTTCAAATTTTTATTTGATTTTCGCTGTACACACAATATTTTGAGAATTATTTTCATCACGTATAATTTTTCGGGTTTCATACATTAATATTATCAAATAAATCAGTATAAAAAATGTAAAGAAAACAATCTGAATATCTAATGTTTTGCTTAAAAGCATTTTTTTTCTTACCCGATTGCTATAACAATATAATTACTATAACTAATATTAATATAACTGCTATAATAATATACGTTTAATAAATAAAAGTTAACGAAGCGAAATATATATTATGAGGAGGATATTAATTCTCAACCCTTAAAAAATGTATCAATCAATCAATCCAATCAAATTATTGTAGTTTATGTTCTCAAAAGATACAACAAAAATAAAGTTTAAGGCTGTAAGGCAACTATTAAGAACAGGTAAATAACATACTCGTATAATACCAGGAACTCATCATTGATGGTTCGACTTTAGGAATACAAGATACTCTCCAAAGTCAAGATTATTAATTTGTCTTCTGAACGTACTTTCACTAATATAAAAGACATCGATATCCGTAGCGATCATGTTCAGCAGATTGATTGCTGTCCCCACCGGCATCACCGGAGGCAGGTTGGTTATACGTGTTGGGAGATAAATCAGTCTGTGCTGATTCTGTCGAAGATAGCCCTCCAGAACATAAATATGGATACACTCAAGATGATCGATGTATGTATATCATAAGTATACTGTTTCTGAAAATTTAACTTGAATTTTAATAAAGGAAAAATGTAAACGAAACACAAAGCAATGTAAAAATATGTGATATTACAAAAGAAACGTTTTTTAATTTTCTTGAGAATATTTATTGGCGAAATTCCTTCTAAAAGTTTTTCTCTGTGGGGTTATAATCCAAACATTATTATAAGCTTACAAGGATAGGCAGATATAAATTTAAAAGTAGTCTTTACTTTCTAGGTCGAATAAAGGTAAAATAAGAAGATCAATACCACATAAAAAGCGAAACCAAATAAGTTTTACACCAGTAAAATTGTGCACATAGAAAAGGGGCTTTGATATAGGGTTTTATTTACAGCGTAGGTCCTCCTATTTTATGTAAAAATGTAACAAGGTTCGTTGGCTTTAGATAACTATATAGTTCCATCTTTCTTTGTTTGAATTTAGTTCGCGAAATTTCAGACGTTATACACCATTTTGGATGTTTGATTCCAATTTCTATTTGAAACTTTCGGTAGTGTATACAAAAGTTTTTTTTAGTAAACTAACCCCAAATTTTTTTACATGTAACAATAGTCTCTCGCAGATTGTTTATGTATATAATGTCATATAAGAAATACTGTAATCATTTTTTTTTATTCAGGTCCAACTGTTAGAGTTACTTTATTCTTAATGTTGAAATGGCAGATGAATTTTTTTAATTAAATAAAGGGTTATTAATATAATTCTAGTTATTCTTACGATAGAATAACTTAACTAGTTTTATTTTAATAAAATGATATACATGCATATTTTTACACTACATATAAAAACCTTGATTCAACCGTATATATTTTTTTCGATGATATATACTAAACCACTTAAAGTCATAATTGGTTTAAACAAAGTTTGAACGTAATAAATTATACGTTATTATTTTTTTTAACGATAAAACAATTATTAAAATAAATTAAGACACATAATATATGCCTAAACCTATATTAAATCTCTTGAAAAGGGGTTGATGAAAATTAACGTTAATGCTATTTGCAATACTTTCGACGACCTTCGTGGCGGACCAGAATGGCAAAAGTTATGACTTCGACACCGAAGGTCATGGGTTCGATTCTCGATATGAAAATGTGATTGTCATACTCCCTTTGGTCTGGTGTAGAATTCACGTGATACTAAAATGGCAAGAGATTCACCACCTATTAACATGTCGAAGGGAATCAATGTAGTAGGTAAAAGCAATCGTATACAGTAATAAGTTCAAACGACCTGATGTATACAATATAAAAAATACTGACGCCATGTTTGCATTGAAATATCAATACCATAGGTCCACCAAAGCCCATTTTTTATGTCAGCAGAGATGAAACACAATCAATTAATGTCCTCTTTTTATTCTGATTGAAATTAATGTATTTACTTGTGTACACTTTTAATATCTGTAGATGTACAATGTTCTTTTACGTTTCTAAAGCGCTTAACACCTAAATCGTCTTTATTATTAGGTTATCCTAAAGAACGTGCGAATTTCCCATACTAAGATCCATTATGGCTACACAAGGCCTCCGCTTATTGGAAGGAATACAGATTAAAGTAATAATTTTTCTCGCTTAGTATTTTCATCACGTTCAGAAAAATTCCTTGTTATTTATATAAATTTACTCAATTTATAGTAGATAATTTTTTACATCAATAGATTAAAAAATAAAATAATCGCTCAAAATTTTTTTGAAAGTGCAAAAAGTGTTGTAAAAACACTACGTTTTAAAAAAAAATTCAAACATATTTTTAATTTAATATGTTGTAAACTATGAATTGGTACACGACACTTATAATAAAACTTATTATTTACAATATTCAAACCAAATATAATTAGTTTATTATCTCAACAGATATTACAAACCAAAATTAATATTTAAGGCATCTATTGAGTACATGTAAAATAAAATATATATTTCCAGGATTGCATAAGAGATGGTTCGACATTATGAAGACAAGATAATCTTTTAAGCCAAGAGTATTTGTCTTCTGAACGTACTTTCACTAACATGAAAGACTTCGATCCTTCGAGCCCATCTCTTCGAAGCTGCAGAATATTATAACATGTTTTCGAATATATTTGTGGAGTGGAAAATTGTTCTATTTAAACAGTCTACAAATCGATGTAGAAATTTCCTGCAAGTTAAAGTTAGTTTGTTAGAAAAATGTAAAATCATAAAATTGCGCTCGTATATGAAGAAATGTAATGCTGATTGCATACTTACAGACAAATAGGCGCAGAGAGAATCGAAATGAATGCGTTACGCGCCCGAATTGACAAAAAATATCTGCATTCACTGATTCTTTTTTCGCATAGAAAATAAAATGTAATTTAGAAAATAAAATTATATTATTCATTGTTTCTTGAACAATGACAAATAAAACATCATATTAAAGAATAAATACGAATGAAAACGTCTGTCTTCTAGGAGTTTAATTATACTTTAGATGGAATAGCATGTTTCCCCCTTAAGTCATTATTAAATGTCCATTTGATAATGCACACATACTCGTACAATCATTTCATAATGTCTTACGAGTAGAAGGGCGAAATATGTACTTCATCTTAATTATAACAAAACTCCTAGAAGACAGACGTTTTTATTCATATCTATCTTTAAAATTATATTAGTACGTAAATTAAATATATTTACTGCTATTGAAAAGTCTATTGAATCGGATATTCACTTTAATAGGTTTAAAAACCTTAAAATGGGATCATTGGCCAAAATTTATCTGGTTATTATATATTACCTTATGGCCTTTTTATTCAGCTGAGGGTAACTTAGAAGGATGTGATGCGCTAAATAGGTGTCAAGAACGGAGACCATATTAATTAAATATTCATTTATTCCGTGGGAAAAGCTTAGCCTTTGAAGACATTCTACGATGTGATGGGGGCCGTGGAGACGAGAGAGACGAAATTAAATTATTAAAGTATTGTCATGAAAATTCCATTTGCTCTCGGGTTGAAGCGTGCAAGAAAAGCGGTCATGTTTTTTTTTGTTGTTGTTCGAAATACAAGTTCAGACAAAAAGGTCATTTAAAGGTTTGTTTTGATTCAACTGCCAGTTAAATAAATAATTAGTTCTGACGGTTACGCAATCATTTGTCATTACAACCTTTAAAATTAGAACAGAATAAAATTTAACAAAAGAATACTTGTTTAAAGATCGTAGCAAAAAAGCAGATTTTGTTTTTCTGAATGGAATGGTAAAATTATCTTAATAATATATATCGAAAGCTTAATAGAACACTGGTTTAACTAAAAAAAGCAAGTTTTTCTCTATCTGACATGAGTCGGTGTTTTAACAAAAAAAAGTCGAAAAACATGTACGAATGGATAGCGTTTACATTGTGAACGATTATCGTGCGTACGAATGGATAGCGTTAACATTGTGAAAAATAGATGGATAGCTTTAACACAAGCCTCTGTCTAATGTTAACTCAATTATGACCTAAACCATAATCGGTCAGTTCACTATTAAGCGTGCGATATATGAAGCCGACAAAATACTTTATAATATTTATAGAGACAAACTTGAGATTTTCGAGGATACAGTTTTCTGTATCCTCGAAAATCTCAAGTTTGTCTTTATATTACTCTATCGTTTTCTATTAAGGCCCTTGTATCCGCTACCCTGTATGTTCAAATATTCATCGTAACTGAAAATTAATGAGAGGGGAGTGGGATATAGTTCGAAATAATCCCTACATAAAGATTTACATTTTCAATTACGACAAGCAAAACAAATAGATAAATGTGTATGATTTTCCATGCTCATGCACAAATATATTAAAATACAAAGTGTTATTCCATTTATTAAAAAATAAAAATGAAGTATTTTATATCGTTAAAACGTTACCTAATAAAGCGATTGTGGTGGCCCTTGATCCATAATAATATGAGAATCTGTACGCTGGGAATAAAGGGAATTATAACCTTCTCGGCATATAAAAAAATATGATCGTCTACCCTTATAACTAAAACCACAGTCTTGTGGAGTTTTAATAAAGTTTTATCACTTCATATCTCACGAAAAATATTATACGCCAAGAAAAATCTCAAGAAATATTTTTCACAGCTAAAATCGACATCTCAAGATACTGACGTAATGAAATAGTCGAATCTAAACAATTATAGGGTATAAATTTGCATATTCAAAGCAATTTAGCAGGATATTACGCAAATTACACTTTCAACTGTTCATAAATTGTTCCATCATAAAATTATAAGGTAGTTTATCTGTTTGACTGCATTTCTTTGTTACAAGAAAAATCTCAGCTGTGAAGCGATATTCAACTTACAAAAAAATGGTTTATTCAATTAAGAATTTTTAGTCTGACAATTTAAAACTTTTAACGCAAGTTTGTCGATATTTGCAACTTTTTTCTGTGTAAGTTGGTAATGGGCAAAATTGAGATGAAAATGATTTTTCTGCTTCACTTGGAAGATAAACAATGTTAAACATTAAATTCTTATTTACAATTTCATAAAATAAAACTTCAAAAAACGTTTTTCCAGACATAATGGTTTTAAGGTAAACGTATCGATTACAATAACCTTAAAATATTTTTATTTTAAATTTATGAAGTAGTATATAGTATATTAAAGAAGCCGCCGGTACGACATGGATGCATGTTGCCCAGGATTGACAGACGTGGAAGCAGATGGAGTTTGCTTACGTCTTAGAGTGCTTAGAGTGGACGGATACAAGCTGATGATGATTCATGTATTTGAGTACCTTAGGTCATATCTAATATCAAATCAAATCAGTTTTTAACTCAAAAGACATTACAAACGGGAAAATGTTTAAGGCATCTAATGAGTACAGGTAAAATATTAATAAGAATACAACATAGTAACAGGAACGCATTAGAGATGGTTCGACATTAGGAAGACAAGATACTTTCTAAAGTCAAGATGAATTGATCTTGACATAGAAATGGTAAAACTTTTGAATATCTTGGCAATGTTGCAAACAACTAAGATTCAGTTTTTACGAAAGGCAACAAATTTCATGGTTTATGTGGTATTTAAAGAAAATAAAGATTTATTCGGCAAGGACAAATTAATTAAAAATCTTGGAAGAGAATGTCGAAATGCTACATACGGTCAGTTTTAAAAAAAATATATATTAAGTGTGGATTTAGGCTCTAACGGAACTAGTGTCTAGGGATTTTCCACAAGTGAACACATTAATAATTAGGATTGATTAGAATACCCTTGATGCACATAATAAGCAACACAGACGTCCTACAAAAAACATAGCTGAATAAAGTAGTATTCGAGTTACAAAATATGAAAATACAGTTTTGGTATTCGTAAAATAAATACTTGAAGGAAAGTTCGATGAATGTCATGAAGAAGACGAATAAAATCTCGACGTAATAATTATATTGACTGATCCAGCCTTTGAACTGTAAGAGAAGAAAGAATAATTACATTGTCATGAGTTTAAGAAACCCAACGTAAATATAATTATATTGAACGTTTCTTTAACAATGATTTAAAACTTCATATTAAATAATTTATACGAATGAAAACGTCAAGAAGGCGAAATAAATTATTCACAAAGAATATATTAAAACTTCCAGAACAATCATTCGTATTAAATTGCTCAAGAAATAAAAAAATGGTATTTAATTTTATAAAACAATCGATCATAAAATAATAAACAAGTACCTACCCAAATTCATATGACACAAATAACACACAAAACATTTGCTATCGCGTTCGATTTGTTAAATATTTATTTTTCAGAGCCTATGAAAAAACACTGTTTACGAAAGAAAATAACAATTTACACAAAATAATATTCTGAATAAACTATAATTCTACGTTATTTTTATAAAATTATTCTTTACAAGTAATAAACGTCATTAATTTATCGAGGTAAACCATATCATTCGATTGTTTATTAAAAATAATAAAGAAAAGACATTTGACAATTTTTAAAGGAAAGAATATTTTTATCTATAGGAATGTGATGGATATGTAGTCATCATTCAAAAGGATTATTGTGTTAGGCCAATGTTTTTATTTATCATTTTAATTTGTTGACAAGAAAAAAATATTTAATTTTATCATTATTTTATCTTGTAAATGTATAAAATAACACGATTACTTTAGATGCAATCACATGATATATATATTATAATTTTTTTGAATAATTGTTATTCATAATGAAATTTGATAAAATCAAGATAAGATCATTATGGTTAATTAAAGGTATCTTAAAAAAAAAAACACCCTATATAACGCGAAAAGTGGTAGACTAAAAATAATCTTACTTTAGACACAACTTTACATGAAAAATAAATTAATTTTTGAAGCATATGAAGTTTAATTAATATTTCATACAAAACTTAATAAAAAGTCAACAACAAAATTCATAAACATGTAATGCTAACATACTTGTCACTTAACATGAATATTAATCAGTGTAAGTTAAACAAGGATCCAAGAGTATGTACCTCATTACAGGACTCGTGTTCTCCTTGTGACCGAGGAGATTTAAATCTTAACTAATCTTCGCAGCTTTTCCTCTCTTCGTGTGTTATCCTGTTACTGAAGGGTAAGCAACCCTCATATGTTCAGCAGAGTTAGCTTCACAGCGGATGACAGATACTGATAACCGGGGATATATCTTTTTGGGGAAGAATGAAAAACAAAATTGCCCTTTTTCATGCTTCAAAAATTGTATTAGGAAAATTAGTTTATAACGTCCCAAAAACCGACTTCAAGCGTATATAATTAAATTTTCATACACCCGCCTCGACCTGATTTTTAAAAATAATTAAATAATTGAACGTTTTATTTTAAAAATACATATTTTAATATTTTTTTGTAAAAAAGAAATAAGAATAAGTAACTGGCAAAAAACATGTGATAAATAAAGATTCTAAGTAGTCATTTAAAAGCATTTTGTAAAAAAAATTGATAAATAAAAGATTTAATTGATTTCGTCGTGTCACGTTTCATTGGTCTTTCTCTATTTCTTGTTTCATATACGTCGTTTAATTTCATTATCATTATTTCCTTTTGTTTAAACCAATGATACTCAACCTTTTTTGTCTTCGGGCCACATTCATATATTTGTAAAGCTACGCGGGCCGCAACACTATACTGGTATGAAGAAAAAAATCATGAAACCCCCCACCCCCCATTTTTTTGGAAAACAATTTCTGATTTAAAAAATTATAAACTAAAACAGAATAATAATAGTACATATCACTTATCATTATCAGCATACGGTTCCTAAAAAATACAATATTGAAAAAAGTAAAACTCAAAAGTAAGATGTTTCAAGGCGTTTATTTCAAAATTAGTGTGATTTTTGACATTGAAATAAATTTTCAACAATTTTAGACAAATCGGGTTTATAATTGCTGCATGCTACTCTCAACACGTCATAAAGGTGAGAATCAGTAAGTCGATTCCTGTGTACGTTTTTTTTCATATTTCATTTTGGAATATGATGATTCACAAAGATATGTTGATGCAAACAACGTGAGGAGCTGGAAAGCACAATTTTTTTACAGTCTTGTATTTTTAAGGAACTTATTTCCAAAAATGGATGTACTTCTTTCCCTCTCTTTTTGTCTTCAAAAATAGCTTTCAGATTAGTATTGTTCATGTATCAAGATAAACGAAATATAGAATGTCAGATTTTGTATATCATGTCCCTGATAATAAATGTGTTGAGGGCCGCATAAAAAAGCTTGGCGGGCCGCAGGTTGAGTATGGTTGGTTTAAACCATCTTGGTGACGCATTTATTATTTTGTTCATAATATTTTCATTAACTTCTTATATTCGCATTTGACACTCATATACAGATTTACCACACATTCGTCAAAGATATATTATTTCTGCTGCATTAATACTACTTAATCCTATATGCCAGTTCCATGCTTCACTTACATGCATAAGAGCTGTACAAAAACACAACAATAAATATAAGATCCAGAATATTTCAAGGAAATGAAATTTATCACCTTGAAAAACAAATTACTAAAAAGATAAATTTTATCTTTAGAAATCAAATAAAAATTAACAAAAAAATAATTCAATTGAATGTTTTTTTTATGATTTGTTCAAATCACAAACGGAACCTTACCGTATGTATATGCAAATAAATCGATTATTATGAAACTTAATAAAACTACAGAAAATTCAAAATGTGTGAAAATTCAATATCTACAACACTAAAACGTCTCACTCAATATTCCTCTTAAAGCTTTTTCACGAAGACAAAACAGCTAACGTGATTTTCTCGCGTTTTTCGTAAAATCAAAGTGTAAACATTGGAACAATGTTGTGTCACTCGGCGCCGTATAATGTTATAAAGTGAACGTATGTAAATATTGAATATGCTGTCAATATTTTCACTTCGTTTCGACAATAATGATGTTCAAGCGAATAAGTTCATGTTAAAGTAAACACACTTTGCGAATAAAAGTATATTTCTAACACACCAGTTTCCTTGTTTCGCAAAGAAAATTATTCGGATTGTATTTTAACCACCCTACGTATTTGAGCGTACGTGATACGTTGACTGTGACTGTACCATTCTGCGCTAGCCCGTATCACGTACGCGCTTGAGAAAAAGTAATGTATCTAAAATGTACAAACTGTTAGGGATACGCGCGTGTGCCAACAACACTCGAGTACAAGTCTTCATAAGCGAAGTGTGCGGCCGAGTACTTGACGTTTCGTAATTTAAAAAAAAATTAATTAACTTGTTATTAAATTTCATTAATAAAAAAACCTATTTTTTGCACGTTTCTCGGAAAATAACCCAAAGGTAGGGCGGTAAAGTACGCTAACTGCTACACATATGAATGTCAGAACCTGTAGTAATAATAATAATAATTAGGCTAATTTGTATAGCACCGTTTTCGTGAATAATTCACCTTAAGAGCGCTTTAACAATATTTTTAGTAATGAGAGCTGTATTGGATACAAGAAATCAGTTGTTTATTTTTTATGTGATACTTGGAAAATGTGGGTTTTCAAGTTAGATTTAAAATCAGTCGGATTTCCAATGCATCTGAGGCGTGCAAGAAGCATATTTCAGGCGAACGGACCTGCCACAGCGAAAATAAATGCAAGGATGGAAAAATATGCTGACTTGAATTCTGCAAGAATTGTTGGACCATAAAAAGTAAATTAAAGACACGATTTTCATCAAATTTTTTAAACAGAGAACAGCAGATTCAAGATTGCATTTTATTATTAATTGAATTACATTGTAAAACATATAAAACCCTAGTTATAATATGATAAATCTGGATAATATCGCAATACAGCAAGCTCCCGATCAGAGCCTATGTAGTATATATAAAACGAAAGATTTTTCTAATAAGACGTTTTTTTCATAATGGAAATAAGAAAAATCTCGTTATTACGTATATTTTATTTAATTCAATTAGATTTTATAGGTAGTAGGGCTACGACGGGGTATGTTTTGCTGGAAAGTATGCCTCTACAAAATGTCGTAAGGTGCCATGTTGCATTTACAACAGCAACACTACTATCAAGTCCAATTCTCTAGCGTCCACGAGAGGTCATTTTAAAGACCCCGCGAACCCCGGGCAATGTGGCAGATATTACTTAGTGCCATAGCAGATAGAGAGAGGACGAATGGCGAGCTTCCAGCGCCATAAAACTGGATACGCCCAGCTAAGAGAAGGTATCCCCGACAAAAAATCCTCAAGAGAAGGCAAGGGGATACCACTTTTGATATTTTTTCCCAGGTCATCACTATGAAGGGTGATTGTCAACGTTAGGGAGACCTGACATGACACAGATAGAAGAAGAAGATTTTATGACTTCAACCGGTTTCACAAGCTCGCTGCTATCTTTGGGTGTTGCCAGACCAGATAATAGCAGCGACCTGCCGAAACCGATCAAATCATAACATTTAGTAGAATTAAACTTATTTTATTTTCTTAAGGAATTTATAATTTTCACAAATTTATATTTTAATTATTTACAATGGATTTCTCACCAAAAAATATCAATTAATAATGTTATGAAAGTCATTTTCAATTTGATTTTATGACGACCGGAAATTTTTTGTAAATATCATATTCTTTCATTCGAAATAACTAAAAATTGTTATATCAGTTAGGCTTTAAAATGATAGGTTTCTTTTGTATTTGTAATATCAAATATTGATAGAATATTCCAGGAAGGTAATAACGCTGTCAGTTATTATATTTCCAACAATCGCTTTTGATTTTCTCTTTATTAATGTCGCTACATATTACGACTCTAACAACATGTATTATACAATTTTGATGAGATTCACCCACAAACAACTTTAATTCGAAGAGAAAGAATAGTTCCGAAATATTTCAATAGCGACTTCTATTCGAACATAACGTTTACCATATTTTGTTAAAAAGTATGAATTTTTTTTATGCCTTGGTCAAATAAATAAAATATGGCTAATATTCGGAGTTATTATTATTACTTTTATTGCATTTGCCATGTTGCCATATTGGTAGACGATAGATAGACCAGAAGGGTGGTGGAGCGGAGATCCTGCGAAGATAGAAGAAACAGAGGGAGATCCCCACAAAATGGTCCGATGACATTCGAAGAATTGCTGGCGATTTAATGCGAAAGGCACAATACAGTAATACGTGGAGAATTAAAGGGGAGGCCTATGTCCAGCAGTGGACGACAACCGCTGTTCATAGAAAGTAAGTAAGTATTGCATTTAATATTAATCGATATATGATTAAGTGTATAGAATTCCATAGTGATGTTATTAAAATAAACAAAAGTTGTTTGAAAATCGAAGAACTAAAAATTCTATAAATGATATGAAATATTCACGACACGTGCTTCGTCACACTCGAAGATGTCCTCATAAGACTAAACACGTGTCGTGAATATTTCATATCATTTATAGAATTTTTAGTTCTTCTATTTTCAAACAACTTTTGTTTATTTTAATAACATTATTGCATTTAAATATTTAGAGACCTTAAGTTTTAAGTTTTATATTCACCAACGCTTTGTGTTGTGGATTCATATAAGAATAACTTTTGAAAAAACATTTTCACATCTTAAATGATTAATAATTTTACTGAGTTAGAAAATAAAAAATTCACACAGCAAAAGGACGCGCGAAGTCCGAAATATGTTAGTGAAGAGGGCAAAAAAGTAAAAAAAAAACATGGTTTCAAAAAATATTCGAAAGCTTTCATTCAAATATTATTTTTCAATAATATATGATAACCCAATATCTTTGTGATTGTAAGTAATCATAAGTGTTCCAAAACACGGGAGCTGAAATACGTATAATAATAAAACTTTTTACTATTTACTCAAATCGAAAAATCTTTCGATGAAAACTTTTTATCTGATATTAACGATTCTACAAATCTTTAGAATTTTTTCGTATTGTGTATGGGTACAATTAGATGTGATATAATATATTGTAGGGAGGAATAATATAGGTACACCCACAGCACACGTTAAGTTATTGTTAGCGAAAAACATCCGCCTTGTGGAGGGGGGAATCAATATTTGATTTCATCGTGCACTCATGCTTGAGAGGCCTACTTAAAATTTCAAGAGGATATCAATAGTACAACGTTAGAAATCAGGGGAATAAATATCTTTCCTTTCCAAGAACGAATATCGTATTAAAACTTATTATGTTGTCGAATGTACATCAAACCATGATCTGATGAAATATTGTGAAGAGGATTGAATGACTGATTTATTTCATAATATTGTAAATACATATCTGGGCCTTATAGCATATAATGTTAGATAAAAAATATTGATACTTTTACAATATTAAATACTTGTACTAAATATTGAGATCAAATAAAACGTATGATAAAACGATGAACACGTGTAACTTTGAAATAAAGAAATCAATCACGCGATAGAATAAAATATTAAAGAATTTATTAGATATTTAATTGTAATTCATTTAAATAAAGCACAAGATAATAGCATTTTTCTACGTATTAATAAAAATGTCATTCATACAATATTGCAAAATTTTACTAAATAATACAAAAAATCTAATGTTCTAAACTGAAATCTCTTCGAGAAAGTCCATATTTTATTTAGTCCGACCATTACAAAGTTGCCAAGTATTAAAAAAGACTTTGTTTTTTATTCCAATTAGTGCTTACAGAAATGGTAATAATTATGCATAGTGAGTGTAGTTCAAACTTCGCCCTAAAAATGACACCCGTGCTACCTGAGACTTGTTACAATGAACAGTTTTTTTCCCTATTCTTTCGTATGAAGCACTTAATGTGTGTTGTGGTATTATAAAATAAATTTTAAAACGCTTAAACTAGTGTTTACACCACTTTATTTTTGACAAAGTCAATCTGTTTCGCTCCCGCTGGAGCTTCGTAAGGGTTTCAAAATAAACAAAATATTTTTTCTCTCATATTCATTGTTTCATGTTTAAACTATTTGGCACCTTTGTATTCACTAATCGTCAAAAACTTTTTTTACATAAACTAATCTTTTTTTGCTTTGTTACCGGTTTCATCAGCATTGATATTATTATTAACGATGAATTTTTATTTATTTTAACCTAAATTGTATAAATATTTAATTTCACATTAATAATACAAATATAAATATATAGAACCGACGTAATATCATACCGTTATGATCTTACTTAGTTTTACAATGAAACTTAGATAGTTTAACTATAAAATCATTGTTTAGGTATGGTTTGTATGGTGTATTGAGAATTGAGATTACTTCACGCATTCAGTATGCACATATTGTGTGAATTTGCAATAATAAATTTCTCATAACCTAGATGAGAAACCCTTCCATCACTGCTAATACATGCTCTAAAACTCGATCACGTTTGCTAATAATGTTTTTACGACACATTGGGGACTTCTATTTCATTTTTCTGCGGCTCCGTTTGTTATACGTCTGTACGCAAATTGTTTTAAAATATGACAAGTCCTCTCATACCTTATTTCATTTGACCCCGCCACGTGAGCAAGAAAAATGTGTTGTTTAAAATTCCGCTTGCAGAATCGTTGTTCATATGTATATTTACGTAAATACACAAACACGTTTCGGGTTTATTCATGAAATTTCTCGCTTCTGTAAAGTGAAGTTAAAACATATATTTAACATAAATACATTCTTTAAAAAAATCGCATTTCTAATTAAGTTCGGCAAAGATTGTTCTGCCGGCCCCCAAAACCAACCTCCTTTTGGTGATGCCGGTGGAAAAAACACCCAGTCTGCAGAACATGATCGCTTCGGAGATCGACGGCTTTCATATTGAAGAAAGAACGTTCAGAAAACAAATGGCTTGACTTTAGAGAGTACACTTATATTTTAGAGAGTAACTATAAGTATATTATAGGGCGTCCCTGGAAACGACATGTAATTGTATTCGTCCAAAACTTCCACCACAATAGCAAGAGAAAATGAGAGAGACGATCATTTTAAGATTCATCCCTACAAAAATAGCTTGCCATTGACACGGCGAAGAAGCAGAATATAAATTTATATATTCATATATAGCCTTAGCAAGGTAAACATGTTGTTCTCATAAAACATTTTGAACAAATGTTTTCATCCGTATTAATTATTGAATTTTGATGAAAACGTTCGATTCTAGAATGTTTTATATTGTGTGGGAGTGACACGCATCGCTTTGCTAAGGAATTATCAAAATTTGATAATGACATTTAATGTCATCACATTTAAGGCCTTAACAAGGCCATAGATGACACTCCAATAAAATGTTTAGTATTTTTCTAGAAAATCGTAATTTTTTAAACATTAAAATTTTTATCTATAGTTTTATATTATATTTTCAGAAACAAAATATTAATAAAATAAAAAAAAAGAATTATTGATAATCAGAGAATTAATGCGATGGTTAATAAAAAAACATATCTTATATCAGTATGGTTTGAAATAAATTAACTAAAATGAAAGCGTCCTTTATTTCTAATAAAAAAAGAATATCGATAAAAAAATTTACGTACATGTAGAATAATATTTATTTTAATTATAAGAAATTCATATTTACTGATATTCATGATTTGGTGTATTAAAAAAGGATATACTTAGGAAATTGAAAATAACTTTGTTTTATCCACTAATTATAATTAGTGGATTAAACAACGTTACTTTCAATTTCCTAAGTATAATACTAAGGAATTCCACAGTGTAAATGCCTAAGCATTCAATAAGGTAAAAAAAGGATATCTAACTATTACAAGAACGACCCGTTTGAATGTTCCCCTTTTGCTTATAGAAAAAACAAGTAATTTAGACGTACACTTCACCATTTTTGCACGATGCCCTCCAAAAATAAAATGATCGTATCTCAATATTAAAATCTCGTTTTTAAAAATCTATATTTTTTGTTCTTATTTTATATAGAAGCATGTCAATCGTATTATAAGAGACCTATCGCGATGGTAGAAACTAAATGTTGCCAAGTAAACTACATTGATGTAGAAAACGGTAAGGTTATTTCACTTCGCTATACCTTTTTCTCTGCTCGATGGACCTAGAAAAGAAAACATGAAACAGGATACGGAGAATGACTCCATCGGGTTTCCATTATTTTAGATTAGCTGTGAATCTAAATTGCATTTTCCACAAGGGTAGGTTTCGCCACAAAGCGCAGTGCAAGACATTGTAAAATAAATTGCTAGCTTTAAAGATCGGTGCGGAGAAGCATCTCTCCTGCCTGTAATCGAGAAGCACTTAAGGTTGAAAAATTGATGTTTCAAAAACACAAGGAGATGAAATTGCTTTCTATTGATTCAAACCACAAATTCTTAACCTTTTTTTGTCTAATGCCTCAATTTTTGGAACAAAATATTAATACACACTTTTCTTTTCTGGCATATTTCTCTCGCTTCCTCAACATTCATACATCGTGTAATGCACGCGCGTCGATTTCTCTGACTCCTCACATGGCCGACATTCAATATTTAATTTATTTGATCGTGCCACGTTTTCCTCGGTCTTCCTCTATTTTGGTTCCATTTACATCATTAACATTTAATTTTTTTACCATTCTTTCTTTATTCATTCTTTCCATATGTCCAAACCATCATAATGATCCTTTCTTTATTTTGTTCATGACACCATCATTCGCACCGCATTCACTTCTTATGTTTTCATTTGACACTCTATCATACACAGAAATATGTCAGGAAAGTAAAGTGTGGCAGTCCATTCTTTCTGCCTACCCCTTCGGAGTAACGGCGTGCTGGTTAGTTAGTTAGTTAAGTATTAAAACCAAAACCCAATTGTTGAAATCATAAACATATATGATCCAAAGTTATGTTGCCAAAAATGCCATTTACGATAACATAATGAGAAGTTGCTTAATTTTAATAAATGCATATTATTGTATTATAATTAATGTAGATAAAAAATCTATTAACGTAAGTAATTACGTATTTAATATTGAATAGTCCATTGTTTTGGCGGAAACACTATGATACTTTAACATTATAAACTCTTACAATAAAAATGCTGTTTATGTTTTTCGTGAGAAATAAAATAAGGCGAGGGACGTCGGGGAGTTGGTAGAAGGCAGCTATCCTAGCTGCGGAACATTAAAGAGCGGACAGGAATTACAAGAGTTCAGAACATATTCCAAGTTGCGCAGGACAGAGAAGCCTTTGCTGCAGTGATCGCCAACGTTGGGGGGACCGGACACGGCACCGAAAGAAGAATAAGTTATCATAAATTTATTGAATTCAATAAAATGTATTTAATAACTGTTTAAAACATGTAAAAATAAAAATAAATAAAAAATGCCCAAAGCATACCATATCATTCCGCAATATATCAGAGGTCATAAAATGATTTACGTTTTTTCTAGCGGGAACTACGTTATAACTGGGTCAAAAAACGTTTTGCTACGAGGAAGGACTTCGTTTACGGATGATTTGAATTTCCTGCATCCTGCCCAACAAACTCGTTCCACGTAAATTGCTAAACAGTTTTGACCTGAAATGGTTGCTCGAATGACGCAGAAACTTCGAGTATCTTCCGTGAAATGATGGGTTATACATTATATCTGGTAGTCTAGCAGACGATATACTTGATTATTGATTCAGACACTCTTGTGTATTCCCAGGGACTACTTGGCCGTGTCATTATTTGAAAATAACACATATTAAAGAACAAAGGATTTCGTTGTTGTTATTATAATCAATAAAATGAAAACTACTCTTTATGAAATGAGAGATATACATGTATTGTTAACCGTTAAATTTAGAACACTGTTATAATATAACAACTTTTTATTATACTTTTATATTTTTGAGAATGTCGCGACAGCTGTTTCGCCAACCGCAACCGATGTTGGCATTATCAGGTGTTACAAGAGAGAACAGATTTATTATATAAGAATAAACAATATATTTAAGAAAGATATATTATATTTAACATGATATGGCAGATGTCTAAGTGTCGAGGATGTATAAGGTATGCAACATTAACAATTTAATGATAAATCTAAAAATATCTAAGGTGATTGTTAAGGAATTTGGGTTTAAAAATAAGAGAATATGATAATTTTTAACATATGTGTGAATGTGGAGAACCATGAATATGTTATTGAATTTGTGTATATAATCGAACTTGGTGATAACGAGGAATACGAATAAATTTCCTCATTATAAGCATTAATCGTTATAAAAGAGAATAGGTATTTTTAAATGATACAAAAATACCCATCACATGAAGACACGAAGTATCTATATCCTCGTTGCATCCTAGATATTTCCGAGATCGTAATAACCGAGTTCGACTGTATATAATAATATTATTATTAATAATTAATTTGATGTTTCATAAATCATAATTTTTATGAATTGACTAATGGATTAACTTCGGCGGGAGTGAAACCGGTTGGTTGTTAAAAACAAAGTGGTTATAAAACAAATTAAAATTGCTTTCATATTAGGTATATTTATTTATTTAAAATGCTGCATGTTATTGTTCTGTTCAAATACTAACACAATTAGTATGAGGGCTGCACCCGACGTAGTCATACATAATAGGTAGCATATTCACAGTGGATGGACAAATTGGAGAGTGACTTTAAAAGAACGGTTGATGCGGGCAACAAAGTAAACTATAATATACACGAAATTATCGGAAATAAGAGTTTATCAACGAAAGCGAAAATGGACGTTCACAATAGAGTTCTGGTTCCACCGTTAAGATTGGAAACAAATCAGATAACTGGCAAAAGTAGTATGATATCACTATAAATGCTGTAGATGTGAGATCAATTAAGATGGATGTGTACTCAAACGATGTAAGGCAAATTTTCAAATTTTGGCAAATATTTTATAAATTTAAAAAATTTCGGTCAAAAGTATTGATTTCATATTTAAGAATACTGAAAAAGGGACTTTTCAATAATAAAAAGATTATCTCGCTAACGAGAATTCGAAGAATGTTCGTCAAATTAATTTAAGCAGCTCGTTTATATCACAAAGAAAAGGAGTGTATTCCAAGACAAGGGAAAATTTAATTACTAAGATATAATTAATTATTATTTATTTAAATTTAAATTTTCATAACGAAATCCTAATTTCTTTTTCAGATTAAAGAAGTAAATAGAATTAAATATCTTTATTTTTGTATATACCATAAATTTGCAACTAACTTCCAAGCCGTTAGCAGTTTCTACGAAGGGATAGGCAGAAAGGATATATCACCACACTATTAATTCTGGAAATACTTCTCTTTTTCCTATATATTCCTACTTCGTGTTATGTACAATTTGATTGATTTGATTATGAATATTTTCTTCGGACATTCCCTAATCCTTGCTTCATTTATAATATATGGTAAAAATACGCCTTTTGTACCATTCTATCTTCATTTCTTTTTTCCCAAACGTCCAAAAGATTTAATTTAATATTCTTCTTATATCTGTATTTCGAACACTAACATGTATAGACTAATGAACATAAGTTACATTTCAAATTCATTTTCACCGCAGATATTTTATCCTTCTTTTGGCATTTCCATCTTAGCTATATTGGATAGAGACACATGATTTCCCATTACCTTTATATCCATGAATTATATTGAGTGAATTGGAATTCATGAGATACGTAAAAGGTTTAGAGTAACGGATGTCGTCGAAAGGGTAACTCAGCTCAAATAGCCATTTGCGGGACACTGGGAGACCAAATGTGTACATGAATGGTAGTAGAATGGAAATATCGTGAAGATAGAAGAAGAAGAAGGAGACCCCATACACGACGGTCTGATGATATTAGGAAAGTTATTTCACTGGATGCAGAAGGCGAAAGATAGGATATGGGGGAAACCTATGTCCAGTAGTGGACGACATCGGCTGTATAAGTAAGTAAATAAATATCTTGTTGGTTGTCTTTCTTACTTACTCATACAGTCGATGCCGTCCACTGCTGGACATAAGCCTTCCCCATATGCCTATATTGAGTTCTTTGCATTCAGTCACCAGTATTTTTTTAAATATCACCATACCATCGATTGGGGGGTCTTCCTCTGATTCTTTTATCCTCATGAGGTCTCTTCTCCATCACTCTTCTGGTCCATCTTTGGTCTATCAGTCTGGCAACACGACCATTTGAGCTTAGTTTAATTGTAAATAATCAAAATCTAACCGATTTCGGCAGCTCGCTGCTATCTTCTGGAACCTACATAAATATTTGTGAAGCTAATATATGAAATGATATTGGTAGGGGTTAAAATTGAACGATTCTTTATTATCTATTCTTGTTTTTAAAGTTTTTTTATACTAAACTATTTTAATGTTTTTTTGGAATCTTGGGAAAATCCGTTTAACTTGACTTTCTGGACCGACGCTTCGGAGATCGTTGTAGTCTCCATATTCAAGGTGTTTCTCAATGTGTGGTGGGTAATGAATGCTAAATTCCTTTTCCGCTGTGCCGTGTCGCCGGCAATGTGAGAGCGAAAGAGATGTTCGCGGTATGTTCTCCGAGATAGCATAGGAAGATGGAGACTGCAACGATCTTTGAAACGTCGATCCAGAAAAGCGAGTTACATGGATTTGCCCAAGATTTCAGAAATAATTTTTAGTTTTAATAAAATTAATAAGCGATTACGGGTGTGAGTAATAATCGTACAGATACTTTACAGTGTTAAGAATTTAAAGAGAAGATTGTTTGTTTTAAAAGAAAGTGTAGCTAGTTTAAATAAGGTTTAAAAATAAATATTTCTTTTATAAAGGGTAAAACAGGTTTTGAATTAGCACATTGTACATTGTCTTAAAGAAATACAATCTCGGGTACTGCACCTAGTGAAATATTAAGAACAAAGGGAGCTCGGGTTGATACACAAGGATAATTATACAATAACACAGATATGCCCGCGATGAAGTACAGCATAAAGGCCAACAAGTCCCGCGAGTGCCTCTGTGTGAGCCGAGAAAATTAGGAAAGAGCTTCTAGCGACTTTTTTAAACAAAAAAAAAATGAAATAAAGCTATGTTTTCAAGTACAAATTGGAGTACAAACAAGCATCGGTGTAACTTGTGCCGCACACAGATGAAAAAAGGTTCGAGAGGAAATTTGACCGTAACAAAACTCGTCGTCAAAACGTTTCAAGTATTTCAGCATATTTTGTCACTCTGTGCTTTCATATATGGTATAGTATATATATTTTAAATTATATAACATAGAAGTATATATTTTAATATTGATGTACAATATATGTAGGTCCGAGGCTGTTTTCTGTGGGCTTTGAGCAAGTTGGCTCTTTACGACAGACGAAGAGATAGTTGGGAGTCAACCTCCCAAGAGAGGCCAGCCTGATTTCAGGAACAGACCAAAGGTCTACAAGGAGACGAAGAAGAAGAAGAAGAATATATATAGGTGACATTAAAGCAAAACATAATTTTACAAAAAGTTTTTGATATAGTAAGGACATTTTATTAAAAAAATTATTGTCTTTTATGGGTTTTGTAATATATCAATTTGTCAGGGCAATATCAACTATCAAATATTTGATAATGTCCTGGCAAGGTGAAACATGTTACTCACATACAATTAAAGTAAAAAAATAATATACAATGCCTTAGAAGGGCGATACATGTCATTCCCATAAAATATATTAAAACATCTAGAAAACTGACTTTTTCATTCGTATTAATTATTAAATATGGAGTTTTACATCATTTTTCAATGATTGGAAATACAATACATAAATATCTCTTCCGAAAGCAGAATGAAAATAGAATAAAAGCATTAGAAATGAGATCTCTTAGACGGATGTATGACAATCTGTGCATGATAGAGGGTCGAGTGAAAGTGTTTTGAACAAAATAATGAGAGGATCATTTAGGTGGTTTAGAAACATAGAAAGAATGAATGAACCGAATGAATGGTAAAAAAGGATACATCGATATAAATGGACCTAGAAATAGAGAAAGCCGAGTGAAGCGTAGCATGATCAAATAAATCAAATATTGAATATCGGCCACGTGAGGAGTCGGAAAAATCGACGTGCGTGCATGACATTATAAATAAATGTTAAGTAAGCCAGAGAAGTATGTCAGAAAAGAAAAGTGTGGCAGTGCATGCTTTCAGCCTACCCTTTTGAGGAAACGCCATGATGATTAGTTAGTTAGTTTTGAAATATATAGAATAATTGTTTGTTGTAAACTACTATGACTAATTAAGGGTGGAAATTTTTTATAAGTATATTACGCCACTGGACCCACAACAGTATGAGATTATCTTGTCAGAATTGGACTGAAGCCTGTAAATATTATCACATGAACAAGAATTTACATTTCAAAAGCCCGGTTTTTCTCTATTTACACCAAATGTGCTAATAAAAAAGTTTAATTATATTTTATGCAGATGAACCTAAAATGGAGTTTTCCAGCATACATTAGCAGTTTTATTTTTAAAACGTTGTGTTTAAAAAAAGAATAAAATTACGAATATCAACGTGACTAATGAGATATAATGTTCTAAGGATTGCTTATTTTTAAGTAACCTTAATATTTAGGCTATCCCCTTTAATTTTTTGATTACTTCACTTTTTCAAATTTTAAAAGACATTGTCTAAATATCTATGTAAATAATGCATAATTTTGAAACCCTACCATTTCTGGGAGGGCTTAAAAAGTCTGCTATGTTTGTATCTGTGGCATGATCAAATAAATAAAATATTGAATGTCGGCCTCGAGAGGAGTCGAAGAAATCGACGTGCGTGCATGAAGCGATGTATGAATGTTGAGGAAGCGAGTGAAGTATGTCAGAAAAGAAATGTGTGGCAGTCCATTCGTTTGCCTATCCCTTCGGGGAAATTATTCAGAAATCTTTGCATATACGATTTACTAAATGATATTTCCCTTAATAATCTATTCGGGCTGGTTTAAATACACTGTTACATTATGTGTCTCAAAATGAAATTTTGCCCGTTGGTAGTAATATAAGTTTTACAAAAATATATAAGTTCCTAAGATAATCAAATGATTTTACTGAAATCTCTTGATGAAAGTTTATTTTAAATAATAATGAAATAAAACGATGTTTTTTAACTACTTCCACTTTTGACTTTATTTCGACATCGAGCCTGGCGAACTGGTCGCTCTAGAGATAAAGACAAGAGTGGAAGAAGTTAAACAACATTATTTTATTTAATTATGATGTAAGTTTCTAATTGTTCTTTCCTTGTCATAGTCTTAGTCCTAGTCTATGCTATATCAAAGAGTGTAGACAGACAAATGGACTAGGAGCAGTTGGCAACCGATAGGGCGGAGTGGAGAAGAGTCATCGCAACATGACAGGGGTCGGAGAGACAGAGAGGGTGGGGTTCAACCGTGGGGGCAGAATATCCTTGTCCAGAGTGTGACAAAGTCTGTCATTATAAAATATGACTATATAGCCACACCATGTGGCGCAGAAGACAGACTTTATTATTTTTCTGTTCATTATGCTCGTACTCAGGGCAAAGCTGGGCAGCTTTCGGCAACATGAGTTACATAATTAAAAACCGGAAAATACCGATCAACCTGAAACGAAAAGTCTATGAAGCCTGCGTTCTGCCAGTTGGTACTTATGGTCTTGAAACTGTTACATTGTCCAAGCAAAGTGCCGAGAAACTGCGAGTGACACAACGAGTCATGGAAAGAGCCATGTTAGGAATAAGCCTAAGAGACAGAGTCAGAAACGATACGGTGAGAGAAAGAACAAGGGTCACTGACATCATCCACCGGGTGGTGACTCTAAAATGGCAATGGGCGGGTCACGTAGCCAGAAGCTCAGATGAAAAGTGGACAAGAAAACTGCTAACTTGGAGACCGTGGACGGCAAAAATAAGTGCAGGGCGACCGCAACTACGGTGGACGGTGACCTGAACAGACACGTCGGAATAACCTGGATGCAGTCCGCACAGGACAGAGTGACATGGAAGCGAATGGAGGAGGCCTTTGTCCAGGAGTGGACGGGAATAGGCCGAGGAAGATGAAGAATATGTGCTTTCAATGTTAGTTATATTTCAAAAGATAGCCACTATGTTTATATATGAAAACAATTCAACAGTATTCAAGTCTTATCTTTGGTAAATGATTTTTCGATTTCTTCATTTATACTTTCAATAGTAGTCCTGTATAAATGAGTATTTTTGATTGCTTGGCACAAAAACCAGATATACCATATTTATGTTTACTTGTAAGTGTTTTCTATCTCTCATGTAATATTATTTTATGTCCCAAATAGTCGCATGGAAGCGTATAAAAATTCTCAATTTTTCAATGTTTTCTTCCAGTTTCCTTTCATATTATTTATTTTTCAACATTTAACTGTAATCATTGCTTTGTAGCACATATGTATATGAAATAAGGATAGAGATTTTTACAAATTCAAAAACCTAAAGTACCTAAAGTAGTCAAATAGTCCATTGTTTTGGCCGAAACACTATGATACTTAATCATCAAAATTACAGTTCTATTATAATATCACATTTTTTTACCCACTTTTTGAGAATGTCTCGAAAGCTGTTTCGTTTACGGTAAAACAAATAAAGTTATCAAATGATTTATTGTTTCTTGAACAATGATGTAAAACTCCATATTAAATTAATAATATGTATGAAAAAACGACAGTTTTCAAAGAGTTTTTTTATAATATTTATGTATGACATGTTTCGCTCTTTATTATAATAAAATTTGTTGAAAACTATCGTTTTTTCATGCATATTAATGAAGTAATCAAAATAGGAATACTATGAACTTGCACTCTTGTCTGCAGTGGTACCATCTAGTGATAAATATGGACATCCCTACCAAAAAGTAAAAAAAAAAAATATTAATATTTTGATAAGTTGATTCTTGTTACCAAGTAACCAGCTCTAATGACCTCCCCAGAGAAGTAAGGTCACAGGTAGATAAGGCTGCAGCGGTTGCAGGCTGCCTGAAAGATGTCATATGGAGAAACAAGGACATGAGGACTTTCAGCAAGGTACGCATTTATAAGATCTGTGTGCGACTAATCCTCACATATCGCATTGGATGGAGGGCAGACACTGTCAAGACAAAGAACATGCTCAGGACAACCGAGATGAAAACACTCCGCGCTATAGCTGGCAAGACCCTACGTGATCGAGTTAGGAATACAGCAATCCGAGAAATCTGCGAGGTCGAAGATGTAGTCAGATGGGGACGTTAAAGACGGCGATACTGGCATCAACATGTAGAAAAGATGAGCTCAAATAGGATACCACACATAGCTCTCTATGGAACGCCAAACAGACAACGCCGACCAGGAAGACCCCCGAAACGGTGGAGTTCAGCGTCTCAAGAGGACCCGCCTGAAATAACAGACTCCTGAGTCTACCAAAAGCGAAGAAGAAGAAGAAGAATGATAAGATTCTTGTTTAGATAAATGTATAAATGACTTAGCTTGTTTAGTAATTGTGTAAAAGTATGATATATTAAAAAAAACGTTTATTACGGTATTCTGAAAAAATCTTCGAAGTTATAGTACAATTTTCCACAAACTATAAATACTAACCGCGTGTAGGATTTCACTGACCTTTGCCAAAGTTTAGTAACGTTTACATGTTTGTTTCTCTTAACGAAGTTAAAAGGATTGGGAAATATTTCACAAAATAAAGTTTTTCTCATATAAGTACATTTGTTGTTAAAATGTTGATCCTTTATTCAGGGGATACAAGGTCTGGGAGAAGAGTGGTACCTAGTGAGGATTGATAGTGCCCTCTTCTGCTCTCCCATTTATCAACTCTGACCCACCATCACGTTCTCGTGAAACATAAAATATTTAAATTTATGTAAGCGGATCTATTATTTAACCCTAATAAATAATTCACTCATTCTTTTCGGTTATGCTTTTGTTTTACCGTAAACGTAAATCGGATATGTTTAAAAATTCATATTCTGCTTATCTAAAAATAAGACACTAAGTTACTAACTCACTAATCATCACGCCGTTTCCCGGAGGGGTAGGCAGAGAAGATTGACCGCCAAACTGTTCTATTCTGACATAACTCTCGCGCATCTTCTACATTCACACGTCGTGACACGAACGTTCGTTGATTGTTCCTACTTCGAAAATGGCTGCCTTTTAGTATTCGATTGATTTGGTCATTAATGGGGTCGGAGGGGTAGACAGAAATTATTGACCGCCACACTGTTCTATTCTGACATAGCTCTCGCGCATCTTCTACATTCACACGTCGTGACACGAACGTTCGTTGATTGTTCCTACTTCGAAGATGGCTGCCTTTTAGTATTCGATTGATTTGGTCATTAATAGGGTCGGAGGGGTAGACAGAAATTATTGACCGCCACACTGTTCTATTCTGACATAGCTCTTGCGACTCTTCTACATTCACACGTCGTAACACGAACGTTCGTTGATTGTTCCTACTTCGAAGATGACTGCCTTTTAGTATTTGATTAATTTGGTCATTAATAGGGTATCTATAATCTGTCTACCCTTCCGGGAAAACAGCGTGATGGTTAGTTAGTTAGTTACATACAGCGATTTATAAAGCAAGCAATACCATAATTTTTCACCTACTTAAAAAATGTATGACTTAGTTTTTGGATAGTACAATCGTTTGAACGTACAAAAAAAGGTTTGGTGATTAATTGATACGCATACAATAAATTAAATTCATAGTTATTATAATACCATAAAAGAAAAAGAAAAAAACTTTAATTAGAAAAATCGATTAATCAAAATATACCATTGAAAAAAATCTTTAAATGCCGAAGACAAAGTCGTCTGAAAGATGAATATTAAAATCGTATTTAATCCTAATGAAATCATGCGGTTCATTTCACAGCGGGAAGCGAACGGGGTCAATGGAAAATCACTGCGAGGAAGTTCATTATTCCAGTGTGTAAACAATATTCCCGAGTTTCAAGTGAAGATAAAACAAAAGAATCCAAGGTACATAAGCCCTCTTTTGTTTATTGAAACTTGCGCGGAGTATTTTGCGCGTCTCTAGACTATAGACAGGCGCCTTCATTGTCACCGAACTCGTTTAGGATCAGTTCCCTCCCATTGTTGGAGAAAAATAATTATGAACTTAAAGTCACCTTTATTGTAATTATTAAAACGGGGAAATTTAATACATTTATTGTAAACCAAAGTACATTTTATGAAATTTATACTTGGCAAGAATTGTTTTTCTATTTGCGCGTTTTAATTATACCTAGTTTGAAGGTATGTATGTGGTATTGAGGACATAGTAAGATCGGAAAGAAACAGAACGCGTTTTTTAAGAGATCATGTGGACCCCATGGAGAATACACGAATTGCAAAAAATGTTAAAAAAAAAGGAAACCCCTGCAGCAAGAGATTACAAGGAAGGTCGCCGAAGAGATGGAGAGATGGCTTGACCTCATCATTACAGAACAGCTCACCGTCATTAACAGGTCATGCGACCTAAACTGAGAAGAAGAAGAAGAAGAAGAAGAAGAAGAAAATGTTATAGATAAGTATAAATTTGATAGCTTGCTACAAATAAATTTAATAAAAATATTGAAAATATTATCTTTGTTTTTTGAAATTTCATAGTACAAGTTTATTGTATATAATGCAAAAACATATATTTTTTATAGAATATATTTGCTTAAATTCTACTTGCGCTGATGGCTTCAACAGGTTTCGCCAGCTAGCACTGGTCGAAGCTACAAACCTAAGTGGAATTTAATTGATCCCATAAAAACGAGATATTAATACAAATAACTTTTTTGGCGAAGAAAAGCTAAATTAAAGTACGTTTTAATTAAACATTTCATATTACTTTATAAACCTTTTGTGTAAAAATCGCATATTTCACACCTTCGTTAATAAATTTAAATTAAGTGTAAGGATAACATCTCAAATCTGAATGATTATAACATCATTTAAATCCAATTACTTCTTTTTAAAAAGTATACTACATTCAAGCCGCCCTTTTTTATAACATTAATTAAGACATTACTTAAGACAAAAAAGAAATTTTACTACACATTTATATAGGAATCTCATTGTCACTGCATTTATTATACTCCAAATATTTAAAAAATATTTATTGGACTTTAAAAAAAAAGGTTCTCATTATTATTTCAATCATTTCATTGACTTTTTGGTGGGCGTAACTAAACACAAAGAAAACAGATTTTGGTACAGATAATTTTTCGAGATAAAATCACCGACAAATAACAAAATAGCACAAACAAAAGCATCTTGAATAAAAATTACGAACGAAGAGAAAACGCTTAGTAGGTACTTAGCGGTTTAAAAAGAGATGACTTTGCACTCCGTAAGAGGACCCTTGAAACACGGAGATTAAAGAAGATATCTAAATGATTTTACTTCCCACGTCTGAGAAAAAAATCGGTGTTAAGAAAACACAAGCTGTTTGTAATGAACCAGCTAAGTGTAAATGTTTGGAAAATGAAAGAAAATGAGTATAAATCTCTTAAGTATGTCAGTTATTACTATTATAAATTTCTTTTTTTTTGTCATTTTTCAAATTAATTATATTGTCTTTGTCGGTATTGAGTAAATTGTAAAAAAATATTCATTCAGCCTTATCGCTTATCATTTCGGAGATCGACTTCTTTCATATTAGTGAAAGTACGTTCGTAAGACAAATAATCTTGACTTTATACATTATCTTGTATTCCTAGAGTCAAAGCACCTCTCATGCATTCCTGGTATTTCACCTATTCTCAAATAGATAAACTTGAAATTTTAGAAATTATGAAAGCATTAAAAATTAAAAATATCAATATAATTCAATTTTTCCCTCTGTCTTTCACAATTCGAATTATTTCAAACAACGATAGCCTAGGGGTAGTCCTCTAGACTTACCTATTTCACCATTTTTATTTTCTTTATAAGTAACGATTTTGTCTTATTTTATTGTTAAAAAATTTAAATCGAGAAAGGTATTTACACCTCCAAACATGTTAGTAAAAAGTGATTTAAAGTATTGTGAAAAAACAATGTTTATTATATAAAAATAAAAAATATTCAAAATGTGTTATGAACGATATCATTTTAACGATTTTAGCTTTCGTAAAAATGAGCTATCTGTATATTGAAGTATACTGAAAATTGATATGATAATTGCGTATGAAAAAGAGTACTTTGCATTATTAACATCATACAATTGAGGCTAATATTCGATAAAACGCGGTATTATGATTCTATTCTGATGTAATGCCGTAGATTGATTCTTTTGTTCGTGGTAGGATTTTAAAATGAACTTCTTATAGATCACTTCATCATACTTGTCGAGAATACGCACGGCCATGAATCGAGGACGAGTTCTTTTGAGTCGATCATACGGATGAAAATGAAAAGACGTATTAACATATATAATATATGAATGTACAATTCTTTACAAAAGTCTAAGGTCACACGTGAATTTATAATATTTGCTTTGAATAGAAGTGAATCTAGGTTCTGGCAAAAGAAGAATGAATGTAAAATAAATACCGTAGAAATGAGAAGAATGTGCGGGAAAACGATAAATGGTATAATAGAATACCGAACGACGAAATAAGGAAGAAATGTAAAACAGATGATTGGATCAAAAGTTTCAAAGAATCCCTGAGATGGTGAGGACATATGGTACGAATGGACGGAAGAAGAATAGGTTAAATGTTGTTCACAAGCAGTGTGAGTGGAAAGAGAAGCCGTGGAAGACCAAGGAAAGCGTGGCATTACCAAATAAATCAAATACTAAAATGCAACCACATTCGTAGTCGGAATAATCGACGAGCGTGAATGCTACGATGTATGAATGTCTACCTACCCCTCCGTGAAAACGGCGTGATGGGTAGTTATTTAGTTAGTTTAAGAAATATAATAAAGTATTATATTATAACAATTTATATACCTTAAAATTAACATACTTAAATTAAAAATATCAAGTAAACCGCCATAAGAAAAATAAACTAAAAGGCGATGCTTTGTATGACCTCAATTGCTTTGTGTACATTGAGTTTTTGGGATTGGAATTTTGGACCATTTTTCTTTTTTAAGAAATTAAATAATTAATCAGCACTTTTTGGCGTTCGCTTTTCACCAAGCCCTTTCTAAGTAATCCCACGCAAAATCGTTAACGTTTAAATCTGTTCTCCTAAGTGGCCACTCGATGATTTGTGAAAATTCGTTGTTTTCTTGTTCCTCAAAATAATTCTTTACAGCTCGAGATATATGTTTCGAATCTTGCTGTTACACTTCTTTCAGATAGATCAATATATCGTGTCTCTCAATATATTTAAATTAACTAATCAGCACGCCGTCTACCCGAAGGGGTAGGCACAAATAATGAACCACTACACTGTTCGTTCTTGACACAGTTCTCTAGATTCCTCAACATTCACACATCGTGTCATGTATGCAGCCCGATTTCTCCGTATGCAGAACTTTTGTAATACTGTAAATATCCGCATTCTTACAAAATTTCCTCACATGGCCGACATTCAATATTTGATTTATTTGATCAATCCACGTTTTCCTCGGTCTTCCTATATTTCCAGTTTTGCATTTACATCGTTAACATAGACTTCCTTTGCATATACTTTCATGTCTCAAAACTAAAGACTTCAAACAGTGCGTCTTGCCAGTCATGATGTACGGAGCCAAGACGTGGACACTGACAAAAGTCTACAAATTCAAGGTCGCCCAACGCGCCATGGAAAGAGCCATGCTTGGAATATTCTAATGTTGGATACTTTAACATTAGGTATATTTCGGTGTGAATGGAGTGCGGAGTCATGGGAGACCGAGGAAAGCTTGGCTTGACCAGATTAATCAAATTTTAAAGGCCGGCCACGTTAGAAGTCGGAAGAATCGACGTACGTGTATGACTTGATGTATAAATGTGGAGGAAGCTATCGAGTAGTGGCGGTCCATTTTCTTTGCCTACCCCTTCGGTGAAACGGCGCGATGGTTTGTTTTTGATGTTTTTGTCATTAGGTTTAACATATATTGTTTTTCTGCACGTTCTTCTTAGTGATCTAATTTCTACGGCATTCTACTTTCATCCTTCTAGCAATGATACGAACATAAAACCGTTTTCACGGCGGCGTGAATACGTTTCGCTTCAATATGCGGCACGTCAGGTAATTTCCTATCTGCCTGTTGACATTGCGGTTAGCGGAATTTGTGGAGCAAATCTGGTTAGCGCTCAAATATTCTAAACATTCGGTTTGGTGTCGTTAGTTGAATAAATAGTTTCACCGCGCTATCCGAATTAGGTTTTATACTGATTCCATCAAATAATTCTTCTTCTTCTTATTTTAATTGAATTGACCATCTGTGATACAGGGATCATGTCTCCTCGGATGATGAGGACCAGCCGTCCCGTTATCTCTTTAGTGGGCTTTCAGAAGGACGGTGTCAAATAAGTGGAAAGTTATAATAATAATTGTAACTCTTTGATAAATTACTATTCGAATACTTAACATTAAATAATTAATACAAATAAAATCTTAGGTTTTCTAGAAGTGTTATTATATTTTATGTGAAAGACATGCTTCGTCTATCTAAGGCATTATCAGATGTGACACATTGTAACACATTTGATTATGCCTTAGACAGGTGAAACATGTCATTCACATACAATATAAAAAACTTCTATAAAACAGACGTTTTCAATCGTATTAATTATTTAATATGGAGTTTTTCATCAATGTTCAAGAAACTTTACTTAACATTAATATTTGAATTCACAATTGACATTAAAATGGAAAGCTGAAGTAAAAAATACACAAAGACATCAAATGAAAAATTCATAAAATATTAATAATAATGAATTCGTCTGTTTTTTAGGAGTTATATAAAGTTTAATATAGAATGGCATGTTTTACACTTCTAAGGGATTATGAAATGTATAATTGATAATGCCTTAGAAGGGCGAAATATGCCATTCCATATAAAACTTAATAAAACTCTTAGAAGACAGACGTTTTAATTTATAATAATTATTTAATATGAATAATGATTAAATAAAACAACGTTTTTTTTATAACTACGTCTACATTTGTCTTTATTCATAATAAATAAAGACAAATGTGGAAGTAGTTATAAAAAAAACATCGTTTTATTTATTTACTATTTTAAAAGATTTCAAGAGATTTCAGTTAATTTATTTGATTAATGAAATATGGAGTTTAACATCTTTGTTCAAGGAACGATAAACACAAAATTTCATTATGTATTAAAAGTTCAATATTAATTAATAAACATATGTTCAATATTGAATTATAATACAAAAACCAAATATAACGCCAGAAGAGTAAGTAAAGGAAATGGACCAATATACTACTCTATCCTGACACACCTCTTTAGCATCCTTTAAATTAATACAGCGAGTCAAACACGCACGTCTATTCTTCCGTCTTCTTACATATACCTCGGTCTTCCTCGACTCCGTACTCCATGCATATCATTAACGTATATTTTCTTAATCATTATTTTTATCGTACGTTCAATATGTCCAAATTAACGCAGTGATCCTTTCACAATTTTGTTTATAATACTTTTTTAAACCTTTTTTTTTGATAGGTTTTTGTTTATTAACCTATCCAAAAAAAAGGGAATGGCAGTGCACAATGGTGTTATGCTACCGACCCTTATGTATGGAAGCGAAGCATGGAAATGGCAAAAGAAGGATGAAAGTAGAATAAATGCAGTAAAACGAGATCTCTTAGACGAATATGTGGATACTCTGTGTATGATAGAGTGTCGAATGAAAATATAAGAAGTGAATGCGGTGCGAATGATGGTGTTATGAACAAAATAATGAAAGGATCATTAAGATGGTTTGGACATATGGAAAGAATTAATAAAAAAAATATATGTTAACGATGTAAATGGAACCAGAAATAGAGGAAGACCGAGGAAAACGTGGCATGATCAAATAAATCAAATATTGAATGTCGGCCATGTGAGGAGTCAGAGAAATCGACGCGCGTGCATGACACGATGTATGAATGTTGAGGAAACGAGAGAAATATGTCAGGAAAGAAAAGTATGGCAGGCCATTCTTTCTGCCTACCCCTTGGGGGAGATGGCGTGATGGTTAGTATGTTAGTTAGTTACTTTTTCCAAGTGTCAGTGTAATCAAACAACGTTAGTTTTAAAACCCACAAACCTTTAAAAAACATGTTTATTATTTTTTTCACTTAAAACCCTGCGATCAAAAGTGTGAACGAATGCCAAGCTGTCACAAAATTGCGGGCGCATATCAGTATACATTTACATATGAGTGAACACACTGAATTGTATATATGGACCTAGTGATTATGTATAAAGCCACGTTGCGTTGGTGCAATATGCGCTCGAGTCTGCCTTATTGAAAAAAAAAATCTTTTTGAGCGAGTTTTCATGCAAATTACTATATTTCAGTTGCTGTAAGCGAAATCTTCGTATTTTCTTTGGTTCATGAAAATAACAGTAGCAGATGTTTAATAAAATATTAAAGCAAAGTAGAAAAAAATGTGCAAAGGAAATTAAATATTAAAAAAATTCAGGTGCACAACACAACTGCATCATAGCATTTTTATCCTTATTACTCAACCACTTAATGCTTTTGAACGAGCAGTGCTCGCGCGCGGCGCATGTCTCGTATCGCGCCAACCCGAGCACTGCTCGCGCGTTTCGACTTGTTTGTGTTACATAAGGTAAACTAACAAACAGAGTTCGCCTCTTTTTGGAACTGGACTATTTTTAAATTATATAAATTCTTTAATTAAAAAATAAAATCACCTGATATTTCTGATTCTATTGTCGTAAAAAAAAAAACGAGCATTAAGTGGTTAAAACGACTATTTTCTGGAACTTTAATTAATATGTAAAATGTAATATGGAGTTAATAGAGGGGTAACATTATCCATTCATATGGAGAGGAACATATATTTACATATTCAAGAAAAAATTAATTAACTTTTTTTGTTGTCCCATATATTTTCCGCGTTATCATATTATGGTGGCGAATGTTATACTTTGACGAAAATTTGGAGCAAGTAGTTGAGTTCGTGTATTTAGATAGTATGTTTACAATAGATGGGCGAGTGGAGAGGGATATTGAAAGAAGGGTTGGGGTAGGCAACAAAGTGAATGGTGCACTTAAAGTTGTCATCGCAAACAAAAACCTATCCAAAAAAGCTAGAATGGCAGTGCACAATGGTGTTCTTCTACTGACCCTTATGTATGGAAGCGAAGCATGGAACTGGCAAAAGAAGGATGAAAATAGAATAAATGCAGTAGAAATGAGATCTCTTAGACGAATGTGTGGATACTCTGTGTATGATAGAGTGTCGAATGAAAATATAAGAAGTGAATGCGGTGCGAATGATGGTGCTACGAACAATATAATGAAGAAAGAATGGTAAAAAAATTATATGTGAACGATGTTAATGGAACCAGAAATAGAGGAAGACCGAGGAAAACGTGGCACGATCAAATAAATCAAATATTGAATGTCGGCCATGTGAGGAGTCAGAGAAATCGACGCGCATGCATGACATGATGTATGAATGTAGAGGAAGTGAGAGAAGTATGTCAGGACAGAACAGTGTGGCGTTCCATTCTTTCAGCTTACTTCTCCGGGGAGACGGCGTGATGGTTAGTTAGTTAGTTAGTTATTTTATACTTTTTTTTAGAAATAGTCAGAAATCAAAACTATATTTTTTGTTTATATGATGATATTTTGGAAAATCATAACATCAGTAATAACATAGTTTTAAATGTTTTTTGGAATTTGTTAACTATCCTCAATGAGAACACAAATAATAGTTCATTATTAACTTACTACAATGTGAGTTTCAATGGACACGTTTTGCTTCAGGTACTTAAAACTGTAACGATGATATTTTTTATTTATTTTCTAAGCTGGCCATGAGAAGCGATATAAAAATATTTATTATGGAAATGAGAATAAGAACATATGACCATTTTTTTTAATATTCCCCATCACTTTGTGTTAGACGCAAGAAGAACAGCGAAATGAACTGACATTTTGTCTTCAGTAATAAGCACAAAATTACTGGTCAAATATATAAAAAAAATTGATAAAATTTATTACTTGAATACTTTTTATAAAACATTGTGTTCTCACAAATATATTTTTGTACTTTTCAAAAACACGTTTTAAAGGGCTTCTGTATCCCGAAACATGTTTGATAGAACCGCAAAAAAGTATTGTGAAAACACAATGTTTAAACAAATTTTTCCAATAACAAATTTATTAAACTTTCGTATGAATCACTTAATTTGTGGTGTGACATTATTAAATATAATAATAATACACTTTCAGTATTTGTTTCTAAACCACTTTATTTGGAAACACAAAATAAAATCGTTGTTATCACATCATGTTGGTGTTACCAAATAAAGTGGTTTAGAAACACATACGAGTACTTCTTCTTTCTGTGACTGTCAGGTCTCCCTAACGTTGACTATCACCCTTGAGTACGCCTCATGGTGATGACCTGGGAAAAAATATCCAGAGTGGTGTACCCTTGTCTTCTCTGTACGATTTTCTGTCGGAGTTATCTTCCCTTAGCTGGGTGTATCCAGTTTTATGGCGCTGGAAGCTCGCCATTCGTCCTCTCTCTATCTGCTATGGCACTAAGTAATATGTGACACATTGCCCGGGGTTCGCGGGGTCTTTAAAAATACCTCTCGTGGACGTTAGAGAGTTGGACTTGATAGTAATGTTGCTGTTGTAAATGCAACATGGCGCCTTACGACATTAAAATACTAAAAGGGTGTAATTATTTTGTTTAACCACAAATTTCGTGTTTATTACTGAAGAAATAATTTTGGAACTTGGACTTGTGGCTATTCTTCTTACGTCTTTACAAGTACATGCTTACAGAAAAAAAACTCTCGTTAGTTTGACTTCAGCAAGTGTAGTACGTGAATCATTATCAGAAAATTTGATGTATGTAGTAATTCACGCATGGAGATAGATAATGGCACCTGCGGTTTCTCGGAGCTCACTAACTGTACTCGGGGGAACGATTCGAGTACTCGAAACCAATGCGAATCTCTAAGAAAGGAGCCAAAAACTCGGGATTTCTATAATTTAGTGGACGCTAGTCGAGTGTTAGACCCGCCGACTAATTGGCCTGAATAATGGAATAGTAGGGCATTATCCAGCACTACCCGGCTCCGTGTATCCGGGTAAGATACATGGGGGTAGTAGAATAGGAATTAATTTACCATTTATGTGGGTCATGGATGTTGGACGAGAGATATAGATATTATTCCATTATTTAAGTTCCTTCATATTGCGTTCATAATTGTATATATTTCTACCATTTCGATCACAAGATGCATAATGACGACCTCAGTGCCAACATCTATGGTATAAGCCATACTGAAAGTCCCAGGCTCGATTCCCAGTGATGACAATACGATTCTCACAAACTTCTCTTCGAAAATTGATATAGAAATAAAAACAGTGGAAACCATTTAAAAACATGAATAATGAAATGATTTTACTGAAATCTCTTGATGGAAGTTCATTTTAAATAATAATTAAATAAAATTATATTTTTAACTACGAGTACTTCCACTTTTGTTTTTATTTTGACAGCAACCGGTTTTGCCAGCCTCGTTGGCCAGTCTGTTGATGCCAGCGAGCCTGGCGAAACCGGTCGCTTTTGAAATAAAGACAAAAGTAGAAGTAGTTAAAAAACATCGTTTTACTTAATTATTACATGAATAATGCAAACGGGTATAAGAACGAATTGAAAACTTAAAAATTTAATCTTACAATTAAAATGTTTGATCACAAATTTAATGTCTTTGGTCTGGTGTAGAATTCACGTGACAATAAAATGCCTATAGATTTGCTACCTACCACATGTCACGAGAATCAATAAAATAGCTGTATCATTTTCATCGATTTGCTCGCGCTGTATTTATGTAAATAGCTTTTCAATAAAAACATAGTAACGATAATAGTTTGAGAGATTTTTTATGAATTAAAATATTTCATGTTGTTCATTTAAATAAATTGTAATGTATTCACAATCTGTATTCACCACCATTTTTTGTTGTAGATTCACATTTGAATATTTAAAAAAAACATTAATTCTTCTCAACACTTTTATGCACTGTTCACAAACATGTTTCACTATCTCGATGTAGAAATTTTAACTTCGAAGTGTAACAACGAAGGTCTCGGGTTTGATTCCCGGCGTTGGAAATGTGATTGTCACACTGTCATTGGTCTGGTGTAGAAATCGATAAGCTACATATTACATGTCACGAAAATCATTAGCTTAAAAATGTAAACATTAATTCGGTTCACTTAACCTGTTATATACAAAAATGTGGAAAGTAACGATAAACTACCACATTAAAAAAAAACAAGTGGCACCCAAAAAACATGCAAAGCTGTTTATTGAATTTGCTACAAACAAATTTTTAGATTTGAATCTTTAAGAAAATAGTAATTAAAATAAATATTTTTGGGAATGTGTTTGTAAAATATAAATATTAAATTTTTTTTTAATTGTATGCTTACACGTGTTGCGTCATCAAAGAAATCTTGAATGCCGTGGAAATCTTTGAGCACTTACTTTCTTCGAAGACTTACGCCAGATTATCCTCCCGCGGGAATCTTGTACCCTCACGGACTTACCTGGAAATAAATACGAAACATTATTATGATATTTTTTTCATGATTTCGTGTAGATTTTTTTTCCACATAAAATAATATATTCTTGTACACATCTTATTCAATTACGTATATTTTAACACGAACATACACTATTTGTTTGTATATTTGTTTTTTATGAAATTTTCCGTGAACAAAAATACATTTTTAAACCTATTAATGCCATCTAAAGTTATTAATGCAATATTAAAGATATAATTATTTGTTTTTTCTTTTTTAAATACTTTGTATATACAATATTTACATTTAAAAAAAGTATTTATCAGACATGTTTCGGACAACCGGTCCTTCCTCAGTGATATTATATACACATTTAAAATATTATAAAATTGTTTACAAACATGATCAGTATTGACAAATGTTTCAAAGATTTATTTTGGAACGTGTATGCTTTTGTTATAACAAATATTATGATTCAATTTAAAATTTTAAATTATAATATAAAGTTTTAATTGGGGTTCAAGTAATTACTTACAAAAAAGGAAATAAATCAGGGATTGGACTTGACGTTAAATTTATTTCATTTTATTATAAATAATGAATTTACTTTATTTTTAATTGCTTTTTTAATTTCAAAATTTTTGAGATTGTTCAAAGTTAAATTCCTATTATAACTAACTAACCACACGCCGTCTTACCGAAAGGGTAGGCAGAAAGAATGGACTGTCACACTTTAACCGACGCGGCACTCCATCCTTTTCTTTTCGATTATTAACTTGCAAAATAAATCTTTATAACATACGTATGTCAAAACTGATCATATTTGTAAATAATTTTATAATTTTTTAAACATGTATCTTTATTATATCACTGAGGAAGGAACGGTTGTCAGAAACATGTCTGATGTATAATTTTTTTAATGTTAGTGTTGTATATACAAAATATATAAAGAAGAAAAATACAAATAAAACTTCTACAACACAAAGTATGGCGAACATAGAAGAAAGATATTATTGTTAAATTTTTAAGATTCTTAATACGTTATTAAATATACGAATCTGTATAGGCATCATTATCACTTCGTATCAATTAAGAAATACGTAGAATAAGAGCAAAATTAGTTTACTCAACTCAATTTAAATCTCCAAGCGATAGAATCTCGTCAATAGGCCGGCTGCTGTGTCTATAATTAGGGTAGTTTGTGCCGCCAGCCTAATAGCTACCAGACTGTAGCATCAGCGAAAGATTTACCCGCAGTGATTGACCGATAACTTAACCTTAAATAAAAACCGATGAGGTATCAGATTTTTTCATGGCGTCTCCAATTAAGCTTCAATTACAGTGGATTTTAAAACGTATTTTGTAAGTTTTCATTATGAAGGTACAATAAATAAGTAGCATTTACATTGTAATTTAATTAAGAGATAAATAAGTAAACGATTTGTATTTTCGACACTTGATCAAACGAAGTGTGCGTATGCGTAAAAAATATTGATAAAAATGCGATTCATTTTTCGAAAAGTTACCTACTTAAGAAATATGGGCGCTTTATTATTTTTTTAATTGCAAAACTGATATTTTTTTTTTAAAATTTTATTTCTCTTCAAGTAAGCGGCGTATTTTCAATATTAAGTATTTTCAATTTTTTTATTTAAGTAGTTTCATTTGAAAGCTAGCATTTTTATCGATAATTTTTTGTCTAATATTCGCACATTTCGTTTGATCAAGTGCCGAAAATACACATTGTATAATATTAGGTCCTTACATATGAAATTGGCGTTTTGCCGTACTGGCAACTTTGATCTCAAATATCTTCTCTTTGGTTAGGAATTCCAAATTCAAATTTATACAGCTATTTACTCAAGTATTTGTGTTTCGAAAATTATAATTCGTTTGTTTTTCCTCAATTGTTTTTTTTCTTTGCGTCACTCAGTTTACAAAATGGAAAACTTGAAATATCGCGTTACTTACGAGTACGAGTTCCACCGTGGCACCAGTGCTGCAGAAACGGCTCGAAGGATTAATGATGTGAATGGCGACGGTGCCGCAAAAGAAAACACAGTGCGTTTTTGGTTCCAACGTTTTCGTTCTGGAAATTTCGACCTGCAGAACAAGCCCCGTGGACGGCCGGAGACCAAAGTTGATAATGAAGAATTGAAGGCTATTGTGGGAGCGGATCCATCGCAAACCACGTCCGATTTAGCTGCAGGCTGCGGTGTTAGTGATAAAACTGTTTTAATCCACTTGAAGCAAATTGGGAAGGTAAAAAAGCTTGAAAGGTGGGTACCTCACGAATTGAGTGAAGCAAATCAACAAACGCGCGTTGACTGCTGCGTTGCATTACTCAACCGGCACAATAATGAAGGGATTTTGAATCGAATCATTACCTGTGATGAAAAGTGGATCCTGTATGATAATCGGAAGCGCTCATCGCAATGGCTGAACCCTGCCGAACCAGCCAAACCATGCCCCAAGCGAAAATTGACTCCAAAAAAGTTACTTGTGAGCGTTTGGTGGACTAGTGCTGGTGTCGTTCACTACAGCTTTCTTAAATCTGGCCAGACGATTACGGCAGATGTCTATTGTCAGCAACTGCAAACCATGATGGAAAAGCTAGCTGCTAAACAACCGAGGCTGGTTAATCGCTCTAGGCCACTGCTGCTTCATGATAACGCTAGACCACACACTGCACAACAGACGGCTACCAAATTAGAAGAGCTTCAATCGGAATGTCTAAGACATCCACCGTACTATCCAAACCTTGCCTCAACAGATTACAATTTTTTTCGAAATTTGGATAACTTCTTGCAAGGGAAAAAATTCAACTCCGATGGGGCAGTCCAAACTGACTTCAAAGATTTTATTGATTCCCGTCCGAATGGTTTTTTTAGTAAAGGGATCGATGAACTACCTACGATATGGCAAAAGTGCATAGATAGCTATGGTATATACTTTGGTTAAATAAATATATTATATAAAAAAAAACTTTATTTTCCTCCCATACCAAACGCCAATTTCATATTTACGGCAGATGTCTATTTGACGATTACGGCAGATGTCTATTGTCAGTAACTGCAAACCATGATGGAAAAGATAGCTGCTAAACAACCGAGGCTGGTTAATCGCTCTAGGCACTGCTGCTTCATGATAACGCTAGACCACACACTGCACAACAGACGGCTACCAAATTAGAAGAGCTTCAATTGGAATGTCTAAGACATCCACCGTACTCTCCGGACCTTGCCCCAACAGATTACTATTTTTTTCGAAATTTGGATAACTTCTTGCAAGGGAAAAAATTCAACTCCGATGGGGCAGTCCAAACCGACTTTAAAGATTTTATTGATTCCCGTCCGAATGTTTTTTTTAGTAAAGGGATCGATGAACTACCTATGAGATGGCAAAAGTGCATAAATAGCAATGGTACATACTTTGATTAAATAAATATATTATATTAAAAAAAAATCAACTTTATGTTCCTCCCATACAAAACGCCAATTTCATATGTAAGGACCTAATATAAACATTAATTAGCAAATATAAATTTACGAGAATAATAAAATCAAACATGTTGTATTTATCAATCATCTCTGTGGGTATTGATAAACTGGTTTGACTAGTCTGCCGATGCAAGTAAGCCTGGCGAAACCGGTCAGTGTCGAAATAAATACAAACATGATTGTAATTAATTCTTTTAAAAAACCGTTTTATTAAATTGTTACCTTATTATAACTTTGTGTTTTAAAAATGTTCTCGATTGGCTTTCTGTTAGATCGATACAAACTAAAATAAAAAATAATATTTTAGCTATGGAGTATTAGTATAACACTATATTATATTATCAATTGCTATTGTTTAATTGGTGTTACAAAGTTTTTTATTATTTAATAATATGTTATAGTTACAAATACAAGATACAAGAATTAGAAAAAATGACAAAAATCAAAACCTCGGCAGCAATATATTATCAGGAAGGCCGTCGAAGAGATGAAGGAATGGCTGGATTTCCTTATCCGAGGACAGCTCATCGTCGTAAACAGATCATACGACCTTTATTAAGGAGAAGAAGAATTAGTTACTATTTTGTTTCTCCTTGGAAGGGCATTCTAAGGCGAAACATAATTTTTAACTGATATTTATTGGTATATATTTTTGTATTAAATGGTATATACGAGTATAAATAAAATCTTTGTTAAACCAATTAAACAATCGCGTATGATATTATAACTTAAAATGAAGTTTTATAACACGAAAACCTCAACCATCACAAAGTTAATATAACACTTGTATGAACATAATAATTAATCTGATAACAGCTGATTAAGTACGTAATAATATGCAACACGGGTTCACGTCTTTCAAAACGTTAATGTGTGTCATTATTATCGCATTAAACATATAAACAACTACAAAATTATATTTATGAAATCTTACGTTATCAAATCAAAGTTGTGTTATGACATTTTTTATCATTATCATCATATTAAACCTTGAATTGGTCTCAGTTAGATAGTTATTTTTAAAAAAATGTTATCATGTTTCTTTTTTTTACTTTGTACAAAACACACACTTCATTACAAAATTAAAAATTAATTTCGGACACAGAAGTATAAATATTATATAAATATCACAAATATTTCACATATATTACTGATGAAGTGCTTCTGTGTCCGTAACATGTTTGTTTTTTAATTTAAAATTTTGTAATAAAGTGCGTGTTGTGTATAATAAAAATAATACAATCAAATAATATAGACCTAAAACTGAGAATACTCCTCATCAAGACCTATGTATGGAGTATCTTGATGTACGGCTGCGAGACATGGTACCTATCCGAAAGAGATAAGTGGAGACTAGAGGCTTTTGAGATATGCTCCTATAGAAGACTATTAGGAATTTACTGGAGAGACCACATCACGAATGAGGAAGTTCTTCAAGGAATCGAAGGAGGAAGGCACCAGCTCCGGACCTTGTCCGAAAGGCGTGCAAGATGGATCGGCAATGTAATACGTCAAGAAGGTCTCTTGCATGCCATAATGGAGGGTATGACCGAGGGGACAAACTCTAGGGGTCGCCCACGCCGAGAGTACCTGGAGGACCTGTTGGTGGACGTGCGCTGTTCATCATATGCAGAGTTAAAAAGAGCCGCACAAGAAAGGGAAGAATGGAAGAAAAGAATAGAATAAATTCCTGCAAACCAATCCCAGGATTGAAACTTTCTAATTAACTGTGTATAATGTAAAAAAAGGAAACATTAATGAATCCGCAACGCAAAGTTGGCGAATTTAGAAGAAATTAATTATAATTTCAACAAAATATTTTTCAAATTTATAAAACATATAAATCTTTCATTTCTGATGATCAGTCTTTTTGATTATATCATAATGAGGTTTAGTACAATACTCCAATCCGATGAAGAACATATTATTTCGTGTATAATGTTTCACGTTTCCCGCATTCTGAAGTTTGAATATAATTTGTGAAATAGATACACAGCTTGTATCTTCCGTGAAATGAGAGCACGATACATAAATCTGTATAGGATATTGTTTAGGCTACCCGGCATTTGTGGTGCGAGTGTAATGTTTGCCTTGGATTGCACCGTGCATTTGGATGGACGGAGGTAACAGATTGCGAACATATATGATTATCTGACGTTAAACGGAATCACGTATTTATTCCTCTTCAGCTTTTGCAACTTTTGCATTTGCACTTTGTAAACAAATGCTTTTTAGATAATATTTTGTTTTGGCCGAAACACAATGGTACTTCAACATTATTGTATGTTTTAATTTTGAAACACTGTTATTGTAAGTATCACGATTTATTATTAAAGCTGTTAAGCTAATTTTAACATATGTTGGCATCATCAGGTTTTACAAACAATTCAAATAAAAATTGTATAACACCTGATGATGCCAACACATGGTAGCGAAACAGCTGTCCCAGTAATAACATAAAAATATTTATTTGATACGTATAACAACAGTGCTTCACAATTAAAACATGTTTTTATGCATTTTAAATTGAGACAATTCAACAGCACTCAGCGTGTTCTGTGAAATAAAATTATTTTTCACATTTTTCTCTTCTGAGTGGAAAGAAAATCCATAAACATAAGTTAAGTACAGCTAGTACAAAGAGAACACGTGTCTATATATATTTATATCACAGAGCAAAAGCAATATATTTTATTTTATTAAAGGGAACAGAAAATGTTTTTCCCAGGAAATCCCTTATGCCATGTTTGATGGATTACGTCTTTTTTGTCTGTGCTGGAGTCTTATCATCCAAATTTAGTGTTCTGTTTAGTAACATCTAATTTGAGTACACGTAAATACTAATATGAACGTTTTTTTCGAATACGAAAAATGTATCATAGAATAAGTGAATAACGTACAATATAATTGTTTATAAGTAAGTGTTCATTTACAAAAATATTTATTTACATGCCTTGGCTACGCATAAATACTTATCTCTGACTGATTAATAAACAATTTCTCATAATAAAAATTACACCTACCGCGGGATTTAACTCCCTCGTTTCATTAAGTGTACAGGTACAACGATTTTATCTCAATAACTAACTAACTAACAATCACGCCGTCTCCCCGAAGGGGTAGGCTTTTCTTTTACTAACATATTTCTTTCGCTCCCTCAACATTCATACATTGTGTCATGCACGCGCGTCGATTTCTCTGACTCCTCACGTGGCCGATATTTTATATTTTATTTATTTGATCGTGACACGTTTTCCTCGATCTTCCTTTATTTCTAGTTCCATTTAGATTGTGAACATATACTTTTACATGTACTATTATTGTTTAATACTATTTATTAGTTCTAACTGATAAAAAATGATCATTAGTACTTAAAGCAATTAGTAACTTTTTAATTTAAATGCATTTTTCTTTTGTATTGTGTCGATTTGTTAAATGCGTTTTTTATAAGTCTTTCCTTTTTTAGTTTTACTATATATTTTTACACCATTTTAATATTTTGTGTATTAAATACAAAGTTATTTTCAATTTACAAAGAATTAATACATTTTCACCTAGTTTAAACCACTTTATTTGAGTAAATAGCGCCGACCGTTTTTTTTTTTTTTATTATTTTTATTTATTTTTTTTATTGTTATTTTTTTTTTATTCACACAACAGGTCGTTTGGACCCAATTACTGTATACAAATTTTTACTTTTTTTAGCTATTATATTGATTCTCGTGACATGTGATAGGTAGCCAATCTATCGCCATTTTATTGTCACGTGAATTCTACACCAGACCAAAGACAGTGTGACAATCACACTGCCATCGCCGGTAATCGAACCCAGGACCTTCGGCATGGAAGTCAGAGCTCGTAACCACTCTGCCACGAAGGTCGTCAACTACGTCGTTTCACTCTACAGCGAGCTGTCTCAGGACTTTACACAAACTGACAGTTTGTATATAACCCTGAGGAAGTTTGCTACAGAGTGAAACCGGTTGGCGCTACTTACTTTCATAAATTGATTTACACCAAGTGAAAAAGTTTTGATTTTTTTTAAATATGTCAAACTACCAAGTAATGGTTTGGTATCAAAGTTTACAATTTCTGCACTGAGGAAGGAGATTAGTGATGTTGGTGAAAAGTGCAATAAAGTGTTGAAAATACGATATTTTACATATTGGGTGCCTTATATGGTAAAAACATTGTAAAAAAATCTTCCACTGCCAGTTAACATGATAAAAATAAAATCTGTTTAAATTTCAAGAATCACGTATTTTTATGTTAAAAAAAAACACAAAATGAATTAAAAAAATAGTACCTTCAAAAAGCAATTAAGCATTGACAGTTCACAGAAAATTAAGGGCTGACAGAAAATAAACAATTGAGCAGGGACACCTACTTACTGAAAACGCAAGCAAATTTAACGCAATATTATCTTATCGGTTTTATGAATATCTTTTCTTTATTTTCTTTTCAATACGTTACTGAATCAATTTGTTAATTCCATTAACCTAAATACGTAATGTTTAGAGAGAAAGAAATGTCTTATGGGGTACCAAATCATATTTGATATTAAATTCTCTGCCGAGAATATTATCCCCTCCCTCTCATGAATTATTCATCCTTCCCACAATTACCGAGAAGACATAATAATACGGAGATACACATTGACGATTGTTCCCAACTTTACTAGGATAATAGATAATTATACAATATATTATATTATATAATATAATATTTTCTTAGAAAGTATTATATATTGTGCTGTTATTTTGTTTTAATAACTTGAAACACATACATATTATACTATAACACCACTTTATTTTGTTGTTTTTTAACACTTACAATCCGATATTTACTTAAATAACAACAAAAGTTGGTGCATTCTTTTTAGTGATCTCATTTCTATAGGGATTATTTCTTTAACAGTGATTTTAAAACTCCATACTAAAAAATGGTATAAAACTCCATATTTAATATTTTATATCGATGATAACACCTGTTTTCTGAAAAACTTTCGTATGCCAAAATATCCAAGTCCAGGTGTATATCCAAGATATACTTTCATAATACGAGGGTTTACTTTATATTTTAATGATTGTTAATAGTGTATTAAGAAACCCCGATTGCGCTAAGCCCCTACATTTGATCATGCGAGAGGAGGAGGAGTAGAAAGAAGAGACCACTGGGAGATGGTGACGGCTCCACTACTAGCACCTTCCCCTGTCCCAGATGCCCCAGAATATGTGGGTCCAGGATTGGGCTCTTCGGTCATATGCGGACCCACAACCGTGAAGAATAGTCTTCCTCGGACACGAGAGACAGCCGATGATGATGAAATTTGATCATATTGTATATACGAATAAAAACGTTTATTTCCTAGACTTTTTATTGTATTTTATGGGAATGACATATTTCGGATTATCAAATGATAATTCCCTCGAAAGATGGAACATGTTATTTTTATAAAATATATTAAAACTTCTAGAAAATAGACGATTTATTTATATTAATTACTTAATAAGAAGTTTTACATCATCGTTCAACAAACAATAAATTACACAAATTTGCTCCATAAGCTCGGGTGAATATTAACGTACAGTCTTGGCAGGGCTAAATTTGTCACTCACATTAAATATAATCGAACTTCTAGAAAGCAGATGTTTTAATCAAAGTTAAAAATATTTAGAAAAGAGTATAGATGTATCAAGCAGCAGTGACCTCTGCGGAGAAGTAATTGAACTAACAAACAGGGCCGCCGTTGTGGTTGGTTGCTTGACGAATGCTGTTTGGAAAAATAAAAATATGCTAAAGGAGAGCAAAATTCGAATCTACAAGACATGCGTGCATCCTATAATGACATATGGAATAGAAACGAGAGCTACGCCATCAGAACGAACATCTCCTAAGAACCACAGAAATGAAGACTCTCCGATCCGTTGCGGGTACAACACTCCGAGACAGAATAAGAAATTTTGAAATAAGAAAGATCTGCAATATAGAATATGTCGTGCGATGGAGAAGACTGAGAAGACGCTAGCGGAGAGATTATGTGGAAAGAGCATGTTCTGAAAGAGTGATAAATATAGCCGCAAATAAAGTACCAATAGGAAATCGACCTGCAGGAAGACCACCTAAAAGATGGCGAGACAGTTGGACATCTGCATCCCAGGAACAGGCTCCGAGAAATAACAGGACACAGTCCTAAATAAAGCAGAAAAAGAAGAAGACGAAAAGAGTATACGTCATTATTCAAGAAACAATCAGCAAAAAATACTACTCAATTATTATTTAGCTTGGTGTTCATATTGTGTAGAGGGCGGATAAAATTAATTTCAAAAACAGTTTTGTATTTTTTCTTCGTTTTTAGTTTATTTTGTTTCTAAAAACAATATATTTTTTTTAAATTTATACCATCCGTATAAATGGGCAAGTATGATCTAAACGAGTGGGTATATTTAAAAGCGTCGTGAATAGTATCAAAAGACTTATAAAATGAAGAAAATAAAAGTTTAAGCCTCTTTGAGTTCTTTTCTTTTACTTCAGTTCTTATAATTTAATGTTTTGTGATGAGAATTTAGTGGCTGACTTTGAGGCGAAAGTAAACAATTTTCAACTAAAGAATTCCTAACGTCAAAAATATTGTATAAAAACTAAATGAATTCCTACATTAATTTTCATTTTGTAACGTGAAACACATAGATTTATCCAACGTATTTTGTAATGTGTGTAGACAAACGTAGAAGATATACTTAACTGAGAACCGGTTAACAGTACAATCCAAAACTACTCTAGTTACTGCTAATTTTAGTAAAACCTTTTATGTCTTCTATGTTCGCCATGCTTTGTGTTGTAGATGTTTTATATTTTTCTTTTTCTTTTTTACATACCTTGTACACAAAACTAACTAAAAAAAAAGTACTACAGCATTGTGTCCAATGAAAATAATTTGAATTTGACGACTTCCTCGAGTTGATAAACGGTTTTTTCGCTGTTTAGAATTACAACAATATTATATAAGGATTTGTCATTTATGAAAATAATATACCGTAAATTTAAAGGCACATGTGTCTTTTTCTTTTTTATATAATCGTACTTTGTATACAACACTAACTTAAAAGAAGAAAAATAAAAATTAAATATCAAACATGTTTAGTACAACATGGTCCTTGCTCAGTGATATTATAAAGATATTTAAAATATTATAAAATTGTTTACAAGGACTGGTTGTCCGAAACATATCTATGTATTATACTTTTATTTTTTTTAATATAAGTGTTGTATATACAGAGTATATAAAAAAGAAAAGGAGAAATTTAAATTATTATTTTCAAATTTTTTCATAATATTTGTTATAACAAAAGCATAAACGTTCCAAAATAAATCTTTATAACATCTGTCAAAACTGATAATATTTGTAAACAATTTTGTAATATTGTAAATATCTTAATAATATCATTGAGGAATGACCGGGTTGTCCAAAACATGTCATTTACATTAAATCAAATGAAACTTTCAGAATACATACGTTTTTATTTGTATTTAGTATGAATATCATTAAAATAAGACAACACACGATTTCCAATTTGTTGACAAAGCAATGACATTTGCAATATCCATCATGAAAACGAAAAGAAAAAAATCCTGGATAGAAAACATTTGATAATAGTTAATTCCTGTTCAGCAAAACATCCCTGTTCAGAATTGTTGTATCAAAAGCAAAAAATATCCATATTTTTGATCAACTTTCGATTGCAGAGGAGCAAGAAAAAAAAGAAAAACGAAGAAAACAAACCCGTTCTCTAGAACAAATCTTAAAAGTTATGTTTGTGTATATATAGTTTATGAAAGGAAATATGTTCAGAAATTAATAATATCGAAAAACGTGTATATTAAAATGTGAGAGATGCAAAGTCAGAGTTAACTTTACGTTCCGCTTGCGAAACCTTAAAATAAATTTCTAATTAAATGATCACTTTCACAAGTTGAACCTAGTCAAGCCACCCAGGTGGAAATGAGAAGCTTCTTAACTCATTTTATCGAAGTAATATTTAGTTACAATTTTTGCTCTTTGGTAAAACGTAATTTTTAAGCGATAAAAAACGACAGCAGAAAATGATGGAAAAGCCACATTTCTAGAAAGCATTCGTTCATTTTAAAAATATATATTAATAAGATATTTGGCGTACGATGCAGGTATTTCAATATTTTCTATTACATGACAATATTCACTTTGTTTTGCGGATTCATATTTGAATTAAAATCAAACACTGTGTAACTATACAACACTCACTCGTGTTGTACACAAGGAAGGTGCCACGTATGATTATGTTATAATTTTTACATCTAGCGCCTCTGGAAACGACACCACGACAAAATCTTCCACCAAAAGGGATGGAAAAATGGACAGGATTGGACCTTTGGCTATATGCAGACCGACATCTGTGAAGGACAGTCTTCTTCGGACACAAGGGACAGTCGATGATACTAATACAATTAAATTTGGCCAAACTTAGCTCTACAATAATAAGAGAAAGAATAGGGATAAGGTTTTTCTAAAGGCAATCCCATCGATATATAAAACAAACTTGCCATTGATGCGACGAAGAAAATGAACGAATCTTACATCTTAATAACAGCATCTTACTTTCCAGAGATAATCAGACTGCTGAGCTTCAGAGGAGAATCGGTCATGGGTGGGGGGCATACGACAATCTGAAGAAGTTCTTTAATAGTAAGATTCCCCAATGTCTGAAACGCAAAATGTATGATCAATGCGTACTCCCAGTACTGACATATGGAGCTGAAACGCTAACCCTCACCAAGTCGACCATATGGAGACTTCGTGTAGCACAGAGAAAACACGAAAGAGCCATGCTACACATAACCGGAAAAGAAATACTGAAATATGTAGAAGGTCGGGTAGTAAATAAGTAACAGATGTCGTCGCAAGGGTAGCGAAGCTTAAATGGTCATTTGCGGGACATGTTGCTAGATTGGTAGACGATAGATGGGCCAGAAATTTGGTAGAGTGGAGACCTCGTGAAGACAAAAGAAACAGAGGGAGACCCCCCACACGATGGTCCGATGACATTAGAAGAATTGCTGGCGATTGGATGCAAAACGCAAAAGACAGGGATACGTGGAGAAGTATGGGGGAGGCCTCTGTCCAGCGGTGGACGTAAATGGCTGTCTAAGTAAGTAAGTTAGTAAGTTGTATGATAGCAATTCGAAAATGGAAGTCTTAGTATTCTAAACAAATGTGAAAATGACAGTACCAACACAAAAGTGACTCTTGAGAATTATATGGAAATGCTTTCATTTTAAAATTAATGACATAATGTTCCTCAATTCTTCTATTAATATTAGTCTTAAACGCTAAATACATGCTAAGGTTCCTTGAGAAGTCCCTACGATCTGTAGTCAGTGGTTCTAAGCCCCTATAAGTCTACCCAGGTCGATGATTTAATGTGGTTATGCAATCAATTAACAATAAGAGATTAAGAAATGAAATCTGATATGAATGGTGATAATGTTTTCTCATTCTGACAAGGTTAAATATTGAATAAAAGCAGAAAGATCAATAAGTTTCTGGTTGTAAAAGACGTAATCTAATCATTTTCTCTTTAGCTTCATTTTCATATTCAAAATTCGGTGGCTTGAAATATTTGAACCTTGCTAGGTAAGTTTACATATCTCTGGGCGAGTATGTGTGTGTTGGTAACTGGTGTTATCAACACCCAAAAGCAACCATTATTTCGGGTAAAGGTCAAACTGCTCCCCGTTATCTAATAAATCAATCTGATCAGATAAACTTTAATGATGGCTACTAATATTACGCTCTTTGCAAGCGTATAATTTGGTTTCTAAATAATAACTGAGATAGCAATAACAACAGAATATGATTAGGAAAACAATCTTATCGAGTGAAAAAATATTAGAAAAATATTTAAGAAAATATTGTAACTAACTAACTAACTAACCGCCATCTCCCCAAAGGGGTAGGCAGAAATAATGGACTGCCACACTTTTCTTTCCTGACATATTCCTCTCGCTTCCTCAATATTCATACATCGTGTCATGCACGCGCGTCGATTTCTCTGACTCCTCACATGGCCGTATTCAATATTTGATTTATTTGATCGTGCCACGTTTTCCTCGGTCTTCCTTTATTTCTGGTTCCATTTACATCATTAACATATAATTTTTTTCACCATTCTTTCTTCATTCATTCTTTCCATATGTCCAAACCATCTTGATGATCCTTTCATTATTTTGTTCATGACACCATCATTATATTTTCATTCGACACTCTATCATACACAGAGTATTTAAACATTCGTCTAAGAGATCTCATTTCTACTGCATTTATTTTACTTTCATCCTTCTTTTGCCAGTTCCATGCTTCCATTTGAAGATATTGTATATAATATAATATTATTATTTTGTTAGCAAGAATAACATAAATGTATTAAAATAAAAATTAACCGCACATTTTCTTATAACTGCTGACAGAAAAATATTATATATACGGTTGAAATAGTTTTATAATTTATTATTATTTTGTGAAATGGCCGTTCACAATGGAGTTCTAGTCACATCCCTAATGTATGGAAGCGAAGCATGGAACTGGCAGAAGAAGGATGAAAGCAGAATATATGCGGTAGAGATGAGGTCCCTAAGACGTATGTGTGGTAGAACGATATACGACAGAATCTCAAATGCTGATATAAGAAAGGAATGAAGAGCGGAAGAAGGTATTTTGAACAAAATTATGAAAGGATCGCTGCGTTGGTTCGGACATATGGAACGCATGGATGGGTAAATAATGGTTGAGAAAGTATACGTTAATGCTGTAACTGGAGTATGGAGTCAAGGCAGACCGAGGAAAACATGGCATGACCAAATTAATCAAATTTTAAAGGTTGGTCATGTTAGAAGTCGGTGGAATCGACGTGGGTGTATGACTCGTTGTATAAATGTGGAGGAAACTAGAGAGTCTATTCTATCTGCCTACCCGCGCGGGGAAACGGCATGATGGGTTGTTTTGTTTGTTTTGAAATGGCTACTTACAACATTACAGCGCGAGCCAAATCGATGTAAAGGGTATAGCTATCATATTGATTCTCGTGACTTGTCATAGGTAGCTAATTTATCGTCATTCTATTGTCATGTGAATTCTATAGACCAAAGTCAGTATGACAATCACACTGCCATCGCCGGGAAACGAACCCGGGACTTTCGATGTGGAATCAAAAAACTTACCACTGAATCAAAAAACTTACTCAGTGGAATATGTGAATAGTTGAATTAATTGCATGGTTGAAGTAGTTGTAGTATTATCAGATGGGTTAAATAACGCAGAAGACACTGGCATGCGCACGCGCTGAGGATGGATCCCTCCAAAATCCCACAGTTGTGATGCCTCAGATTCCTGTTGGCTTCTGTTCCCCCGGAAGACCACTAAAAAGATAGAGGGATAACTGGAAATCAACATGCCAAGAGAAGCCAGCAGACAATAATAGGAACAGACCAAGGGCTTAAAAGGAAAAGACGAAGAAAGTTGAAGTAAATAGGAACTAGGTACAAAAATAAAATAAAAAATAATTGTGCAGTTTCGTTCTATATGCCGAAATAGAACGAAACTGCACATGTAGTTTTATTCATTATTATTTTTTTATTTGGTACTTCATTTCAAGTGACTATTTTACTTTAATAATTCATGTGCTGATATAAGTACACAACGAAGTTCTCGTGCCAACTATAATTATGGAAGTATGTATAGTTTAGAGATGTTAAAAGAAATATTAAAATACCAGAAATTAGATCACTAAGAATAATGTATCAGACGAGCTACCTGATGTATTTTGAATCGATATTTGGTTTAATATTCATATCGAGGAATCTGTGTTTCTCACCCTCAATTTTTATACAAAAATAATTTTGATTACTTCAATACCCTTTTTAACTTGTATAAAAACCTTTAAAAATTTTATGTATAAATATGAAGTGTAACAATAAAGACAAAAAGTGTACAAACGTGACCGGTATAATGGCGGCAAGTACTGTACGATGGACTAAATTCAGTGAAATACAGATTTGCAAAAGATACATTAAATTTGCAAGGCAGTTGAAAAGGTGTAAAAGAGCTCCAAAGTTTTTCAAATTATTCTAGTCATTAAATTTCATGCGAAGCTCTACGGTTCACATTTTATTTTGTTAGAAGAGCTACCATTCAAAAACTAAAAATCTAACGTCACAAGTTACGTTTCATGTGACTCAAAATATGAATGTTGTTAATTGAACTTTCTTGGTGAAACTTGGTGTAAATTATGAAAAAAAAGAGAAAAAAGTGTTGTTAATCTACTTTAATTTTTTCAAACCTTTCCAAAAAAACTTTAAATACTGGACTTGTGTCGTTAGAGACACTCCGGAAAATACATTTAGCCCCATAACAAAATAACTACCAAATCACATTCCAACAATGTTTCCTACAGACGTAAGAGGAATAGCCATTAGAGCTGAACCTCTGTAAGCCAGAAGATCCAAGTCCGAGTCCAAGTGATGTGACTGAATCTTTTTCGGATTGTTAAAACGAAACACTATAAATAGAAGTGGAATAATAACAGTGTTGTTAATTATATACCAAATTACATTGGAATTCCACAGTATCAACGCTTTAACTTTCAACAAAGTAAATTTAAAAATATATTATTTGTACAATATATACATTTAGTTTAATTACTTTTGATTTTATGGTTAAGACTAGGAGATTGCAGCTGCTGAAACCGGTGAAAGGCATAAAATCAAGTGGAATAAAACTGAATGTATAAATTAAAATACTATTTTTTATTTAAATATAATATATCGTTCCATTATTTATATGTGACCCAATTTACAGCCGTTTTACGGCAAAATGTCTTGCTAATCAATCTATTTATCGTATAGGAAATTATTGAACTTACTGTGATATAAGTGTGAAATTGACAATATTTCGCGTCACAAGGTATCGCCTTTTTGTATTTACTCGAAAAATGCCTTATTTGCGAATTCGCGAAACTCGTACATTATGAATTAAATTTGATATATCCCTTTCCTTTGCACAGCTCGAGTGTGACGTTTCAGAAAACGAGATCAACGATAAGAAACGTGTCCTTTATAAAGAATTCCCTTTGAGGAATATCTATTAAATATGAGTATACATTATATTTTCACTTTAAGTTATTTTGACTCCTTAGAATAATATTATAATATTGAGAGTCACGAAAATATTCGCATTCTTAAACAACCTTTAAGCTAACATTTCACATTTTATATAACACTAGCTGACCCGACGAACTTCGTACCGCCTCAGAATCAATAAATGTTGTGTTAACTTATTAGCTAAATTTAATTCACCTTTTTATTGAATTACAATTAATACTTAAAATGAATTAAGTTCATGAAATGTGCAAATGTCAAAATTTAAAATATTAATTACAATGGAATATAATTCACGTGGAAGCCTGCATTAATACTTAAAATGAATTATAAATTGTTAATTAAAAACTTTGTTTTATGTATCACAATTGTGTTTTTTATTTTTTCGCGACAATATATTCAACCAAAGTGGAATCTACCAGACTAATTGTAAGGATTGTGATGCCGTGTATATTGGAAAGACGGGTCGATCATTTTGAAGAGGTTATATGAACACAACATTTAATACAAAAACAGAATCATTGTGTGAATTTTGACCATCATTTCAATTCCAAAAACACATTTTTTTTGCATATAGCAAACAATTTTAAAAAAATTTGATAAATTAGAAAATTTTGAAATTTTTAAAGCAAAGGCACGTGAATTGAATGTTATAAATAACCAAATTCCAACTTATTCCCCCTTAGTATATATGTAGTACATTAAAAACTTTTCCTTTATACAATCTACCAAAAAAATATTAATACTACCTTCCATTTTTGTCCCTTTCTTACTAATGTAATCTGCTTCCTTATAATGCTTATCGTCTTTAATATATTAGGATTCATCGTTTTTGACTCTATATTATGTATGATTGTTCCTTCTAATTACTGTTTGAATTATTATTATGATTATTATCATTCTTATTATTTTATTATTATAAATAAATGAATTTAATACAACAACAACAACAAACCATCACGCCGTTTCTCCGCAGGGGTAGGCAGAGAGAATGGACCGCCACACCACTCTATCCTGGCACACCTCTCTAGCTTCCTCCACATTCATACATCGAGTCATACACGCATGTCGATTCTTCCGGCTTCTGACATGACCAACCTTTAATATTTGATTAATTTGGACATGCCATGTTTTTCTCGGTCTACCTCGACTCCTTACTCCATTTACATCGTTAACGTATACTTTTTTAACCATTCTTTCTTCACCCATGCGCTCTATATGTCCGAACCAACGCAACGAACCATTCATAATTTTGTTCATAATACATTCTTTCGCTCTACATTCCTTCCTAATATCAGCATTTGAGATTCTGTCATACATCGTTCTACCACACATACGTCTTAGGGACCTCATCTCTACCGCATTTATTCTGCTCTCATCTTTGTTCTGTCAGTTCCATGCTTCGCTTCCATACATAGGAGTTGGGACCAGAACTCCATTGTGAACGGCCATTTTCGCTTTCATTGATAAATTCTTGTTTCCAATAACTACTTTTAAAGCTCCATTCACTTTGTTACCCGCACCAACCCTTTTTTCAACATCACTGTCCGTTCGGCCATCCGCTGTGAACATGCTACCTAAATACACAAATTCCCTCACCTGTTCCAAGTTCTCTTCATTTACACTTATATTACAAACTGTCATTTGCTCTTCCCTTTCAAAAACTAACACCTTTGACTTTCCGACATTCATCAAAACACGTTAAAACAATTAAATAGCAGACAACATAATTTTGAATAAGTGTGATCCATCAATGAACTCCGTTTTCATCATTTGCATCATCATATTCATCATTTGAAGAGTTCGATGATTCAGTGTCCCTATCAATTGAAAAAAGAAATTCCTCGTCTTCATCTAGCCAAATATTTCGTTTATTAAGTACTCGCGGCTGAATTTCCTATGGTAACAATTCTCTGGACCGAATGTACACAGATACACCTATAAAATCAATAAAAAATATACAATACGTATTTTTATTATTATTCACTAATCATAAATCGGTTATTTAATCTCCACGGAACACTCATCTGTCATCTTTTTCGAATGGTATTAATGGCGCAAATATTCTCTGCTCTCCTTCACAAAAGGGGTTTAACTTTTAGAATAGTCTCTCTTATACTGATTTTTATAACTTTGGGCATTATTAATCTAAAATTAATAAAGAAAACCAAAAATCCCGGCGACGATTAAAAAATAACCACAACTCAAATCTTTCACATTGAGTATTGACATCTGGCATCAACAATACACCACCTACGGGCGATACCGAAACTAAAATACACGCCATTTTGATTTTATACGTCGTTTATTAAGTCAAATTTAGTCAAACGTACGACAAATATAATTAATTTTAAATCATTTAAGTGATTTTTTCAAATGTTTTAATAATTATTCTGTTATCCGGAACGGAGACAAATCCAGCAAATATAAGATCTTCAAAATTGGTCCAGCCGTTCTCGAGTTATAAATGGTGTAACTAACACGATTTTTGACTTTGTTTTATATATATAGATATGCTTATTAAAAAAAACATATAATGCATATGCTAGATAAAAAGTAAACTCTAAATCTATTTCGTAAAAAAATAATTAAAATATTTTTCTCACCATTATGAATCATTACTGCGTATAAAAACCTCTGTTTTCTAGAAGTTTTATTATATTTACAGTACAAGCAATACGAAATATCTCATTCATTCGATTTAATATCGTATTTTACATCATTATTCAAGACTCAATAAATACATCATTATGAAATTGTGGGCTATATGTATTTTTCTGTCAAATTCTATTCGAATCGTCACTTCTTAGGCTCCCATTGTATTTACATGTTGGAACGTAGAGTTATTATGCCATATTTTTGTAAATACTAACTTGGCGAACATTTTTGACGTGATATTAAATTATCTTGTTGTTGTTTCTGTAGCGCACACTGGCATAACCTTATTATTCGAATCATGGATATTTTTCTTTAAATCACTTGATTTTTTGCAGGTTCCTCGCATTTCAATACGGTCAGTAAATATTTGCAAAACGCAGGATATTACATTAACACATTAAAACTGTTAGAAATTACTAGGAGCAAGTTATATACATAATACTGTTGCAGTTCAAAGGCACAAATTACAATGTTGCCATTTTGCGAAATACGAATTGTGAGTTTATTGTTACCTTACTATGTATGTGTATTGAATTTTAGAGGAAACCTACCTTTTAACGTGTCGCCTTTTAAAATTGAAAACTCTAGCCATAGAGTTAAACAAATACGGTGTTTTCAGGTTAATACTAAATATTACGAAATAAAGGTTAACCTCGTTTATGTGCATTAACTATCACGTGTTAAAAAAAATTGTAATTAAGTTCGTAGTATCCTGTTCGAAAATAGGGAAATTGTTGCAGTCTTCATATTTATGGTATATGGTACATTATTATTAGGTCCTTACATATGAAATTGGCGTTTTGCCGTACTGGCAACTTTGATCTCAAATATCTTCTCTTTGGTTAGGAATTCCAAATTCAAATTTATACAGCTATTTACTCAAGTATTTGTGTTTCGAAAATTATAATTCATTTGTTTTTTCCTCAATTATTTTTTTCTTTGCGTCACTCAGTTTACAAAATGGAAAACTTGAAATATCGCGTTATTTACGAGTACGAGTTCCACCGTGGCACCAGTGCTGCAGAAACGGCTCGAAGGATTAATGATGTGTATGACGACGGTGCCGCAAAAGAAAACACAGTGCGTTTTTGGTTTCAACGTTTTCGTTCTGGAAATTTCGACCTGCAGAACAAGTCCCGTGGACGGCCGGAGACCAAAGTTGATAATGAAGAATTGAAGGCTATTGTGGAAGCGGATCCATCGCAAACCATGTCCGAGTTAGCTTCAGGCTGCGGTGTTAGTAATAAAACTGTTTTTATCCACTTGAAGCAAATTGGGAAGGTGAAAAAGCTTAAAAGGTGGGTACCTCACGAATTGAGTGAAGCAAATCAACAAACGCGCGTTGACTGCTGCGTTGCATTACTCAACCGGCACAATAATGAAGGGATTTTGAATCGAATCATTACCTGTGATGAAAAGTGGATCCTGTATGATAATCGGAAGCGCTCATCGCAATGGCTGAACCCTGCCGAACCAGCCAAACCATGCCCCAAGCGAAAATTGACTCCAAAAAAGTTACTTGTGAGCGTTTGGTGGACTAGTGCTGGTGTCGTTCACTACAGCTTTCTTAATTCTGGCCAGACGATTACGGCAGATGTTTATTGTCAGCAACTGCAAACCATGATGGAAAAGCTAGCTGCTAAACAGCCGAGGCTGGTTAATCGCTCTAGGCCACTGCTGCTTCATGATAACGCTAGACCACACACTTCACAACAGACGGCTACCAAATTAGAAGAGCTTCAATTGGAATGTCTAAGACATCCACCGTACTCTCCGGACCTTGCCCCAACAGATTACTATTTTTTTCGAAATTTTGATAACTTCTTGCAAGGGAAAAAATTCAACTCCGATGGGGCAGTCCAAACCCACTTCAAAGATTTTATTGATTCCCGTCCCAATGGTTTTTTTAGTAAAGGGATCGATTAACTACCTTCGAGATGGCAAAAGTGCATAGATAGCAATGGTACATACTTTGATTAAATAAATATATTATATTTAAAAAAAAATCAACTTTATGTTCCTCCCATACAAAACGCCAATTTCATATGTAAGGACCTAATATTTAGGTAAAAATCGACAATCAAATGATAACAATAATAAATGATTTTGGAAGGAGAAATTGAAAAAATGTACGTATTATCTACATTATTTGTTATCTCTTCTTCTTATTATTTTTTTTTTTTTTTAGACCTTTGGTCTTGTTCCTGTAATCAGGTTGGCCTCTCTTGGGAAGTCGAATCCCTGTTATCCCTCCATCTCTTTGCCGGTCTTCCGGGGAGACGGTAGTCGGTCGGAATCTGATGTATCTTCTGGATATTTATTATATTGTATATTTTTACAAAATAAAAATATTGTACACTATATATATATGTTTCGGAGTTGACCTCCTCCATCCTCAGGTGTAAATATATTTATACTGTTTAAATATATAACGCTGTTTATAGTATCACATATTTTCAAATTTCAGATTTATTTTTCGCGACAGCTGTTCCGTCAACCGATGTTGGCATCACCAGATGTAACACTTTTTTTTCATTTATGTTTTTAATATTGCCATTTTATTTTAAGTTATAATTTATTAACGAAGAAGGTCAACTCTGAAACATGCGGTGTATAATATTTTTATTTTGTAAAAATGCTTAATACGAGTATATAAAGTGGACAATACAGTTTTCAAAATTCATCTTTCAAATTAATAATGGAATTCCACTGTGTTGACGTCAAAATCTTCAAAAAAAGTAAAACAAGTTTTTTCTTATTAGAACAATTATGTACGCCTTACATCTCCCAACTAGATCTGAAATTCTTCTACTTTTTCTTCCTTGCTGTAAACCTATGTAGTGTGTTCTCCAGAGGGTTGCTCCTCCTGTAAGGTGGGTTCTCAGCTGTTTTTTTGTCTTTTAGGAGGTCTTCCGCAAGGACGAGTCTCGTGAGGCTGATTATGTAATGCAATATTGATTATGGGAGTCGTTGGTGTCCATTTTTTGGACATGACCATACCAGTCCCTTCTTCGCTGTCTACTTCATCTTATAATATCCTCAGCTTACATATCTCTTTTATTTTATCTCTTGTTGTTATTGGTCTTATGCATGCTTTATAAATTCTCAATTTACTCTATGGCCATGTCTTTGTTTTTCCATATTGTGGATTTTAGAGCCCCTGATCTGAATATGTGAAGTTAAAATATGAAATTACAAACAATATAATTTAAGTAAGTTCGTGAGTTCGTATGATTTAAAATAAGTAAGCATTTCAAATCTTGCACTTCATTATAATTTTAGAGTTGCTAATAATTGCTATCTAAATATAAGTATAATACACCGCAATCTTTTATCTTTGATGTATTAAAATCTTGAAAATCAAATGAAGAAACGGGTTAGGAATTGTTTAATCTTGTTTGATGACATTTGATAATATTCTAGCCAAGCGGAATATGTCACTTCCCTTAAATACATTAAAACCTATAGAAAAAATACTTCAACGTACAATCGTATTCTAACAAAAGATACATACATACTCGTATTTAAGATAATCCCCTGTTTTGGCCGAAACATTATGATACTTCATTGTCATTAACAGTTTTAATTTTGAAACAATTATGTAATAGGGGTCATAATTTTTTTATATTTTTTTTTATGAAATTGTCGCAATAGTTGTTTCGCCAACATACGCTGGCATCCTCAGGTGTTACAAACAAGCAGTGATTAATTTTTAATTTAAAAAGAGTAATTAAGAATTTCTATGTCAATTTTTTATTTACATGCGTAATTTAGATTTTGGATGTGCAATTACTTATGAATTTTAATATTCAAAAGTTAATTTAATATATCTATTAGCAGATATTGAATTTTATTAAGTTCTTATTTTAACTAAATTATAGAAGCATGGAATGTAATGAAAAACAGAATATTACAATGACTCATATCTAAGAAAATTGGTCAATTGTATCCGCATATTAAAATGTGTCGTATTCACTTTTCTGCTAACTCCTAAGTTATCATCATTTTACTTGGAAAACAACGATAAAAATAGATTAAATACGCTAGTTTAAATGATTATAATGAATCATTAAATATGTTATTATACTAGTTATATTTCTCGGGATCTTGGTTTATACTCACGTGTCTCTTGGTATTCTCTTGTACCGACGCTTGAAGATCTTTGCAAACTCCATCGTCAGGGTAGCTATCAATTAAAGGTAGTCAAATTTCGGTAAATAAGTAGGATAGTAATTATGTAAGGGTAGAAATTATCATAACTACCCTAAACATGGCGTATGCATTGGTATCGAATAGGATACCAAGTAATACGAATATCTCCAAGATCATAGAAAATATAAATCGAACAAACGTGACAATCAAGTGACAACCCATATGTACGGAAATGAAGCTTGAATTTGGCAGAAGAAGATAAAAGTAGAATAAATGCCGTAGAAATTAGGTCACTAAGAAGAATGTGCGGAAAAACAATGTATGATAGATGATAGGTGTAAGAAGGGAATTTAAGGCGGATGAACGCGTCCTAAATAAAATTAAGAAAGGGTCACTAAGGTGGTTTGGACATATGGAACAATGGATGAGGGAAGAATGGTTAAAAGATATGTACCAGTTGTGTGAATGGAAAAAGAAGTCGATGAAGGCGAACGAAGATATGGCATGATCAAATTAATAAATGACTGAAAGGTGGCCATGTTCTAAGTAGGAAGAATCGACGAGCATACGTGTCACGATGTTTGTATGTAGAAGAAGCGCGAGAGGTATGTCCGCATAGAACAGTGTGGAGTACCATTCTCTGTGAACAGTGTGGTCTACCGCCATGAGTGCCACACCGAAGATCCCGGCGATACGATGGTAGTGTTACTCTCGCACTGTCTTTGGTCTGGTGAAGAATTTACGTGACAATGAAATGACAATAGATTAGAATGATTGTATACAATTATTTGGTTCAAACGACCTGTTGCATATAAAAAAAGAGGATACCGAGAAAAACGTGGCACGATCAAATCAATTAAATATTAAATGTCGGCCACGTGAGGAGTCGGAGAAATTGATGTGCGTGTATGAAACGATGCATGAATGATAAAGAATCGAAAAAAGCAACAACCAGCAACTGGCACATGTATCTACGATGAAGGATCTCGGAATCATCTATGAGAGTAGGCTGACTTTTCGTGCACATATCGAGAGGATTTGTGGCATTGCACTGAGGATGTTGGGGTTCATCGTCCGGACCGGAAGAGTTTTCAGGGATCCCAATGTGCTCAGAGTCTTATACAACGCATTGGTTCGGAGCAGGCTCGAAAGTGGTTCTGTGATATGGAATCCTCACGAGGCGGGATATTCCGTTATGCTGGAGAGGGTTCAGAAAAAATTTCTGAGGTATCTCTACATGAGGGAATATGGTAGCTATCCGTGGCTCTATCCCACGGCATTTCTTCTGGGAATGCTCGGAACCAATTCTTTACAGCTTCGAAGAGATGGACATCTAATAACCCATTTCTTCAGATTAATTAGGGGATACTTCGAGAACTCGGCCGTACTGGAGGATGTTGGTCTTTTTGTCCCCGATAGATATCTCCGACAGCGACAGCACAGATTGTTTTACCTACCGGCCGCCAGAACCAATCTGCCTCTGGTGACACCGGTGGGAAGAGCAATTAGTCTGCTGAACGCGGTCTCCTCGGAGATCGACGTCTTTCATGTTAGTGAAAGTACGTTCAGGGGGCAAATACTATTGACTTTAGAAAGTATCTTGTCTTCATAATGTCGAACCATCTCTAATGCGTTCCTGGTACTTTGTTGTAATATTTTTATGATATTTTACCTGTACTTAATAGATGCCATAAACATTTTCCTGTTTGTAATGTCTATTGAGTTAATAAACTGATTTGATTTGATTTGAAAAAAGTTTGTCGGGAAATAACAGTGTAGCGGTCCGTTCCTTCTGTCTACCCCTTAGTGGAGACGGCGTGATGGTTAGTTAGTTAATTAGATAGTTTATATATCTAAAGACATTGATTCAATTCACGGTATAAATTTCAATCGTGTGTTTATTAATCACTATGGAAATGTATTTGATATACACCACCGGGGGTTTAAATATCTAAAGTGAAAAGTCCACCCGGCGTGTGAACCCATTACTGTGAACAAGAGCCGGAAGGCGACACTGGGGACCAGTCCTGGTGGCTAGCGAGGGGTAGGAGCGGGGGATAAACCGCCGAGTAATTGGGTAACATCTCTCACTGTTATCACAAGTGTCCGCTGTAATTACATTTATGCAATAGGGACACAATTTACCTATAATTACTGGAGCTCTCCGCATGCTTTGTTAATTAAGTCATCTAATGAAAATGTTAATGAAAATGTCCAGACAGATACTTCATGTCTTCCAGGTGAACGTTTTTATGCAAGAATTTTATTTTTATTATAACAAAAGACTAACTCCAAGGATTTCAATCGAGAGAGATCTGCAATGTAGAAGATATCGTGCGATGGGGGAGGCTGAGAAGACGCTACCGGAGAGATCATGTGGAAAGATCATACTGAAAGAGTGATAAATATAGCCGCACATAAAGTACCAACAGGAAATCGACCTGCAGGAAGACCACCTAAAAGATGCCGAGACAGTTGACATCTGTATCCCAGGAACAGGGTTCGAGAAATAACAGAAGAAGAAGATGTGTGAAAGCGATACAGCATTAAGTGATAGAAAATCAGTTTCTTCTAAACTTGATTCGAGTTAGATTATGCTTGAAATACGTATGGCTTGAGCGTATTTATGTATTTTATAAATGAAAAAATGTATGATATTTAAAAAAAAATGTGTCGTTGGAATTAAGTTAAAAAAGATATATCAAAACAAAGGAATACATTATATCAGCTTGTACAGGGTAGCTGTCACGTGGCCATTGTTTTTTCCTTCATGGTGTTTGTACCCTTTAAAAGTGAATTATTTAATCGACAGGTGGCGCCGTGTCGCGGTGATGAGGAGCGATGGCTAATTGGGAGGGGGGCGTATCTATTTCCGAATTTCTAACTAAAAACGCTACACGTGTCAAAATACACGAGTTTCAGAAATTCATTCTCTTTGATTAATATTGTGGTAAATATCTTGTTTGTAACGATCTTTATTACATGGTGAAATTGTGTTGGTGTTGTGTATGATACGAGTATACATACTCGTAAAAATATCGAGTAACAAATATGTTGTTTATCATTTATAACATTCAGGCACCCTTTTAAGGGGTTTCGAAATATTTCCCAGATATAAAATATTGATTTGTGGCAAAGATGATGTTCAATATAGGAAAACGATATTTACCGATTATTTCGGTTTCAAGCACCAAGATTTCCATCTTCTTCTCCTTCTTCCTCAGCCATCTCTCCACTGCTGGATATAGGCTTCCATTTTCTTCCACTCCACTCTATCTTGGGCTTTTCTTTGCCACACCCGCGACAGGGATAATGTCGTCAGCCCATCTTTTTTGGGGTCGGCCCACTCTTCTTTTTCTATCCCATGGTCTCCATTTGAGGACTCTGGGTGCCCAACGCTCTGTTCCCTCTGTGGCGACAAAACCTGCCCACTGCCATTTCTGCTTAGCGACAAGGTCCATTATGTCTATGAGTTTTGTTCGGCGTCTTATTTATTAATTTCTCATTTTGTCTTTTAGACATAAGCCTAAATTTGTCTTTCCATGGACCTTTGCGCACATTTTAGTTTATGTACCGTATTGGCAGTTAGCGTAATAGTTTCCAGACCGATCACGGGATTTCCATGGGATTAAGAAAACACTATTAATAATTGAATTGAATTGAACTTACTTACTACCTATGGCCATACAACTCTTGAAGAGTTTTAATCTCCTAGATGATTTTTCGCCAAGCTCCTCGATCCTGCGCCTTTTGCTCACAGCTGTCCGATTCTTCCAACCTAGCCAGATCAGCCAGTACATTGTCTATTAGGCGCTGTCTAGGCCTTCCTATAGGTCTTACTCCAGTCGGTCTAGATGCGCACAGGGTCCTAATTGCTCTGGTCTCTTCGGCTCGGCAAACGTGCTCAATCCATGCTAGGCGACCAGCTCACACGGTGTTCGTTATAAGGGGCTGCCGGGTCATCGTACGGATCTCTTGGTTGGTCTTATGCCTCCAAGTTCCCGTTGCATCACCGAGTCTGGGTCCCAGGATCATTCTTGGTATCATATTCTCAAACCAGTAAATTCTTTGTTGTTCTTTTAGAGTCATTGTCCACGACTCCGAACCATAAGTCACCACTGGGAATCAAATTGAAATCAAAACAAATTCGTTGCGATTACTTATTATTACGTGAGTATTGGTAACAATCGTTCTAAAAATCAGTTACAATTTTTGATAAACTTAAAGCGTTAACACTGTAGAATTATGTTCATATTGTTATTCCTGTGATTAAGGTACAAAACCTTCGAAACATGTCTTAAAAAATGGTGAAAATAAACATTGTTTTATTTCATAAACTCGTGATAATACTCGTATGTTGTAATTTGTTGTAACCTGTGAAGATTAATATAATTTGTGAAGTATGTTATCTGTAGCAGAGTGTGAAATTATTTTCATGGTCAAGATTAACTTTATCTTTTATTAATAAGATTAATTTTATCACAATAAATTGCAATTTTAATACGTAGGTACTTATAAAGAAAAATCAAAAACCAATATCAAATCTTCTTAACAATAAATAAACAAAAATGCTTATTAAACTACGTGTTTAATCAAATCTGTATGATATGGTTATTATGTATTTGTTGAGATAAGATAAACTTTTGATTACTTAGTTTTTTGGATTTTAAAGTTTTTATCACTGGTTACCACAGAAGATTATGTATTCAATTTTTATCATTCAGATATGTCCATGTAATCATACAAAAGAGGTTAACGTAATGACATGATTATTTCTCTAGATTAACACAGAGATTGTTTAGACAAATCGTCAATTTGTATTGTCTTCCAGAAGATGTCAATGAAAATTTAATAGTAGGTTTAGAAATCGTAGAGCAGAAAATTGTATAACGCAGTCGTATTCATAATTGCATTAACCAAGAAAACTGTGACATAATCGTCATATAAATATAGACAAAATGTTTTGAATTCGTATTATAATTTACTGCTTGGACAAAAAGTACACTTTAAACTACCTTTTGCCAAAGCAATAAATTGTAAAAACTAAAGCAATTGAAAAGATCTTGTTATTAGAAATCTACAGATACGTTTTTATAAAAAAAAAATTTCAAACTAACTAACTAACTAACCATCACGCCGTCTACCCGAAGGGGTAGGCAGAAAGAATGGACTGCCACACTTTTCTTTCCTGACATATTTTTCTCGCTTCCTCAACATTCATACATCGCGTCATGCACGCGCGTCGATTTCTCTGACTCCTCACATGGCCGACATTCAATATTTGATTTATTTGATCGTGCCACGTTTTCCTCGGTCTTCCTCTATTTCTGGTTCCATTTACATCATACACAAATAATTTTTTTACCATTCTTTCTTCATTCATTTTTTCCATATGCCCAAACCATCATAATGATCCTTTCATTATTTTGTTCATGACACCATCATTCGCACCGCATTCACTTCTTATATTTTCATTCGACACTCTATCACACCATTTCAATTGTTATGTTAAACTCCAAATCGAATATTCAAAATACCACAACAACAACAAATCTTCACGCTGTTTCTCCAGGGGGTTAGGCAGGGATAATAGACCATCACACTACACAATATTGACAAACTTTCAAAATTTGATTAACTTGGCTGTATTGTGTTGTTCTCGGCCTCCTCCGACTTCGTGCTCCATTCACATCATTAACGTATACTTTCTTAACCACATTTTTTTTAAGTCAACACAGTGATCATATTATAATTTTGTTCGTTACGATATATGAAATTCTGTCATATATCATTTTGATGCACATACGTAAAAGGGATTTCAACTCTACCGCGTTTATTCTGATTTCATTCTTGCCAGTTTCATGCTTTGCTTCCATACATAAGGGTTGGTGCAAGAACACCATTGTGCATCTTAGCTATTTTGATATCTTTAATATTTTATTTGAACATTATGTGTTAAATTATTTTTATTGGTTATTTTATTTCATATCATTGTATTTTATATAATTTGTTTTAGATTTATTTTGTAGACGTTGGACCATCGAAGTGTGCGCGGGAGATGCCTAATGGTGGCGATGAGGTTCGCAACCCATCACACCGCGTCTCTCGCGGGGGCGAAAAGAGAAGGATGGAGTGTTGCATCGATTAAAGTGTGGCAGTCCATTCTTTCTGCCTACCCTTTCGGAGAGACGGCGTGATGGTTAGTTAGTTTAGTTAGTTTTATATTTTTTTTCAATTGAGATCGAGGTTCTCATTATTGCTTCGTCACTATTTATGACATAAATAGCTCTTTTTTAAACATTATTAGAGCCTGAGTTATTTTAATTATAAAAAAAAAACTATAAGCAAAATTATTAAAACTAAACAAGTGTTATAAGTATTATAAGATTACTTCTACCATATAATACTATCATATCTTAGCTGAAAACACATGTTTTTTTATATTTCATACCAGAATTAAAACCTTACGAGTACATTTGTACTATTCTAACCGATCGCGAATATCAGATGCAGCGATCATATTTAGATTTTCAGACTTAAAACAATGCGTCACAATGCGCCCTTGAGGTGATTACATCTCAAAAAACTTGGCTTTTAAAGTTGGCATATAATTATAATATGTATTTTTATTACTATTATATGGGGTTCTCATACCGACACTTATGAGTGGAAATGGAAGTGAAATGTAGAATTAGCTAAAGAAAGATGAAATTAGAATAAATGAAGTAGAAATGAGATATATCTCTAAGACGAATGGGTGAAAAATCTATGAATGATAGAAAGTCGAAATGAAAACATAAAAAGTGAATGCGGTGCGAATGAAATTGTTATCAACAAAATAATGAAAGCATTGTTAAGATGATTGGAACACAAGGAAATAATGAAGAAAAATTAATGGTTTATAGTAAACGATGATGGATCCCACCAGAATTCCACGCGCTGTGGCGCATCAGATTCCTGCCGGCTACCGTCCCCCCGAAAAACCACCAAAGAGATGGAGGGATAGCTGGGAGTCGACCACCTAAAAGAGGCCACCCTGATTACAGGAACAGACCAAAGGTCTAAAAGAAGAAGAATAATAATAATGTAAATGGAACTAGAACTAGAGGGAGGTCGAGAAAAACGATCAAATAAATAAAATAATAAATGTCGGCCACGTGAGGAGTCAGAAAAATGTACGTGGGTATATGGCACGATATATGAATGTTGAGGAAGCGAGAGAAGAATGTCAGGATAGAACCGTGTGGCGGTCCATATTTTCTGCCTGTCCTTCGGGGTGACGGCGTAATGGTAAGTTAATTAGTCCGTTATTCTAAGAGATCTTATTTATACTGCATTTATTCTACTTTCTTCAACCGTTTGTCAGTTCCATTTTAATTTGATTCGGTCCCATTCAGCGTCCTCTTAATTTTCAGAAGTTTGAAGATAAAATAAGATAAGTGTGAAAAGAATTTTAGTGCGAACGTTCTGAGCACGCTAGAAGCTGTGCTTGTACTAATTGTGAGGACAGATCGAGACGATAAAAGATAATCGCGGCTCGGTTATAAATTGCAGACCAGCTGCGGCACTATCAGTCAGCAGTAAACACGCGAATCGGTATGTTTATTATTTTTAATCTTCTTCCTCTTAGAATAATTTGATTTATTACAGTATTTAAGTGAATATAGTATATTCTTAAGCCGCTACCTAATTCAAATAATAAAATCTTTGCTAAAAGTGGACACTCGTTTAACTTTCCTTGAGGTGTTTGAATGTTTGGATAAATGGGTTAATTCATTTGCCAATATTACACAAACAGTTTTGATTGATTATTACGAATAAAAACTTATGTTTTCTAGAAGTTTTATTATATTTTAGAATGACATGTAGCACCTTGCTAAGGCAGTATTAAATGTGACCGTTTGATATCTATATCTTAGCATGGCGAAACATATCAATCCCTTAAAATTTAATGAAACTTCTAGCAAACGGACGTATCCATTAGAATAAATAAACTAACATAGATTTTTATATAATTTCTCTAAAAAAAATAAACAAAGAGTTTTGGTTATTTTTTCCTAAACAGTGATATACTATAAATCTTCATATTAAATATTTAATCTGATGAAAAACGGCTGTTTTATTAAATTTTCTAGAAATGGTATATTCCGTCTTGCTGTCGTACTATTTTGAATATCTAAGGAAGGCTGAACGTGTCATTTCCATTTAAAAAAAACAGACGTTTTCATTAGTATTCATTATCAAATATTTCAGAACCTTGTTGATATTAACAAATCGTAGATTCGTGACATTGCTTTCTATTGTAAGGAAAATCGATGAAATTCATATCATTATTTTATTTAAGTGGATACAAAGTATGTTGCTTATAATAGTCGTGGTATCCCTTATAAAAATAAGTGGTCGTGGGTATGGCCCTTTTACGATTTCGTACTCAAAAACATAATACATGTTGACATATGTTTTAAATTTCGATTTCCCTTTTTGACATGCGTTCCATAAAAATTGTGTATATTATTAAAATACAGATTTTAAATTCTCTATAACATTTATAGATTTATAAAAACCAAAAAAAACAAAAATCTTTTGAGTAATGAGTTGAACATTTTAATCTTATTTAAGTAAAGGTTTTTGCAAAAAAAATATCTATATTTTTTTAGCAAATTGTACATAATACTTGTGCCAATACATATTTATTATAGCAATGACTTAAATATTTAATTTCCATTAATGATAAATAAGAATGATTTTCTGTATGTATCACTTTTAAAGCTATCAAGATCAGAGTGAATCTTTTATAATGCTTCATATGTACGTTGAATAAATCCGTACGATAAAAATCTATTTAGAAATAAAAATATCAATTTAGTTACTGAATTGATATACAACAGTTTCGTTATCATCTAGATTCCTATATCTTGTATAGATTTCGATAACACATTTTTACAGCACTGTGCGTATATAAACCGTGTATCTTTTTTCAGACGTGTTCAAAATGGCTTTCAAGCTCCTTTTTCTGATAGTGGCCATTTGCGTGGCAGGCCAACAATGCTTTGGGGCCTCGATCGATTCTAAGAAGACCCCACGGGCCTTGCCGGAGTTAGAATGGTGGCAGAAGGCAGTATTCTATCAGATTTATCCAAGGTCCTTCAAGGATAGCGATGGGGACGGCGTGGGAGATCTCCAAGGTACGTTTTGATACTTACAAACATTTATTTATTTTGATAGTGACGGAATAATTCCATTACATTTTTTGTTGATAATTTACAATACTGTAAAAGTAAAAATTAAGCCGAAGACAAGTTAAGCCGATATTAAAGTTAAGAATATTTCGATCACTATAGAACGAAGGATTAATAAATAATAATACCAGAGATGATCAATATGAACCTGACCAACAATTAGTGAGCGAAAGCGATATTAAACTGTTTATTGTAAATTTCAATAACGCTGCTTAGCTGATCTTTCTATATATCTTTCACACTTATCAGTGATCCGAACTGAAAATTGTTATTTTAAATTGAAATCAACAAAAATATAAAAACTGAAATAGTTTTTTAAAAATGGAAGTCAAGAGTAAAAAAAGAAATTTCAACAATTATAAGGTTAATCCAAAATTTAAAACATAGAAAATATATAAAAAATACTATCGTATCAAATGCATACCTGAATTGTTCAAGAAAATTAACGATTTCTTGTATATTGAACGCCAAGGCACTGTGGAATTCCATCGTGATATACTTAGGAAATTGAAAATAACATTGTTTAATCACTAATTAGTGGATTAGATAATGTTATTTTCAATTTTCTAAGTATTTTTCTTGTTTATATATCGCACCTTTGGTAAGACAAGGGCATAATTGTTGAAAATTCTCAAAATGAGTTAAGTATGCCAATGTATTTTAAAAACATCCCTTTATCTGGAGGAAGTAAGTTGCTCATTAAGTTCAGTCTCATTTAGCCAGAGGGCGATAGTGTGTGATCAATATAGGCACAATAACACGATTCATATTATTTATTTAATATTTATAGTCTCTAATGAAAAATTACAAAAGTGCAATTGTACCTTTGTCTTACCGAAAGTGCGATATAGATTTTTAAAACAAGTTCTTCCTTTCTTGAATAATCCATATTTGTTATTTATTAATGGTTCGAATAATATTTCATACTTTTTTTACATAATAGTTCTAATAACATATGTTTTGATTTATATAAAATAAAAATCAGATGTTACAGATTTAATATGTTCAATAGCTAACGATAATTAAGATGATACTATAATAAAACTAAAGTTATCATAAATCAAGAACTAGGTAACTACTCAATATATTTGTAAAAATAAACCTTTTATAATATTACACAATAATCTACAGATTTAGGTTGATATAATGTTATTATCGTGATCAATAATTTATTTTATACAATAATGGGAGATCGAAGATTGACGGTGTGCTTACATAAAGCTAATGGGGTAGAATTGTAATTACAGATAATGCCTAACATCAATAATTTACTTATTGTTGTCGGAATATATAGATAATGTTTGTAACAAACAAAATTAGAATAAAGCGCCGTTTCACTATAGAACGCACAGGAACAGTTACTCAAACGTAAAAGGAGTAAAAACTGTTAATTAAAAAAAACCTTTGTTTAATGTATCACAATTGTATTTTTATTTTATTTTATATATCATCAGGCGTTACAATAATATATCAAACGTCAAATTTTCGTAATTTTTCGAACCTTTATGTGTATATTCATATGTCAATTTGAAATTTTTTTTTGATATAATTTTGAACTTCTTGCTGGAGTGTAGTTAGGCACCTAATTATTTAAATTAAAATAACGAATAGTTACTTTTTTTAGGAAAATTATTTAAGGTAGAAAATATGATAAAAATTACAAAAAAATATAATAATAATCATATTAATAATAAAAACAGTAATTAGAAGGAACAATTACATATAATATATATTCAAAAACGATGAAACAATAAACAATATAAGGAAGCAGTTTACATCAATAAGAAAGGTGACAAAAGTTGATTGTAGTATTATTATTTTTTTGCTAGATTGTATAAAGAAAAAGTTTTTAATGTACTATATACTAATCGGGAATAAGCTGGAATTTGGTTATTTAAAACATTCAATTTACATCTCTTTGCTTATAAAATTTCTACAATCTCTAATTTTTTGGAATTGTTTGCTGTATGCAAAAAATTGGTTTTTGGTTTTGAAATGATGGTCAAAATTCCCACAGTGATTCATGCATTAGGCTAAAATAATGGACTACTAGGAGTATTTTTAAGGTTTTTAAGCATTTATTGATTTATTTATCCGTTACAAAATAGATTATGAAAATAAATAATTTTATTCACCAATATAAGAGAAAAAGAATATTAACCAGAAAACAACCAGATTCACCAATATTACATATTTATTTGGAATTTCTCAGTGTTAACGCCTTAACTTTCAATAAATTACGTATGTATATTTAGAAAATTAATTTTGGATTTTTTCCTTCAATTAAGCAAAACATCTCTACATAATTTAAATATTTGTCGTAAATGATTATATAATGACGTCAAAATATCTTAAAGGTTTTATTTTTTTAATATACTTAAAAAGCTATTGTATAAAGCGTGAAAAATTATTGAATCAAAATAGAATTCATGGATATAATACTTACTTATAAAAGTTTTAAAAAAATCACAAATATGCTGAAATAACTGTAAAGCGTATTAATAATGTGCTCATTCATATATTAAATAGGTTTATGCATGTTTTAGGTGTGATCAGTAAACTGGATCATCTGAAGGAATCTGGGGTAACCGCCACTTGGCTCTCACCAATCATGAAGTCACCCATGAAAGACTTCGGATATGATATCGAAAACTTTTACGAAATCGATCCTATTTTCGGCACAATGGCAGACTTCGATGCTCTGTTGGCAAGGGCCAAGGAATTGGGTAACTATCAAATATGCGTAAATTTACGAAAAAGCAGAAAGCAAAATCAGAATTTTTTCAGAATCAGAATCGACTCGCCTAGAATTTGTTTCAGATAATATAAATAAAAAAAGCTTGGATATTTAATACTTTGCGACATGACGAGATCAAATAAACTAATCAAATAACTTATCATCACGCCATCTCCCCGCCACCCTTTTTTCAGACACACTTCTCTCGTTTCCTCAACATTCATACATCGTAAAATGCACGCACGTCGATTTCTCCGACTCCTCACGTGCCACGTTTTCCTCGGTCTTTTTCAATTTCTAGTTTCATTTGCATCGTTAACTCTTATTTTTTACCATTCTATCTTCATTCATTCTTCTTTAATTTTCTTTTCATTATTTTGTTCAAAACACTTTCATTCGCACCGCCAATGATTCATTCGACACTCTACTGCATTAATTCTACTTTCATCCTTTTTTGCCAGTTCTATGTTTCGCTTCCATACATATAATAATGAAACTATAAATTGATTGTTTCGCTAACAAAGAATAATTAATTACCTAATTATGATATTAAGCATTTATATTGGTTTAAAGAGTCTACTTCCGTTTTTGTAACCACTTATTTTGGATGCTATACCATCAAAGCTGTTTTTATAAAACTTTGAGTACAGCAGCTCTAAATAAGAATGTTTTTCTGCAACTGGAAGATTCTTGAAAGTTATTTAGCTGAGATTTTCTTTTCCTCCGAACACTTAATTTTCCTTCAATTATACCTTGAAAAACCAATCGCAGAATTTCATATTTTTCGTTTTTATAACGTTTCCGATGTATAAAACTTTTCTACGTTTTACGGTATTTCTCTTCTTCGTTCGTAACTCATTCCGTTCAAGATATTTTAAATATATTTAGTTATTTTTTAGTACTATTAACCTTACACAAATGAATTAATTAATTTCTTGAACTTCTATTACATTTACACCACAATAACAAAAGTTAAAAGAGTAATCGGGTGGTGGTCTAGGGGATAGAACGCTTGACTCCTAATCTAGGGGACTTGGGTTCGAGCCTGGACACGACCAGATTCCTTCTTCATAATAATGAGTTATTTTCTGCTCATATTGAAGATTGTAAAATAAATTCTAATATCATTGATTTAAATCTTTGATGTTAGTCTTTTTAAAAAAATATATATATATTTTAATGAAAAAAAAAAAGTTAAATATGTAAAGATGTATATACGAGTATGCTACTACGTTAAGAACACTTCACATTTTTTAGGTCAATCAACATTAGCGCTATCTATTAAGATTATTTGTAAGCATTATTGTAAAAAAACAACAACAAAAAAACAGTTTACACCTTCGTCTCTATTGAGATACAATTAATCCTTAAAAATGATTAACCCGCAATGGGTAAAATCCAGTACTTGTAAAATCCAGTATACATTCAAAAAAATAATTTAAGATAATTGATTGAGCAAAATATTTTAAAGTTTTAAACTAATGCAATCTTAAATAATTAAGTTAAATGTTTTAAAATTGTACACAAAAGAAGGATCATAAGCATCCGAAACCTGTATGTGAATAGTATAATATTGTCTTGTAAAAATATATTTCTTGGAGTAATTTAAATCACGTAGTCGCTTAAATACGGAAGATTTATTGACGGTACATATAATATTAAACGAAAGCCTAATTCATATTTACAGAAATACACTTTATAAAATTAAATCTCTGATTTCAGATATTAAGATTATCATGGACTTCGTTCCTAACCACTCCAGCGATCTCAATCAGTGGTTCAAGGATTCTGTCAACAAGGTGAATGGAAAGGATGATTGGTACATTTGGGCCGATCCTATTTGGGATGCTACAAACACCACGCACTCCCCTCCTAATAACTGGGTATTCTATTGAACAATTTATTTCTACTTTCCCAATTATATTCCGCCCTAAATATATGTGAATATTGCCATTCATTGCTTATAATCAGGACAATCTCAAATTGTTAAAATTTCTATTATGTACAGTAAAAAAAATATCTTCTAATCACTGTTTTCCCATCTTTTTTCCCATCTGTTGTTTTTTTTTGCATTTTAAATTTCACCAATGACTAATCACACGAGTTTAGCACTATTTATAAATAAAGCCTTTCTAGTTGTAAGCCAGGTACGAGTATGAGTCTTTTGTAATACCTGATGATGCCAACATTGGTTGGAGAAACAGCTATCACGATAATTATATATCATAACAGTTAACATATTTTTAAAATAACTTCCTAAAAAAATATTACGCCAAAACTGCTTGTAAAAAGATTTTCATATGTGGTCAGACATCTGGAACATAATTATAATGGCTATTTCTTAGATAAAGTTGTCAACTGGATCTTAAACTGGAAGAATGATTATATTGTCAAATTTCATTTTTAATAAGTAATTGAGTTTATGTCAAATCTTTTATAAAATCAGAAATGAATCTCGTATACTCATATATATTTGATAACTTTCATACAAAAAATAAAATAATAAAAACAATATAATATAAAAACACTCAGTATTTAACCACGATATGGTTATTATAAATTATATCAACTAGTCTCACTTGGACCCAAGTTTCATCAGGCAATATGATAAATGTTAACTGTTTCAATTATTATGTTGCCCTGATGAAACTTGGGTCCAAGCCAAACTAATTGACATCAATAATAATAAACATACCGTGGTTAAATACAAAGTGTATTATAATTTTATGTAAAATGTCTAACCACAAAATGAGTGCTTTATATATTAAAATTTATTATCATACAACTTTATTTATTCTAAGGAAAATATAAACTCACGTATTATTAAATGGAAAATGAAAACTCTATTCGAAGTAATATCATAAATGGTAGGAAGAATCCTGACTAGTGAGGTTACGTGGGCAATGTGTTTATTCGAAAACTTTCCTGCATTTTACCTGATTCGTGAATATTCGAGAGAAGTAATTTTAGATTCTTAGTATATTATACAATATATTCAACTAGAATCTATAGAAGTGAATACGTAACAGAGAAAATCCATAACTACAATGGAACAAATTTTGGAGCAAAAGCAAAATGATTATTTGGTATTTTTTGCAATTTTTGAAGAATATTTCCTCCTTTTAGGTCAGCGTGTTCCGAGGATCTGCTTGGGAGTACAATGAAGTCCGTCGTCAATATTACCTTCATCAGTTCGTGGTCCAGCAACCCGATCTTAACTACAGGAACCCGGCCGTTGTTGAAGAGATGAAGGTACAAGAAAACAAATTTATATTTTAACTATCACCAAAACAATGCAGTGAATTGCAAGCATGCTTACTTTTCAATGAATAATATTTCATACTTATAAAGTAAAGTGTAAAAGGCAAATAATTTTAATTCAATTGTCTTCCTAAATAATTAAAAAATGATAGCTAATTACTATATATTTTGTTTAGAAAACATACAAGTTCTTAAACTTATATAAAAAAAAAAAAAATTTCCATTAATTTAAATTTAAAATGATTATTTTTGTAAATACGTATTTGTTATTTTTTTATAAACTCTAGGCGAAATATGTACTGAAAGATTATATTTAAACATTTTTCCACTGTAGGCTGATATTCTTTCATCTCATACAAAGACTTCTCACACATTCTTTGTAATAGATTTTTCGTCCCTATTAGAATGTAGCATTGTGGTAGGGTGATTGTCTTGCTCGGAATTGGATCGATTGTAATTTTATTTTTAGAACGTACTAAGATTCTGGCTCGACAAGGGAATCGGCGGATTCCGTATCGACGCGATAAACCATCTGTTTGAAGTGGACAAAAATGATTTTGGCGGCCTCTACCCGAACGAACCCCTGACGGGCAACCCGGACCCCGACGATTTCGGCTACGTCGAGCACATTTACACCCGAGATCAGAAGGAGACCTACTGGATGGTTTATGAGTGGAGGGCACTTCTAGATACATACAAATCTGACAACTTTTCAAGGTATTATTCCACATCTTGTAATCTCATAATCGAAACAAACACTATGTTATTTTACACAACATTTTGAATGTTTACAGTTCTTGTAGACAAATACTGGATTTTACCCATTGCGGATATTTTTATTTATTTATTTATAAGGATTAATTGTATCTCAATAGAGACGCAGATGTAAATTGTTTTCTGGGAACAGAATATGGTGGCCGAGGCGCTTACAGGACTTATGATCCGTCATTGGTTGAATTGAGCGATCGCTTTATGTTTAACAATATTCCCCATACCGCCCTTCTTACGACCGCCATGTCTGACAAATTTTTGGAAGTTGTATAAATGCTATGTTATTTTTTTACTCGCGATTTACGCCATTAGTTTGGTCTTGATGATTAAAGCGAGATTGACTCATTAATTTGTATAATAATATGAAGAAAAAAAAAACAGGATTGAAAAATATTTTTTCCTCGTCGAAACCCATTGTGGTTAATTCGCAAAATTAGACACTTAAGGAATAATTTCGAGAGAATTTTCGTATATTTTCAAAGTGCTGATTAAATTATAAAAATCAATATGTATTGATTCTCGATTCAGATTTGGTATTAAAAATACAGTAGTTAAGTAATCTGGTGATTATGTACACAATAGTTCCAGATTATTTTCTAAATCAAAATATTTGTACGACTATTTAATTAATGTACAGGGCGCAAACTAACATTCCATTAAAACATTAACTAATAAGTTCAATTCAAATTTTATATTGTACAAACTATTATATTAAGTAACTTTAGAATATAAGGGGCGAATAGGGATGATTTACAATAGTAGACATCACAAAATGTACACGATTTTTAAAACTGTTGTTAAATTTCCCTGTAAAATTCGTTTGATCAAACTATTATAAAAAAAATTTAGATGGTCAATTTTTAACACAATTCGTTCCCAAAAAATAAGATGTATCAACATTAAATATATACTCGTATTTAATTTTTTTTTCTAATTCTCAATGTAACTTAAGCGTTAATAATCGCACCCGGAAAACAAAGGGTTGAGTATTAGTGGCTTAAATTTTATCTATTTAACACGTGTGTAAGAATTAATAATCTGGTGCACCTTTATTCTCAGGATTATCATGACAGAGGCGTACGTAGATATTGAATTGACAATGCTCTTTTACGGAAATGAGACAAGCATTGGAGCTCATCTGCCTTTCAACTTCGGATTCATCACTGATGTTGGTGAGGACTCCAGGGCTCCTCAATACAAGAAAATCATTGACAGGTGGCTTGGTAACATGCCAGAAGGAAAAACAGCTAACTGGGTGGTGAGTATATAAATAAATAAAAACATATTATTAACGGATAGTTCATGTCAAATTAAACTAATATATTATGAATTTATTTTAAATAATTTAAATGTCATAATGCTATTAGTTGTTATGGTGTATTATGTGGGAAATTTGTTTAAATAATGTGTAAAACTATTTATATTCTAAAAATGACATTTGTATAGCTGTTAATGCAATTCGGATCGGAAAACAATGCAACTAAATATTACAAATAATGTACTTGTTTATTTAAAGATCATTGATTTCTTACATATTTTAATAATGAAAGTATTTTATTAAAGGAAACAAATAAAATAATAGATTGAATTACACAATAGATAAAATTTAATGTAAAAATAACTTTTGTTTCAAATTTGATAAAATAAGATGTTCTAAAAATTCAAATTCGGGGTAACATCAGAGTTTTTTACTCTAATGAAGCTACATGGTTGAAGCTTAACCGGTTGATTGTTTTAAAAACAAAACAAAGTGCTGTGAAAACAAAATACATAAATGTATTGTTTTAAATATGGAACCAAAAAATTTGGGTTTTAAATGAAAATATATAATGAATTAAATGATCGTATTCTGCGATAAAATTACTGTTGATTTAAAGTTTTTCGTCAGTTATTTCTTTAAATTATTTTAAACAATGGAATAACTTTCGTATATCGTTTTCGCATTAGAGCACCACAAGGTCGTTGGTGTAAAAATATAATAATTATATTGTGTTTTCAAATTTTTAGTTCGGTAACCATGACCAGTGGAGGATGGCAACCAGGTACGGAACTGAGAGAATTGATGGACTCAATATGCTTGTCACACTATTGCCAGGCGCTTCTGTCACGTACAATGTAAGAAAATTATTTAAATTTCTTCAATATTCGCCTTCACGTTGTGTTGTAAATTCACAAGTAAAAATATAGCACTTTTTAATATTTTGTTTGCTTAATTACATAAAATATAGCTTTTAAATCAGTGAACTAATAAGATCATTATATCTTTTTACGAATTTAAAAATCTATTTAGAGATAAATACTGTGTATTAAATACATGAGTCACAAAGTGACTATGTAACCCTGACGAAGCTCCGGCGGGAGCGAAACCGGTTGGTAATAATATAGTGGTTTAAATACAAATTTACAAGTGTCAAATTATATTATGTCACACCACAAATTAAGTGCTTCATACGAAAGTATAAAAATTAAACATTAACGCAAACATGTTTCAGGATACAGACACCCTTCATCAGTGTAGTTAAAATATTGTTTATACAAAATAAATATGAAACAAATTTTAACAAGTAATGATTAATATTGTTTAATTATGAATCCGCAACACAAAGTAGTAGTGAATGTAGAAGAAAAAAATCTGTTTCACTTCGATTCCAGCGTTTACTTTTTTGTCGTCCCTGAACTATTGAATAGTAATAACAAATTAAATGTAAAAAATAATAACACCATTCTGTATGCAATTCCCAGCGTTCAAGAATGCACTGATTCAAGAATGAATATGTTACAGGGAGAGGAGATTGGTATGCTGAATACATTCATTTCTTGGGAAGATACTCAGGACCCTCAGGCCTGTAACACGCACGATCCTGAAAACTACTGGAAATCCTCCAGGGATCCCGCTAGAACACCTTTCCAGTGGGATGACACCACCAGCGCTGGTATGGTCAAAATCAAATATTTTTATGATTGCAATATCAATATCTATATTTTTTATTATATAATATTTGTGGTAGATATGAGGTTCCTTAGACGTTCTATATTTGTGGCAAAAGGATGTTTAAACGTTGATGTACTATATGTGTGACAGAACGATGTTTAAACGTTGACATACTACATATGTGGCAAAACGATGTTTAAACGTTGACGTACTATACGAGTATGTGTGGTAGAACGATGTTTCTACGTAGACGTACAATATGTGTGGCAGAACGATGGTTTAACGTAGACGTACAATATGTGTGGCAGAACGGTGTTTCAACGTAGACGTACCATATGTGTGGAAGAACGAAGTTTCAACGTAGACGTACTATATGTGTGGCAGAACGAAATTTCAAATGCTGATGCAAGGTAGGGGGATGTAGAGCGGAATAAAGTAAGAATTACTCCCTTGGTTTGGTCATATGAAACGCATGGATGAAGAAATAATGCCAAATAAAGTATGCGTTAACAATGTGAATATATTACGGAGTCAAGCACGGGCGAGATAAATATGGCATGGCCAAAATAATTAAATTTTAAAGATCGACCATGTTAGAAGTCGACGTGCATTTATGATTCGCTGTATAAATGTGGTGGAAGCTAGTGAGGTGTCGAGGTGTGTCATGATATAGTAGTGTGGTGGTCTATTCTCTTCGCGGCGTTATTATTGTATGAAAATTATCAAATATATCCAATTCAAAGAATAGTTATTTCAGGTAGTTTACTTTCAAAGTTAATTTTATATGTGCTGGATATGGATAATATCCATTATAAAATTTATTGACAGGATTTTCAACCAATGTTACGACATGGCTGCCAGTTAACGAGAACTACTTGGAACTCAATCTGAAAGCACAAAAGGAAATGGCGCGAAGCCATTACTACATCTTCCAGAATTTGGTGAAAATTCGATCGCAGGAGACCTTTACCCACGGTGGAGTCTTTACCAACGCAATCAGCGAAGACGTTTTCGCCTTTATAAGGTACTGTACACATAATCCAAATATAACCAATTATTTACGTATAATTAATATGAAAATCATACGTTTAATTCAATATTTAATGTACGAGCAATTTATCTAACAATCCAATTAGTTTATGACAACTGCTTTGATTAATAGTCGTATTTCAAATTATTGAACGGCACAAGTTATCATAAGGCAGTATTCCCATTTGAATAGAGGTTGGCGTTACTCCAACTACAAAAATCTTATTAGTAATTCAATCTGACACTATCTTAAATTAAAATATACATTAAATATGTAAAGATAGGCGTGGAATCCTACCATATATACAAGTTCCAAAAATTTGTCAGACGTGGTGGTCATAAGAAAAAAGTCGGAATGGGGAATGTTGTTAAACATAAAGCGATCGCTCAACCCAATCAATGACAGGTCATAAGTCCTGTAAGCGCCTCGGCCACCACATTCTGTTCCCAGAAAACAATTTACATCTTCGTCTGTATTGATATACAATTAATCTTTATAAAATAAAAATAATTTATCCGTAATGGGTGAAATCCAGTATTTGTCTACAAGAATTTGTATACATTCAAAATGTTGTAAAACATACATATTGAATTTAATAGGAATGAAAATTTTCACCTTGTTAACGCATTTTCATATATAAATACACCAGAAAAGCGTAACATGTCACTCTCATAAAAAAAATCTAGAAAATATGCGTGAATTAATATTAAAGTATTGTTTTTTTTAATGTTTTCGTATAAATAACTGACTTTTGTGGCCGAGTGGTAAGTGTATTGACTGCCAACCCCAAGGTTTCGAAAATAACTTATGTTAATTACAAAATAATTGGCTAAGTAGATCGGGAGAGATCGTGTATACCGTTTTAAAAAAGGAATTTTGAGAAAAACGCAATAGAAAAAAAAGTAGGACGTCAGCGTTTTTTAATCAAATATTTTTTTAATTACCTTTAGTCTGTGATTCATGAACCGTACATTTGATCTTCTATTGTTGCTGTGATGTCCTCTGATTCTTTTTGATCTCCTTTGATTTTTTTTAAATTCAGGGTGGCGTAACCCCTTAAGTTTATCTAAAATATATTTTTTCCCAAAAACCCACAAATTACGTGTCAAATTAATCTCTCCCACCATAAATAAGTATCGTAACAACAAAGCATTATGAAACTGGGAGCTTCCATTGAGACCGACTTCCCGCCAGTCATTTGGTTTATCTTCTGGTCGCAGCTTTAACTTTTTTCACATCATTTCACAATCCAATCTCATGCGTCCCGCCGGCGGGACGTGTTCGATTCCCGGCGAGTGCAGCGTGATTGTTTCACTGTCTTTGGTCTGGTGTAGAATTCACGTGACAATAAAATGGCGATAGATTAGTTACCTCTCACATGTCACGAAAATCACTATGATAGCTATAATACCCTTTACATCGATTTGGCTCATGCTGTCTTATGTGAAGAGCGATTCAACAAAATAATAATAATAATAAATATCGAGTTTTAAATACGAGTAGCCGCCTTGTTCCTAATCCTATACCTTAAATTTAACAGTTCTCTTAAATAAATTATACAAATTAAACTATTTGAATCATATATTTCATACTGTTTGAATGTAATGCTCTATATTAATGATTCAGGGAGGATTTCAACGACGATTTGTTAAACTATAATCACACTTATAGTGGTTTGCTAGGTGAAATATGTCATTCCTATAATATTTAATTATATTTAAAAAATATCGGACATTCTGATTATTACAAATGATTAAATTAGGATAATTCGTTTCTTTAACAAAGATGTGAAACTCTTTATTAAAAAATGAATATGAATGAAAACGTCTGTTTTCTAGAAGTTTTATTATATTTTATGTGAATGAAATGTTTCTCCTGTTTAAGGCATGATTAAAATACATTTGATAATGCCTTAGACTAGCAAAACATGTCATTCACATAAAATATAAAAGAAGAAAACAAACGTTTTCATTCGTATTAATTATAAAATAGGGAGGTTTACATGATTGTTTATGAAATATTAAACTAACTAACTAACTTACCATAACGCCGCCGTCTCCCCGGAGGGGTAGGCAGAGAGAATGGAACGCCACACAGTTCTGTCCTGACATACTTCTCTCGCCTCGTCTACATTCATACATCTTGTCATGAACGCATGACGATTTTTCCGACTCCTCACGTGTCCGACATTCAATATTTGATTGATTTGATCGTGCCACGTTTTCCTCGGCCCTCTATTTCTAGCTCCGTTCACGCCGTTTACATATACCCTCTTTACCATTCTGTCTTCACTCATTCTTTCCATGTGTCCAAACCATCTTAATGACCCTTCCTTTTTTTGTTCATAACACTTTCATTTGCACCACATTCACTTCTTATAGTTGCATTTGTCACTCTATCATATAAATAATTGCCACACATTCATCTTAGAGATCTCACTTCAACTGCATTTATTCTACTTTCATCCTTCTTTTACCAGTTCCATGCTTCACTTCCATACATAAGGGTCGGCACAAGAACACCATTGTGCACTGTCATCTTAGCTTTTTTGGATAGGCTTTTGTTTGCGATGACAACTTTAAGTGCAACATTTATTCTGTTGCCTGCCCCAATCCTTCTTTCAATATCCTTCTCCACCCTCCCATCCTTAATAATATATTAAATTAATATGAAATTAATCCAAAAATCGTGGCTTTCGTGTTTCTTGATAGATTTATGTAATAACTTTGCGTGTTACTCATTTCAGATGGCTGGAAGATTATGATTCCTATGTAATTGTGATCAATATGAGTGAGGATAGACAAACAGTCGATTTGACGACGTTCATCGGACTCGCTGACCAGCTCGTAGTTGCAGAGGCCAGCATAAGTTCCACCAAGCCTCTTTCGTAAGTTCACTTCGTATTTCGATTTTTTATATTTTCACCGACTTCCATTGATTTCGCATGAAATATTAAAACATGGATGTTTTATCATTTGCCAGTTTTTTTAGTACCGAGCCAAATACTAATTTTCAATTTTTACCTTTTTATTCTTTTAGCTCGACGGTAACAACCAATGCTGTCATATTGGAAGCCTATGAAGCGCTTGTTCTGAGATCTCCAAGTGCTTAAAAAGTTGCAATTGTATGGTGAAGTAAATGATGCTAGTATACAAATAAATGCGTCTACGACAAATTTAAAAATACATAAAAACAGTTTATATAAAAAAATATATATATAAAAAAAAAAGAAAGTTTTTTATTTATTTTCCAATTTTTTCTACAATATATGTTTATTTTTACCGCAGTAAACAAAAAATAAAACAATATTTAATGTTGCCAATTCATGAAATATTTGCTTCTATATCAGAGGTTTCCAAATCTTTTTCGGTTTACGGCTCCCCTTAAACATCAGATTTTCCCGCGGCTCCCTTAAAACATCAGATTTTTTTTACCTTTTTGAGAAATTTGATAACTTAACTTTTTTAAAGCGACTACTCATTTAACAGCGAAACATTACAAACGTAAAATCAATACGATTGAAAAAACTTATGTTTTTCTAGAAGTTTTATTTTATTTTTTGGGGGGTGACATGTTTCGCCCTTCTAAGGCATTATCAAATATCATTTACATTTACATTTGATAATGCCTTAGAAGGGCGAAACATGTCATCCCCCAAAAAATATAATTAAACTTCTAGAAAAACATAAGTTTTTTCATTCGTATTAATTATTTAATATGGAGTTTTACATCATTGTTCAAAAAACAATAAATTAAAAACGGATATTATTTTCCTTGGGATAATTTAAAATATCTTATTTCAACTGTATTGGTAATATCCATATTGAGACGGGACAACCACCATGGTCTGCATTTGGAAAGAAAACAATAAATGACTCGAAAGTCGATAAATTCTTGGAATTTTGTCAGCATACCCGATTGTTGGCGCAAAAATTTAGAGAATTGGGAATTCCAGTTTACCGATATTTCGCGGCGCCCTTATAACGGCATCTCGGCTCCCAAGGCAGCCGCGGCTCACACTTTGGGAATCACTGTGATATATTCAATAAGTGGTTGATATAAAGAAATATATGGTTTTGTTGCGACTTGTTGTATTCCTTAACAAGTATTGGTAAGCTAGAATATTTCGTAGGTATTACACTTTATCCTTAACAAACCAATGTCAACATATTAGTTATTCAGATAATTTGATATTGGCATAAAAACAATTTACTCTAGTAGCAGTGCACAATGGTGCTCTTGTACCGACCCTTGGAAGTGTAATAATGATCTGACGAAAGAAGGATGAAATAAGAATAAATACTGTAAACATGAGATCTCTTTGACGAATGAGTGCATATGACAGAGTGTCAAATACAAATATAAGAAGTTAATGCAGTGCGAATGAAAGTGTTGAAAGTGAATAAAATAACTTAAGGATCATAAGATGGTTTGGACACATGGAAATAATGAATGAAGAAATAATGGTAAAAAAATGTAAACGACGTAGAAGGAACAATAAATCTAGAAAGACGGAGAAAAACATGGCACGACCAAATCATTTAAATTATTTATTCCCCAATTTTTTCAATCAAACATTAAATGTCGGCCACGTGAGAAGTCGGAGAAATCCACGTGCATGCATTACACGATGTATGAATGTTGAAGAAATGAGAAAAGTATGTTAAAAAAGAAAATTGTGGCGGTTCATTATTTCTGCAAACCCCTTCGGTGAAATGGCGTGATGGTTTGTTAGTTTTATTCAGGATGAAATATGTCAGAAACGATACGCTGAGAGAAAAAACACAGGTCACTGACATAATCCACCGGGTGGCGACTCTAAAATGGCAATGGGCAGTTCACGTAGCCAGAAGCTCAGATGAAAAGTGGACAAGAAGACTGCTGACTTGGGGACCGTGGACGGCAAAGAGAAGTGCAGGGCGGCCGCAACCACGGTGGAAGGATGATCTGAACAGACACGTCGGAATAACATGGATGCAGTCTGCACAGAACAGAGTGACATGGAAGCGAATGGAGTAGATCTTTGTCCAAGAGTGGACAGGAATAGGCTGAGAAAGAAGAAGAAGAAGAAGAAATATGTCAAATAGTACTATTTTAAAAAGAGATGCACAGTTTCACAGTATCATAATTAAATCGATGTTTACACAATTGAGTTAAAAAATAAAATTATTCTTATTAGTTATTCCACTAGTTTTCTAGTTCAAATGTAAAATAAATCTACAACGCTTATTTTGCTAACGAAAAGCAAACCATAATTAGTTGAAAATGGTTGCACTTTAATAAGTTGCAAGAAATGTTCTCGGATGCAGTACTACAAAGGTAAGATGAAATGTCAAGAGGACATTTAGTTTTGCAGTGGAAAGCTTATTAGTTGGAGTGTCGCCTGGCTCAAGAGGGACTAATGAGGCCTCGGATCTTTCCCTCACTTCCACACATAAACTTTTCGCTAATAGGAGGAAAAATATAAATACAATTTACATAAATACATCTTAATAGAGACGAAGATGTAAATTGTTTTTTTTGGAAACAGAATATGGTGGGCGAGGCGTTTACAGGACTTATGACCTGTCATTGGTTGGGTTAAGCGATCTATATATAGACAAGTGTATAAAAGAGTTATTTAATCTATATATAGACAAGTGTATAAAAGAGCAAATAGGATTAGGGATGTTAGCGGAGTGTCAGTATAATGTAAAACAGTTTTTCTTATTGCAAATAGAATACAATCATGCAAATATATTTTTTTGGAAAATATATTTTTCCCTTTTTCTTTTTTATACTCTTTGTTTATACAACACTTACATTAAAAAATTAAAATTACAAAGACATATTTCGGACAACCAGTCCTTCTTCAGTAATACATATTATAAAGATACATACAGATTAAAATATTATAAAATTGTTTACATGATGTATCTGTATGTATCTTTATAATATGTATCACTGAAGAAGGAGTGGTTGTCCGAAACATGTCTTTGTAATTTTATTTTATTTGAATATAAGTGTTGTATAAACAAAGTGTATAAAAAGGAAAAAGAGAAAAAAAAGCAATTACAACACAAAGTATGGCGAATATAGAAGATACTTTTTTTTTTTTTAAACTTGTGGCATACGATATTTTATATATATTTTTAATATTCCATTCGATTAGTCATTACTAAAATTACAAAATGTTAAATAAAAGATGTTGTACATACTAGACCGTGAAATCATATCAAATTAAACGCTTAGCACACCTTGGAAAATCGAAAATAGCAACATGAAATAACCTTCGTTTCGCTGCGATATTGCCGTGAGTTAAGGAAGGCGGAGAACGGTCGAATCTATAGGCACTCAATGTTTATATGAGCGGTAAAGACCACGTGTAATTTCCTATTGGACTTTTGAATTAAGCTCTAAATTGCTTGAATTCACCGGAGATAAGTTGGTACTCCTAGCTAGAAAACTCCCAACGAAAGAAGTCCGTAAATGCGAACTGTAAACGCGGACTGACTCTGATTGCTAGGAGTTCCCTTTGAAGTTGTTCCCATTAACGTACATTGTCGGTCAACCAGGCTAAATCGCACGCGTTACGCTCTAGGAGCGAATTATTCACATAACTCAAACAGTCTCTACTTCTCTCCGATGTTTACCACAAATAGGTAAGCCAATTCATTTTCCCGTTCACTTCTTTGAAATCCATATTGAGCCCCATTAAATTTGAACCAGCTAATTTAAAAAAAAACAAATGCACCAATATTTTTTTAGATGAAGCTAAACCTATATATATTTTAATGTATCAAAATATATCATTAAAACTACAAAAAAACTGTAAAGACGATTTATGTAAAGTTTTGATTTTAATCATATTAGAATAGACGATGTTTAACAGAGTACCTAACGTAGACATGCATAAGTAATTTAAAACAAATTAAATGTGTATACATTTATTGTTTCTTAAACAACGATGACAATGATATTGAATGTCAGCTACGTGAGCAGTCAGAAATCGTCGCGCGTACATGGCACGATGTATGAATGTTGAGGAATCGAGAGAAATATGTCAAGAAATAAAAGTGTGGCAGTCCATTATTTCTGCCTACTCCTTCGGGCTTAATCCTATTTGCTCTTTTATACACTTGTCTATATATAGATTAAATAACCACGTGGCCGAGGAAAACGTGGCACAATCAAATAAATCAAATATTGAATTTCGGAGACGAGGAAATCGACTTGCGTACATGACACGATGTATGAACGTTGAGGAATCGAAAGAAGTATGTCAGGAATGAAAAATTTGGCAGCCTATTATTTCTGCCTACCCATTCGGTAAAACGGCGTGATGGTTAGTTAGTTAGAAAATAAATATATAGTAAAAATACAAATTTTAGAAAATATTTTAAAATCTCTATCTCAGAATATTTTAAATGGTAATCTTCTCTAATGTAATCCGGTTCACAAATGTTCGCTTATTTAAATATTTTATTCAAGAAATTTACCTCGGAAGCCGATACATTTTGTCAGATAAAAAAAATGGTGACAAGTTTTTTACGTTAAACGTTTCCATATAAAAAAGAAGGAAGTTCCTTTCGAAGGCCTTATGGAAAAATGGTCGCCTTGAATTTGATAAATGACTTTGCCGTGGCGACGATTGTAATCCGCCACAAAGGCCTTCCTTCCTCCACAGATTCGGGAACGTACCGAGATGCGATCTGAATTTAGTTGTCGGTTTTTTGACGAAATTATTTTTGTGTGCCGATATTCGAGAGGGTTCGTTCAGGTTTTTCGTGTTGAGTGATATTGAAATTATTTTTAACTTTTGAAATCATATATCACCATAATTTTATCAACATTTTTCTATCTCCTATTTTGATTTTTTTTTAAATATTACTTCAATATTATGTATACCTACTCTAATTATTGTATGAGTATAATAGTACAATGGTGAATTAGATACTAACTAACTAACCAACTAACCATCACGCCGTCTCCTCGAAGAGGTAGGCAGAAATAATGGACTGCCATACTATTCTTTCCTGACATATTTCTCCCGCTTTCTCAACATTCATACATCGTGTCATGCACGCGCGTCGATTTCTCTGATTCCTCACATGGCCGACATTTAATATTTGATTGATTTGATCGTGGAACGTTTTCCTCGGCCTTCCTCTATTTCTAGCTCCGTTCACGCCATTTACATATATACCTTCTTCGCCATTCTGTCTTCTATCATTCTTTTCATATGTCTAAACCATCTTTATGACCCTTTCATTATTTTGTTCATAACACCATCATTTGACACTTTTTCATATTCAGATTTAACACACATTCGTCGTAGAGATCTCATTTCTACTGCATTTATTCTACTTTCATGCTTCTTTTGCCAGTTTCATGCTTCACTTCCATACAAGGGTCGGCACAAGAACACCATTATGCACTGCCATCTTAACTTTTTTGGATAGGCTTTTGTTTGCGATGACAGCTTTAAGTGCACCATTTACTCTGTTGCCTGCCCCAACCCTTCTTTCAATATCCTTATCCACTTCTTTCACTTCACTTCACATCCTTTGTTTACATACTCCCTAAATAAACAAATTCATCCACTTGTTCCAGATAGACATTATTATTTCTAGCAAGTTAAAATGAATTGATACTCGAAAAATAGAAAATTTGTAAATTATTTTATTTATTTCTTATGAAGCACCTAATTAATTAATATGAATAAAAAAACTGTTTTCTAGAAGTATTTTTTTTTATACAACAGGTCGTTTGAAACCAATTACTGTACACAATTTGTTTTAAGCTATTATATTAATTCTAATGACATGTGATACGTAGCTAATCTATCGCCATTTTATTGTTACGTGAATTCTACACTAGACCAAAGACAGTGTGAAAATCACACTGCCATCGCCGGTAATCGAACCCAGGACCTCCGGTATGGTAGTCATGGCTCTTACTACCATGCCACAAAGATCGTCGAGGTTGTATTATGAATGACGTGATTCGCCTATCGAAGGAATTATCAAATGTTATTTTAAGTTTTACAATAAGAAGACGCTACTGGAAAAAAACGCTACTGGAGAGATCATGTGGAAAGAGCATGTTCTGAAAGAGTGATAAATATAGCCGCAAATAAAGTACCAACAGGAAATCGACCTGCAGGAAGACTACCTAAAAGATGGCGAGACAGTTGGACATCTGCATCCCAGAAGCAGGATCCGAGAAATAACAGGACACAGTCCTAAATAAAGCAGAAGAAGAAGAAGAAGAAGTTTAACGTCATTGTTTAAGAAACGATAAACATCCATATTAATTAAATAAGATTGAGGAAAAATTACAATGCCCAAAAGTTTAATTATGTATTTCCACGAACCCCATTTGTCTCAAACGGAAGGTTTTGACTGCTACGTCCTACCGGTGTTACCTTATGTGTTTGTAGTTATAACAATTTCTCAGAAAAGGACAAATAAATTGAGAATTGTCCAAAGAACTAAGGAAATAGCAGAAACCACATAGCTGAGAGGGTGAGAAACACCACTATTAGAGTCAGAACTGGAGTGTCAGATATCATCGGAATAGTGGCAGAGTTAAAATGGCGCTGGGCAGGCCATGTTGCTCGCAGCTCTGACGATAGGTGGACAAAACGCCTCCTTTGCTGGTGTCCTAGAACTGCGAACCGAAACAGAAGACGTCCCCAAATTCGTTAGAAGGACGACATTAAAGAGACCCCTGGTGCGACATGTATGCGTGATGCCCAGGATCGACAGACGTGGAAGTAAATGGAGGAGACCTACGTCCAGAAGTGGGTGGATATAGGCTGCTGCTGATGATGAAGTTTTTAGAGATCCCAATGTGCTCAGAGTCCTATACAACGCGTTGGTTCGGGGCAGACTCGAAAGTGATTCTGTGATATGGAGTCCTCACGAGGCGAGATATACCTTTATACTGGAAAGGATTTAGAAAAAATTCTGAGGTATCTCTACATGAGGGAGTATGGTAGCATTTCTTTAAGGAATGCTCGTAACCAATTCTTTACAGCTTCGAAGAGATGGGCATCTCATTACCCATTTCTTTAAATTAATCAGTGGATATTTCGAGAACTCGGCCGTGCTAGAGGTTGTTGGTCTTTTTGTCACAGCACAGATTGTTTTACCCACCGGCCACCAGAACCAATCTGCCTCTGGTGACACCGGTGGGAAGATTAAGTAGTCTGCTGATCGTGGTCTTCTCGGAGATCGACGTCTTTAATATTGGTGAAGGTGCGTTCAGAGGACAAATACTTTTGACTTTAGATAGTATCTTGTCTTCCTAATGTTGAACCATCTTTATTGCGTTCCTGGTATCATGTTTTATTTTTATAATGTTTTACCTGTACTCAATAGATGCCTTAAACATTTTGCTGTTTGTAATGTCTTTTGAGTTAATAAACTGATTTGATTTGAAGATGATGATGATTTCAATAGAGTATTACATTTAACCTTTTACTTATAGTTGAAAATGTAAAAAATCTTTAAAACCATATAATTTGGCATATTTTAAATGTGTTCAAAACTAGGAAAAAAAAACACTTTAATTGAGAAGTGAAATCTACAACGCAAATAAAGAAGAAGACGACGAAAAGAAAAATAAGTGTAGGTATTTAAAAAAAATCAAAGAAACATTTTTCTTTTACATTTCTTAAGTATTGTTTCCTTACTGTTATTCTAGAGCTTGATAACAAAGTGGAACAAGACTTGGAACGATTGTTTAAGTCGAGATACAGATAATAGGTTAATTATTATAAAAAATCTACCTTTTAACACCTCCCATCATTGATGCTTTAGAAATTCTTCTTACCTGAAAGAAAAAATATTTTTTTGTTAGAAATTCCCTTGAAACAATACACAAAAAAATACGGAAAATGTGCTCCAAGAAATAATTGGTACTAGTGTAAGAATAAAAAAAAATGAATGGAAATACGGAAAACATTTTAAAACAGCATGTTAATTAAAAAACTACAATCCACGTTTAATGCAGTACAGGACTCGTTAGAGGTTTTTCTAGAAAGTTCTGCATACCTACTACAATAAAGTATCCGGAAATTGAATCTTAAACGCAAAATATTTAAATATTTATCAATATTTATTTTGTCACCTTTAAAGTATCCCCATTGCGTTTTTACATTCTTGGAAATTCGAAATTCTGGTTTGCATTTTCTGCTATGATCTTTTATACCTTCCACGAATTTTGTTTTATGGCTTCAATCGCCCGGAAACGGGTTCCACGGAGCGTTAATTTAAGTTTTGGGCACAGAAAAAAGTCACACGGAGGTAAGTCGAGAGACTACGGTGGTTGATCGATGGTATTTATCGCGTTTTTTGGCCTTGAATTTGGTCATAAATGTGACTCTGTGCGATGGCGCATTATCGTCGAGCAAAATCCATGAATTATTTTCACAATTCCGGCCGTTTCTGATAGATTTTTTCACGCAAATGCCTAAATTCGACCAAATAGTAGGTATTTCTTATTAAATGTTTGTTCCTTTAGAACGAATTCATGATAGAATACAATACAAATATTTGAATAATCGATGAGCATCGCTTTGATATTTGTGCGGCTTTGGCAGTTTTTTTTTCGGTTTCGGCTTGTTTTTCTTCGTCCATTACAATGATGGGTGACTTTTTTGCATGCCATACTCATAAAATCATGTTTCATTACCAGTTATGTGATGCGTTCCATGAATTTTGGATCAGAATTCACACGATAAAGCATGTCCAAAGAGACCTGTTCATGGTACTGTTTTTGAAGAAAATTTAACTGCTTCCGAATGAGTCGAGCAGCGACGCGTCTCATGCCCAAATTTTCCACCAAAATCAAACTAATGGACTAACGGAAGATTTTCAGGTCTCGTTCTACCTCTTTAACACTCACGTGACGATTTTTGAGCACAATTTCCATAACTTTTTTAATGTTATCGTCAGTATTAGAAGTCGAAGGTCGTCCAGAATAAGGCTAATCTTCGACGGTCTTCCAATCATGTGTAAATGCTTTGTACCAATTGTAGGCTTCAGTTTTTGATAAAACTGACTCACCGTAAGCCTTTTCTAACAGTCGCAATAATTCCGCATACGAAATTCTATTGAAAATACAAAATTGAAGACTCTTTTTATCCAATATTTTATTAATTGTAAAAATCGTGACGCACATATAAGCTGGACTCGTTCAACTCGCTGTAAACAAACCTGTTGACAAATCGCATTCATTTTCGGCACAGTAATTAAGGACAGTCCTATAAATTTATCAAAAATATATGTATTTTTTTAATTTTCAGCGTGGGCAATAAAAATCACATTTTCCGGATACTTTATTGTCATGATGTCACAACATCACAAAGAAATTCACTGACTTTAATCTGCTGCATAGTCTTAAAAGCGCTTCGTGGAATGGCACCCAAACTCTGAATAACCGACAATATATATTCATATTCAAATTTGAGGGAATCTACGCGTTGTTTGGAACTCTCCTCGGCAATAGATATATCAAAGAGATGAAACGTTAATTTTGTGGATCAAGCTTTTGCGGTACCCCCCTTTAAATTTTAGGCGCATTAATGATTTAACATAATATGTCAGATTTACGCTGAAAACACATACGTTTTTAAAGTTTATCTTCTTCTTCTTCTTCATTAGCCTATTCCCATCTACTCCTACACAAAGGCCTCCTCTATTCGCTTCCATGTCACTCTGTCTTGTGCAGACTGCATACAGGTTATTCCGACGTGTATGTTCAGATCATTCTTCCACCGTTGCGGTCATCCTGCACTTCTCTTTGCCGTCTACGGCCTCCAAGTCAGTAGTCTTCTTGTCCATTTTTTATCTGAGCTTCTGGCTACGTGACCTGCCCATTGCCATTTTAGAGTCGCCACCCGGTGGATGTTGTCAGTGACCTTTGTTTTTTCTCTCACTGTATCGTTTCTGACTCTGTCTCTTAGGCTTATTCCTAACGTAGCTCTTTCCATGGCTCTTTGGGTCACTCGTAGTTTCTCGGCACTTTGTTTGGACAATGTTACAGTTTCAAGATCATAACTGGCAGAACACAGGCTTCATAGACTTTTCGTTTCAGGTTGATCGGTATTTTTCGGTTTTTAAGGTTTATAACTAATTTAAATTTATATATTCGTCTTTCTACAGATTTGGTGATTTGTTCAGACCGGATTTCAATCTTGGTCCTGTGATGAAAATATTCTAACTTTCTCTCCATCTCTTTGGTGGTCGTCCCGGTAGTCAAAAACCCTAAGAAGTCTCGTGCATCACGATCTTGAGAATCCTCGCTGAGTATATCCTCTCAACGTGATCTCTCTAGAATATTTTTTTCTGCATATTCGATCTCACAATGTCTCCATATTGGATGTTCTGCGATTCTTTTAGTAAGGTATCCGATCTCTAAGGGTTCTACCAAAATATTGTCACCTGTTTCTGATGTTCTGATTACTGTACATGATAAATTTTATTATTGTATTCCCACGAGTAGATAACTCAATACCCATAACCTTTAGGTTTTATGTAATAATTCAGCTATTATCATTTTTATTTATTATCATTTTGTATACCATTACAGAAATCGGATGCAGCGATCATTGTGGGATTAATGCACATCGTAATGTCTTTAAGATTATTGCACCATGAAAATGGTGCTTAAAACAATTTAAAATTATTATTTATTTATGTATGGAAGCGAAGCATGAAACTGGCAAAAGAAGGATGAAATTAGAATAAATGCAGTAGAAATGAGATCTCTTAGACGAATGTGTGAATACTCTGTGTGTGAACGAGTGTCGAATAAAAATATAAGAAGTGAATGTGGTGCGAATGATGGTGTTATGAACAAAATAATGAAAGGATCATTAAGATGGTTTGGACATGTGGAAAGAATGAATAAAGAAAGAATGGGTAAAAAAATTATACGTTAACGATATAAATGGAACGAGAAATAGAGGAAGACCGCGGAAAACGTGGCACCATCAAATAAATCAAATATTGAATGTCGGCTACCTGAGGAGTCAGAGAAATCGACGCGCGTGCATGACACGATGTATGAATGTTGAGGAAGCGAGAATAATATGTCAGGAAAGAAAAGTGTGGCAGTCCATTCTTTTTAGGTTAGTTAGTAAAAATATTATTACTGGACTCCAAAACCGTATGTGTTTATGATAATCATAAGACCTTTATTAAATACTAATCGAACAACAAATGTTCCAAGATGTTTTGAATCCACAAAAAAATATACATATATAATGATTTCAATTATCCCTACGCCTATACTCTTTGTATTAATATTATATTACGAATGTAATTAATCTGTTTTTGGGTATTTCATTTGTTTTTTTTAACAAGGAAAAACAATAGTAGGTTTCCTGTTAAAAGAGAAGAAAATATAATGGAAAGTTATTGTATACTAAATAATGAATAGATATCACCGTAAACCCTAGAACAGTGAACACGTTTTAACCTATTCATTGTTCATTTATTAATAAACTCACGGTTAATCCCACCGAGTCGACATGGCAACCTCCTAATCCCCAGAAGACTGAATCTTTCACATAATAACTAAATTATCGCCGGGAAATAAACTCTCCGAATACTCTGCTTATTCTATTGGTTCAGCCAGTAAAGCAGACGCGGAAGAGTAAAACAATTATCAAACTATGAGATAATGGGACTGCCGCTCTCGTGGGTTATGACGGAGCCGAAAGGATTACATATTCCTAGATTTCGAGGGGTGCTTTATCCTATTATGATAACTAAACACTGAAAACAGAGATAATTGATCTGCTTTAAATGAATGCACGTTACATATATTGTAATCTATCAATAGCAATGCATGAAAAGCTCACCTAAAAGAAAAACAATTGCACCGTTTCTATAAACACAATGGATTAATTATTTTTTTGACGGCGGTTGTGCGAATTTCTTAAAAATTAAGCTAATAAGGCACTATATCAAAATTACATAGGTTTCAAAATACACAATAATAATAATAAAAAATATTTTATATTTTCTGATACATTTTTTAGGTCAAGTGAGGAATCGGAGAAAACAACGTGTGTGCATGACGCGATATATGAATGTTTAGGAATCAAGAGAAGTATGTCAGTACAGAACAATGGGCGATGGTTTATTAGTTATAAATTCGTTTTCATATTCTTAATACAATAGATAATATACTTACCGACGTAATTATTACGAAAGAAAACGTCTGTTTTCAAGAAGTTTTATTGTATCATAGTTTATGGGAATTACATGTTTCGTTTTCTAAGTCATTATTTATTTACGTTTAATGGTGCCTTAAAATGGCAAAACACGTAATTTTTTTTATTAACATTTAATAATGCCTTAAAATGGCAAAACACTTCATTCCCAAAAAATATTTTTTTAAAATTCTAAAAGACGTTTTCATTCGTATTAATTATTTAATTTGGATTACATCATTGTTTATGAAACAATAAATAACTTACCGATGTGTCTGGATTTCAATAATAAAACACTTCTGGAACGGCGGGCTATTTTGAATAGAGAATTTATGAGTAATTGACATACCTATTACGTAAGAGTAGCCGTCCAGGGTCAGCACGCAGCGCCTGGCGCTCCCGCCCGTGGAGCGGTGCCGGGCCGGGCGGGGTGGTGCGCTGCCGCGCCCCCCGCCCGGGTCACTGTGGCACTTGTGCACTAGGTCCTTCCCCCGCAGGGCCGGCGGGGGCCCCCCGCCCGAGTCGCTGTCGGCAGAGCTCTGTCGACTCGACTTGTCAACGGAATTCTGCCTGCTGGACTTCTGGCTACTGCCAGCACTCTGGTCACTATCCATTCTAGTGAACCAAGTATTCAATCAGTTCAAAGGTGACACGCTTTCAAGTCATCACTGTCTTGCTCAGAACCGAGCGCTATTTTAACAATTACAGGTATTCGTTGAGTTTTGATGCTTTAATACTGCCTCAATTGCATTCAACATTCATAGTATTATATTTTGATAGATTACACAAGGTAGGATATTTATTATCACTGAGTGTGTAAACTGGCATTTTTATTGCATCGACCCGTAATGCATTCGTACATATTTAATAACCCTGATGCTCGATTTACATACTGACAATTTTGCACATAAGTTGAATTACATTTTTGAATTGCTAGCGCAAAATGTATTAAATTTATTAATTACTTAATTTGTTTGGATATGTCGATTAAGGTACCTGTGTCATGTTTCTCTAGCCTATTCATTATTTTTAGTAACGCCAAGGTATATCACATTTTATGTATTTGTTGGACGTCCGCAATACGTAAGTTAATTACCGTTTACCGTGTTCTGACGTATAGTTCCAATAGAGGTGCGGTTTAAATGAAAAAATCGATACCCGTACGAATGTGGTGAATGCATTTTTATACCCTGGTCACGTTTTGTGTTCCACATTATATTTAGAGTTCACATCCTTCAGTGGATTCGGGGAGCATCGATCCGCGGAGTATTTTTAAACTGTTTATATCCATTAGCGCCAGGCAGCGATCACTTCCTACCGACTCACTGTCAATCTTTGAACATTCTTTCGGTTTAGTCAAACTTATCTGTAAACAAAAAAATGCGTGCATTAGATCACCAGTAAGATTCCCAATATTCCACTTGTGTCTTCAGAATGCTCACTTTTTGCTGCAAATACGAATGTATATTTTTTTGTTGATTAAATTAAGATGTCAACATCATGGGGTTTTATAATTATGTTATTTTTTTCCTTCCTTACATGATTATATCTCTTAAAATTATAACATAATACATCAATACGATTTACCGTGAAATTTGTATTTTATTTATGTAATGAAAACAAAAAAAAAAAAAATCTTTATTATTATGTATTTAGTGTGCATCCACTTGCGTTAATGTTAGACCGGTTTCGACAGCTTGCTGCCATCTTCTGGTGATTTTTTTGGTTTCATTATTTAAAATGAACTTCTACGAATAAATTTCTATTAAAAACATTAATTATTTTTTATGTGTTTTTTTCTGTTAGAGAGAATATTTGTATTTTTATTCATTTTATATATTTATTTTTTCGTTATTTTAAGTGAAAGTATTTTAACCAACGACGGTATTTATTTTAAGTATAATATCTATTTTATAATATTTTAAAAAATTCTGAGTTTAGGAAGTATTGTATTTAGAAAGACCGACGCTAGAAGCCAAATGGATAAACGATAAAACAATATTTTTACACCCAAACAAAGAACGTAGCTGCAGAGATTTATGTGAATGATTTAAAAATATCAGTTTATTTATTACCATAATTTTTCGCTTCGTTTCAAGTAAACGCCTTTATTTATTGTTTCTTGAACAATGATGTAGAACACTATATTAATTTATTAAAACGAATGAAAGCGTCGGTTTTCTTCAAGTTTTATAATTGATTGTATATTATGAGGATGACATAAGTTGCTTTTATAAGGCATTATCCAATGTCAGCGTTGGCGAAGCATGTCATTCCCATAAAATAAAAAAACACTTCCAGAAAAGAGACGTTTTCAATCTTATAAATTATTCTACGCCTTTCCTTATACCTGTATATGTATAAAATATTTGTTCATCTTAAGTTCCTTACAATTTTTAGTTTATGCTTCATATAATAGTTACAAATTTAAATTATAAGTTATATATTTCAATTATTAGTAACCTAAAACGTCATAAAAAGCTTAAATTTTCACGTTGCTTATTAATATCAAGTCTAATCTAACGGAAGTCATAGGTTTCTGGAATTGAATACATGTATGGCCAAGCGGTTTTACGAATATTTTAACTAATCTTGGTTTTATTGAGAAACTTGCATAAATTGTCTTGAACAGTGATGACTCATTATTCAATCTTTGAAGAAAACTCAAAATTTCCGTAAGTTTTTATTTTTTAATGTGAAAGTGAAAATTCAATAAACTCAATAACAAAAGAAAATAATATTACTAAGATAATTTTGTTGAATCGTTATTTACATCATTACAGTGCGAGCCAAATCGATGCAAATAGTAAATTGATTCTCGTGACATGTGATATGTAGCTAATCTATCGCCATTTTATTGTCACGTCAATTCTTCACCAGACAGTGTGAGAATGATACTACCATCGCCGGAATGGATCGAACCCGGGATCTTCGGTGTGGCAGTAGAAATTATCACTCAGCCACGAAGGTCGTTTTATGGAACAATATAAAACACAACTAATAAATGATTAATTATTGAACAATATGTTTTAACTTTGTAAAACAATACTTTCTAAGCATTATCACATATCAACATTTGATTATACCGTAGAAAGACGTAACATGTCTTTCCTATAAAAAATAATATAACTTCTAGAAAATAGACGTTTTCATTAGTAAGGATTATTGAACGTTTTTAATTATACCTGTTTATTTGTGTTACAAAGGGATAAAAATGGTTAAAATATAATTCCACCACACAAAGAAATGGCGAATATAGAAGAAATGATTTGATTTTGTGTGTGCCACATTGTAAACAAATCAATATTATGATACCTTAAGGATAAATTGTATCTCAATAGGGAAGATGTAAATTATTTTGGAAACATAATATGATGGTCGAGGGGTTTACAGGACTTATGACCTGTCATTGGTTGGGTTAAGCGATCGCTTTATGTAATACAACATTCCCCATTCGGCTTTTCTTACGACCACCACGTCTGACAAATTTTTGAAAGATGTATATATGCTGCTATCTAGAGAAACACTTTACATATTTTAGTTCAATCTACACTAGCGCCATCTGTTAAGATTAGATGTAATAATTTACATCTTCTCTATTAAGATACAATTATTCCTTAAATGTTTAACCCGTAATGGGTAAAATCCAGTATATGTAAACATGCAAAACAAAATATTATGATATCTGTTAAAAATGACACTCTTGGAGAAAACTTATTAGAAAATCTCAGGGATAATGGCGATTTTCAGCTGTCTCAGAAAATTGAGACACTTTTTTTTCAATACCTGAAGGAGCGTTGCATTTTTCTGCGATTTTAAAGTTTCCTTTGCCATTTTCCTGTTTATGTTGAGAACTAAAGTGCAGAGTACTTTTATAGTGCAAAGCGAAAACTTTTTTACTGCAGGCTTGTCGCCCGAGAGCCTCTCGATGAACGTTTTAAGTTTGGTCCGTGAGATAGTTTAGACACTTCTAACAAATGTGAAAATTTTCATTTAATTTAATTGAATTCAATATACTTATAACTATAAAGGAACAATTCGTTTGAATGAATTTGACTTATATTTGAAATTTTATAATTTTACATTATATAAAGGTAATCAAAAGTATATTAATAAAATATATATTTACTAATAAAATGTAGTGTATCCAAATAAAAATTCCATTGTATCATTTGTTTCTAGTGAAAATGGGTCTGTTTTCTAAAAATTTTATTAAATTTTATTTTAATAACAAGTTTTACCTTGTTAAAGCATTTATTATAGGCATTTGATAATTAATAAAAAAAAATCAAATCAGTTTATTTCATCAATAGACATTAGGAAGACAAGATTCTCTCCAAAATTAAGAGTATTTGTCTTCTGAACGTACTTTCAATAATATGAAAGACGTCAATCTCCGAGGGGACCTCTTTCAGCAGATTAACTGTTCTTCCCACCGATGTCACCAGAGGCAGGTTAGTTCCTGCGGCCGGTAGGTAAAACAATCTATGCTGTCGATGTTGGGACAAAAAGCCGAACACCATCCAGCACGCCCGAGTTCTCGAAATATCCCCTAAGTAATCTAAAGAAATGGGTTATGAGATGCACATCTCTTCTAGAGTTGGTCCCAAGTATGCCAAAAAAAATGCCGTGGGATAGAGCTACGGAGAGCTACCATATTCTCTCATGTAGAGATAGCTCAGAAATTTTTTCTGAACCCTCTCCAGCATAGCGGAATATCTCGCATCGTGAGGACTCCATATCAAATAACCACTTTTGAGTCTGCTCAAAACAAAGGGGTTGTATAGAAATCTGAGCACATGGGGATCTCTGAAAACTAAAAACTAGCAAAGCGAAAATCTCATTCTCATAAAATATCATAAAACTTAAAAAAAAAACATAAATTTTGTGTGGATAAAGCAGTGTAGGAGTTTATATTCTGCCACCCTTCTGGAGTAACGGCGTGTTAGTTAGTTAGTTAAATAGTTGAAATTTGATTAAAAATGTTAAAAATAATCGTTTTACCCGAAGACGCAAAAAATACTCCCGTGAATATGCAGTATTAAAGAATAAAGGTGTGGAAAAGTTTTTCTTATAAGTGGATTAAATGGAAGTCTGTTAAAACTCCACGGATGATTTAGCTAATGAAAACTTTTGCAAGACTTAATTTTTCGAATCTCTTAAGAAGTTGGGCTAACATTAGGCGAAAAGCATTTGGATTGAAACTTGGTTTCATCCTTGCGGAAAATTCGGCGAAATTGAAATAGACAAAGAAAAACGAAACAAAAATGTACTTTTTATACCAGAATGATTGAAGAAGAACTTATTGAAGTACTGTTTTGTTTGTGATTTACATAAAATTTATAAATATTATTTTTTATGTCTTTTTCTTCTTTAACAGCCGTTGTCGTCCACTGCTGGACATAGGCCTCCCGCATACTTCTTCATGTATGACATGTCATACGGAGGGTGGTTGGTAATACAACTCCACGCTTGCCAGGCGGGTTGGACGGACGTTTTTTTTTAATAAGGTATAAATACTGGACCCTCAAAGTGAACAAAATGAACCGTATAGAATCACTCAAAATGTGGCTCCATCGCAGAATGTTGCTGATCTCATGGAATCACATGGTCACTAATAATGAGGTGCTACATAGAGCCAGAGTAGGAAGAGAATTGTTGTCTGCTGTGAAGACTACAGAGATGGCATATTTGGGACCGCCACGAGAATTACGGTCTGCTGCACCTCAACATAAAAGGAAAGATTGAGGGTTGGTGCGATGTGGGAAGACCCCGAATATCTCAATTCTCATATGTTGAGTTGAAGAGGGTGACGAATTGAAGAGAACTTTGCTGTAAATCAATCCCTAGGATTGAAACTGCGAAGAAGAATAAGTGAAATTAGTCAACGAGAAGATATAGTTACACTATATTAATTCGATGTGTTTAGTTACGTAATTAAGATGTATGAAAAAACGATAGTTTTCGAGGAGTTTTATTATAATATTTATTTATGACATGTTTCGCCCTTCTAAGGCATTATCAAGACATTTGATAATGCCTTAGAAGGGCGAAACATGTCATACATAAATATTATAATAAAACTCTTTGAAAACTATCGTTTTTTCATACATATTAATAATTTAATATGGAGTTTTACATCATTGTTCAAGAAACAATAAATATGTTCAGTTAAGAGCTATTTCTTCCTTTTTCTTCTTCTTCGTGTTCCTGTCCTATTGAAGGTAAGACAACATCGAGACATAAACAGGGATGTTGTGCTGCAACTGAACTATTCTCGGAGGTTTGCTAGCCAAGATTTTCTTCGTCTCCAGATAAGTTTACCTTGGATAATCAGTGCAGCACTTTGTATTTATCGTTTCTCATAATGTGTCAGAAGTATTTCAGTTTCCTGCGCTTTATGGTCTGGACAATTTCCTTTTCTTTATTCATGCCCTGCTTTAAAAATCAATAATTGCTATTTAATTACTTGATTCATACGAATTGAGTATAAATTTCACATGCTCATATCATTCCTTGGCAAATTCAATTACATTTTATGGCAACTCTTATCATTAACCTATTTTAAATTTATCGTTTATTTATTAAGTACAGCTCAAGTTGCATGGTCACTCTTACTAATGGAGTGTATGAAGTCTCTATTCCTATATAGGACGTACTGCCATACGCGTTAGAGTACACTTGCTCGGAATCCAATGTGATATTAGGGAAAAGCTTGTTAACAATTCAGATTACTGGGACGAGGCTGGATAGGTTTGGACGAGATTATTATACCGCACTGCTCAAGTGGGGAACGGATGTTAATTAGTTGCCACACCCGATCGTATCGTACAATATTTCCCTGGTGAGATATTCGCTTGTTTCGCCGAGAGCCGTTAGCGGAATGCTCTAGTGGGTTCACATCATACAACTAGAGTAATGGAATTATAGTCACTTACCCAATTAGCGTTAATCAATGTGAACTCACATTTACCAGAGGATCATCGTTTATCCATGTAAATTACATCAATTAAGACCATTACTGTTTGTTGGTCTTGGCCTAATTCAACAACGCTTTTCATTGGACGTATTTATGAGAGAATGTTACATTAAAATCTAATATGAATTTAAAAGTTTGCATTGCAAACAGAAAAAAATATCTTTGAATAATGCAGAAAATTTGGACATATAAAAATCGAATTTTAATAATAGACTATTAACAAGAGCTTGTAATATAAATCAAAGCTTGACTCGTATGTTTTATTATTAAAATGTCTTTATTATATACTCGTGCCTATTGCCTCGCGCGCTGAAGATGATAGGAGGAAGGACTATTCGAGATAGAGCGAGGAACACGGCTATCCGAGAGATCTGCAAGGTAGAGGATGTCGTGAGATGAGGCAGACAACGCAGAAGATACTGGAATGCGCACGTGCAGAGGATGGATCCCACCAGAATCCCACACGCTGTAGCGCATCAGAATCCTGCCGGCTGCCGTCCCCCCGGAAGACCGCCGAAGAGATTGAGAGATAGTTGGGAGTCAGCCTCCCAAGAGAGGCCAGCCTGATTTCAGAAACAAACCAAAGAAGAAGAAGCCTATTAATTCTAATGTTTTAAATAACTAACTAACTAGCCAACCATCATGCATTAATATTTGTAAATTGTTGATTATATTTTCTTTCATACCTAATAAATAACCAATTATTTATCAAATCACGTAAGAGAACGTTATGAAATCTAAAAACTCATTAATCATTCCGCTGGAAACAAGATTCGAGGGCGAACGAGAGTTATGGAATCAAATCCTTATTGAAATATTGATGAGATGTCTTTTCCACGTGATCGCAGTCGCGGCCTGCTTGATTCCTCATTCCAATTAACTCCGACTTGTGTAATGATTAATCTTTCAAAACATTTGGCAAACGCCATTAAGTACCGATTCGAACCATGATAACAGAATCAAACATTTCCCACGAACTGTACCTAATTAATTTCGTGATAAATTAATCTCGCAAATTATTTTGAAGCGAGCGATATTCTCGCTGTTACTAGAAGAAAAAATATCGTCAATCGGAGTTAAAACGATTAACTAACTAACTAACCACTACGCCGTTTCCACAAGGTGGTAGGCAGAGAGGATGGACCGCCACATCGTTCTGTCCTGACATAACTCTCACGTCTTTTCTACATCCACACACCGTGACACGCAAGCTTGTCAATGGTTCCTACTTCGAACATGGCGGCCTTTCAGCAATTGATTTATTTGTTCATACCATGTTTTCGATTTCTTTTCATTCACAATGCTTGTATAATATATCTATATATTTCAATTATTCTTCTCTCATCCATTCGTTCCACATCTCCAAGTCATTTAAATGACCCTTTCATAATTTTATTAAAGACACACTCATCCGCCTTATGTTCATTTCGTTCTTCTTCAATACGTATCATACGTTGTTTTTCTGCACATTCTTCTTAGTGATCTCATTTCAACGGTCTTCATCCTACTTTCATCCTTCTTCTGCTAACTCAAAGCCTCACTTACATACATAAGGGTACGCGTAAGGTCAATCTCAAAATCGAAACATTCTTCGTGTTATTAATAAAATAAAGTGTTGGTTAATACAAACTATACGCATTTTTCAAGTAATTTCAATATGATAACAATGAATTTTCATATGTCGTTGCTTTTCTTTTATAATTATTATAATTAAAGTTAAATAAATGAGGAAACTTTGAAAATTTATTGAACCCCAACCATAAAGGTTTTGTTTATGAACAAAAAAAATACGAACTTGGTACTGCTGATCTTTGTTAATTATTAACTTTAACATAAAATTAACTAACAAAAATGTGTGGACATAAAAATACATATTATAAAAATATCCCTACGAGTATTGACTTTATTTCTACTCCCCCCCCCCCCCTACAATTCAACTATGTTGGATAGTTCTTTACATCATAACAGCGCGAGCCAAATCGATGCAAAGGGTGAAAGGTTGAAGCTACTTTACTATCAGAAGAAGAAAATTAACTCATAATATTTTTCCTGGAATATAGTTTTAAATACATTTTTTGTCATGTATTTGCATTGTTTTAAATGATCACTCATTACAAATGGTTAATATTATTTTGTTGGTTAGCTCTTTACATCATTACAGCGTTAGCCAGATCGACGTAAAGAGAATTTATTACTAACAGGTGACGTCATACAGATCAACACGTAAAGTACAAAGTAAAATAGCTGAATAAATTCAAACTTGCTCAAAATTCCAATTATTAATATTTTTGAATAAGCACTATTTCAGGCGAACAAAATAGGTACGTCAAAACACAAATACAAGAATATACAATGAAGGTTCCCGTGGTAAACAATGTTTTGACGTAAAAGCCCCAGGAAGTCTCGAAAGGTTAATGAGTTTACTGATGGTCATTATTTACTTTGAGGCAATGATTCATTGTATGAGTTCAGATCGGAGCTTTGAGAAACAACTTAAAGCTCAACTCTTTGAATGCAATACCTAACTTGTCTTTGAAGCATCGTTTCAGGAAATAATTGTTGTAGATCTCTCCCTAGCTTTATTTCATTTACGATCGCTTAATATGACTACTCATTTATCGCTTAACTTTTTTAAAATCGTTTTAAATATTGAATACGAGTGAAACATCTGTTAACTAGAAATGTATAGAATTGCTAGGGCATTATCAAATGTATGATATTTGATAATCCCTTATCAAGATGAAACGTGTCATTCTATATAATAGACCTTTTTTATGATTGACAATTTTTGATACCGGTATGTTTCTGTTTTTTCAATTTTTTTAATTAGTCGCTGAGAGAAAAGGATATCATGTTTATACTTAACTATGTTTATTGTACATTATTTGTTTTAAAGTAATGGAAAATGGGAAAAGTTATGTAAGTTATTGTAAACAAATGAAAATTGGCAAATTTGATTGAAGTTTTTAGAATCATAGTGGATTTAATCTTTTTCTTAGATTTGGTAGCGTTTGGCACTAAAATTGTTTAACTTTTTTTTCTGTAAAATGAATACCGTTTCTATTGTATTTGAAACATGTTTAATTTACTCAATAATCAAATAATGTCGTAATTTTTCATTTATTTAAACAAATAAATAAAATGAACGATATTTACAAATATTACTGATTTTATATTCATGATTTTTAAACAATATTTTAGCTAGCTATTATTTATTATTTAAAAAAACAGCAGTTTTGTTATTACCGAATCTTTTCTTTACATGTGTCATAAATTCTGATTTGGTATGCATATGTGATAATAATGGATTCATCTAGACCAGTGGTTCCCAAACTTTTTTGTCCCGTGGACTTCCTGCTGATTTATTTTATTTTGTGCAGACCCCCTAATTTCGTAATATTGTTTTTTTTTAACAAATTCAGCTTTAACTATAAAACAAGTTTTTGAAGCTGGCACAGAGCAAAATTAGGCTAATAGAAAAAATAATCTGGAATTCGTTGTCGACCTTTTTTTTGCTCATTCGTGAACCGATTTTCCCGAATGAGCTAAAAAAAAGGTGGCAAACGACTTAATATCCGTTATTATTTATTGTAACTTCCGTGTTATCATTATGTGTCACATTTTTTTATTCTATATTAAATCTTGCGCGGACCCCCTGGCGTTGTTCAGGGACCCCCGAAATAATTTTAATTTTCCATGGACCCCCTGAATAATCCAAGGGACCACTGGGGTCACGTACGGACCACTTTGGGAACCACTGATCTAGACTTTCCCACAGTGTGTTGCACAGACAACCTCAGAGTAAGACGATCCCCCGAAAAGACCACCAAATGAATTAAATAGACGACCAAAAAGATGGATCGTCAGTTGGGAATCGACCTCGCAAGAGTCCAAGGTCACAAGGACTAAGAAGAAAGAGAAGAAGTAAAATTTTTATTCGGTTTAGTAATTAATGTGAGAATTTTGTTGGAATATACGAGTATAAACCAACAGTTAATTACTGAGTGAATCAAATGTATTGGTATTATTTCAGGCGGTAGGACGTATTTAATGTGTAAACGTTTCAATGCTTTATATTCATAATTGAATAGAATTTAATGATTTCGAGAGCAAACGTGAAATCACCTATAAATGTATGATTTAATTTAAATTGACTGTTTGGCGCAGGTTATCTGGTTAGTACATGACTGGAAAACGCGCCTGATCACAACATAATTAATTTTCCACAAATGTAAACTGGAATATGAATTTGTTTTTTGAATGTATACAAATACTTGTAGACAAATACTAGATTTTACCCATTACAAATAATCTTAATAGATGGCGCTAGTGTAGATTGACCTAAAAATGTGAAATTATTTAACATAGTAGCATATATACAAGTTCCAAAAATTTGTCAGACATGGTGGTCGTAAGAAGGGCGGAATGGGTAATGTTGTTAACATAAAGTAACCGCTTAACCCAACTAATGACATATCATAAGTCCTGTAAACGCCTCGACTACCATATTCTGTTTCCAAAAAAATTTACATCTTCGTCTCTAATTGATTCAAACGTGATGAGGAGAGCGTGAATTATCTACAATATTGCGGGATAAAATCCTAACGTGATCGTGTGTATAAAAAATTGAGGGTTGTTTAAAAATCTTATTTCAAATTTTAATATTATTAAACGAAACTTTTTAAATCAAAAATTAGTCATCGCGACACGCAGTAATAAATTTACCGACTAAAAGTATTCTTGAAACAAAAGCGTTTAGAATATCGATGTACCTAACTCCATGACCCCGAAGATGCTTAACTTTGGCTTTTGAACTCTGGCCTTTATCATCTGACCCCCGCTCCAGCGGTACGCGCTGAGGGCCGGTCAAGATATGCTACAAATGAGATAACATCCATTGTGCTACTTGACAAAGGGGAAGCCTTGTTTAAGAAAGAAATCATCTTCCACACACTTGACATGAAAATTTCGCAGCCACCTCACGCGTTCGCAATTTAAGGGCATAATATTTTTATGGTCCTTTTAAAAATGTGTGAAATTCAAAAGAACTGAATAAAATATGTTTTTTTCGTGGAATATAAATGTATATACGAGTATGTGTTATATTTATACACTTTCAAAATACACTTAATGTACCAAATCAATCTAACTATTTTTTGGTCGTAGATAGCTTCGATAAATGTTTTAAACTAGTTAATTGACACCAAAGACAACACACAACATAGACCTAAACCTCCGAAAACAACTTTTAAAAACATTGGTGTGAAGTGTTTTACTGTACGGCTGCGAGACTTGGTGCCTGGGCGAAAGGAAACGTAAAAGGCTGGAGGCATTTGAGATGTGGACCTACCGACGAGTTGCCCATGTTTAATGGAGGGACCAAATTACAAATGAAGAGGTTCTCAGCAGAGTTGAAGAGAGTAGGCACATGTTGAACACATGATTGGTCATGTGTTGCCACACGAATGTTTCCTGCATGATGTGTTGGAGGGAATGGTCGAGGGATCGATTGGCAGAGGACGATCTCGCCAAAAAGTACCTAGACCAGATTTGCCGAGATATGGGTTGCACCTCTTATACGGAGTTGAAGAGAGTTGCCAAGGACCGAGCGGAGTGGAAGAGGAGATGCGTCGTCTTGCTGCAGACCAATCATTAAATTAAGACCGGAGAAGAAGACTTGACACCGATTATAAAAAAAAACAATGTTGATAGAAACCAAAATTCGGATATTCAATATATTGCAAAACGAGAATTTATCAATGAAAGCGAAAATAACCGTTCACAGTGGAATACTCTTTCCAACCCTTATATATGGAAGCGAAGAATGCAACTGGCTGAAAAAGGATGAGCAGAGTGAAAGCGGTAGAGATGAGGTCCCTAAGACGTATGTGTAGTAGAACGATATATGACTGAATTTCTAATACTGATATGTGAAAGAAATGTAGAGCGGAAGTAGGTATTATTAATTATGAAAGTAACGCTGCGTTTATTCGACATATGGAGCGCATGAATGAAGAAATAATGGTTAATAAAGTATACATTAACGATGTAAATGGAGTACGCAGTCGCGATAAACCCAGGAAAACATGGCATGACCAAATTAATCAAAATTTTAAAGGTTGGCCATGTTAGAAGTCAAAAGAATCGACGTGCGTGCATGACTCGTTGTTTGAACGTGGAGAAACTGCAAAAACTGCAAATTAAAATATCTGTTTTCTAGAAGTTTGATATTTGTGCATATAGAAATACCTGTATTTTATATTTGACGAATTTTAATTTTTTTTTTTGAAAGCCCCCATTAATCAAAAGAGTACGTTGAAACGTGCTTTTGAATACGATTTCAGTATTCCTGTAACGATTCAATTTCTTAAAATCGGAATAAATCTCCACTGCTTATGTAAACTGTTGACCATTCATTATAATAAAACAATGGATTTTCACGTTATTTTTAGATCAGAGAACAAACATTGAAAAAAAAGTGTTTACATTTGAGAATACGGTCTAATAATACTCGTATACCGAGTATTTACGAAAACTTGACTCCAAATGATCGAAATAGAGACCCGATTTATAGGACTAATTCAATTATTCAGTTCAGTGTCGAGAAAACAACTCCGGGTTGTTGAGTCGGCCGGGGGTGACTTCAGCTCGCCTTCAAAGTTCACATTAACATGCAAGTTACTCCCCGAAAGAGTTCGCAAGCGTCTAAAATAAAGACGGACGAGTTACTCATTCAACTGCTTGACTAACCAAAGTTAAAGTTTGTAATTGATTTTAGTAGTAATTAAAACGTTTCGTTCATTACCACCTTGAAAGCTTCGTCCTGTTAAATCAAGAAGGACCTCCGCAAATAACGACGCTAATTAAGTGAAAAGGGAAAAGAATTCATGTTTAACGAATTCAACTTTACCGTTTTATTAATCTCTTGCTGAGGATTTATTATTTCCTTCACCGATTTGAATAAATAGTCAGTTTATGGACATAGAAAGTCACGGTGATATCTTAATGCTTTGATGTCGAGCATCATTGAATCTCTCATGATAGTGGTACTTCAAAAATTATCATCATCTTCAGGAATAAATATTTTTGTTTCATCAAGAAATAATAGGCGTTTTCTACGAAAATATTAATGTTCGTGATCGATATTTTTTTGCTAAAAGATCATAGAAATTAATAAAAATAATATTATCGACTTAATAAAATATGCGGACACCCGTCATATGATTCTCTACTCTTAAATAATGACTACGTACATTTTTTTTAAGGTTTTAAAGGTCGCTACAGTAGGTCAAATAGCAGTGGATTGGTGACACTCTGAGACTGGTCCCCTATGAGGGGAAAGAGAAAGCGAGGCAGACTTATAGCCCACCGGAGAAGAACCCCGCAGGACGAGGTTAAGGCAGCAGGCCTCACTTGGGATGATATTAGGCATCAGGCATGCGATAGAGTCGGGTGGAGAAGGTTCCTTGAGGCCCTATGCACCACGGAGGTGTGACAGGACAAAAATAAGAAGAAGAAGACGGTAGGTCACAAATTTACCATTTTACTATAATTCCAACTTATAGATTCTGGTATATTAGTAGCATATTTTAAAGTGAAATAGCATGCAGAATAACTCATTAGTTCACTTTAGTCAACCGCCCTTAACATACCCCTCTCCTACTTCTTTCCTGCCCCTGCGCATCGAGGCTGTGTCCTGCTCGCGCCTGAGGTCAAAATTCAGTATGATTACCGTGAGCGCTCGCATTTTGTTTCTCTAATTATACGGAGCTTGTATTCTTCTGCAGCAGAAAATGAAAAATATATGCTTTGGCTGGGGCTTGCCGCCATCGTACAATATATATTAGGTCCTTTCTTATGAAATTGGCGTTTTGCCGTACTGGCAACTTTGATCTCAAATATCTTCTCTTTGGTTAGGAATTCCAAATTCAAATTTATACAGCTATTTACTCAAGTATTTGTGTTTTGAAAATTATAATTCATTTGTTTTTTCCTCAATTTTTTTTTTCTTTGCGTCACTCAGTTTACAAAATGGAAAACTAGAAATATCGCGTTATTTACGAGTACGAGTTCCACCGTGGCACCAGTGCTGCAGAAACGGCTCGAAGGATTAATGATGTGTATGGCGACGGTGCCGCAAAAGAAAACACAGTGCGTTTTTGGTTCCAACGTTTTCGTTCTGGAAATTTCGACCTGCAGAACAAGCCTCGTGGACGGCCGGAGACCAAAGTTGATAATGAAGAATTGAAGGCTATTGTGGAAGTGGATCCATCGCAAACCACGTCCGAGTTAGCTGCAGGCTGCGGTGTTAGTGATAAAACTGTTTTAATCTACTTGAAGCAAATTGGGAAGGTGAAAAAGCTTGAAAGGTGGGTACCTCACGAATTGAGTGAAGCAAATCAACAAACGCGCGTTGACTGCTGCGTTGCATTACTCAACCGGCACAATAATGAAGGGATTTTGAATCGAATCATTACCTGTGATGAAAAGTGGATCCTGTATGATAATCGGAAGCGCTCATCGCAATGGCTGAACCCTGCCGAACCAGCCAAACCATGCCCCAAGCGAAAATTGACTCCAAAAAAGTTACTTGTGAGCGTTTGGTGGACTAGTGCTGGTGTCGTTCATTGCAGCTTTCTTTAATCTGGCCAGACGATTACGGCAGATGTCTATTGTCAACAACTGCAAACCATGATGGAAAAGCTAGCTGCTTAGCAACCGAGGCTGGTTAATCGCTCTAGGCCACTGCTGCTTCATGATAACGCTAGACCACACACTGTACAACAGATGGCTACCAAATTAGGAGAGCTTCAATTGGAATGTCTAAGACATCCACCGTACTCTCCGGGCCTTGCCCCAACAGATTACTATTTTTTTCGAAATTTGGATAACTTCTTGCAAGGGAAAAAATTCAACTCCGATGGGGCAGTCCAAACCGACTTCAAAGATTTTATTGATTCCCGTCCGAATGTTTTTTTTAGTAAAGGGATCGATGAACTACCTATGAGATGGCAAAAGTGCATAGATAGCAATGGTACATTCTTTGATTAAATAAATATATTATATTAAAAAAAAATATTGTAAATGATTTAGCATTTAAGTGTGTGCGGGTGATGCCTACTGGTGGCGATGAGGTCCGCAACCCATCACACCGCATCTCCCGCAGGGGCGAACAGAGAAGGGTGGAGTGCCGCATCGGTACATGGAATATAAGGGGAGGTATGGAAGGAAAGTTGAATGAGATGTGTGCAGAAATGGATAATAAGTGTTTAGATGTTTTATGTGTGACTGAATGTATGATGAAAGAGTGTGGTTCCTTGGAGCATGCGGATAAGCTTGTTCTGTGGTCGGGTGTGCCGAATGACCACAGAGCATGCCAAGGCGTGGCGGCGGTGCTAGCTCCAAGGATGGTAGAATGTATGAAAGGTTATAAATGTGTTAGCCCAAGACTCATGTGGATTCGCTTCAAGATCGGGTTAACAAGAGTTTTCCTTTTAATTGGATACGCCCCTGGTAACAACGAAAATGAGGCGAGTAAAGATGAGTTTTGGGACAAAGTGAGAGAGACATTGGTGTGTAAGAGTGAAAACGAAAGATTGATAATAGCAGGTGATATGAACGGTTGGGTGGGAATCCGTAGGAGTGGGTACGAGGAATGTCTGGGTACGTTTGGTGATAGACGAATAAATGATAATGGAAGGAGACTGCTTGAATTGTGTATAGAATGGGGTCTCTTTGTATCAAATACCATCTTCGATCATAAGAGAATCCATCTCTATACTTGGGAAAGAGGATTTGAAAGGTCCATTATAGATTACGTCATTGTAGACTCTAGATTACGGGCGGATACTGTTGATTCAAGGGTCTTCAGGGGAGCCGAACTGGAAACGGATCATTTTTTAGTAGTGGCAAAAGTAATCTTATTCCGGGGATGGCGAACCAGAAGAAGCAAAACAGTAGCCGCACCGACTAGAGTCAAAGTTGAAAAACTGCAAAACAATGACGTAAGAAATAATTTCGTAAGAAAAGTGAAAGATAAATTGAGTGAGCGGGATGTAAGTGAGTTGAGTATTGACGAGACCTGGAAATACTTGAAGGAGAGTTTGTGTGAATCAGCGAAAGAATCGTGTGGTGTGTGTGTACAAGGAAGAAGGAAAGGGGATGCATGGTGGAATGATGACGTAAAGATTGCTGTTAAAGAGAAGAAAGATGCTTGGTTGAATATGTTGTCGATAAATAAGAATGACAGAGTTAAGTATGAAAGAGCAAAAGATTTGTATAAGGTATGCAAGAAGAGAGTGAAGTCGGTAGTGAAAGCGCGGAAAGAAAAGCTGAAGGAGGAAGAAGGGCTCAAAATGACAAACAACTTCCAAGCAAATTTAAAAATGTTTTGGAAAGAAGTTAAAAAAGCCCGAAATCCTCCTGATAGTGGATGTGTGAAAGCAATTTTAGACAACGAGGGAAGAATGTTAACGGAGAGTAAGATCATACAAGAAAGATGGATGGAATATTTTAAGGAGATGTATGGTGGTGATACAAGCGTGATCGAAAATATGACAGCTAGTGCGAGTGCGGGACCTATGAATGATAATATTGAAAAAATAAGTACGAATGAGATGAAAAGATCCGTGAGTGCAATGAAAAGTGGAAAAGCTGTTGGGTTTGATTGTATTGCCATAGACTTTATTAAAAGTGGTGGCGAAGTGGTTTCTACATGGTTATGTAAGTTATTTAACCAGTGCTTGGAGGAGGGATATACGCCGCTAGACTGGAGGAGAGCAGTAATTATGCCCCTGTACAAAGGAAAAGGATCGCGTATGGAATGTGGAAACCACAGAGCTATTAGTCTTTTGAGTGTCGTTGGTAAAGTCTATGGCAGAATTTTAATAGAAAGAGTAAGAAAATTGACGAGTGACAAAGTTTGGGATGTGCAAGGTGCCTTTATGAATGGCAGAGGATGTATGGATCAAATTTTTGGACTTCGTACATTGACAGAGAAGTTTCTGGCCAAAAATCGCAAACTTTTCTGTGCATTTGTCGACTTACAAAAAGCATATGATTACGTTAATAGAGAAAAGTTGTGGAAAATATTGTCTGAATATGGAATAAGTACAAAACTGATCACGGCCATTAAGTCACTATACACGGAAAGCACTGCTAGTGTCAGAGTAAATGGAGATCTTACAGCCTGGTTTGATATCAATAAAGGTGTCAAACAAGGTTGCGTAATGTCCCCGTGGTTATTTAATCTGTATATGGACAATTGTATGAGAGAGCTGAAAGGGTTGGATGTAGGTGCCAAAATGAGCGGAGTGTCAGTAAGCTGTCTCTTGTATGCGGATGACGCTGTCCTACTTGCTGACAACGAGCATGAACTACAAGTCCTGGTGAATTGTATGTATGAGGTATGCATGCGAAATGATCTGATGATGAATGTTAATAAGTCCAAGGTAATGATTTTTGAAAAGGAAGAAACCACGACAGTCTGCAACATTAGCGTGAATGGTGAAAACTTGGAGCAAGTAGTTGAGTTTGTGTATTTAGGTAGTATGTTTACAAGAGATGGGAGAGTGGAGAGGGATATTGAAAGAAGGGTTGGGGCAGGCAACAAAGTGAATGGTGCACTTAAAGTTGTCATCGCAAACAAAAACCTATCCAAAAAAGCTAGAATGGCAGTGCACAATGGTGTTCTTCTACCGACCCTTATGTATGGAAGCGAAGCATGGAACTGGCAAAAGAAGGATGAAAGTAGAATAAATGCAGTAGAAATGAGATCTCTTAGACGAATGTGTGGATACTCTGTGTATGATAGAGTGTCGAATGAAAATATAAGAAGTGAATGCGGTGCGAATGATGGTGTCATGAACAAAATAATGAAAGGATCATTAAGATGGTTTGGACATATGGAAAGAATGAATGAAGGAAGAATGGTAAAAAAATTATATGTTAATGATGTAAATGGTACCAGAAATAGAGGAAGACCAAGGAAAACGTGGCACGATCAAATAAATCAAATATTGAATGTCGGCCATGTGAGGAGTCAGAGAAATCGACGCGCGTGCATGACACGATGTATGAATGTTGAGGAAGCGAGAGGAATATGTCAGGAAAGAAAGGTGTGGCAGTCCATTCTTTCTGCCTACCCCTTCGGGGAGACGGCGTGATGGTTAGTTAGTTAGTTAGTTAGTTTTAAAAAAAAATCAACTTTATGTTCCTCCCATACAAAACGCCAATTTCATATGTAAGGACCTAATATTATGTTAGAAGCTGTAGAAAATCGTTCGCTCGGTCCGTCTAGTGGTCCTGATATCTAATAGTTTAAAAGGGTGTATACGTAAATACTGTAATGAACATATTCAAATAACACAATTATTTTTAAAATGTTTAAAATTTCATCCAAAAAAGCTAGAATGGCAGTGCACAATGGTGTTCTTCTACCGACCCTTATGTATGGAAGCGAAGCATGGAACTGGCAAAAGAAGGATGAAAGTAGAATAAATGCAGTAGAAATGAGATCTCTTAGACGAAGGTGTGAATACTCTGTGTATGATAGAGTGTCGAATGAAAATATAAGAAGTGAATGCAGTGCGAATGATGGTGGTATGACCAAAATAATGAAAGGATCATTAAGATGGTTTGGATTTATGGAAAGAATGAATGAAGTAAGAATGGTAAAAATATATATATGTTAACGATGTAAATGGAACCAGAAATAGAGGAAGACCGAGGAAAACGTGGCACGATAAAATAAATCAAATATTGAATGTCAGTCATGTGAGGAGTCAGAGAAATCGACGCGCGTGCATGACACGATGTATGAATGTTGAGGAATCGAGAGAAATATGTCTGGAAAGAAAAGTGTGGCATTTCATTATTTCTGCCTACCCCTTCGGGGATACGGCGTGATGGTTAGTTAGTTGGTTAAAATTTCATTTTCCATGTTATAATAAAATGGAGTCCTCTTTTGAAGACTGTTCAGTAAATTTATGTCATTATCGCTGCAGCATATATCAAATTTTGATACTGTTCCTAAAACAACATTTTGCCGCGCTAAAGTTTGTCACGACACTAATTTTAATATTCACTTGACCTAAATATGCACAAGTTTGTCTTTGATCAACATATTATGGTTTCGGCAAACACTAAAACAATAACTTTAAGATCTTGATATTGTTTAATGAGAAGATAAGGTGGACACATGGAAAGAATGAATATAAAATAAATGGTAAAAAAGTTTATGATAACGATGTAAACGGAACAGGATTTAATAAATCAAATATTGTATGTTGGCTACGTGAGGAGTCGGAGAAATCGACAAACGTGCATGACATGATGAATGAATGTTGAGGAAGCGAGAGAAGTATGTCAGGAAAGAAACGTGTGTCAGTCCACTCTTTCTGCCTAACTTCGGAGAAACGGTTTGATGGTTGGTTAGTTAGTTAGTTAATGAAAAGTTATTATAATATATAAAACATTGAGAAAGTATTCAATATTTTTGAAAATATCAATTTATAAAGGATAGATTTCACCGAATTTGTAGTTTAGTGAAGGACGGAGAAGAGTTATAATACGAAATGAAGAATTGTACAATTTGTATGAAGCCTCTAGTATCTCAATGCAGATTAGACTTATCAGATTGAAATGGGCTGGACAAGTAAAAAGTAGGCCAATGCGGGAGTATCTTAGAGAATCATAACTTTAAAGTGTGGAAAATCTTGTGTCAATTGAGTGTCAAATGTAAGTATTAAAAGTGAATGAGGTGCGAATGACAGTGTTATGAAAAAAAGAATGAAAGATGATTTGCATACATGGAAAGAATGAATGAAGACAAAATTGTAAAGAAAGTATATAGGTAAACGACGTGAACGGAACTAGAAATTGAGAAAAACGTGGCACGATCAAATCTATCAAATATTACCATCAATGTCCGACACGTAAGGAGTCGGAAAAATCGACGTGCGTGCATGACACGATGTACGGATGTAAAGGAGGAGAGAAAAGTATTTCAGGATGTGGCATTCCATTCTCTCTGCTTACACCTCCGGGTAGACGGAAGGCGTGATGGTTAGTTTGTTAGTTTAGTTATTTTTATCATTACATTCATAATATGATTAATTATGTAGTTTTGAACTTTAAACAAAATATAATATTATATATTTAAAAATTTATTTATTTCTTTATAAAATTAACTTAAGCATAAATGAAGCTATTTAAATTATCATATGTAGGTACTAAATTACAATATTTCATTTAAGTCAAATGTTTTAATTCGAGAATCATCTGAATAGCGTTTTATCCGAAGTAATCCTATTAAAACTTTAATCTAAAATATCAACATGGAGGTGCGTATCTGCGAGGAGTGAAAGAGGATTTATATATAACGTGTTTCGAATATATTGGCATTTGCGGGTTGGTACACTCTTATAAGGGCTGCATAAAGGTGACATATTAAGGTCTGTTTGAGTCAAAGCTTTCAGTCAAAGTCACCGGATTTTCTTCAAACCAAGGCGACTTAGGGAAACATGATGCTAAAATATCAAGTGGTTCATATATTATACAGACTATTTGTAAACTTTGTTTGCGTGGGGTTGATACGTTTTGGAACTGCAAAAAAAAACGAACAAAAAATCGTGTTTACAAATAAAATTTTCAAAACTCTCATTTTAGTATATTATTTAAAACCCCGTTAAAATTAATAACCATAACAATTATTAACGTGAACGAAACAATTAAACGTATACAATAAATATAAGCAGTCTTGTGGCTTTATTACCATTATTAAATGCAGAAAATATATATGGAAGGTCACGTGAACTATGAGCGGAAGGGAACTTTAGCCTAATGATTTGGTGACTGGTATGCTGGAGAGTAATGATGTGGGAGATTATAAAATGATGAGCACCATAATGCCGGAAAATGTGACCGATAAAAGTCGAAGGAAGAAGGAAAGGGTTGAAAATCTGTGAGAGATATCGTTAATTCCTTCTGCAATGATAAGGCTGCAATGAAGGAATGCCGAAAGGTTGCAGAAAGAAAGCATCAGAGGGTTTATTAAGCAGGTAGGTCTGCCCACAGGAGAGACCTGCATTTGTCCGTGAGTATTTTGTGGCCCTCCTCAGAACAAGACATTTTCGATAAATTTAAGGCGTTAACATTATTTAATAACAACAACAAAAAACCATTACGTCGTTTTTCCTAAGGGGTAGACAGAGAGAATGGACCGCCATCCTACCCAATCCTGAAACACGTCTCTAGTTCCTCCACATTCACGCAGCGAGTCATGCACGCACGTTGATTCTTCCGACTTCTAACATGGCCGACCATTTAAATTGTTATGTTGTATGCTAACTTATTTAACAATTAATAATTATGTTTTTTATCCATTTTTTGTGTCCTAAGTACCTACATATGATTTTCCCGACGATAAAGCTTTAATACATTCAATACGCGTGGAGGAAAAGAAAGTCAAAAGAATACAGTATTTTAATACATAACGTTGATAGACTTGGAAATATTAAAAATGTTTTAAAACGAATCGTAGATTTGCGTATTTGCTTTTCATTCTGAAGAAGCATCCTTATGCCTTACGAATATGTGGTTTAAACAATCATAATGTTACATTTGTGAAAGCTTATCTATGAGATAAATCATAAATTCCACTTTGGACGCGTTTTTTGTTGGTAAACTTGTGGTCAAAAACATTTTCGGAGTAAGCAAATGGGTACATTATTTAATTCATGTTCTAGTAATATCTTCTAATAGAAATATCGTGTTAGTTAATTTGTCAGTTAAATATAACGAATAGTATTAGCAATCAAATTTTGGCCTCTGCATAACCCCAATAATATTTAATCGATCGAACAAACAAAAATTTCGACATTTTTCCTTAGTCTACATATGATCAAAATATCAAGCACATATTTACATATTAACCAATGTTAGATAAATCAAATAATATGTTCGATTTACTTGTGATTTATAACACAACGTATGTATTATTGTATTGTCAGTAATATCTAATAACAAGATCCATAAATATTTATCCACAACGACTTTCAGATAAATAATGAATAAAATTATTGGTTATCAGAATTGGCATTGTATATATGATTGATATGGTAATTCTATACAATACAATAATAAATTGTGTTTTCTGATTTACTATTGAAAACAGTATTACATGAGCTTATGTTAGACTCATTCTTCGATAATGTGGAAAAACTATTTGATATACAGCAATGATGAATTCATAGTAAAAAAAAGAGAAATGTCTACTTTTTAGGTGGAAATGGTTATGTTAAATATATTTGACCTTTTACTTACCGGAACATTTTTTATATTTTTTATTTTGCTTAGAAGCAGGTTACCCGATACATGTTGAATAATCTGGGGTTATATTAAAAAATATATATTTTTAATTTGAACAACAATGTAAAACCAGAAATGAGGACTTTCCGATATGTTGCGGTAACGACACTCTGAGACAGAGTAAAAAAATCCGGAATAAGATAGATCTGCTATATGGAAGATGTCGTGCAATGGACAAGACTGAGAAGATGCTACGGAAGAGATCATGTGGAGAGAGCATGTTCTGAAAGAGTGTTATGTAAAGTGGCAAATAAAGTACCAACAGGAAATCGACCTCCAGGAAGGCCACCCAAAAGATGGCGAGACAGTTGGACATCTACATCCCAGGAACAGGCTCCGAGAAATACCAGGACACAGTCCTAAAATGAAAGGATATGGTCAGCAATATTAATGTGCTCCAAAAAGCTTAAGCTGATGGAGAATTGTTGATTAACATTAAAATCGGTAAGCTATCATATTTATTTTGCTTAAGTCATTCTGCTTAGGTCATCTGCTTAAAATGATTTACTACACCTGATCATTAAGGGAAAGGGTGAGGGTCAACGAAGTCTTGGCAGGAGGCGAATCTCCTGGCTCTACAAAACAAGGGATTGTCCTGGCTTAAAAATTGTTGAGGAGCTGCTTCGAGCTGCCAGGGACAGAGACGCCTACTCTAAAATGACAGTCAACGTCGGAAGAACCTGACATGACACCGATTAAAAAAATCGGTATAATAATTATTAAATTAGGACTTTAAGTGTGGCAGTCCATTTCTTCTGCCTACCTCTTCGGATAGACGATATGATGGTTAGTTAATTAGTTAGCTAGTTAGTTAATCAAATGACATTTGATAATGTCATAGCATGGCGAAACGAACAATATGTAAACACACATAACGTGGATTCAAATTTAATTTATTTTTTAAAAATAATGTATTTTAACAAACACTTTTTACAAACATGTATCGGACCGCTTACGTCCTTCGTCAGTTTAATTGTTAAATGATAGAGACAAATTACAATAAAATGTAACAAAGTTTTTCAAAAGTTATTATAAAATATTCAAGTATTATGTCAGATTAGTTCAATAAACCAAGCAAAAACTTTAAGTTCAGCTTACTTTTTTATTATGAACATTTTTTCGCGGTCGATTTCGATGAAGCTGTTATCTGTATATATTTAAATACTGTTATTACGCGTTATTATGCAAATTTTGCTTTTAGAAAGTGTTAACTAATTTGTAATCCCGTTTAAATAGCACTAGAACAAGCTATAAGACAGGTAATTGAAAAAATGATTTATTTTATCATTTTTATTTGCCTTCATATTCCCAGACCACTGAAACGAGTTATACTAGTGTACTAATTATTATAAGTATACTGTTAATAAGATACATTAGCATGTACACGTAACTTCAATGTTAGCACAAACATGGATTATGTAGCATGAATTTCACTTTTAGAAGGATGTTAATACGCCGATTTGATACATTTTATTGAAAATGTTGAATAGATATTATTAAAATAAAGTTATTTATATACATTATTTAGGAAGTTCGTTTTATTTTATGAGTAAATTTTATTTTCATTAAATTTCAATAGAGAGAAATCACAATCACAATTAATTAATACGAATGAAAACGTCTCTTTTCTAGAAGTATTATTAATGTTTATAGGAATGATTTAATTCGCTTTTCTGAGGCATTATCTCATGTTTGAAATCTATCACATGTTTGTTATCTATCACATGTTTGAAAATGCTTAGAAAAGCAAAAAAAAATTGTCATTCCCATAAACTATAATTAACTTATAGAAAACAGACCTTTTCATTAGTGTTCATTATTTAATATGGAGTTAAAAATCATTGTTCAAGAAACAATAAATACAATCATAGTTATTTATTGTTTCTTGAACAATGATGTAAAATTCCATATTAAATAATTAATACGAATGAAAACGTCAGTTTTCTAGAAGTTTTATTATATTTTATGGGAATTATCAAATATGTTTGATATAAGATATCAAATGTGTTAATATCAAATGACATTTAATAATGTCTTAGAAGGCCGAAACATGTCATTTCCATAACATATAATAAAACTTCTAGAAAACTGAGGTTTTCATTCGTATTAACAATCATAGTTGCGAAGGCAATGATTTTAAAACTATAAATAAAAATTCAAATCTTTTTAAAATTCGTTCGTAAGATGTTGTCTAAGAAGTACGTGTTAAGATCTATTAGCAATGTGTATCAAGTTTAAACTAAAACTTAACAGAATATTCTTCATTCTTAATTCCAAATTTAAATCAAAGACATTCAACTAAAAGAAAACATCTTGAATATTCGAATTTTAAATCTACTCGTATTTTAAACTGAGTTAACGAATAAATAACTCATTATCAAAGGTTTAAGCGATCTGTTAGGAACAGGTAACATACAAGTATAATATCAGGAACGCATGAAGATAGTTCGACTTAAGGAAAACAAGATTCTTTCTAAAGTCAAGAGTACATATTATTTCTCTGAACATACTCGTACATTCACTAACACGAAAGTTGTCGACATCCGAGGTGATCATGCTTAGCAGACTAATTGCTCTTCTCACCGGCAATACCAAAATATGATAATTTTACCAATAATTTAAATATTTATCTTTACCGACTGATTAAACTATTGGAAAATGTTTTATTTTTATTTTGCTTGCATACTTGTGGTAAATACATAAAGAGAAAATCTTTCTTTTGATATTTATTATAGAAAAAAAAAGTCACTGTCTGCCACTGCAATGCGAGATTTATTATACCATTTATTAAGTATATAAATCTCTTTTATATTTTCCAAAACGAGTTTCCAATCGCATTGTCAATATCTTATAGTAAAACTGTAAAAACAAGATTTCATTCATCGATTTGTATCCATTAAGATACAGACACTTCACAAATTCTGCCGCTCGAGAACTCGAATCGCAATGCATTTGTAACACCTGACGCCGTACTAACGTAATTCTCTCAGAACGAATTTGGAGGCGTTCTTCATAAAAAAATGAATGAATAATACGTTTCGCCCATTTTCATCTCAAAGGATTTCATTCTTCACAAATCTTATGTAATAATCTTGACTGAAACCAAATACAAGTATATTTTTTGTATATTTAACGTTAAACGATCTCTTAGATAAATGTGTACATACTCTAAGAAAATATAAGAAGTGAATGCGGTGCAAATGATGCTGTTATGACCAAAATAATAAAAAGTTCATTAAGATGGTTTGTACATATGGAAAGAATGAATAAAGAAAGATTGGTAAAAAAATTATATGTTCGAAAATCGTTAATATCTCTTTATTAAGAGTAGTATGAAGATGATCAATAGATATGAATTGTTCTAGAGTTTGTCGAAATATGTAACTAGAAGAAAACGAAATATTCCCAAATTTTAGTGTCACTTCTATGGAATCAGACAATCATCCCCATCATCAGATATCCCTCGTTTCCGAGGAAGACTAATCTTTACGGATTTATGTCTTCATTCTTCATATGACTATAATATCCAATCCTGGACCCACACACTCTGGGGCATCTAGAGCAAGGAAAGACGTTGGTGGTAGAACCTCCATCGTCTCTCGGTAATGTCTCCTTCTAAATCTGGCTCAGATATAGAATCATGCCCAAAGCATTCTTGCTAGAAAAGCGTATTACAAATTAAGTGTATTTTTTCCTTTTTGATTCCTTCGACACCCATGTAATTATGTTGAAACATTTTCACTGTCATTATTTAAAGCTAATCTCTATGCGAAAGTATTATACGAAACTTTCATTTCGGTTTACTCGTATATACAAACAATTCATTCTGTCACTCACGAATCTCGATTTGTAAGGGCCTGGGCGACTCGTTCTGAAATATCCACGCTTTCATAAATTGTGTGAAATTCCTGCACTTATATAGGTTGCTTGCTCCATTCCAAGTGACTTCTTGGGGAGCGGTGCACTTGGATCATTTATGTATTCCAAACAGAAACAAACGAGTCCCGAAACTTCTACAAAAAGCCAAGAAGAAATATCTGGACGATTTAAAATAAATTGAAAAATAAATCACCGTGGCTTAGTATTTGTGAAAGCCTTTTTAGGAAAAATAAAACCTACTTATGAACTTTAACTGAAGTAAATACACAAATTGAAGAGCTTAAGTGTGCATTAAAAATGCTTTTACTATGAAAATTTAACCCCTTGGCTGCTATGGTGTTAGAATTAAATATATATTTTATTTTAAATTATCATAATAATGATCGCTAATCACCTAAAATATGGAGTCTGCTTAATGGCTACACCTATTCTTAATAGATGGCGCTAGTGTGGATTGAACTAAAAAATGTGAAGTGTGGTCCAACATAGTAGCATATACGAGTATACAACTTTCAAAAATTTGTCAGACGTGGTGGTCGTAAGAAGGGCGGAATGGGGAATGTTGTTAACAAAAAGCGATCGCTTAACCCAACCAATGACAGGTCATAAGTCTTGTAAACGCCTCGACCACCATATTCTGTTTCCAAAAAAAAAAACAATTTACATCTTCGTCTCTATTGAGATACAATCAATCCTTAAAAATGGACTTATAACATTGCCCGAATAGCTGGAACAACCTGAATGCGGAAGGGACAAGACATGGACGAGTGGAGAAAAATGGAAGACGCCTTTATCCAGCAGTGGAGGGAAGACTGAAGTAAAATACATTATCTCTAGATTTAACTCCTCCTTGTATAGTATATAATAAACGATTTTATCTCAATTTATTATTAAAATTTCTACACTAGGGAAAGGCATCTGCGGCCCGAAACAAGTTTGTAAAAAGTGCAAAATATGTGTTGTAATAGAAAATTCAATGTAAAAAATACCACTGTAATTGTCATAATCATTGCAACACAAATATATCATATTTTTATACGATACATATTTAAAATATACAAATGTACTTAAATTATGTATTTGATTTTATTCCATATTGATAATCTAACATATATTGTTATGAAATGAATATTTGGAAATTAATTACCGCATATGACTTGCAATAACTCTCCAGAATCCGTATTAAATTGAAGTATTGTCAGTCATAGATTGAAAGTATCCCGCCATAATGGAAATTAATCAAAATTGTTTGCAAAAAATCTTCTCCCCTCTATTCAAATATTAAACGACTCGGAGTGTTACACATTATAACAGACGTACGTATTATTATAGATAAGGCAGCAGACGAAAACATGCATATAATTCAATAAAACATAAAATACGCCATTTGAACCAAAAGTTAACGATATTTAATGTTTTTAATTGAAATTTCTTGGTAGAAGTTCCTTTTAAATAATGAAAAAAATTTTTTTTTCAAAATTTCTTTATTATCATGTATTTAGTGTGCTTCCACTTGTGTTTATGTTAGACAGGTTTCGGCAGCTTACTGCCAAAAAAGATGGCAGCAAGCTGCCGAAAACGGTCGAACATAAACAAAAGTGGGAGCACACTAAATACATGATAAGAAAGAAATTTTGAAAAAAAATTTTTTTTTCATTATTTTAAAATCAACGACCTTCGTGGCAGAGTAGTAGCAGATCTGATTACCATATCGGAGGTCCCGGGTACGATTTCCGGCGATGGCTGTGTGATTCTCACACTGTCTTTGGTTTGGTGTAGAATTCACGTGACAATAAAATCACGATAGATGAGCTACCTATCACATGTCATAAGAATCAATATAATAGCTAAAAAAACACATTGTTTACAGCAATTGGGTTGGGTAAAACTAACATTAAAGTAGTCCAGTACATTTTTTCATAACGTAGGCCGTAAGTTCGTATTCGGGCAAGACATAACATTTTTTTCTAATGTACGACTTACACTTTGATAATCATTAATAAATTATGTAAATGAATATGTTCGTTGTATTTTATTTTAAGAATATGATACGTTTCGCTTTCTGAGACATTCATTAACATTTTATGATGCCTTAGCAAGGGTAATGTGTCATTCCCATAAAATATATAAAAATATTATTTATCGTTTCTTGAAAAATTATAAAAAACTCTGTATTAAGAAATAATTATTACGAATAAATATGACTGTTTTCTAGAAGTTTTATTTCATTTCATGCGATTAACAACTGTCGCCTTGCTCACATTTGATAATGCTTAGGCAAGACAAGACATATCAACATATGTACAATATATAATAAAACTTCTAATAAACAGAAATTTCCATTCATATTAATAATTTATTATGGAGATTGATATCATTGTTTAAGTAACAATAAAAAAATATTTAAATAATTCAAGCAATTTGTGGTGTAAATTTTAGAACTGAAAATGTTCAAGTTTTCTAATATATTATAATACAGCCTCTAAGCAAATATTCATTGTACTACAAAGATAAAACAATTAATATAAAAAATATGCTTAAATTTATACGATAAAAAATAAAAAAAACACGTGTGTTTGAAAGTGAATACAGAATTATTTAAGTATCATTTCACAGCACAACATTTTTTTAAAATACATCTTAGCATATGATGAAAAAATGCTAAAATATATAGTTTCAAGTTTATCAGGGGTAATGAGAACGCCATTGCATATTTAAAATGCAATTACTTAACTTAACTTTCATTGTCAATTTTCAAAATATCAATGGGTTTATCTCATAAATTTGATTTAAATTAATTACATAGTTTTACTACATAATGATAGTTGCTAAAAAATATATCGCTCACGTGACCTAGACTTGAAAAAACAAAAATGTAATGATTCAAATATTATATTATCGCATTGACCTAAAAGATATAATAACATAAGAAACGTAACACATTACGTAATGGCTCAGAGTGATACGATTACATTATATTTAAATGTTTTTTTTATTCACTTGTCGGTGAATAATTGTATTAGAATGAATGAAACAAACGTACGGGAGATTATAACTAATTTCATCTGACAGTCCAAACACGCAACATCTCTATAAGACATACTAAGCCGACGATTTACTATTAGGAATGGACTCACCAGTGACGTTAGATGAAATACAGTTCTAGAAAGCAAAATAGATATAAGTGGCCGTATTAGAAGTAAAAGCATTGTACATTTTGATAAGGTGTAACTTGTACGTATGAAACCTTTACCGATTCACGAGAATGTTTAAGAAAAGTTTGTTTTTATTGTCAAGCTCTTTCTCGAACCAAAGGACGTGATAGGCCCAAGATGACGTGGATGGGACTCATTCTAAGTAGTTTCAAGAGGGACAAGATTCCACCAGATAGCATTCAAGACAGACAGTCCTGGAGACTTTATATAAGAAGAGTCGACCTCGAGTAAATGGGACAAGGCAAGGAAAAAGACAAATAAATTATTAGCTTTTTACTTCAAAACAGCTTAAACCAGAGTAAAGGATACAGTAATTTTATTATGAATTAATTGTATCTCAATAGAGAATAATATGTTAATTATTTGGAAACAGAATATGGTGGTTGAGGCGTTTACAGGACTTATGACCTGTCATTGGTTGGGTTAAGCGATCGCTTTATGTAATACAACATTCCCCATTGCGCTCTTCTTACGAACACCACATCTGACAATAATTTTCTCAGACGTTTGACAATTTTGTTGTGATATTGTTACGTGAATTTTACATCAGACCAAAGACAGTGCCAGAATCACACTGTTATCGCCGGGAATCGAAAACGTCTTTCGAAATTTATCCATTTTACGTCTAGATGTTCATCACTACCATTCAATTACTTGAAGATCACATGTTTGTCGACTCATAGAATTTTTTTATTGGGGAAGTTTTGTTGTTGGTGGACACTTCACATTACAAGTCAGTAAAATCACCGACCACACAGGTTTATTCTGACATGGGTTCTTATATAAATGTATGTACGTTATCTTATTAATAGATCGATTTCAATCAATACACTAAATGTATTTTGACAAGAACTGCGCAATCGACTCATTAGCGAATATTATAGAGGTTATCGAATGTTAGTACATAGAAAAACGTAGGTTTGATCATTTCTCACTCAGCAATCACACATTAAGATGTAGGTTCATAAAGTTTACTTAATTTAGAATCGAAGACAGGTATTACAAAATAGCGCGCAATCTAATCAAAGAGTTAGACTTTCTAAAGTTTAACAATGTAATTAAATCGTTATTGTATTTTGCAGTTGCCTGAGTAATGATGTGAAATACCACACCAAATCAACTGTACTAGAATTTTTGTATTGTAAAATAGCTTGTAAAATAGTGTATTGTAAAATAATCTTTGTGTTTTTAAGTGATCGTATGCGGCCTATCAAGCATTATAAAAATATGATTACAAAAGTCAATAAAATTGACTATGTTCAAATCGAAGTTTGATTGGCGGAATATCAATCAACGCATCAATACCCACTTATACCGCAGTTTCCACAGTATTTATTGTTTCTTGAACAAATATGTAAAATTCGAAATTAAATAATTAAAATGGCATGACCAAATCAATCAAATTTTAAAAGTTGGTCATGTAAGAAGTCGGAAGAATCGACGTGCGTGTATGACTCGTTGTATGAATGTGAAGGAAGCCAGAGAGGTGTGTCAGGATAGAGTAGTGTGGCGGTTCATTCTCTCTGCCTACCCCTGCGGGGAAACGGCGTGATGGTTTGTTGTTGTTGATGTCTTGGACTTGGACTTGTATCTTCTGGCTTACAGAGGTTCAACTCTAATGGCTATTCCTCTTATGTCTGTAGGAAACATTGCTGGAATGTGATTTGGTAGTTGTTTTATGATGAGGCTAAATATATGGCCCGGAGTGTTCCTCCGAAAGAGGGCGACGGGGGATTTATGGTTTATGATAAAGTCTTACATTATTGTAAAGGAATGGAAGACCAGTTGGGGTATGGATTGTATTTTAAAAAAAAGTCTGTTCCCGAAGGGAAAATAAGAGAAGCAGTGCCTGGATGGAGTTGTGGTAGGAGATAGCATCCTGCGTGAGACCATTTTGTTTGGCAGAGTACGTAGTGGACTATCGGGGACGATTTTTTTTTGCGTAAGGGGTAAAGGACTGAATGATGGTGGATAACTTGGTGGTGAAGGGTCATTATTGATAAGGAAGATAGTAATAATTTAGGTCGTGGTCTGGAAATGAAAGAGATGAAGTTGGAGGAGTGCAAGGAATAATAGAGCTGGATTCGTCATTTAATCTTACAAAAGGAAATGAAAACATATATTTAAAATTTATGTATTATATACCTAGTTTCGTAAGGTACATAAATAAACACATTTATAATTATCAGCATAGATTAATAATAGTCATCCTAGATAGAAAATAATTTCACACTTTCGTATGAAGCACTTGATTTGTGGTGTGTCAATATTAAATCTAATAATAATATGCTTGTAAAATTTGTATATAAACTACTTAATTCGTTATAAACACAAACCAGTTTCGCTCCATTCCTAACAGAATAATAAATCAGAGAACAACATATAAAAAATAATAAAAAATAATAAAGGGGAGAAAGAGGGGTACGAGAAAGCGTATACGAGGACAAATAGGATGGTAGAACCTCCTATTGTCCTCCTGACATCAATCTTAAAGAAACAATAAATAATGTTTCTTCATTGTACCATGTTACTGCGTCATAACCACATTCTAATAAACAGCTCATAATAAATAACTAACTAATGAAGCAGGTAATTAATTTACATATCCTATTACGGAACAATAACATGGTAACAAACTGTTAATAATATATTATTACAATAATTCTTGAAGGACTCGGAAATTGAGGACGGAGCGACCCAATCAAAGAACGGACAGATGGATCAATACAAATTATAGTATTAACATCTTGCCTCAACGTATGTACACAGGTGAACATTTACATATAGAGTTTGTAACTGTGACATCCTATACATGTTATCGCAAAAGTCGAACACGAAAAACGAAGAAATTACATTTTACCAATTTTTTTTAAATATATACATGAAATATATCAATCATGTACATGAGAGCCGTAATATTTTATTTGAATTTTGGGCAAAAATTTGAAACAAATAAACAAATTAAAAACGAACCATCATGCCGATTCCCGGGAAGAGAACCAGAGAGAAAAGATCGCCACACTACTCCCTATCCTAACATACCCATTTAGTTCCCTCCACATCCATATAGCGAATAATACACGCATGTCAATTCTACCGACTTCTTACATAGCCAACCTTTGAATTATGATTAATTTGGTCATGCCACGTTTTCCTCGGTCTTTTTCGACTCCGTACACCATTCACATGGTTAACGCACGTAAAGATTTATACAATGGTATACGTATTTATTATAAAAACTCAAAGAAGAGTAGAACTTATTATGAATAAGAAATCCGGTCGTGTTCAGGCTTGAACCCAAGTCCCCTGTCATTGTGGCTGAGCGTTCTGTTCACTAAACAAACAAAAATTAAAATAATTACTCACCCCAGTTTTAATTTAAAAAAATAAGTATTTGTATAAAAAAATCATTTAAGGCCCAATTATACTATTATTAAAGGTAAATATTTGAATGAATTAAAGTCACTTCAAACGAAGATATAACTATACAGTCCGACAAACGCGGTTCAACTGACGCGAGCTAAGTAAATAAGTTAGCGTATTTGGCTCGCATTAACGCGCGTAGAAAATTATTCCATCTGGATTGCGAAAAAGAAAGAGGAAATTGCAAAAAAGTTTAAACAAATGTGCCGATTATTAATGGTTTTGATTAAGCGAGTGAAAAATAGTCGTGCATGCATTTCCCGGGCGTATTAAACGCTCGATAAAACTCTGTACATACATAATTAAGACAACATGTGAACAAATACAGACCGATGCCAGATTCTTTGGACGGAATGAGCTGGTCGGAACGTTTGCATTTCAATGACGTGTGTATTTCTCTATATGTATATGTCGTATAGATGTGGTGGACTATCGTGTGAGGACACCCTTACCGCAAAACTGTTTACGTCATCCCTGGATTATAACACTCACATGAACAATAATTATCATACCAAAATACATTCCACTACCCAATTTTTTTCCCCAGTATTCTACTAATACACAAAGGCAATATGAAAGGCAGAATTTAACAGTGAGTTTTGCTTTTGCGCTTGATTATGTATGAAATTTCTAATAGCTCACATTTAAGAAAATGATATTGAATTATTTCACGTACTTATAATAAATATTTTGTTTAATTCCTCCAATATAAGATGGTATAAGATCTATATTGAAAGAATGGTTGGGACAGGCAACAAAGTTAATGGTGCATTTTTTTTAAATGTCATCAAACAAAAGTCTATTAAATTTCTAATCGCGAACAAAATGATATACTCATAGCGTCGTTTTAACTTACTTTAAATATTTTTTGTTAAATTCCTTCAATATGTTATAAGATCCATATTGAAAGAAGGTTTGGGGCAGGTAACAAAGTAAATAGTGCATTTATTAAAAATGTCATCAAACATAAGTCTAATAAAACAGGCTAAGATGGCAGTGCACAATTGTGTTCTTGTATCGACCCTTATGTATGGAAGTGAGGTATGAAACTGCCGACAGAAAGATGAAGGTAGAATTAAAGGATTAGAAACAAGTATATAAAGTTTATTTGGACCTATTAGAAATTATTAATTTAAACAACGTTCTATCATGATGATACTTTAAAAAATCAGAAATCCGATATATTACGAATATTATAATAATGTAGCCCAAAATGCGAACCCTCCGCTCCATCGCAGGTAGAACCCTCAGATATCGAAACAGAAATAGGACGATAAGGTCGGTGTTAAAGATATAGTAAGATAGGGAAGAATCAGAAGGCACTTTTGGAGAGATCACGTTGACAGCATGGAGTACACACGAATTGCAAAAATTGGGAAAGAAGAAAACTTCAGCAGCAAGAGATTACCAAGAAGAACGCCGAAGAGATGGAGGAATGGATGGATGTACATCATCATCCCAGGACATTTCTCCGTCATAAACAGGTCATACGACTTAAACTAAGAAGAAGAAGAAGAATAATAATATAAAATATACAAATGACATTCGATTTGATATATTTTTTGGTTTAAAATCTATACATTTTTTAATTGAATCGATGAAGTTAGTGAAGACTGCCACTTTCTTTCAATTATTCCTTCATCATTATCATCATCAGTGGCGCTACAGTCATCGTCTTTCACAGAAATTGTTAAGAATAATAAATAATTTAAACTGTGTAGTTGTTTAATAAGCAGTTACATTATAAAATTTATTAATATCATATCTAGCTATCTACAAAAAATCGTATTTCCTCTAATAATGAAGTAGCTTTATCGTTTAAGTATGTACAAAACTTGCGATTTCCGTTCAATAATTTAATTCTGAGATATAAAATAGAAACGAAACCCACAATAATAAAATATCAAACCCTGCTCTACAGGAAACCGATTAGGAATAAATAACAAAACCCAACTGAACCTTTTTAAAACTAAGAAGTTATTCACCTTAGCAACTGAGTTATCGGTATGTAGTTTATTTTTTATTGTCTAACATTAATTCGAAAAACGTTTTTATAAAGTTTGTTTAAATTCTCGTGCTCAGTAATTACAGACTTTTTCACTATAAATATTATTTTTATTATTTATTTAAACATATCAAAAGCAACTAAATTTAAATACACCTTTGATACATTATATGATTAATAAAAAGTTAGACCCACAATATACGTAGTAAATAATACATAATGAAATTATATAATGAACATACAATTATAACAATGACAGAGATAGCGCCTTCCATAGGTCAGCTATACCTACTATCACAAAATACGTCGACCTCTGAGGTGACACGATTTAGCAAAGATATTGCTCTACCTACCTGCATGACCAATTTATACCTTGATACGTGTTTGCAGAGAATAGAAATTGTAGTAAAATATATTATAAATGATAGGCATGAAGGCTTATGATTAATACAAATGAAAATGTCTATTTTCAAGAAGATTTATTAAACTTTGTGTGAATGACATGTTTCCTCTGTCTAAAGCATTATCAAATGATATTTGATCATGCCTTAAACAGGCGAAACAAGTCACTTACATATATTGTTTTCATTAGTATTAATTATTAAATATGGAATTTCACATAATTTTTCAAAAAACAATAAAAATGAAGACTATATTAATCGTTCTCGATACATATGGGGAATACGGATTCTGGAGTTGAGATCGCGCAGAGCATTCCGTAGAGTTGGACACCCCCTTGCCCGTTGGACCGACGCGACGGCGACGTTATAAAGATTCCTGAACGTGGATGAATGAGAATGGGAAGAGATTTGCATTCAACAGCGGACAACATACAGCTAAAGGGAAGAAGAAGAAGACGATGAATATTTAAAAAAAAAAGTAAATAGGTATTTTAAAATAAGAAATGAACGGTGAAAATAAAAGGGACAATGGTGGTCGATATAAAAATTTAAACGAATATTGTGATTTGAAAAGAAACGGGGAAACCCATACAAACAGTAGAAGCATACAAACAGTAGAGTCACATACGAACACTCCAAATCCTGAAAAATAAGGCTACCCGAGTATCGCTTGTCGCGCCTTCATGGACCAGGATCACACAACTGCAACTAGAATCGGGAATCCCGATGAGAGATGAATTCATTCTGAAACCTGCCGAACGTTTTTACAAAGAACTGCTTTCACATCCTAACCCCACAATAAAATACCTCTCAAATTAGTACCCAAACGTCTCCAGCCGCCACAAGCGCCCAAAATCGATCCTCCTCCAGAGGAACATTCCGGGCCATACAAATAATGCCCCCGCATAAACTAACAACCCACCAAATCACTTTCCAACAATGTTCGCATCAAACGTAAGAGGAATAGCCACATGAACTGAACCTCTGAAAGCCAGAAGATCCAAGTCTAAGTCCAAGTTTATTGATAGTAGGTACGCAAAAGACAAAATAAAATACTACGATAGCAAATTAGAGTTGATCCTTTTCGTCTACAGATGGCGGGATGGCGGCATGATTAATTAATCAAAAACGTGTCTTTGTTAATTAACATTCAAACTCACTGCAATTTTATCAAGTAAACAAATTGCTCAAAGAATTTTCGTATGATTAATTGCCTTTGAATTCTTAAGGTGGGTTTATTACTTCTATTAGATTGATTCTGAATACTAACAACGTGGCTGGATACCTGTATTAGTGAAGCGTTAATAACATAAAATGAATTGAATATAATCTTCACGTCTTGTGCCGCGTGGAAGAAATAAAACGATTTAGATATTATTTCGCTGGCGTAATTTGGATGCTGTCAAGGTGACTGTTATCTCGATCAATAACAACGGCTCGAATATATTTTTAACATTCCCCGAATTACCACTAGAAAGCAATTTGTGAAAATCAAACGAGTTATTTGATGAGATTCTGCGAAGGCTTCGTCTTATTTGCTTTTATGTATAAGCGAGCGAAATATTATTTTATTACAAATAAAACATGCGTATAGTAAATAGCCCAAGGAATAGCTTTCATAGAAGCATATTGTTCAATTTAAAGGTTATTTTCAAAATACATCGTTCAAAATAATAGATATATACCATACGAGTACATAGCAGTGGTACTTAAACATTTATAATTATTTTTTTAAGTATTAATTGTATCTCAATAGAGACGAAGATATAAATTATTTGGAAACAGTATATGGTAGTCGAGGCGTTTACAGGACTTATGACCTGTCATTGATTGGGTTAAGCGATCATTTTATGTTAACAGCATTCCCCATTCCTCCGTTCTTACGACCACCACGTCTGACAAATTTTTGGAACTTGTATATATGCTACTATGTTAAATAACTTCACATTTTTTAGGTCAATCTACACTAGAGCCATCTATTAAGATTATTTGTCAGACGTGGTGGTCGTAATAAGAGCGGAATGGGGGATGTTGTTAACATAAAGTGTTCGTTTAACCCAATCAAGGATAGGTCATAAGTCCTGTAAACGCCTCGACTACCATATTCTGTTTCCAAAAAAAAAAATTACTTCTTCGTCTCTATTGAGATACAATTTATCATATGGGTTATTAAAATAAATAAGTGTGTCGAAACTAAATTTTAAAAGTATAATATTAGCTATGTTAAAAAAACTATTGAAAAAAGATAAACCACGTCAATAGTTTTTTAAAATAGTAATAATTTTAGACTGACATTAACTAACGACATTAGAGCCTGACATTATTCACGTCGTTTCTTCATAAGAGTAGACAGAAAGGATAGACTACCAAACGATATTTGTTGTCATACTTCTCTCGCTCCTCAACATCTTGTGGAGTTTTACTTTATTGTTCAAGAAACATTAAACAAGAAGTGAATGTAACGCGAACGAAACCGTGGAGGCAAAAAATCATCAAGCAACACCCCCTTCCTCTGCCAAAACACGGTACACATGATTTTCTGGGCTGAAATTGTCTGCTTAAACTTCAATCTTTTGGGAGATGTTGAATGCCGCCATTCCATGGATTGTTGTTTTGCTTCTGGTGTAACGTAGGCCACCCATGTTTCATCGCCTGTGACAATTTGGCTTAAATAATCGTCACCTTCAGCATTATAACAATCAAGAAAAGTCTGGTGGCAATCTTCTATCACGACGGAATACAAAAACTTGTAGTTCGATATAAAGAGTGTCTTAATATTGGTAGTAATTATCTAGAAAAGTAAATAAAATTGTGGTATTTCAAGTAAAAATAAAATTGTTACAAAAATTTTACGCTTTTTTTATATCAAAACGGAACCTACTTCAAAAACACCCCTCGAATATAAATGAATACATACTCGTATGGCAGAGTGGCAATAGCTATACTGCCACACCGTAGGTCCCGGGTTCGATTCACGACAAGTCAGTGTGATTATCACACTATCTTTGGCCTGGTGTAGAATTCACGTAACAATAAAATAGCGACAGAGCTTCCAATCACATGTCGTGAGATTCAATATAATAGCTAAAAATAAATTGTGTACAGTAATTAGGTTCAAACGACCTGTTGTATACAACAACATAAAATTATAATAATTATATTATAATATCAGAATTATATTATTATCATTATCAACGAGGGTCTATTGTTTTGGGAAAGTATTGTATATTTAAAAGTTTTTTAAGTATATTTCATTGCTCAAATAAGCATATCATATTTTCACGAAACGTCGAGAGTAAAATTAAATAAACATTTTCATTGTAGCGGGGTGTAAGTATACACTTCTCTTTGTCAACAAATTAATATGAGCATTTATAAATTACAAAAGCTCAAGCACGGAAGATATAGAAACGACAAACCGTGAAATCCAACTCAAATTTATGAATAAGTTCCAGTTCGCGTGAGACCGTAACACGATGAGGGCGTCTTGTAATTTGTACCTTCCGTTAACCACCCACGCACATAAGAAAACGTGCCATTCATTACGCATGGAAAGTAGTATTCTTAAACGTGGATAAAGAGAGAGTTAATATCACAGTAAATGGCACTAGATTCAGCCATTCGTATTAAGACTCTTAGTTAAGTTATCATGGCTTTAAAACCTAATTTAAGTAACCAAAATGCTCTATATTGTAAAGTTCAATAAAGAACATTTTCACATTCTGCGAGTTTATTAACTATTTTATGATAACTAATTGAATGCCTAGTTACAAACACAAAGTTTTTGTTGTGTCGACGACTATCGACGACCTTCGTGGCCGAGTGGTAAGTGCATTGACTGCCACCCCGAAGGTTCCGGGTTCGATTCCCGGCGAGGGCAGTGTGATTGTCACACTGAATTTGGTCTGGTGTAGAATTCACGTGACAATAAAATGGCGATAGATTAGCTACCTATCACATGTCACGAGAATTACTATGATAGCTATAATACCCTTTACATCGATTTGGCACTTGCTGTCATGATGTAAAAAGCGATTCAACAAAATAATAATAATAATATTAACAATAATAATATGCCATATTTATTGTTTACTATGGTGTAAATTAAAAATTAACTCCATAATAAATATTAATATAATATAAATATATTTTTTTAATAAAATTCTTTTTATATTCTATGTGATCGCCATGTTTCGCCTTGCTAAAGTATTATGAAATGTTCTAAAAATGTACAGCACATTTTATAATGCCCTAGAATGGCGAATCATGTCACTCTTTTAAAACATAAATAAACTTATGTCATAATTATTATAATATAAAATATTATGTTCCATTTATTCTGCCTACCCCTTGGTAGTGACGGCGTGGTGGGTAAGTTGGTAAAAATATTTTATATTCCACTTAAAATAAAACAACAGATTTTTTTATGAAAACAACACTTTTTTTGTCTAAATAATCAATTCATATAAATATTATTTATTTGAAAGATAATAGTATTTTTTTACTCGAAAGGAACATCCTCCGCAGAATCTTCGGACCCATTAAAGATGGTCAGACGTGGAGAAGAAGATACAACACAGAGCTTTACGATCTATACCAGGACGTCAGCGTGGTCAAGTTTATAATGATTAACAGACTGCGCTGGCTAGGGCACTTGCACCGCATGGGAGATCTAGATCCCCCCAAAAGAGTGTTGTAGGCCGAGACTGTGATAGCTGGATGGTGCAATGGCAGATTGTCGGGTCCTGGAGCAGCAAGACTGGGAGGTGGCGGCCAGAGACAGGACGGGATGGAGACGTTTCTTGGAGAAGGCCAAGACCCACCAAGAGTTGTAGCGCCGGAGAAGAAGAAGAAGATACAATAGGTTGTTTGAACCCAATTACTGTATACAATGTATATACTTAGGAGTATAATTAAATTATATTCGGTTTCACTATATTCCTATTTATACTTTCTATATATACAAAAGCCAGTTTATATTTTAATTGGTTTGTTATTATAAAGGATTATTTTAAAGCAATATTTATGGATTTTTTTGGAAAATAAAATCTTCTAATTGATTTACTCCTATTTCAATTTCGATTTAATTAATTTTTATGGCTTTCATGTTTATCGTCCTTTAGTGTGTGGCATTCCAATACGAGTCGTAAGAAAAGATGGCGCCCTTTGTGGTAAATAACACGATGAAAATTAATTAAGTAAGTACCGAGACCTTTCAAATTTTGTCCAAATAACTAGAAAGAGTCCACAGTCTGCAGGAGCCGAAATTTTGGACAAACAGAAAGGCGACCCGCTTATAATTAGGTTTACACTGCAAGGACTGGAATAATTTACGAAAGGTGTATTTATTATTAACAAGTCTCTTCATTACAAATGATTTCAACTTAAACTTTACGAATCGGTTATTTTTGAAGCCACGTTTTACTAGTGTCACACATTTATATTTTAAGCAGTTTTTAAGTACTTAGATTAAACAAATCATGAATATATTATTTTTTCTGTAACTTTTTTTTATTTTTACAATTTTGAATAACAGTGTTACGCGTACATTTTTACTCACTTTAGATAAATATGATAAGAAATAATTGATGATAGAAACGCAATGTTAAACTATATTAGAAAAATGATAATTTAATGCATTGGAAATGCAAACTAAAAACTTGAATCCAAACACAAAAAGAAAAACAACATTAAAATTCTTTAAAAAATCGTTTATATGGAAACACAGCAACAAAAAGCCATCGCGCCGTTTCCCCGTAGGGGTAGGCAGAGAGAATGGACCGCCACACTACTCTATCCAGGCACACCTCTCTAGAATCCTTCACATTCATACAACGAGTCATACACGCACGTTGATTCTTCTGACTTCTAACATGACCAACCTTTAAAATTTGATTAATTTGGTCATGCCATGTTTTCCTCGGTCTGTCTCGACTCCGTACTCCATTTACATCATTAACGTATACTTTCTTAACCATTCTTTCTCCATCCATGTGCTTCATATGTCCGAACCAACGCAGCGATCCTTTCATAATTTTTATGGAAAACATGGTATTCACTAACTAACTAACTAACTAACCATCACGCCGTCTCTCCGAAGGGGTAGGCAGAAAGAATACACTTTTCTTTCCTGACATATTTCTCTCGCTTCCTCAACATTCATACATCGTGTCATGCACGCGCGTCGATTTCGCTGACTCCTCACATGGCCGACATTCAATATTTGATTTATTTGATCGTGCCACGTTTTCCTCGGTCTTCCTCTATTTCTGGTTCCATTTACATCATTCACATACAATTTTGGTATTCACTAATTTATACGAATTACAACTTCTGTTTTATTATTAATGTTAATGACATATTAATGTATATCTTAGGAATTATCAAATGTTTTACGGTATTTAAACCTAAATCTATAAAAAAAAATCCGTTATTGGGACTAAAGCCAGATAATTGTAAAAAAATGGGTGCTTTTTTGAATTTTAGCATCCACTTAAAATGGCTTATGCTACATTTGATATTTTAATTAATGAAATATGTTCAGATAGATAAACACATTTGTTCTTTAGATGAATTAATTTGGTCTGTTATAAAATGAGTTATGGCCCCACAGTTCAAAACTTTGGCGATGTAATATTGTACGAATAAAAAAGAGCAACATCTGTATAGTTAAACATAAAGTTCGACCTGATACTCGTTTGATTAACGACTAACCTAACCGCCATCGGCAAAACGAATTTTGAAATGTCACATTATGATTTAACGTGAAAACAAAAACGTAACAAAAGAAACTCCGTGTATATAATAAACTTTAAGTCATATCAACTAAATACAAACACGTCTTAAAGGCAACAGATTTATTTATCCATATAATTTATATTCAAAATAAAATATGTTGACTTGTACTGTCATAGTAATTACATAAAATATTTCTATACTTGTATAACATAATTGCTATTTTTTATTGTTCAGGTAAGGTTAATAAAACTAAATAACTAACTAACTAACCATCATGCCGGCTCCCCGAAGGTGTAGGCATAAATAATGGACTGCCACAATTTTCCTTCCTGGCAGATTTCATTCACTTTCTCAACGTTGCACGCGCGTCGGTTTTTCTGACTCCGCACGTGGCCGACATTCAATATTTGATTAATTTGGTCGTGCCACGTTTTCCTCGGTCTTCCTCTATTTCTAGTTCCATTTACACGTTACAACATATACTTTTTTTCCCATTCTTTCTTAATTCATTCTTTTCATGTGTCCAAACCATCTGAATGATCCTTCATTATTTTGTTCATAACACCATCATTCCCACCGCATTCACTTCTTATATTTTCATTCGACACTCTATCATACACTGAGTATCCACACATTCGTCTAAGAGATCTCATTTCTACTGCATGTATTCTACTTTCATCCTTCTCTTGCCAGTTCCATGCTTCGCTTCCATACATAAGGGTCGGTAGAAGAACATCATTGTGCACTGCCATTCTAGATTTTTTGGATAGGTTTTTGTTTGCGATGACATCTTTAAGTGCACCATTCACTTTGTTGCCTGCCCCAACCCTTCTTCAATATCCCTCTCCACTCGCCCATCTCTTGTAAACATACTACCTTTTAGAGGTTAATTAATATATTTTTTAATCAATTTTATGTAATTTCATATATTAAACAAACAAACCACCACGCCGCGCCGGGAGATAGGCAGAGATAATGGACCGCGATACTACTTGATCCTAGCACACCTCTCTAGATTCTTTCACATTTATACACCGAGTTTTATACGCACGTCGATTCTTCCGACTTCGCCGACTATTAAACCGTTATTAAACCGTGTAAATGACATTTGAAAAATATGAAAATATGGTGTTTTCAAAATACTTCTTTGCACTTTTTGCAAACTTATTTTGAACATAATTTATAATATATTTATAAAATACAATAATTTTAAAGCTTATTTCTCAAAAACTTTCAGTTTATTTAATCTAAAAAAAGGCTAGCGTTACTTAATTTATTGATTCTTTTATCTGCAAGATACGAATTACAATTTATACAAATTTATTGAAAAATGAAGCAATTTTTCATCGTTAGGGAATTATACAAAGAAGATTTGAAAAACGCATGAAATCGCTCGCAATATTTCATTATAAAAGTGCTTACAAAAGTAATTCAGTATGAACGATTAACGAAATCAGGAGCCGTAAAATACATTCAGAGGAACAAAATTGATTAGCGAATTTGTTGATGTCAAGAAAAGCAATCACGTGAAGTGAATATCACATTACCCGGCGAATCTGTTTCACTGAAGTGCCTAAACAACGAAAGTTAACCCATTTGAACCAAAGCCCCCTCTTTGCGTTTATACGATACTTTATTTACATGCGTCAAGAAAGTTACAAATACAGTCAAATTGGGTTACAATGATCCTTTGTTTAGCCACCAACATTTTCAAATAAAATAATGTATTCATTGGTTCGGACATATGGAGCGCATGGATGGAGAAAGAATGGTTAAGAAAGTATCCGTTAATGATGTAAATGAAGTACGGAGTCGAGGCAGACCGAGGAAAACATGGCATGACCAAATTTATAAAATTCTAAAGGTTGGTCATGTTAGAAGTTGGAACAATCAACGTACGTGTAAGTCTCGCTGTATGAATGTGGAGGAAGCTTGAGAGGTGTGCCAGGATAGAGTAGTGTGGCGGTTTATTCTCTCTGCCTACCCCTACGGAGAAACGGCGTGATGGTTTGTTGTTGTTGTTGTATTCGTTCTGCACATTTTTTTAAATTCGATACCTTAATTTTTTTTAAAGATAATCAAATGATTTAACTGAATTCTCTCGATGAAAATTCATTTTAAATAATAATTAAATAAAACGATGTTTTATTTAATTATTATTTAAAATGAATTTTCATTAACTAATTCCACATTTTTCTTTATTTCGACAGCGACTGGTATCGCCAGGCTCGCTGGCATCGACAGACTGGTAACACTATTACAAACCGAGTCCTTTATATACATACAGATCAGGGATGGTAAATATGATTCTATACAAAAATAATCTTCAAATATTTATGTAAAATTTACTGAATTTACATATTGGTATTACAGGTATTCAAGAAGATTCATATTCAATACACTGGATTAAATTTTTTATTATACTGACATATTTATATATAACGTTTAAAAAAGTGTGTACTTTTGTTTTTATTATTACTAGTAATAACTTTTACGTTATATATAAACGTTGTGTACAGTCCATTCTTTCTGCCTACCCCTTCGGGGAGACGGCGTGATGGTTAGTTAGTTAGTTAGTTAGTTGTGTATAAATATGTCACCTATAATACAATTTTAAATCCATTGTATTCAATATGAATCTTCTTGAAAACCTGTAATTCCAATATTATATAATATCAGTAAATTTTACATAAATATTTGAAGATCATTTTTGTATAGAATCATTAAAAATGTGGAAGTAGTTATAAATAACATCGTTTTATTTAATTATTATTGTCTTAATATTTATTTAAGATAATACGAAATACAGAGATGAGCGGAATATGCCAAGTCAAGGATCTTATAATATGGGGTTAGCAGAGAAAAAGGATCTGGAATGAACATCTTACCAGAATGTCAAAATTAAGGGCCGTAAGAACTTCAAAAGACAGTATACCTCAAGGAAGCAGATGTTTCGGATGTTTTGTGTACTTGTTTTTCCCTCCAATATTTCGAAGCCAACAGAGCACGAGTCTTCGGCTTACGTAATGAATTTCAAATTATATTTATGTTATCATTCTGAATTCATGTTCCATTTTAAATGCCGCATTAAAATTCTCAGTTTTCAATATTTTTATTATTATTGCAGGTATTTGTTTTTAAAAAGACTCTGCGTGATCGTATAAGGAACACCACAATTTGAGAGCTATGCGAGGTTCAAGATGTGGTCAGATGGGGGCAATAGCGTCGACAGTACTGGCACCAACGTGTTCAGAGAAAAAATTCTACTAAATTCCATAGATGGCTCTGCATGGAATACCAGATGGAAGGGTGTCCCTGGCGTCCACAGAAAGTTTAATAAGAAAAAAGTTTTGAGAGAATAAATTTGAATAACTATTGATTGCAATAAATGTACAGTAATATATTATTATTATTGTATTATTACAAAAACATTTGAACTACAATACAAAAAATACTCGTTCGTTACGTGAGTGATCCCGATGTATCCAAATCGTTATAATTGGGTTCGTTGGTAATTGATTACCGGATCAAGTTTAAACCTGTTAGCTGTAGCTAAAATATGAATTTAGTTTGATTGTTTATACCCGGATAATAGTTTAAAACAATAGTTACCTAGAAAGATCATACGACACGTTTTAAGAATGTTAATTCAAACATTTCTGTGAGAATTAGAGAAGGATACAAAAGGGGTAGCAATTATATTGACTGAGGTCTATATTGCTAAATCGCTTTCCCGAAAAAAAAGTCCCGAATTATAGAAGAGTTCTCCAAATTACAGCAAACCAGCGCTTTAAATAATCGATATAATATAATATTAATACGTAATAAGGTTAAATGATTGGTGAACTTAAATATTTAACATTTAGACAATAAAGTCAGATTATATAATACAAAAATCTGCGCAAGGTCTTTACTGACATATAGCATTGAGATGAGAGCGAATACCACAAGAACGAAGGCTCAAGTGTGGGTGGCAGAGATGCGGAAGCTGATAATGATTGCAGGAAAGACTGTTCGAGAAAGGGGGAGGAACACGGCAATACGCGAAAACTGCAAGGCGGAAGATGTTGTGAGATGGGGCAGACAACGTAGAAGATACTGTAATGCGCACGTGCAGAGGATGGATCCCAGCAGAATCCCATCAGATTTCTGCTGGCTCCCCCCTGGAAGATCGCCAAAGAGATGTAGAGATAGCTGGGAGTCGACCTGCTAAAAGAGGCCAGCTTATTCACAGGAATAAACGAAAGGTTTAAAAGAACAAAAACCTTCCTGCTTATCGCACCAATTACGCTCATAGCGCGGCAATGTACCGGATATGCGACACTTATAACAAATCTTTTAATGCAATCGATGTTTTTCACCTAAACGCTTATGATTTTAAAAAAATAGTTGCAGCAACTTTTCGATGTGTATAGTGCTATAATGTTATATTCCTTTACTTGTATTATTATTATTATCTTTTTGTTAATTTTTATACTATTACCTTATTTAGTTTTATCTTGATTTTAGTTTAGTTAAATCTCGTTTCATAAGTCTATAATGTTCATTCTGTTTATTCATTTGTATTTGTGGTAACATGTAATTGGCCTTATTTGAGTATTTCTTTGTGTATTTTTATGTATATAATTATTCGCTGTTTGTTACCCTAAAATAAATAAATAAATAAAATAGAAAAATAAGAAGAATAAGACAATAAAAATAAGTCAAGGAGAGAAAAAAAATTAGATTAATTAGGTACTTAATAAATTGATCATACTACACGTAGCTGCGACACACATTTTGTGAAATATAATAGATTACCTCGCTGCAGGCTGTAAAATAATGATGTTACATTTCAATTCCGTCGTGTCGGCTATCTGTTACATTCCGTCGTCGGCGGCCCATTACAGCCGCAAGAGTGGGTCCGGTTAGGTTAGGTTAGGTTAGGTTAGGTTCCAATCTCGGTTTGATTAATTGAAATCGCCGGCTTTCTAAAAAAAATAATGAATAAACTTGATCGAGGCGTTAAATTCTCCCATTATGAATTAGAACTGTCGTTCGATTCTCAATACCTTTGAAATTTATGCTCTGACTACGAATGAAAACGTCTGTTTTCTAGAAGTTATATAATATTTTAAGGGGATGACATAACTCGCCTTACTAGGGCATTATCAAATCTTCGTATAATCAAATATTCGTATTAGTTATTTAATATGGAAAAAAATAATTAATTTTTTATCATTATTCTAATAACACTTAAAAAAACATTGACTTGAGATATTTCATACTATTTCAAAACAATATAACGGAAATACTTTGAAAAATTAAGGAAATATACTTTTATATATATTTTTTAACTTAAATAACGTTGAAAAGGTGTAAAAATTGAAATACCTAGGCACCAAACTAACTCAATCTCTTGACCCAGATGTAGAGATAAAATGCACAATTGAGGCAGCAAGAGCTACGTTTAATAAAATGAAATCACTCTTCTGCAATGCTGACATAAACTTGAAACTCCGATTGACCGATCCGACAACTTGAAACCAGAGAATGATCAAATGCTATGTGTGGTCTGTTTTATTGTATGGATGTGAAACGTGGACCTTGAAAGTCAATTCAATAAACAGACTTGAAGCATTTGAAATGTGGCTCCATCGCCGAATGGTCAAAATTCCCTGGACAGGCATGGTTACCAATACCGAAGTCCTGGGGCGAGCTAGAATTGATAGGGAACTGTTATTAACTATCAAGGTTCGGAAGATTTCACATCTGGGTCATATACTGCGTGGGGTAAAGTACCACCTTCTCCAACTGATATTGGAGGGGGAAATTGAGGGACGCAGAGAGCCAGGTAGGAGACAAATGTCCTGACTGCGAAACGTGAGGGAGTGGACCGGCATCCGAAGTGTGGAGGAGCTGTTCCGAGCGGCGCAGGACAGGGACAGGTTCATCGAGGTGATCGCCAACATTGGGGGGGGGGGGGGCTGACAGGGTATTTGAAGAAGAAGAATAATGATATTTCAAAGGTTTTAAATTTTATCTGTGAGGAAATATATTGTCAAATATTCAAATTCTGCAAAGTTTAATTATTCAATACATAATACATCGCGACTAAAATGAATTAATATAATAACAAAGTGAATTTAATGTCCGGCAATGACAGATATTATAATTGAGTGAGTTAATGGAGCGCAAAGTGGGTAATTAATGCTAATTTATTGAAGATCTCATGCGATAGGACCGACTTATATGCTAAGTATTAGCTATTGAATATTCATGTCGAATTATACGATAACTCGATAAGAAGTGCCGCTCTATATTTTTAATTACCCATCGCATTATGAGAGTGAGTTCTCCATGTTTCAAAGGAATTCTCATTCTAACATTCATTCATTCTTTATTTTCTTTCTATGTAGATTAATCTAACATATAAATGACGTCATATTTGTTTTCAAATCAAAGATTATATCCATATTTGTATAAGAATCATTCATTTTATTCAGAAGCATTAAATTAATCGTATACCTAACACAATAATTATTGTTCATAATTTTATAGAGGTCTTCTAATCTGTTTAAATGATAGAAATGATATCCCATAACTAGAGAATTATTGTATTGTTACAAGTTATTCGGATACACGAATGTATGAGGAATGTATTGACATTTACGTTCGTTCTGAAAGAAATTCTTGGCAAAGAAGAGGGATGAATGTTTATCACAAGAGCTGTCCGAAGAGAGCCGTTCATGCCTAACTAATTTTTGCATTTAGGCTCAGGTATTATATTATAGCGTATTCAAATTATTTTTTAAAATATATTTTGTAAGCCTTCTTTGAGCAGTCACAAGTCGATATATAATTCCATTGATTGATGCACGGATAGTAACGAAACCGGTCGACAAATCAAACGACCTATGGTCTCACCAACGTAAGATTTTAATTCAATGTGTGGGAACGCCTCTCTTTTCGATGAACTTATTATTTCTGTAAAATAAGGATATAAAACTTCATATATTGAATATTTTGTTTGGAAGAAAACGTCTGTGTTCTAGAAGTTTTTTTATATATTTTACGGGAGTGGCATGTTTCGCCTTTGATAATACCTAGGCGTTACGTATCATACCTTTCAAATATAATAAAACTTCTGAAATACAGATGTTTCAATAAAAATTAAAAATATATATGTGTATGTAAATATTACAATTATGTTCACAAACATTCATATGGTATTAATGCATTTATATAATGCTAGGTCAAATAGACATTTTATTAATGGAATAATCATGTTTTATTGTTAATCAAAGAGGCCCTCAAACGAATTAAACCTGCGATTCCTTTTAAAAAATATGCTGATCTTCGAAACTGTAGTAAATTTATGTGAACATATAATTAAAAGTCACTTTTTTCTGCACATGTGAAAAGTAAGATTACATTTTTTCACGTATTTTATTAATGGAATAACCATGTTTTATTGTTAATCAAAGAGGTCCTTAAACGAATTATACGTGAAATTCCTTTTTAAAATATGTTGAACTTCGAAAATTTAGTAACTTTATGTGAACATATAATTAAAAGTCACCTTTTTATGCATGTGCAAAGTAAGATTACATTTTTTCACGCATACTAGAGAGGCATATTGAACAGTTTTGGAGATACAAAAAAAAAATCTAGAAAAATCTTGTGTTCTTTGTTTTTACACCACTTTATTTAATTTTAATAAACTAACTGGTTTCGTTCCCGCCAGAGCTCAAAGAGAGTTAGGGTTACAAAATAACATATATTGATGTAATTTGTTTTTACACCAGAGTTTGGTGTAAAAACAAAGTACACAAGTGTTTTAAATTATTTTTAATAGTGCCTTATATCAAATTAAGTGATTTATACAAAACGAAAGTTATACACATTTTTGATCAAATTTTTGTTACATATAATACAGTACGCTACATTATAAAAATAATATAAGATATCGCAAGCATGTTGGAAATGATACTCATAATGTCGATCATATTATTATAGATTTCGCAATTTATTTTACAGACACGATAATACACTTATTTTGTATTGGCAAAAAGTTTTATTACATCGAGCTGATATTATCTAATTTATGTGATATTACAGTGAAAGTTTCGTTCATCTTTGTTGGAGGCCTTTTGTTCGAGATACAAAGCGACGCATTATATAATTATTTTTTAAATTTAGAAAACACTTTACTTCCATTATTAAATTAGAACCAAACATAATATATAAACACATGTGAACGTAATGTTTTTACTAATCAACTTTATATTTACTGTCGTTACTTTACTAATATGATATTCTATTTACAAATTCTACATTGAAGTTAAATAGGCATAATTCTGGAGCATTATTCAAAGATTTTTTTCGTTATAATAAAAAATGTAATAAATTAATGGTAATGAAGGTATTATGAACAAAATTTTGAAAGGATTGCTGCGTTGGTTCGGACCTATGGAACGCATGGATGGAGAAAGAATGGTTAAGATAGTATGCGTTAATGATGTAAATGGAGTACGGAGTCGAGGCAAACCAAGGAAAACATGGCATGACCAAATTCATAAAATTTTAAAGGATGGTCATGTTAGAAGTCGGAAGAATCGACGTGCGTGTATGACTCGCTGTATGAATGTGGAGGAATCTAGAGAGGTGTGCCAGGATAAAGAAGTGTGGTTGTTCATTCTCTCATTCTCTCTGCCTACCCTCACGGGGGAACGGCGTGATGGTTTGTTGTTGTTGTTGTAAAGAAAGTATATGTAAATGGAATTAGAAATGGAGGAAGACCGCGGAAAACGTGGCACGATCAAATATAAAACTACGGCCACGTGAGGAGTCCGAAAAATCGACATGCGTGCATGCCACGATGTATGAATGTTGAGAAAGTGAGAGAAGTTTGTCAAGAAAAAACAGTGTGGGAGACGGCGTAATGGCTAGTTAGTTAGTTAAATATACAATTTTATCTTTAAGATATTCTTTTCATTAAGGTATATTACTAATTTTTTTTCTTGAATTAATGGACATTTCTGTAACGCTAGTAATGACTCTGTTTAAACCGAGGTTAAGTTTTATTTAAGAATATCAATGAGAAAGCACTGTTAGTGTCAGAGTAAACGGGGATCTTACAGTCTGGTTTGAATCAATAAAGGTGTCAAACGGGGTTACGTAATGTCCACGTGGTTATTTAGTTATAATAGTTAGTTTTCAATTTTAACTACTTGCTTCTTGAACATGATATAAAACTCAACATAAAGTAGAAAATTACGGAGTGTTAGATAGTTTTAATGTGATTAAAAGTCCATGATACAACACGATTATTATTCGATATATTATATACGAAAAAATTTAGGTTTTTAAAAATTATGCGTTGTATATCGTTATATTTTTTAAGAAGGCTTTATACTTTATTTTAATTGTTAAAAACGTCTTATTGTATTATAAATGATTAGATGTTTTACCTTGCAAAGCAATTTTATAATGGACAAGTCAAGAGAAACATGCCATAACTATTGTATATATGGATTTAAAATAACACTAACCTATCCTATCCAAAAAAGCTAGAATGGCAGTGCACAATGGTATTCTTCTACCGACCCTTATCTATGGAAGCGAAGCATGGGACTGGCAAAAGAAGGATGAAAGTATAATAAATGCAGTAGAAATGAGATCTCTTAGACGAATGTGTGGATACTCTGTGTATGATAGAGTGTCGAATAAAAATATATAAAAAAGTGAATGCGGTGCGAATGATGGTGCAATGAACAAAATAATGAAAGGATCATTTAGATATGGAAAGAATGAATGAAGAAAGAATGGTAAAAAAATATATGTTAGTGATGTAAATGGAACCAGAAATAGAGGAAGACCGAGGAAAACGTGGCACGGTTAAATAAATCAAATATTGAATGTCGGCCATGTGAGGAGTCAGAGAAATCGAGGCGCGTGCATGACATGATGTATGAATGTTGAGGAAGCGTGAGAAATATGTCAGGAAAGAAAAGTGTGGCAGTTCATTTTTTCTGCCTACCCCTTCGGGGAGACGGCGTGATGGTTAGTTAGTTAAAAATATTTCATTGTTAATTAAAAACAATTTTAACTTAAGTGAAAGGTTCGAATTTCCACTTAAAACTATGTTATAACGTAAAATTACTGAAGTGTAAAATTTTTTGTAATATTTTTTTTTACGAAATATTTAATATTTACCATAAACGAAGCGATTTCGTAAAATTAAAATTATAATAAAAACACAGTACTTAATTAGCTTATAAAATATAATATGTCGTTTTATGAGTGCAGTTAAATCGCTTGTTCATTTAACGGGCGATGAATCTGGTTATAAACACGCAAAGGTCTGCTTTCTGACTCGCCAAACATGTTCACAGCGTTGCATCAACCGAGCCATTGAAGATGTGGAGTGGCCATTGGCCATTCATTGCCCAGTTAACTGTGTCAAATTTTGTCAGGCCTGTTGAAAACTGCGCGTGCTGCAGGGGTGGACCGAAATAATACATAATTATGTGAGGCAACTTCATAAAATGTATAAATATGTGTGTATTGTTTTAAATACGTTTTCACTGTTTTGATATTGAAACAATATAAGTTTTTTCGTTTATAAAAATGATTTTGACAGGTGTAAAAATACATTTTTCATGTGTTCCAATGACAATTTGAATAAATTCTTAAATACTATTTTAAAGTTTTGCTGGTATTGGATTGTTTTAAGTGCTTATTACAGTTAATTTAAAAATACAGTGGATAACGTGGAACAAAAATTAAATAAACACGAACGTCCGGATCGTCCAGCTGACGACAAGTGCACCATCTAAAAGAACATTATGTGTTAAATAATTTTAATTTGTTATTTTATTTTACATCATTGTATTATGTATAATTTGTTTTAGATTTATTTTGTAGACGTTGGACGATCAAAGTGTGCTCGGTAGATGCCTATTGGTGGCGATTAGGTTCGCAACCCATCACACCGCGTCTCTCGCGGGGGCGAAAATAGAGAAGGATGGAGTGCCGCATCGATTTAAGTGTGGCAGTCCATTTTTTCTGCCTACCCTCTCGGAGAGACGGCGTGATGGTTAGTTAGTTAGTTAGTTAGTTATCATTATTCAAAATAATTTTTCATTGTACTATATCATAATTATTTGTAAATAATCATTAAAATATGATTTTCTTGGAAACACTTTATTTTGAATATTAAAATACTTAACCGTTTTATATAACGTCATTTTGTTATCGTTTATAGTTTCAGGTTATACTTTCCTGTATTGTGGAATTCATCCCTTAGTTGTTTTTAACAATGTATTTGGCCACGTCTATTACCTTAATTTGATAATCAGCGCGTTTTATTTTTCGCTACATTCGACAATACCTTAGAGAGGGGAAACGTGTTATTTACATAAAATATAATAAAACTTCTAGAAATCAGACGTTTTCATTCGTATTAATTTTATATATGGAATACAGAGAACAAGGTTTGAATTGCGCGCCATTTTGGCAGTCATGATTTTATAGGTCAATAATTATGATCGATAGGAGACAGATTATAAGTTAGTAAACACATGTTAACTCCTTATCTAAATGCTAAACCAGTGATTCCCAAAGTGGTCAATTAAGACCCCCAGGGGTCTACGACAAATTGCAAGGGGGGCATTGGTATGGTAAATGGGGGTCCACGAGATGGTTCAGCTTAATTGAAGCCAAATATTGAAACGCAAATCGGACGATCGAAGTCGTCAGCGACCTTTTTTCTTTTTAGCTCATTCGGCAAAGATCAGACATTCGATTTTGCCCAAATGAGCTAAAAAAAAGCGCCTAACGTTTCGACCGGCAAATTTTCCCCAGTGAGCTACAAAAACATGTCGACAACGAATTCCGGCTTTTTAGTTTCGGATTTTTTTGCCTAAAAAAATCTGTTTTAGGAAAGCAGGGACTCTACACAAAATAGAAAAAATCCGCAAGAGGTCTTCGGGGCAAAGAACAGTTTGGGAACCTCTGTGCTAAACGATAAAAATACGTGTTTTTATTGTTAAAAATTACTATCAACATGGTGACAGTTATTCAAAATTAATAAAAAATAAAAATTTGTACTCTTATTGTAACACCCTTTATATGATATGTAAAAAAAATTAATCACTAATAAACTATAGGCGTTGATCCTATGGAATTCTATAATAATTAGAATTTATATCATTCTCCCGATGACGAAGGTATACATCATTCGAAAATTAACGATTAAAATAAACTCAAAAAGAAAGCAGAGAGAGAGAAAATTAATTCGTAGAAATGAATTGTTAATGCATAATCAAAAAAAAAATGGAGATGTCTAATAACTTGTAATATTATTATATACTCGTATATGTAGATACTTATAATATATGATACAAATATTTAATATCATATTATTCCAGGTTTTTTCTTCTTCAATATTTACCTCATTCATGTTTAAAAATATACCTTTGTATATATTTACAAATGTTTTTTTTTTAATTGTTTCACTGACAATTTTGTTTATAATCTATTTTTTTTTTAATCAAAACTGAGAAAAACAAGTAGAAGAATAAAACAATGGATTAAAAAACCTTTATATTAATATATAATATATGTATTTTTATTTGTTGCAATTAAGTTGATAATGAACATTTCCAAAGGTTTCTCGTCGGCTTGCCTCACTAACAGCTTTTTTTGCTATTCCTTGACACGCAAATTTATCATTACAATTTTTCAAAGTCATTAGACTCATTAAAAATACGGGAATCAATTCGTTCGCTTATTTATGAACACCTGACATTTTCCCAGATACACTTATCTCTGAAACTTTTGTGAATAGAAATTCAAAAGCATCCCCAATTTGACACTTCTCTTCTTCTTTCTAGTCGGTTTTCTCATGTCTGAGGGTCATGGCCGTTCCATTTTTTCTTTGACATGAATGGCATGAGTTGTTCTTCTCCAGCTCTCCTGATAACTATGCCGATCGCCTTCATTCGGTCAGTTCACTTTACTGAAGGTCTTCCTCTGGCTAAACTTCACTCAATGTTGCCAATGACGACCGTCTTCTCTAAGCTGTCCTGATCTTGCCTCGCGATTAACAAAAATAATTACCACTAGTTTTAAATTTCTGAAATATATAGACATTTGATTTCTTTACTGTCCTGTGGATTTGCAGCATTGACCTTCAGCATAATAACTCTAATACGTTAATTATTTGTTTCTATACTATACAATAAAAAATATATAAATTTGTGACCGACTACCGAAAAGTCGGCGGTCCACTTCCGAGGTAAACGGAGATACAACCAATAATAGGTCATCAGAACTTTTAGAAGATTAAGAAGAAGATGCAGAAAATAGTTTGTTTATCTGGACACGTTTCGGAAATACAAAATCTTTCATTATATCGAAGTTAAAAAATGTAAAATATTCTTATGAAGTTCGGCTTTCGCAGAACAATAAAATTTATATGAAACAAGAGAATCAATATAAATTTAAATATCGAATTCTATAGATACATTTTGCTCTAGTATGGTCCTGATTACGCAAAACACGTTCTGAGCTACTGTTGATAGTGGTTATTAAATTGATCATATGCGAGATACGATGTTAAACCTGCGCTAATAATTATCATTAATGTCAGAAGGCGGCATGTTTTCATACCGGGGCCAGAATTTAAATGATTAATGCCGGATGAAACAGAATTCCAAACGTCCTTTGGAAAGTTTTTTTTAAAGTTTTGCGTTACGCAATAAAGTTTTTTGTGGGAAAACCAGAATTGATGATATATTTACAGGACATTAAAAGTTAATAAATAGTCGTTTTAACCTTTATGGTTAGTGTTACTCTGAAAGTTTCAAAGAAAGACCGTAAACAACGGATGCGAATCCCTGGGAAAATTACAAAAAAATAAGTTGTGAGGTTACAAAATTGTTTCATGTAAATTTTTATTTTGTTATGCATGTGATGTTTGATTAACGAATTTTTAAAATTTTATTTATAACGTAAACAAATAGAAATTTGAATGCTGAATATTTTGTGGTTTGTGTGTTTTTATACCTCTGTGCCTGGGAGCCTCTTCATCTTCTTCTTATATTCGTCATGTCACACCTCCGTGGTGCATAGGGCCACAAGGAACCTTCTCCACCCGACTCTTTCGCATGCCTGATGCCTAACATCATCCCAAATGAGGCCTGCTGCCTTAACCTCGTCCTGCAGGATTCTTCCCCAGGTGGCTCTAGGTCTGCCTCGCTTTCTCTTTCCCCCCATAGGGGACCAGTCTAGAGCGCCCTGAGCGATGCAGGCTGGGTTCCGTCTCAGAGTGTGACCGATTTATGCCATTGTCTAGCGAATTGTTCTCTAATTGGCTCTTCGTCTGCCATGGTCCAGAGAACGGCATTTGACACTGTTTGGGGCCAATAGATCTTGAATATTGAGCGAATGCATCTATTTATAAACACCTGGAGTTTTCCAATAATGTTCGCGGTAGATTTCCACATCCGTACAGCAGTACGCTTTTAACACTACTGCTGAGTGCCCGGGAGCCAAAATATCATAAATGATATTTTGACAGAAATTTGTTAAAAACATATTTTTTTATCATTAATACATTATATATTAAAGTAATATGTTATATCCAGCACACAATATACATCATTGTAAGAAGAAACTGATCAGAGAGAAATGCCCTGGACGAAATGATAACATATTGAAAATCTGACACGACCTTATTGTTTTTATTAACATACAACACAAATAAATTGGATTATGTTCTTGTGAGTTATGGTAACGCATTCAGGGACACGAGTGAAATATTTGAACATTTAGAACAATTAAATAAAACACCGAACAATAAGAAAATATAACGTGAGATCATTACGATCATAAAGAGTCGCAGAGATAAAAAAAATTGTCTTATCATTTAAGACATACAGGTGAGCAATATTGGTAAGACATAGAGGGGAGACATAGAAATAAGACATAAGTATAAGACAATGTGATGAGACAATATATTCAAAAGAGAATTTATGGCTCTCGGGTACAGATTTTTATTGTTGTAAGAGTACTAAATTTAGGAACATCATTTTCAGTTAAGTGACATTTGTTTTATTTTTTTGTAACCAATCGTTTGACTTTTGCAACGATTATATGATTTATGAATATCTAGTTTTAATATTGACCGCATAAGGAATGAAGAAATCAGACGTCGCACCAGGGTTGCCGACGTCATGGACCGAGTGGCAAAATTGAAATGGCAATGGGCTGGACACTTGGCTAGACTAGGGTGTCAACAGATGGGCACCCAGGATACTTAGTTCGAGACCATGGGCAAATAGGCGAAGTGTCGGAAGGCCACCGATGATATTGTCAAAAGGGTTGGGAAATCTTGGATACAAAGGGGACAGGATAGAGACGAGTGGAGGAAATTGGAAGAGGCCTATATCCAGCAGTGCAGGGAAGAAGGTTAGCAAAGAAGAAGAATATCGTTTAGAAAAAAGACAGAACGGCTGACCCATTTCGAATGACCTGCATTCTCTTTGTCAGTTTGAGTGACCATTGTAACGTTATTTTCTTAAAATCAATAATAGCAAACTCACAAATGCTTATAATATAGAAAATCTTTGAAAAAAATCAAAGACTCAACAAATTTTACCTTTAAGATACTTTAATAAGTTTTTCAAAAGTGAAAATGTGAATTCTAAAAAACATTTGATAATGCCTTAGAAAGGCGAAACATGTCATTTCATATAAAATTTAATAAAACTCCTTGAAGACGTTCTCATTTATACGAGTAATAATAAGAAGAATCCATATTTTTTAAGATACTTAAAAACGTACATATTTAACAAATAAAAAATGATTTAAATTTTAAAGTGTAAAATAAATTATACATTTTATGGCTAAGACCGATTTTTTGGATAATGCTTATCTATAATTTAAAAGGAGTGGGCACGACATAAAAAAAATATTTCAATTCGTCCATAGTCAAAGTAAGCACGTGACGCGCGCGTGATGTGCATGTGATCGTGGCGAGCATGCGCACGTGATGTGCATATTACGCGCATGCGCACGTAATGGGCACGTGATGCGCATGCGCACGTAATATGTACGTGACGCGCATGCGCACGTGATATGCACCTTACGCGCATGCGCGCGTGATGAGCGTTACACGCATGCGCACGTGATGCGTACATGACGCGCATGCGCACGCGATGCGCACGGATGGGCACGTGACGCGAATGGACACGTGATGTGCACGTAATGCGCATGCGCACATGATGGGCACGTGGTGTGCACGTGACGCGCGCGTGTTGTGCACGCGATCGTGATGCGCATGCGCGCGTGATGTGCACGTGATGTGCACGTGATGTGCACATGATGTGCACGTGATGTGCACGTAATGTGCACGTGATGTGCACGTAATGTGCACGTAATGTGCACGTGATGTGCACGTGATGTGCACGTGATGTGCACGTGATGTGCACGTGATGTGCACGTGATGTGCACGTGATGTGCACGTGATGTGCACGTGATGTGCATATTATGTGCATGTAATGTACGCGCATATGGTGTGTACGTGATGTGCACGTGATGTGCACGTGATGTGCATGTAATTGACGCGCATATGGTGTGTACGTGATGGGCACGTGATGTGCACGTGATGTGCATGTGATGTGCACGAGATCTGCGCGAGATGTGCGCGTGACATCCACGTGATGTGCACGTGATATGCACGTGATGTGCACGTGATGTCCATGTGATGTGCACGTGATGTGCACGTGATGTGCACATGATGTGTACGTAATGTGCACGTGATGTGCACGTGATGTGCACGTGATGTGCATGCGATGCACGTGATGCGCATCGTGATGTGCACGTGATGTGCACGGATGGCACGTGATGTGCACGATGTGCACGCGACGTGCACCCAATGCGCAGGCATTACGATGTGCACGTTACGCGCACATTACTCTCATAATCTTAACTAACTAACTAACTAACCGTCTCTCTCCGAAGGGGTAGGCAGAAGAATGGACTGCCACACTTTTCTTTCCTGACATATTTCTCTCGCTTCCTCAACATTCATACATCGTGTCATGCACGCGCGTCGATTTCTCTGACTCCTCACATGGCCGACATTCAATATTTGATTTATTTGATCGTGCCACGTTTTCCTCGGTCTTCCTCTATTTCTGGTACCATTTACATCATTAACATATAATTTCATAATCTTTCTGGGACTAATAAGAACAAAGGGTGATATATTCAGCAAAAAATTTAGTAATTTTCGAGAAAATCATGGACACACAGACAAACATTCATTTATACAAATGTAGATTTAATTATGGGGTTTTACATCATTGTTCAAGAAACAGTAAATAATTTTTAAATGTGTGATATCACTTTAGAAATTTGAAATGATGATAAAATCTTATCCCATATAAAATAAAAATTATTTTTGTATGGGGCCGTGTTGTATACTGATCGTTTCTAGCCAAAGATTCAATAAATTGATACCTATGCAAAAAAAATTTTTAAAATTTAATTGATGTTTCGTTAAGTCAATTATGAAAGGGTTCTTGTTAAGAGGGTTCCTATTTACCCATAAATATTGTAGTTTTTGTTTCTTTATCACAAAGCATTGTTTCTTTGAGAGGTTCCATTACTTTGGTAACAATTTGCGCCACACTTACAAAAAGTTCCACGAAACTTGTCTAACTCAATTGATGGACCTTCGCCTCTGCTTTATATTTCTCCTTTGAGTCTTGAGAGGGATCGTTTTAAATTGAAGCATTCGGTTCATGTGAGAGGGAGTCTCTTGGGAGGAGTTGTGCCAATTGCAGACGAAAAACCTCGCTGAAGCAGGATTGTTCGAACCCATTTTACATGGGATTCCGTTTGAGGTTTATGATAGCCCATTTGTGTGCGTGGAATGTCTCGTACACAGACGTATTAAATATTTTTATTAAATAGACCATTGTTTTGGCCGAAACACTATACTTCAACATAAACTGTTAAATTATAAAAACGTTGTTTTATGTACCACAATTGTATATTTTGTTGACATCACATAATATTTTTTTAATAATTAGTTATTTTCAATTTCAAAGTTATTTTCAATTTCCTAAGAATTCCAGTGTTAATGCCTTAGCGTTCAATACATTTAAAATATAATAAAGCTTCTTGAAAGCAGACGTTTTTATTCGTATTAATTATTTAATATGGAGTTTTACATCATTATTCAAGAAACAATAAATATCTTTTTTTTCTTTTTCACAGACATTTATACCAAAGGGACCGCCGATCATGTTGTACGGGCCTCCACTACAACCGCCTCCGCAGATTCTCACTCCAAATTTACAATGCCCAATGGGCCATGTACCAGTTTCAATGGTGATTAATACGATGGTTCCCTCTCCGCTGATTCTAGACTCTGAGGGAAGGGATCCAGCCATAACAAATGAGTAACTCAGGTTTCTGGGACAAGTAAGGCAGGAGGGTGGTCGACGAATGGGAAGCGGAGAAGATCGCGAAGACCGAAGCCTTCTATGGCGTCCCTTTACCTAGGGAATCTGTAGTGGAGAATGCACATACCTCAGACTCCCTACTGCCGCCCCAAATTTTCTTGATTTTTCGAACCTTTATGTGTATTTGTTCCAATGTCAATTTAAATCATTTCTTTTATATAATTTTGAAGTTCTTGCATTATACAAGTATCAAATCATATCAAAGAAATTATTCCAATTGACATAGAAACAAATGCACATAATGGTTTGAAAAATCAAGAAAATTTCCCATTTGCTATATTATTGAAACCCCTGATGATGTTAAAATAGGTTGAAGAAACAGCTGTCTCGAAAAATAAAAAATAAATTCTGATACACCAATCAAAGTTTATTAATTGAACAGTTTATAAAATATTTTTATATCACATACTATTTAATTTGGAATATTGTTCACAATTTTTTGTATCACAAATCATGTGTTTTCCACGTTATTATATTTTCATAGTTTCAAATTACTTGCAATAAAATAAATTTAAAAAAATTACATTGTCTATAAACTCTTTAATACTCGGAAAGAGTTCGAATACATGTACTGAAATATTTTTGTAGAAGACATTGTACATTCAATTGTCATTATAAATAATAATATACAAAAAGCTGTATTTCACGCGTCCGAGAAAAGGAAAGCGGACTGCAGAAATAGGTCGGAACTAAAATAACAAATGAAATAAAATTGAATTTATATTTCGATTTCTTTATGAATGAAAACACTGTTTTTTTCGCTTTTGAGTTCATTTTTCTCAAAATTTTCATATTTTCTGTCTTTACACCTTCATCCTCGGGAAAACGATGTAAACTCGAAAAAAATGTGTATATATCGTTATCCCGATGATGAAGGTGTAAAGCCTCCACAACACGTCGAGAAAAATAAACTGAAAATTAAAAAAAACAGTGTTTTAATTCTTAAAATTTCGTCAATATGGAATTCCACAGTGTTGACACCTTAAGTTTAATTCAAATTAATTTATATAAGAAAGTTTTAAAAAAATGGACGATCGAAGTGTGCGTGGGAGATGCCTATTGGTGGCGATGAGGTTCGCAACCCATCACACCGCGTCTCCCGCGGGGCGAAAAGTAAAGGATGGAGTGCCGCATCAGTAAAAGTGTGACAGTCCATTCTTTCTGCCTACCCTTTCGGAGAGACGGCGTGATGGTTAGTTAGTTAGTTTTAGTTTAGTTTTTTTTTTAAATAGTCCATTGTTTTGATTGAAACACTATGATACCTTAATATTTTAAACAGTTAAATTAAATAACTTTGTTTTATGTATCACAATTGTATTTTATTTTACGCGACAGCTGTTTCGTCAACCTATGTTGACATCATCAGATGTTACAATTTTTTTTTTGTTTTTTTAATTTTAAAACAAATATAATCACTGTTTAATGTTAATCCAAGTTATCCCATATACTAATAATAATAATAAATTGGATAATTTATAAAGCGCCATTTTTATGAATTACTCATCTCAAGGGCGCTAAATACAGATAAAGCTTTCATCTAAAGTTAGTTTAGATGAAAGCTTTATCTGTATTTATGCATTCTACAATATATTTATGAATTTGTATTATAAAGGGAATTTAAAACAATTTATATTATTTCAAATAATTGCGTAGACTTTCACGGTTAGCAGCAACATGTTTTGTGTGACTTTGGGCAGTACAGTAGTTTCCTTGTCCCGTTTAACCTAGAGTTATTGTAATGTATGATGAATACCTGCATGTACTATATGGTATGTTCTTGAGGGGCAATGTTGACACTTGAGTGTGTTTCTCGTTTAAAAATATCACAGCCCCGCCAATGGCTACAGCCCACTCCACACCGAGAATGGTATATATGTACACGGGTAACTACTAGAGACTGTGGAGACTGGTCGCACGGCGGCCTTAAGTGGAAGAGTGCTCAACACGGTACCTACCCGTGAGTAGCGACGAGAATAAATTGTTTGAGGCTGGCTTCGCTTTTTATTTAGACGGAATTTAGAGCCAGATTCCGCAAAACGTGGAGCCTCAAAACGGCATAGTACAACGGACGTGAAATCAAAGTTTTATTTTGCCCTTCGTTACATAAATCGTAATTAACGGTATCGTGGTAGGATCGTTTTGGCCGAGCGCATTATGCGGTACCACCCAACCGCAGTTTTGAAGGGGCTCTTAGCCTCAACTTGAAGGACCAAAAGTCCATTATAAATTACTTGAAGCGGAGTCCTAGAATATCTCCATGCGTTTTCCGCCCTCATTATTTTTGATTCAGAAATAAATTTTAGTCATCGAGATTCATTCAATAAACAAACGAGAGTCTATAGAAGAACTTATATACGTACTCGTGTATAAATATGTAGATTCGTAAAAAAGATCAAAGAAAACATTTTTCAAATGACATTCGTTCTCCTAATTTATTTGACCCTTAAATTTGTAGTTTCCTGTACAAATATAAATTAAAAGACGAATAAGGATATTTATGTTGTATTATAGGTAAAACAAGCTTATGCAAATAGGCAAGACACACTGGAAGATCGCGTAAGGAACACCAGAATTAGAGAAATATGTGAGGTTGAGGATATTAAAAAATGGAGTAGATAGCGAAGGAGGGACTGGTACTGTCATGTCCAAAGAATGGCATCAAACTTCTCTATATTGCACTACATGATCAGCCTCACGGTAATCGTCCTCGTGGAAGACCTCCTAAAATATGGAAGGACCGATGGAAATCCATCCCAGAGGAGGAGCAACTCTCTGGAGAACAGACCACATAGGTCTACAACAAGGAAGAAAAATATATTATATACAGCATATTGTACATATTATATATATACACATAGCTGTCGGACATGTGAGGAGTCAGAGAAATTGACGCACGTGCATGACACGATGTATGAATGTTTTTTTTTTTTTTTAGTGCATACAACAGGGCGTTTGAGCCCAATTACTGTATACTCGTACATATACTTTTTTAGCTATTATATTGATTCTCATGACATGTGATAGGTAACCAATCTATCGCCATTTTATTGTCACGAAAATTCTACACCAGACCAAAGACAGTGTGACAATCACACTGCCATCGCCGGGGATCGAACCCGGAACCTTCGGAATGGAAATCAGAGCTCTTACCACTCAGCCACGAAGGTCGTTAATGTTTAGGAAGCGAGAGAAATATGTCAGGAAAGAAAAGTGTGGCAGTCCATTCTTTCTGCCAACCCTTCGGGGAGATGGCGTGATGTTTAGTTAGTTAGTTTTTTTGTTATTAATTATTCTTTTATGATAATTCTTGTGTATTTTTGTAACCTGACGGTGAGGTCTTTGAAAAATATTGTTTGTATAATGAAGTTACATTAAAATATTGTTTGAATAATGAAGTTACATTAACCATCTTTTGTCTATTTGTCTTAAATACTTGTAAAAATACATATACAAGTATAAGAAGAGAAGTACCTATGTATAGCACGAGTGTCAGAATAAATATATTAGATTATTTGAATAACTTTTGAAATACACTTTTCACAAACATGTTTCGGACCGCGGACATCCTTTTTTCAGACTCTTAGACTCCTCAGATTCAACATCATCAACTATTTAATCCTGGTTCTGCTTCTGACACAAATCTTTGTTATTTCTTTCTAAGATAATAGTATTTTTCTAATGCTGGTCCACCATGTCGGTAGCGGGCATCATGAGTGCTATTTAAATATTATAGTATGACAGCAATCTTGGCGCATTGCGTAGGCAAACCAGACGTCAGACGTCCTTCCTCATTGAAAAACATTTGAATAACAAAATGATATTTGATTATATTCACAAAGTTTATTTTATGATTAAGTTTTATACATTTATATCGTCGGGCATAAAAACGTCATAAATCGAATGAACGGGTAAGTATGCATTACGTGTTGTCGGGGAATTGCTTCAAAAGTAACCAGACAATAAATCGCTAGAAATCTTCCAAAGTCGTAAAGGATGGCGAACGTCGACACTGAGCAGTAAAATTTGGTTATCTCGGTAAGGGACACGCATTTGGGAACTGACCATATTTCAAGGAAGTTTACATAGAAACATTGTTTGGAAACTAGATCATATCACGCGGATACATTGTATGCGGCAATAAAACCCCTCGAGAACATTACCCAAAATAATACGAATTCAGGACGGTTAAGGTCAATAAGTTACAATACTTTAGTCTATTACCACTCGCTTTGAATTTTAAAGTAGGTACTTATTCAAAGTGTTATTTAATATTATTTAAATAATTAACATTTATAATAACTAATAATTAAATAAAACGATGTTTTTATTTATTTTTATAACTTCTTCCACATTTGTCTTTATTTCGACAGCGACCGGTTTTGCAGGGCTCACTGTCGAAATAAAACAAAAGTGGAAATAGTTATAAAAAATATAAATAAATATCGTTTTATTTAATTATTATTTAAAATGAACTTCCATCAGCAGCAAGCAGCAATAGATTACCAGGAAGGCCGCCGAAGAGATTGAGAGATGGCTGGAAATCATCATCCCAGGACAGCTCAGCGTCACAAACAGGTCATACGACCTAAACTAAGAGGAAGAAGAAGAAGAAGAAGAAGACCTTTCATCAAGAGATTTCGGTTAAATCATTTGATTTTCAATAAATTTTGAAAAATATTGTACTTTCAAAACACTTTTTTGAACTGGGTGCCGTGCGAAAGGAGACTATAGAACATATAACATAGAAGGTACTCACTGCTTAGCCGAGGCTGATATAGGGCGCAGCGGCGCCTTTTCGTCAGCCTCGCTTGTGCACTTCCTAAGCCCATCCCTCGCCCATCCGGGACTTACATTTATTTCAATCAACCATAAAGGGAGTGCCAGGCCACAAGAGGCAGACCAAGAAACAGATGGGCGGATCGCGTTGAAGATGACTTAAATAAATTGGAAACATTTGTAGAATGGAGAGAGATGGCCAGGAACAGGAGACAGTGGTGGACTGTTGTGGAGGAGGACAAGTCCCGCACCGGGATGTAGCGCCGAGAAGAAGAAAAAGAAGAATTTTAATGAATACATCTGGATTCTCTTGCACTGTGTTGGACAGCCAGCCCCACTGTAGACGACCCTTGGGCAAACTACCAAAAAGATAGAACGACAATGTCGCGGGAAATCAATCCCTCTTAACAAACAGGCCACGCGGTCTACATTAAGAAGGAAAAATATATTTTTGGATATATATATAATAAAAATTATATATTTTATCTATACGAGTATATTAAAAATTATATCCAAAAAATTGTCATGCATGATCATAATAACAAAGGTGGAATGGGGAATGTTGTAATTACATAAAGCGTGCGCTTAACCCAACCAATGACAGGTCAAAAGTCCTGTAAAAACCTTGATCATTCATATTCAGTTTCCAGTTTGCGTCTTCGTCTCTATTGAGATACAATTAAATTTGAAAAATATATATTATTTGTTGTATCAACATCTCTCTTTCCTTTAAATTGGCATTCACATTGAGTTTTGAATTCATGTTTATAAATTGGAAATTAGCAATTTGTATAAACACAACATTGTTTTTAACAAATATGTTTTAAAAACTTTTTGGTAACATTGCATTATCACAACACTTTTTACAAACATGTTATGGGACACAAACGGTTGTGTCCCGAAACATGTTTGGAAAAAGTGCAAAAAGTATTGTGATAATACAATGTTATCAAAATGTTCTTCAAATGTGAATCCACAACATAAAGTGATGGCGAATATAAAAGAAATATGTTTTCTTTTTCTTTGCGTGCCGTATCAGCTCCCCCTGACGTTGGCAATCACTCCGGCGAAGGCTTCTCTATCTTGCGTAACCCGGAACAGCTCCCATTCCACCTTATTTTTCTTATTACCACCATGTCTGACAAATTTTTGGAAGTTGTATTTATGTTAATCTGCAACACCACCCTTTGCATGGTCTCTATTGAGATACAATTGATTCTTGAATTGATAGCCCGCAATGGGTGAAACCCAGTTGTTCGTCTACAAGTATTTGTATACATTAAAAATGTTGTAAAGAATAAAAATGAGTTAAAATAACGCGAAATAAAAAAAAAACTGTTTACGTGTAAGAATTATATGTTTACAAGCAAATCGATAACTTACATTGTGTTGCTCGACCAAATACAAAGACCTGCTTTTTAAAGTGATCGATGTGTCTGTATTGTTAGGTAAGTTTTAGAATTCATCCTATATATTATATTAGAAAATTGGTTCGTCGTTTCAATTAGGGGGTATAGAAAATATTGAAGAAAAAAAAACGAATAAAAATCCCAGCTGAAAAGCTTTTTCCGTGCACAATAAGAAGCCACATTAGGTTTCAGGGACCTATCTTATCGATCAATTTTGACAAATCAAACACGCATTAGGAAAATTTTTTCCTTGCTCGTATTATCATAATTTTTACAATAAGAAGAAAAAATATCTTCGAATCATTGCGTATGTTATGTTACTTGTTATTTATTCGATTCAATAGTAATGTTTGGGAATGGAAAAATGAAGAAAGACATCGAAATAAGGGTTGGTGTAGGGAACAAAATCTTCTCTCTCAAAGTCATCCATTCAAATTTAAATATATCCACTGAAGCAGAGATGGCAGTACATATGGAAATTCTAGTGCCTACCCTTTTATGTATGTAAGAAAAAACTTGAAGCTGGCAAAAGAAGTATGAAAGTAAGATAAAAGTTGTAGAGAAAACGAAATACGATGAATATCGAACGACGAAAAAAGGAAGAAATGTAAGGCAGATGAGTGCATCATAAATAAAATTAAAAAAGGATCCCTCTGATGAATTTGACATATGGAACGAATAGACAAGAGAAAAATTGTTAAAATGTTGTATACAAGCAGTGTGAGTGGAAAGATAAGCCGTGGAAGACCAAAGAAAGTCTGGCATGACCAAATAATCAAATACTAAAAGGTGGCTACATTGGAATTCGGAAAAAATCGATGAACGTGCATGTTACGATGTGTGAATGTAGAGGAATCTCGAGAGGTACGTCTTCTCTGCGTACCCCTCCGGGCAAACGGCGTGATAGTTAGTTAGTTAGTCATGTAATTTGAATAAATTACCAATTAAATTTAAAAAATGCTTTTCATATTATATAATGGAAAAAAAACGCACTGTACCCTGGCTATAAAAAAATTGGGTTACACGACTGATGGCAGTTTAAAATAAAGATCCATATTTTAACTGTATTATTCAGGGCTCTTATTTGCATGAGTCAAGTTGTCCCCTTTTACTAAGGGCCAGATAAATTCCCTTCATTTTGGTGGGTATGCGCTCATCGCCAAAATTCTCCTCTGTGTATAATAAATTTTAATGTCACGAAACACCAAAAGCCGTAAAGGAGAGCAACTCGGATATTAAAATATTGGAGGGAAAATTTGCATTCCCGTACCTGTTTAAAGCATAGCGACGGACAAACTTTGTTTAAAAGAAGATTATGAAATTAATTTTGAGCCGAACGGTAATGGTTTAAATGAAATTAACACACCCTGGGACGGAAGAGTCCTTTTGAAATTGTCAGGACTTCAGGCAAGAGAATGAAAGTGAAGGTTTTATTCGGATGTTACTTTAAGATGATTATAGAAAATTATTTTAGATAAGGAAAGAATTTGTACAAGTACAAGTAAGTACTTTAATATTATTTACTATATATTGTTACACCTGATAATGCCAACATCGGTTGGTGGAACAGCTGTCGCGATAATGCTATAAAAACAAAACAAATGAATGTCATATAATATATGTATTATAAATATATTGCTAAAATTGTGTTCTTATACCGACCTTCATGTATGGAAGCGACGCATGTAACTGGCAAAAGAAGGATAAATGTAGAATAGATGCAGTAGAAATGAGATCTTTTAGACAAATGTGTAGAAAAATTTCGTGTAATAGTGTCGAATGAAAATATAAAAAGTGAATGCTGTGGCAATGATGGTGTTTTGAACAAAATAATAAAAGGATCATTAAGATAGTTTGGACACATGGAAATACTGATTGAACAAAAAATAATTAAACAAAATATATATGTTTACGATGTTAATGAAACTAGAAATAGAGGAAAACTGAGGAAAACGTGGCACGATCAAATAAATCAAATATTGAATGACAGCGAGGCAGTTCATTCTTTCTGACTAGCCTGTCGAGGAGACGGCGTGATGGTTAGTTAGTTAGTTAGTCATATTTAAATAACAGTATTAATTGATGTTTGTGATGACACCTTATAATGCAAACATAGGTTGGCGAAACATTTGTCGCGACAATTAAAAAAAAATTCATAAATTGTGATACATAGTTTATAAGTCTTTCAAAATTAAAACAGTTAATAATATCGTATAATAGTGCTTCTGCCAAACAAAGTATAATTTAAAATAGCAGTGTTGTGAATCAAAATATTATATTGTAAAACATTATCTTGTACAAACATCTATTATATTTAAAATTTAAATACCTAACAAAAAAGTTCATAAAGTGTCAAAACTTTTATGATACCCGAGTGAAGATTCGGGTATATTTTTTTATGTTCAACTTGTGGAATAACCTGAATACCACAAGACGTCAGAAGCTTTCTCATAATTTCAAAGTGATTTATCGTTAAACTCATTGCAAAAATAGTGAATTCATAGTGATTTTTTTTTCATTACCATCAAGTATTACAAAAAATACATGGTTTTGGAATGTTTTCAAAAGTTCAAAGAACAAAGCAAATTATAAATTCAATGCGTTTATGAACAATCAGTTTTGTTTTTGAAAATTGTTTGTATCGTTGGATTATACGACTTTTTTATTTCCATTTTTTGTTACTAATTGTAGTGCCAAATAATTGCTTTAAAATATTTTAAATATATACTGTATAAAAATAAATTCTATATTCACCCCTTGATATTTTGTAATGTTGTGGATTCATATGTGAACAAAAAATAAACATTTTGCTTTTTCACATAAATTTATTTTAATTTTCACCGACATGTTTTGGTTGCGATATAACCCAAACATGTTTGTGAGAATTGAATTAATGTTGTGTAAAAAAAATGTAATTCTATTTATAAAAAATCATAAAGAATCTTTTTACAAATCATGGAATTTAAGCATTTCTTTTAAATGCGATTCCTAATTTGTTAAACCAATGAAATAAGAAATAAAGCGCTTAGAAGTCTGATCACAGAATAACCGATTGAAATTGATGGACAAAGAACTGATGTAAACATAATCGTTGCATTCACCGCATTAAGACAGTGAAATGAAGAGAAGAATGTATTTTTAAAAAATGTACATTAGAACAGGCGCTGGTTACTAGCTATTCACAACCTTATCTAAATGGTAAAATTCACAAGGCAAAACTATAAGCCATTGATACAGCGGCTTCATTGGTATTACTATCGGCCTACCAAGTGCTTTGTGTCCAACACATATAATAATGCGCGTTGACTTTGGATCATTGGCTGCGGGCGATAACACATTTATCTGACATCATCACAACATACGATAAATCCTCTCAAATGACGTCGCGTGCCACGCAAAACCTGTCGATAGCGATGAGCGGGGGGTCAAACAGCGTGTTACATTTTCTGAAAGAGATCAAATTCTCTCGAGTGTGGTATATCTAAAAAAATCGTTGGTAGTTGTCGAGAGGTACACAGATAGGTTAAATTGTAGTCACTTTAAGGAAGCTTACGATTGCAACAGATGTATTGCCATTACACCAAAGTAAATTCACAAGGAAACAAAGTCATAAGCTTCGAAATAGGTTGTTTTGTGAGAACAAATGAAGATAATTGGTGAGAATTATATTAATACAATATTTCACATGCATCTTAATGATTAAGACAAAGATTTGAGTAAAATTAACTTGAAAAGTTGGCATATTATTCACATAGAAAAGTAAATATTTGGTATTATTCAATAATCAATTAATTGAATGGAATACTTTTTACTTGTTTCTAAACATTAAAAGTACTCTGAAGTTGGTCGCCGGGCTTAGATTAGTCATAACCATATACCTAATTGAAGAAGTCTTCGGAATCAGACCCAGAGGACGGTATACAAAGGTTATCTATAAGGTTATGTATTATAACACAAATATCATTTCTAGGCTTTATAGAAATTCAACATCAACAATTGTTTAATTGATCCGAGCTCAGCGATTAAAAATAGTATATTTTATATATAAAGTATTTCTGATTCATTTTACTTGTCTAACTAACTAACTAACCAACCATCACGCCGTCTCCCCGAAGGGGTAGGCAGAAAGAATGGACTGCTACACTTTTCTTTCCTGACATATTTCTCTCGCTTCCTCAACATTCATACATCGTGTCTTGCACGCGCGTCGATTTCTCTGACTCCTCACATGGCCGACATTCAATATTTGATTTATTTGACCGTGCCACGTTTTCCTCGGTCGGTCTATTTCTGGTTCCATTTACATCATTAACATATACTTTTTTTACCATTCTTTCTTCATTCATTCTTTCTATATGTCCAAACCATCTTAATGATCATTTCATTATTTTGTTCATGACACCATCATTCGCACCGCATTCACTTTTTATATTTTTTTCATTCGACACTCTATCATACACAGAGTATCCACACATTCGTCTAAGAGATCTCATTTCTACTGCATTTATTTTACTTGTCACGATAACAATATTGAAAAACACACATTGTGTGAGTGGTTTGTGTAATTTTTTTATTCGAACATTGATTGATGGAATAATTAATACGTTTCTCTTCGTTATCTAAGTATCTATGCATCAGAGATTTTTTAGCTATCGATATGTCCATACTATTTCCTACGTTTACGAGTATATATATCCTTTATGCGGTAAGACTCTTCGGTGTATTTAATATATCTGAGATTGTATTGTGAATGACAGATTGAGATGATGTGAATTGCAATACATTGGACATGTTACCATTAATAGATAACACATTACACGTACCCAATAACGGAACGTAGCGAATGGGCGTCATTCGTGTCACGTAATCTCAATAATGGTTTATAATGGTTCAATTGAAAATCACCAATTTCGTAATTTACATAAGCCCGAGTGAGTCGGCTTTTCAAACGATTACAAAAAACAACTTTGGCAATCATAATAGCGCTAGAAATAAAAACTATGAATTGATATCACTGTCAAAATTTAATTACAGACCAAGGCGTAGAGAATAAAATTTCCAACACACTATTCAATTGCCCTAAGTAGTGTAAGGTTGAACCTCAATTTAAATGTTTATTTTTATATAATATATTCTAGTACGTTCCAGTAGTTGTTTAATCGATAATATATATGTGCACGTGTATGAGAGAGATGAAAGGGTTGGATGCAGGTGCCAAAATGAGCGAAGTGTCAGTAAGCTGCATGTTGTATGCGGACGACGCTGTGCTACATGCATACAGCGTATACTTCTAATCCCGGTGTGTAGTTTGTATAAGATATGCATGCCACATGATATAACGATAAATGTGGATAAGTCCAAAGTTATGATTTTCGAAAATCCAAAGAGCATGAAAGTCTGCATCAGCGTAAATGATCTGATTCTGTAATAAGTGAATTTGTAATAAATAAAATATGAAACCTAATGTTCTAAAGTTGTCGAAAAAATTTACGAAAATTATAATGTTTTTTTTAAAGCCCCCATTTTTGGTACATACTTTTTGAATCCACACAGATCACACAGGTCAGACTGAATAGACTGAGATGGGTCGGTCACGTGCAGAGGATGCCGTCATCGCGAACCCCAAAAAGATTGCTGGAGTGGCAACCAGGTGGTAGAAAACCAATTAGATGACCAAGGCTGCGATGAGAGGATGAAGTTGGGAGAGATGGGGCAAGATTGTTACGAGTGTCAGATTGGAGGGTCGAAGCGGAGGGCAGAAGGAGTTGGAGGCTAATAATACTGGAGGCTAAGGCTCGATATGGGCTGTAGGGCCATCGAAGAAGAAGAAGAAGAAGAAGAAGAAGAAGAAGACTTTTTGAATCATTTGAAAAGTTTGTCTGTAATCTATAAATACATTTATGTATTATATTATATATTTTTAGATAAATAGAAAATGCAGTACAAGTGCAGCAGCTTTCGGTGTCACGCAAAAGACGCCCGTAGAAATACCCTACAATACCGCCATTTTGTTTTATAAAAATCTTTAGCCATTGCTGTTCTATTAAAACATGTATTATTAACATACTATAAATGTCCAGAATGCAATTACCGGGAAGCCATAAGAAAGTATGTATATGGGGTTGACGGGGGCAGGATTCACAAACAATTTCATGTAGAGTCTATTGTGCACCATTAACTTCCAACCCGACGATACATTTCTATCGGAAACCATTGCACTCAATACAGCGTTGTACTTTCTTCTTGTTAATAGATTTCAAACATAGAACATAACATAAAATCATTATGTGAACAGACGCGATACCGTGTTTGCAATTCAGAAGGGGGAAATCATTTAGATACATAGCGATTTTTTTTAATAATTCCAAATCGATCTTTTTAAAAATGTTTTAAACTCAAAACATATTTTTCTGATAGTGACCGCGTGGTGAAAGCTCAATATAAATTATACAGAACCACGTTAAAAACTTATCTTTTTCTTCTATAATAACCTTTTTAACTGTATTTTTTTAAGAGTAAAAATGCTACATTCTATTTATTTACTAAAATCACCTAAAAAATAGCCAACCAGCATAATTATAATATACGAGTACTTTCGTATGAAGAATGTGTGATGTGGTAGTATTAAATATATGTAATTCATAACACTTTCTTCTGTTTTGTGAAACCAACCAGGTTTGCTCCCGCCGAAGCTTCTTTAGAGTTACAAAAACAAACTGCTTAGTTCACGCATTGTTGTTAAAAGTTTGTCCGTATCAAATCAAATCAAATCAGTTTAATTCTGAAAACATATTACGAACAAAATAAAGGTTCATCTATTGAGAATAAGTAATATTTATTATAAAATTTTCCGGAAACCGAAAAGAGCCATGGAAAGAGCCATGTTAGGAATATGTCTAAGAGACAGAGTTAGAAACGATACGGTGAGAGAAAAAACAAAGGTCACTGACATCATCCCCCGGGTGGCGACTCTACGTGTTCGACCTTCGGTGACAAGATACTCTTAAAAGTCCAGAGTATTTGTCTTCTGAACGTATTATATTTTCACTGATAAAACAGACGTCGATTTTCGAGGAGATCATGTTCAGTAGACTGATTGCTCTTCCCTTTGGCATTACCAAACTCTCACGACAAATATCAGGATTCGATATTGAATTTAAAACAAACAAAATTTTGAACTTAAACATTTGCGACGTCTGTGTTATTAAACACTATTGTTGCGAATTCCTTGGACCGATATTGTTAGGGATGTGAATGTTTCCCCAGAGAGCCAGAGCTTATAAATACTTGTTGACCAACATTAATGCCTGTAAGTTGTCATATTTGGGTCATGTGTTTAGAGGAGAAAAGTACGAAATAATGTACTTTATCATTAAGGATAAAATAGAGGGTCGACGAGGATTCGGAAAGAGGTGAACCTCCTGGTTCAGCAACATATGAGACTGGATTGGTATAAAAAAGTCGAGGAACCGTTACCAGGGAAAAATATGCCTATTCTCAAGTGATGATCAAGAAAAGAATATAATTACTTAATGCATTGATAAATGTTACATTTCAAATACGAATTAGCGAATATTTTTTGTCATACAAATATAACCTTAGTTAAATAATGTGTTTAAATGTACTTGCTATATTCTTGTGAAAGACTGATTTATTTTTAAGAAACTCCCTTTTTTAAATAAATATTGAATATTTCTTATATATTCGCCATACTTTGTGTTGTAGATGCTTTATTTCTCTTTTTCTTTTTTATTTACTTTATAAATAAAACACTTACATTAATTTTTTTTTAATTACATGGACATGTTTCGGATAACTAGTCCATCTTCAGTTCATATTTAAATATTATAACGTTTCAAAATAAATCTTTATAACATCTGTCAGATCATGAATACAATTTTATAATATTTTAAATATGCATCTTTATAATGTATATCACTGAAGAAGGACTAGTTGTCCTAAATATGTCTACGTAATTTTTTTTGTAAGTGTTGTAGGAAGTAAATACGAAGTATATAAAAAAGAAAAAGAGGAATAAATATTTATCATATCAATCTTTTGATTTATTTAAGCAGCAGTAAGCCAGAATATCGTCGAAGAGATGGAGGGATGACTGGACGTCATCATCCCAAGACAGCTCACTGTCACAAACAGGTCATATGACCTAGAACAAGAGGAAGAAGAAGAATAATAAATTATTTGAATGTAAGTGGTAAATAATTATTATCTTTATTTAAATATGCTCGTGTGTATAGAAAAGTAATTTACGTACAAGCATAAATACTCGTATATTTGTGTATATATGTGTAATACATGTATACATATGAATACGTCGAAAAACTTCGTTTTATTTTTCTTATCAACTAGAAAAAAAAAACGATTAAAATTCGAGAAGTTAACTAATATCTCGTAATATGTCACAAAAATATGCCCATGGAACCACGAAACCCCTTTACGCTTAATAGCAGATATTAGAAAAGTTTTGGTAGTAAATTTTACGAATCTAGGGCTTAATCTAAAGCTTTTTAGAATAGAGTTAATTTGCGGAATTCCAATACACGTAAATAAAAAAACGTTTTAAATATCATCCGTTTAATTCGAATATTTGTTAGTTACATAATATGTTTAACCGTTTAAACATAATAAAAAAACTTCGTTATAAATATCAATATTGATTATAATTTCTCGCAGCAGCCGTTTCGCTAATCGATGCTAGCATCAGAAAGACTTAGTGAATATACAAAATTATTAGGAGGGGAAGAAAATACACATATTGTAAACAATTATAATAAAAAATAGGAAAAAATAATATTTAGGTTCAACAGACACAGAAATTCAATATTGATGAGTCAACAAAATTAGGAGAAATAAACAGTACTCGTATATTAGTTACAGTTATATATTGTTATTATATACTGTTTAATTCTCCTAATTTTGTTGTCTCGTCAAGATTGAATTTCTAGGACTGCTGAATCTAATTATTGTTTTTTCTCATATTTTGTTATAATTGTTTACAATATTGTGTGTAGTTTCTTTCCCTCACAATAATTTTGTATATAAACAAAGTCTTTCTGTTGTATCTTTTAGTTGATTGTAAGACCTGACGATGCTAACAACGGTTAGCGAAACAGCTCTTGCTAGAAAATATAATAAATTATGGTATTATATTGTATTTATAACAAAGTTTTTTTATATGTTTAAACAGTTAATAATGTTGTAATATCAAAGAGTTTCCGCCAAAATAACGGATTATCTATATATGTATAAGTATTATAAAACTATTATATAACAAATGAAGACACAATAGAAACATAGACTGAAAAATCATGTTTTAGAAGTTTTATTACATTTTATGAAAGTAAAGTGTTTCGCCTTGCTAGGATATTACCAAACACGAAAAATGAGAAAAGAAGTAGTTCGATCAATTTAAAAAATATATTTTATGAAGACATGAATGTAGTTCATGTATTGTTGATATTATATAAAAGTAAATTTTTAAGATTACTATGAAATAAAATATAATTGATACGAATGAATAATCAATTAACTATTTTATATGAAATGAAGTAAACGAAATAAAGCAATAAATACTCTGTATTATATATTATTTAGGCAAGTCTAAAACTCTGACGTCAACCTCTTATTCAAGAGTACTATCGTACGCCGGGTCAGAATATTTGTTCTCTTTTTTGGGGCATGCCTAGGGGATCGTGCCTACTCTCACGATTACGGATTTAACCAGAAATATTATCCCAAACTATTTACTTTATAAGATTATTTTCTTAAATGATATTCATAAATAACGGCACCATAATGGTTTCTACTTTGTATAAAATAATATATTTAGATTTTTTTACTAACGAAGTGATTAAACAAATAATATACAGTAACCCAGACGATAGCACGGAACTGCTGAAGCCGATCAGAAATAAAATAGAATAGAATAAAACTAAATAAAAAAATCAGGTATAATAGAAAATGACAAACTTCCAAGAGTGAATAAAAAATGGAACACTTTCATGAAATATAATAATGGAAAATTAGTAAATCTTTTACGCATTGCAAAGTTACAGTGAATTTTTTAAGTTTAAAAATGTATTTATTAATTTTATAATGTTTTATCTAGACATGTTTCAAATGATTACTTTTCAGTTGATGAAGTTACACACCCTTAGAAACATGTCGAGATAAGTTGACACAAATAAATTGAATACGTTTTAGAAAAAAATGTTTGGATTAATTTCAGTTCCAAGCATTATAATTCTACTTCTTCTTCTTTGTGTAGGCCATGTAGCCTGTTTCTTTAAAAGAATTGGCCTTCTGCGAGGTCGACTCCCAGCTGTCGATCCATCTTTTTGCTGGTCTGCTTGGGGTCTTCTACATTGGGGTTGGCCGTGTAACACTATGAGGGGGAGTCAGGATGGATCCATTCTCCTCACGTGTGTATACCAGTATCTTTTCCTTTGCCTTGCCTTCCCCACCTAACGACATCCTCGACCTTGCAAATCTCCATTATCCGTGAATTCCTTATTCTCTCAGGAGTGTCTTAATAACTCGATCTACTTCTATGTTAGCCAAAACTTTATGTTGTAGATGTTTAATGTTTATTTTTTATATACCTTGTAAACAATTCTCACATTTATTAAAAAATACAATAAAAATAAAATATCAAACATGTTTCGGACTAACCAGCCCTTTATCAGTGATATTATATATTAGGTGTATAACTTTGCTTCCGCCGTTTTTTTCCGAAATTCGAGGCTTTATCGTAAAAAACTGGTTATACATTTATGATTCAAAGTATTGTCCATCGCTGGCCACTACTTTCTCCCATCTTTCGGGCAGCATACGAATCCCGCGTTGAAAAAACTGGTCATCTTTTGAAGCGATCCACGAATCGATCCAATTTTTTACTTCTTCATAAGACCGGAAGTGCTGGTCAGCTAGGCCGTGTGCCATTGATCGAAACAAGTGATAGTCCGAGGGAGCAACGTCTGGAGAATACGGCGGGTGGGGTAGGACTTCCCATTTCAAAGTTTCCAAGTATGTCTTGACCACTTTCGCAACATGGGGTCGAGCATTGTCATGCTGTAAAATCACTTTATCATGTCTCTCGTTGTATTGCGGCCGTTTGTCTTTCAATGCTCGGCTCAAACGCATTAATTGCGTTCGATAACGATCGCCTGTGATTGTTTCAGTCGGTTTTAACAACTCATAATACACTACGCCGAGCTGGTCCCACCAAATACTGAGCATAACCTTGGAACCGTGAATATTCGGTTTGGCCGTCGACGTGGAAGCATGGCCGGGATATCCCCATGATTTTCTGCGCTTGGGATTATCGTAATGAACCCATTTCTCGTCCCCAGTCACAATGCGATGCAGAAATCCCTTCCGTCTTTGCCTTGCAAGCAGCTGTTCACAAACACACAAACGCCGTTCAACATCTCTCGGCTTCAACTCGTACGGTACCCAATTTCCTTGTTTCTGAATCATTCCAATGACTTTCAGGCGTTTTGAAATGACTGGTTGCGTCACTCCCAATGATTCTGCCAATTCTTGTTGCGTTTGACACGAGTCTTGATCAAGTAATGCCTCCAATTCTGCATCTTCGAAAACCTTCTCTTTTCCACCGCCATGCTGGTTGAAACCACTCTCGGCACGTTCTTTCACTAATAGCGGCCTCACCATAGGTATTTGAGAGCATTCTATGAGCCTCAGCCGCAGATTTCTTCATATTAAAGCATAAAATTAAAACTTCCCGCAAATGACGAGAATTTGGCTCGTAAGCTGACATGTTTAATCGGGAATAACTTTATGATGCAGACACAAATCGACTAATATTTCGATGGCGTTATGTTTACAAATACTTAAACTTATTGTATGACATCTATGATCTATTTATTCCAACTACCACTTACCGCTACTTCCATCTATTGCAAAACGGCGGAAGCAAAGTTATACACCTAAATATTTAAAATATTATAAAATTGTTTACAAATATGGTCAGTTTTGACAGATGTTAAAATGGTTTGTTTTGGAACGTTTATGCTTTTGTTATAACAAATATTTTGAAAAAATTTAAAATTTAAATTTATTATCAACGTTCCAAAATAAATCATTATAATATCTGTCAAAACTGACTATATTTTTAAACAATTTTAAATAATTATTTAATATCACTGATGAAGGGCTGGTTAGTCCGAAACATGTTTGATATTTTATTTTTATTTTGTTTTTTTAATAAATGTGAGTGTTGTTCACAAAGTATAAAAACCCCATTAAATTGATTTTTTGAAAAAGGAGAATTAACATTTTTTGGTTTGGTTTATAGTTTTTCAATATTGCTTAAGTAATTGCGTACTTAGAGTACAATGTTTTATTTATATCGAGTTAGGAAATTAATAATTGAGGCCTGTTTACAAAATCTGTTTCGAAATATTTACAATATCACCAACTGAGTAATTTGTTATAGTCATTGAGTTTTCAATATAAAATCTTTTCGATCAGATTATCAGTATTCGACTAGTTGATAAAGTTTCCCGCCATCAAGACAAATTGTTTTAACTCGCAAATCGAATAGAGTTAGGATGAAAGTAATTTCAGTGGATTAATCTCATCTCTATGGAAATTTATCAATTCTGTTATCGTTACATCAGAGTAATGATTGATTATACAGGCATCGATAAAGTTTATGAGTTGATATTTTGAAGCTACGCACTTGTATTCTCAAAGAGTTTCGTGTTGGAGTCTGACCATCGATAATTGACTAATATTATTGGACGATACAGTTGTTCATAATAATGTTTTAAATCAATCAATGAGTACATTTTTATTTTGAAAAGGATGAGTTAGTTAGTTTTATAGAAGCTTGATTTGTTTTGTCTTTCTGGGGCATTTGATAATATCCCAGCTACATTTGATAGTTCTCTACCAATGCGAAATAAGTCACTCATATAAAATAATTTAAGAAGTATATTTACAGTACAAGAAACATACATAAATTAATTATATGTCCTAAATCATATATTATATACAGGTATCTATGTAACACATTCAAATGAGTTTTTATTTCACTCTCATTTCACTCATAAAGGTCTTAAATTTATGCATTAGGCGACGTATTGTGGACTCTGCAGGACGGCCATGAATGTCACGAATTCTCGAACAGAGCACTGATTTTGATAATAAATTTTAACAATTTCAACACGTTTTTGACGCGTGTAGCATTCCATGGTAAAACGGCAAGACTAAATAAGTATTATTTTCAAATTTGACAGCTATCGCTTTACCAAAATGGCCGCTATATGCTGTCAAAGTTCCCTCCCTCAAAGTCCCTTTTGAAAAACCCTTTGACTACTAGAATTCACCACCTGCAGCAAAACCACGGCTGCCATTTGGCCAAAATTATATTTCATACTTAATGTCATTGAATAAACTTAAAAAAAAAAATGTGGCAATATTACTTTAAAATGTTGTTTTATTTTATTTCAAAGTTCGAGTGCTCTTAATGATAAACCCTATACTTCTTGAGATCTTGGGAATGTCTCGTATTATCCTTTCCGACTCAAATATGGTTGCAGACTCCAACTTCAATGTATTGTGATCACAATTGCCTTGAAGATGGATATGGATGGTATGTTGGTATACCCAAGATTCCAAGAAATATAATTCTGGTTACCATGTTTTAGTTAAAATTATAAACAACTACATGTATTAGGGCTTATTATAGCAATAATATGTTTAAAATAGTGAAAGTGAAGAAGAACTGCAAGAGGCCTTAACAACTAAGCAAAGAATTCTTCAATATAACTACATCATGTAGATAAATAAAGACAAAACAAAGCTGCTGACTGTAGGCCGAACGCAACATCAGATGAGAGTAGTGATGTCAGGAGTTCCATTAAAGAACACCAAAGAGTTTGTCTACCTCGGGAGCAAAATAACATTGGACGGTCGGTCTAAGAGCGAGGTCGACAGCCGTTTACATCAGGCTAGGCTTGCATTTAATAAAATGTCGAAAATAATAGAATCAAATAATATAGACCTAAAACTGAGAATACTCCTCACTAAGACCTATGTATGGAGTGTCTTGATGTACGGCTGCGAGACATGGTGCCTATCCGAAAGAGATAAACGGAGACTAGAGGCTTTTGAGATGTGGTCCTATAGAAGACTATTAGGAATTTCCTGGAGAGACCACATCACGAATGAGGAGGTCCTTCTAAGAATCGAAGGAGGAAGGCACCTGCTCAGGACCTTGTCCGAAAAGCGTGCAAGATGGATCGGCCATGTAATACGACAAGAAGGCCTCTTGCATGCCATAATGGAGGGTATGACCGAGGGGACGCCCACGCTGAGAGTACCTGGAGGACCTGTTGGTGGACGCTCATCATATGCAGATTTCAAAAGAGCTGTACAAGACAGGAAAGAATGGATGAGAAGAAATTGCTGCAAACTAATCCCAGGATTGAAACCAGATAATAAAATAATGTTCAAAAATTAATTTTTAATACATATTAGACTTTGTTCCAAATTTAGTTATTCGCCAATTTGTGCTGGATGGTCTCTTGAGGGATTACTTATTTTGTAGGGATCCTCGCAAATACTTCTAAAAATATTCATAGCTTTAACACAATTTTTTTCTAGAATCTAAGACATATTATGTGGGTGAAAAATAAAGTTGCTTTTATTAAATGTTTGGATGTTTGTTAATACATAGAAGCTCTTTATTTTGTTTTAAGAAAATCTCATATTTTTACAACAGATTAAATGGAATAAAAATATAAAAGCTCTTAGAGACGTCTGAAAATAAATATGCTTTTAAAAGGCTACTTTGATTTAAGTCTAAATGTTTCACCAGATTTAAAGAAAGTAAAAAAAAATCTAAAAATATCTTTACAACTGATTTACATAATATTACAAAAATTATCACGAAGTTGGTTATTATTTTTCACAGATAACGAAATGACAATAATCATAGATAACTTATTGGAAGAGTTTTAAAGTACACTTCAAATGAAAACCATTATAGTTCATTAATTGTATTTCGTATTCTTAACATATTCTAATAATTCTAAAATCGAGCCAATAGTTATAGAAGTATTATAATATGGACTATAAATGTAATAAAGTTTTTATAATACGTAAGTTTTTTCGTTTATATAAAGAATTTTGACAGGTGTAAAAATAAATTTTTCATTTGTTCCATTGACAATTTGAATAATTTCTTCAATATTATTTTTAAGTTCTTACTGGTTTTGGTTTGTTTTAAGTACCTAATTACTGCTAATTTAAAAAAAAAAACGGGAATACGTGGAACATAAATTAAATAGACAATATGTGCACCATCTAAAAAGAACATTTTGTGATAAATAATTTTTATTTTGTTATTTTATTTTATATCATTGTATTTTATATTATTTGTTTAAGATTTTTTTGTGGATGTTGGACGATCGAAGTGTGCGCGAGAGATGCCTATTGGTGGCGATGAGGTTCGCAACCCATCACACCGCGTCTCCCGCGGGGCGAAAGGAGAAGGATGGAGTGCCGCGTCGGTTAAAGTGTGAGAGTCCATTCTTTCTGCCTACCCTTTCGGGGAGACGGCGTGTTGGTTAGTTAGTGAGTAAGCATATAATTAGAGTAATCTAGTTCATCTTCTAGCTAAGTGGTGGTAAGTTTTATAGGAGAGAAGTCATGGAAAATTTAATTTTAATTGTTTAATAAGCTGGCAACTAACGAAAATTGTAAGAACTGGTCGCAAGCGTGAATTGACTACATTAGCCAAGCCAGAGATGTTAATAATACCGTTCATGCGTTGATGCTGGTGAAAATCGACCGGTCTGAAAAGTTTGGGAGCAAAATATATTGAAATTAATTGTTTCTTGAACAAAGATGCAAAACTCCCATATAAAATTATTAATTCGAATGAAAACGTATGTTTTCTATAAGATTTATTGTATTATATTTTATGGGAATGACATTTTTCACCTTGCTAAGGCATTATCAATTTTGATAAAACCATAGCAAGGCGAAACATATCATTCCGATAAATTAAAATGACTTAACTTATAGATAATAATTCGTAATAATAATAAAACATAGGAATATTATAAAGGTGACTGAAGTTCTGAATAAAATTATGAAATAGTCAAATAACTAATAGAAATGTTTTTATAAACAATTCCTTACTGATGGTTGAGGTATTCTTCTTCTCTCTTGTTTTTGTCCTGTCACACCACGGTGGTGCATAGGGCCCCAAGGAACCTTCTCCACCCGACTCTATCGCATGCCTGATGCTTAACATCATCCCGTTGAGGTATTAGTTTTGTAAAACTCCATTATTAATTTTGAATAGTAAACATGATTGTTTAGTGGTAAGGTTGTAAAGGTTGTTTTGTGGTAACCACTAAACAATCGTGTTTACTATTATAAATTAATAAAATTTTCCCCTTTTCTGCATGACATAATTTTTTTTTTTTTAATATGTGACAGACTTTAAATTTAAAATAAATAAGTTAGCATGCTTTAAAGTGGATTGTAAAGTTTTTTTTAGTTTTTCTATGATTCTGAGAACACTTTCAGTTCCATTATCCTCCATTTGTCTACTCGGCCTCGTCTCGAATTATTAACCATAGCCTCCTCCAAGAGATGTAATTAAGTTGAAGCGATTCACTTTCCCGTCACGTAAATATTCCAGCAATTGCCGGGAGATAAAAACCAACCACGCCTCAAATATGTAAAGAATAATTTTATTATAACAGGTAAAAGGAGCCCGTCTAATTGTTATCCGCCGAACAAATTTTTAATTGGACCGTCTTGTTAGAGGAAGGACGGAGGCCGTAAATCTAAATTTTAGACGAGGAGCCGAACCATTGAAACCGAGCAATAAAATTGATTGTGGCAATCAACCTATAAATAATCTATCTTTAATTAAAGATCGTATTATATTATCTTAGAGGGTAAATGGAAAAATGGGCGAGGAATAAATATTTACGTAAGTATAAAATATTCAAGATTGAACTAAGGCTCCTTTTGTAGAAGAAAGATAAATATAGATAAGATTATACGAGTTATATATACAAAAATATGCTCATAAGCATAAGGACTTGGGTCTTCTGTCTTACAGAGGTTCAGCTCTGTTGGAATGTGTAGTTTTTTTATGCGGGGGCTAAATGTGTGGCTCGGGGTGCTCCTCTGAGGGCGAACGAAGGAGTCTATGCTAAAGTTCTATCTATTCTCGGTCAGATAAAGAATACTAGTTTTATTGAAAAAATCGACTTGTAAAGATGTACGTACCCGGAAAAGGCGAGTATGCTGGTATATAAGAGTGTAGAGATTATAAAAATGGTTTTGCATTTTCGATGATATTATAAATGAATAATAAATCCCGGTTGAGAGGGCTGCTCCGTTCCAGCCTCCCCGTATATAATAAAAACTATTGGTGCATATGCGTTAAAAACTTGGATATTGTTTAATCAAGATAAAAGTAATAAAATTTAACATTGTCTTAGCAAAGCGAAATACGCAATTCCCTAAAAAATTAACTAAGACTCCTTGAAAAGAGACATTTTCATTCGTATTAATTAAGTTAAAAGTGTTAAGATAGCGTCATATGGAAAATATGATAGGACGCTGATTTGATTCAGGGGGCAATACAAGTGCCTCCACATGTGGTGTTACTAATATAAAACACTTGACGTCTCTGGAAAGACACACGGTTGTCCAAACCTTCCAGCACAATGGAAAGATATAGGTGAGAATGGGCTATTTTAAATAGAAATCGTATTACAGGGGTGGTTTTTTTTGTTCCCAACAGATATCTTAGATAGAGCCAGTATATCTTAAATTATTATATCTGCTAGCCGCAAGAACCAACCCGGTTCCGGTGATGCTGGTGGGAAGACGAGCAGATGAGCCATCAGTCTACTGAACGTGATCACCTCGAAGATCGAGGTCTATTTTTATAAAGTGAAATTACGTTCAGAAGACAAGCAAAAGTTCTTAAGTTCTTAAACTCGAAGCAACTTTCATGCGTTCCTGGTATTTAACGTGTTCTCAATCAGATATTTTATACTATAAATATGTTTGTGGTATTTTTGAAGATAATAAACTGATTTAAGTTGATAAGTCTAGCTTGCTATCGACAAGAATAACGCTGAAATTGTGCTTGTTGGATTGATTATAATTTTTTTTACTTTGAAGAATTACTTCGAATGCGCATTAATCATAAATAATTCAATTACCTATTAGGGTTACAAAAAACTTAGGCACTTGTCAACATTTCAAGGATTTTCGCCAAACAAAGTGTAAACGGTCCAAAAAACAATATAAAATCATATGTAAAAAATAAGTTAGCGCAATTAGGAATTGAAAAAAAAAAATGTTGTCGTTTCCTCCAAAAAAGTTTAGAACTTATTGTTTTTAAGTAAAAGAGCTTTACAACTTACACATAATTATAACTTTGATGGTTCATTATGACAATGTAAATACAAGATTTTCAAAACTAAAGTTATCTATCTCAGACTCGGTATGGTGAAGCATGATTACACTAATGTAATATTGTATAAAGCTAGTTCTATTTCGGCGTGTTCCCGACCAGCTTAAAGTTTAATCTCAAAACTTGTACTAGCGCAGCGCTGAGGTAATCTTAAAATGAGAATGCAGGACTTAACGTACGAAATTGCCTGAACGATCCTATCGCGACGAAAGGTTAAACAGGCACCTGAGCTCTGCATATAATTTAGTTTTACATAGAACTTTGCAGTTCTTGGGTCTACAATAAATTAATTTTATGTTTGACTGTGTTAGATTGTCAAGTAAACAGAGCGTTGAATTTGTATTAACGAGTTAAAAAGTGAAAAATTCAATTCTTTATTTACGAGTATTATACTTAAACATAATATACTTACTAACTGTCTTAACAAGATAAGTTTAGTGAATCAAAATATTTTTTATACGTTCGCATGAAGCACTTCATTTATTGTGTGGCAATATTAAAAATAATATTAACACACTTTTACTAGTTTTTACACCATTTTTTTTTTGTTAAAATCAACCGGTTTCGCTCCCGCTGAAGGTTCGTCAGGGTTACAAAAGACAAACCCCCGATGAAGCTACGGCGGGAGCAAAACCGATTGGTTTTCACAAAAAATGTATAAACTAGTAAAAGTGTGTTAATATTATTTAAAAAATATTTTTTGATCAAATAATTAATGTTTTTATTTGAAATTTCTTGGTAGAAGTTCATTTTAAATAATGGAAACAAAAAAATATTGATTCAAATTTTTCTTTATTATTATGTACCTACTCGTATTTAGTGTGCTTCCACTTTATTTATGTTCGACCGGTTTCGGCAGCTTGCTGCCATTTTCTGATAAAGCAGGAAGCTGCCGAAACCGGTCGAACATAAACACAAGTGGAAGAAAACTAAATACATAATAATAAAGAAATTTTGTATCAATTATTTTTTGTTCATTCAAACAAATCAATATAATTCTTACGAGTTTTTTTTTTGACACATTTCACAAACATGCTTTGGACCATATAATTCCTTGCTAAGTGTACGAATTTCGATCTATACTATTTTATTTTAAATATTAAACAATTCAAAAAATTGTAGGTATTGATTGTGAAAAGTAAAAAAGGTTAAAATAAGAATATATAACATTAGCGATTAGGTAAGATTTGCAATATGGAAGATGTCGTGCGATAGGGAAGACTGAGAAGACGCTACTGGAGAGATCATGTGGAAAGAGCATGTTCTGAAAGAGTGATAAATATAGCCGCAAATAAAGTACTAACAGGAAAACGACCTACATCAATACCACCCAAAGATGGCGAGACAGTTGGACATGTATGTACATCCCTGTGATATGTTTGTTTGTCCCTGACAATTATCTGCGACAAAGGCAACATAGATTATTTCACCTGCCACTGTGTAGAACCAATTTACCTAAAGTTATGCCCGTGGGCAGGGCAATAATCCTTCTAAACCGCATCTCTTCGGATGTGGACATCTTCCACGATAGTGGAAGATTTCCACATCCGAAGATGATGTCACATCTCAGAAAACATCTAGATGTCACATCTCCCTCAGAAAACATCTATCTCTTAAATAATGTGTTGTTCTTCTTATTGTTTCTAATTATTTATTTGGTCTTTATTTTTTAATTATCCCGTGTTTTTTGTGTTTTTGTCTATTTTTAAATTTCTTTATTGTATTTACTGCTTAAAATAGTTTTTTTTTACCTACCTGTATAGTCATAAGCGCTTTGGTTATATATATACTGTAATGTTTATGATTTAAAAATAAATTGAATTGAATTGAATTGAATCCCAGGAACAGGCTCCGAAAAATAAAATAAGAAGAAGAAGAGAACATTAGTGATGATGAATATAGAAGAAACTTCATTTCAATATTTCTGAAGTACCAGAATCAAATTACTGATAATTAGATATTTAAACTAACTAACTAACTAACCATCACGCCGTCTCCCCGAAGGGGTAGGCAGAAAGAATGGACTGCCACACTTTTTTTTCCTGACATATTTCTCTCGATTCCTCAACATTCATACATCGTGTCATGCACGCGCGTCGATTTCTCTGACTCCTCACATGGCCGACATTCAATATTTGATTTATTTGATCGTGGCACGTTTTCCTCGGTCTTCCTCGATTTCTGGTTCCATTTACATCATTAACATATAATTTTTTTACCTATCTTTCTTCATTCATTCTTTCCATATGTCCAAACCACCTTTATGATCCTTTTATTATTTTGTTCATGACACCATCATTCGCACCGCATTCACTTCTTATATTTTCATTCGACACTCTATCATACACAGAGTATCCACACATTCGTCTAAGAGATCTCATTTCTACTGCATTTATTCTACTTTCATCCTTCTTTTGCCAGTTCCATGCTTCGCTTCCATACATAAGGGTCGGTAGAAGAATCCCTATTATATTAGATATTTATCTGTTCCTAAATATTAAACAAACCACCACACTTACCTACTTTTACACCTGGTATTCTATGTTTCTTCAACAGTATTGTCTACGGCAAATGACCCGTATGATTATTGATCCAATATTATTTCTAGATTTGTTGCGATACACGGAAATTCCTTAATGTAAACGAAAGGGTGGCGGCTGAATAGTAGGACAAACCCTGTGTCCATATTGATTCAGGAACGTTTAACTTTAGATTCAACTGGAAATGTTTTATTTGTAAAAAGGTATCGGTTGAATTATTGGGGTTCGTCGACAAGAATAAAACATAGGTTTATAATGCAATTTGCTTCTATCTTTGGTTCGAAAAAATAACCGTGTTAATATTTATGAAGATGATCAACACGATGGAAAATATAATTTTTACTTGAAAATTAAATATTTTTCTCAAAAGATATTAAAAAACATGTTTACAGTTTAAGGCATCTACGAGTATTTGAATACAGGTAAAATACCAGGGACGCACGAGAGATGGTTCGACTTTGTAAAGTCAAGAGTATTTGTAAACGTATTTTCTTTAGATTTTTTTTTTGTATACAAATACTTGTAGACAAATACTGGATTTTAACCCATTGCGGGTAAATCATTTATTAAGGATTAATTGTATCTCAATAGAGACGAAGATATAAATTATTTGGAAACAGAATATGGTAGTCGAGGCGTATATAATGGCTGCCTATTACATGTCATGTTATTTTATGTATATTTTCTGGAAATAACATGTTTGATAAAATATATAGAGAGAAAAACATGTATATTATATATTATCTTAATAGATGGCGCTAGTGTAGATGGACCTACCAACAGTGAAGTTATTAAAAAATATTAATATTTATACAAGTTCCAAAAATTTGTCAGACGTGGTGTCGTAAAAAGAGCAGAATGGTGAATGTTGTCAAACATAAAGTGATCGCTTAACCCAAACAATGACAGGTAATAAGTCCTGTAAACGCCTCGACTGCCATATTGTGTTTCCAAAATATTTTCTTTAATATGAAAGTCACGAAAATAAAGAAATAATAATAAAAATTTCTTTATGGTACATACTATATACATTTGGTTTAAGTCTTGTGAGAAGAAGATGGCAGCTAACTGCGGAAACCGGTCGAAGCCATAAACTTAAGTGGAATCAAACTGAATATATGGTATAAAGTTTTTTTTTGCATTATTTACAATGATTTTCTATCATAAAATTCAAATAATAATATTTATATAAAAGTCGTTGATCTCCGAGAAAATCGTTTTCAGCTGATTGATTGCTTTTTACGGCACGTTGGTTCTGGAGTTTGTTAATTATCCGCCATACAAATATCAATGTTTGGTCATAAACAAATATACGATTGGTTTAAAATTCGCTGCCGCGCACAATGACATCATTCGTGTTCAAATAATTATTTATACTAGTATAAATATCCGTAATAATGTGAAAATAGTAACTCCTATAACCGACTACATCAAACAACATAGTGAACTTATCCCGACGACAAGAGTCAATATTTTAGACACATTTCGAGAAAAATAAGCATAAAATTTAAAGAAGAAAAAACAGTACTCATTATTTCATAAAAAAATATTACTGAAAACGCTTGTTTTATAGAACTTTGTATATTTTCTGGAAATAACATGTTTGGTAAAATATAGAGATTCCCGTGACATGTAATAGGCAGCTAATCTATCACCATTTTACTGTCACGTGAATTCTACACGTAAGGATACCAAAGACAGTGTGACAATCCCACTGCCATCGCCCGAATTCGAACCCGGGACCTTCGGTGTGGCAGTCGTAGCGCTTGCCACACGGCCATGAAGGTCTTTATTATAACGCAATTTCTTCTTATGAATATATTGAAATGTATTAAATGTAATAAAATGTATCGTACTATAACAACTAACAATATTATAATTATACATACTCATGCAAACATCTTATAACCTTTATAATATTATATGTAATTTATACGGGCAAGGTTTATTACTTAATAACTCGTACTTTGTTTATTACGATGTTATTTGTTTTGAAACAACAAATTATTTTCCTTATTATTTTATCAACAAAGTGAATGGTGCACTTAAAGTTGTCATCGCAAACAAAAACCTATCAAAAAAAGCTAGAATGGCAGTGCACAATGGTGTTCTTCTACCGACCCTTATGTATGGAAGCGAAGCATGGAACTGGCAAAAGAAGGATGAAAGTAGAATAAATGCAGTAGAAATGAGATCTCTTAGATGAATGTGTGGATACTCTGTGTATGATAGAGTGTCGAATGAAAATATAAGAAGTGAATGCGGTGCGAATGATGGTGTCATGAACAAAATAATGAAAGGATCATTAAGATGGTTTGGACATATGGAAAGAATGAATGAAGAAAGAATGGTAAAAAAATTATATGTTAATGATGTAAATGGAACCAGAAATAGAGGAAGACCGAGGAAAACGTGGCACGATCAAATAAATCAAATATTGAATGTCGGCCATGTGAGGAGTCAGAGAAATCGACGCGCGTGCATGACACGATGTATGAATGTTGAGGAAGCGAGAGAAATATGTCAGGAAAGAAAAGTGTGGCAGTCCATTCTTTCTGCCTACCCCTTCGGGGAGACGGCGTGATGGTTAGTTAGTTAATTATTCACCTTTGAATTATTTATAAACATGGTCTTAATAACTAACTAACTCACTAACTAACCATCACGCCGTTTCCGCGAATGCAGAGAGGATGGATCACCACACTGTTCTATCCTGACATAACTCTCACGCCTCTTTTACATTCACAATCGTCGATTGTTCCTACTTCGAACATGGCCGCCATTAAGTAAATGATTAATTTGGTCATGCCATATCTTCATTGGCCTTCCTCGACTGCATTTTCCATTCACACTACTTGTATATATCTTTTTTAACATTCTTTCCACATCCATTCGTTCTATTTGTCCAAGTCATCTTAGTGACACAGTCCACATCCATTCGTTCTATTTGTCTAAGTCATCTTAGTGACCCATTCTTAGTTTTATTTATCGCGCAATTATCCACCTCACATCCTTTTGTTACTTTATTCTATCATACATTGTTTTTCCTCAAACTCTTCTTATGATCGTTGGACAACGTTGAACAACAAAGGATGATAAATAAATGGTAAAGGCGTACCCAAAAAATCGTTACAATTATTATCATCCACTCGAAACCAAGGCTCTTTTATGAATCCCTGCAAAGTATCCGCTTGACTAATAGCCGGGGGAATTGGAAATTCTCAGGTGATATTGTTTGTAAAATGGCGGACCGTTTGTGGATAAACGATCGCCTTTGAACCGGCAAACTCCCCCTTGGAGCTTGCGACACCTGACATTAAAGACCACTGTGAGTGACACGACGCGTGACGTCACGCAGGAAGTCGGGCGCCATTAGATAAACACAGCGCCGTTTGCGGCGTCCATTTCGCGACAGGCAATACGATCAATCGTGTAAAAAGAAAACGATCAACCCTTCATTCTCGTGGTAGATCTCTGAACGTTACACGCCCATTTTCATGCGTAATCCACGTCTAAAACTAAAACTGAAACATGTTTATATATTCGGGACATGGGAATGTTGGGGTTAGATTTCCTTTGCATACATTCTAAAATTACAAATGTTTCAAGTGTTTCAGATCTCTTATACGAATGTATGGAAAACCTGTGTACGATAGAGTGTCGAATAGAAGTGAATGCGGTGCGAATGATGGTGTTATGAACAAAATAATGATAGGAACATTAGGATGGTTTGGACAAAGGAAAGAATGAATGAAGAAAGAATGGTAAAATGTGCATATGTAAACGATGTTAGTGGAACTAGAAATATAATTAGACCGATAATACGTGAAATGATTAAATATCAAATATTGTATGTCAGCCACGTGGGAGTAGGAGAATTTGACGTGCGTGCATGACACGATGAATGAATGTTGAGAAATAATAGGGAGTCTATTATTTCTGCCTACCCCTTCGAGGAGACGGCGAGATGGTTAGTTAGTTAGTTGGTTCCTATTTTTTCCAAAACTTGTTTTCCAAAACTTCATTTGTTTGAATTAATATTCTAGTTCTATAGCAGTGTAGTAAAGGCTTGGAAATTATATTCAGAAGGAGAGTTAATTTAGTGTTTTATGAATGTGAAGTAAAATTGTAAATTTTCTACTTCGTTGCTTCGCACTTAGGCTAGGCATATATTGTCTGTGTTTATTTGACTACTTGAACGTGTAAACTAATTCAAGTCTAAAAGTTGGAGCCAACTGCCTGCAGGCATGCACCCGGTTCCGTTCTCCTGCGCAAATAATCGCCAACTAAGTACAAACCCAATACACGGTAGGTTAAAATAAACTTAACTTTAAGAAATAAATTTTCACAGTGTCTAAATTATAGTCGACGAAAAAGTATAAGTTTGCCTAAATATTCTTTTCGGAAGAAAAATTTAAACACTATGGTCAGGACCTTTAAGTATCTATGCATAGACCCGGTGGGAGAAGCTAATATGCGGGAAGAAATACAAGCCCAAGTAAACAAGGCAGCTTCAATCTCTGGTGCTCTTAAATCCACAATATAGAAAAACAAAGACATGGCCATTAAAAATAAGATGAGAATCTACAAACCATGCGTAAGACCAATAATAACATATGGCGTCGAAGCAAGGGCAGACACAGTAAGGACCAAACAAGTTTTGAAGACTTCCGAGATGAAGACACTTAGGAGGATAGCAGGCAAGACACTGAGATATCGCGTGAGGAACACCAGAATAAGAGATATGAGGTTGAGGATATTGTAAGATGGAGCAGACAGCGAAAAAGGAACTGGTACGATCAAGTTCAAATAATGGCCATCACCAGACTCCCCTATATTGCACTACATAATCAGCTTCATGGGACTCGTCCTCGTGGAATACCTCCTAAAATATGGAAGAACAGCTGGGAGTCTACCTCAGAGGAGGAGCAACACTGTGGAGAACATACCATATAGGTCAATAGTAAGGAAGAAGAAAAATAAGAATATTTGATCGTGCCACGTTTCTTATGGTCTTCCTTTATTTCTTTCTCCATTCGCATTATTAATATATATTTATTTTTATTTGGTTTTCATAAACACACATTGATAATTGTAATATTAAGTAAGGCGAGACATATCACTTGGTTAAAATTCTTCGTTTTTTCTTATGATTTAATATTTTCGGACCAATTCTGTATTTGTTAGGCTAACTTTTAAAAATGGTTAACTTTTTATTGGTATACTATGTATCTAATATATTACCCGTGCTGGAAGATGTAGATTAACAACTCGTACTCCGATAAACTTGGAAAATGTTGCACAAACTTGCTGATAGCAGGCTTTAGAGCCTAGCGTATAATTACGATTATAAATCACTACCAACCTGAGAATTAGCTTCATATAGATGGTGCCTACCTGCCCGCTACGTGTCATTACCGGACTTGATTCCGTAGCTGATATGTTAGTACAAGACTACTGAGAACATTTTACAATAATAATCCATCACGTGGTATTACATACGAGTATATCAGAAATCGACAAAAGCAAAATCATATTTTAATGAAAAATTTAATAATAATTTTAGGTAACTATGCTTTATTCTTTTACTGTAATCATTATTTCAGTGATAATATCTGTCTCGGAAAATGCATAAGGAGTTCTTATTAAAATATGATAATTGAAACAAACTTTTTTTTTAATTTATAAAAAATATCTATTGATTGAATAAACCTTGTGATATTTCTTATTAAACAGTGTCATAGTGTATGTCTTTGGAAGATAATATCGGTATAACGTATATGTATAATACTATAATTTTTTGTTTGTAAAAATCTTTGAGAAAATAAACAGATTTGATTTGATTTATATACTATATTTTATTATATTTAAGTCACATTTGTTTAATATAAAAATTTCCAGGTGTTTTTTTGCTTTTGCCGAACTGTTTGTATCCGTTTTTATCTCTTCGTAATATTTTAAAGAATGTTTATATGAGTTTATTATTTTTTTAAATTATTATATTTAATTTTTGCTTTGCTGAAATTTCTGTAGATTCAATAATTTTGTTAAGTCAAATATTTCTGACCGGGTGGTGGTCTTGGAGACAAAAAGCTTGGCTCCTGATCCAGGGAACATTTGTTCAAGTCTGAACACGACCAGATTCCTTATTCATAACATGACCTTTTCCTGCTCATAATACAATTGATCTAAATCCTTGGTGTTACTATTTAAATTTTTTTTGTTTTTGAAAGTACAATAGTATATCTAATGGGATTATTATAGTTATTTTTGAAAGTAACTATTCAAATGACCTAATCCGATTAATATTCTGATAAATAAAGGATCATTAAGATGGTTTGGACATATAGAAAGAGCGAATGAAAAAATAATGGTAAAAAATATATATGTTAATGATGTAAATGGAACCAGAAATAGAGGAAGACCAAGGAAAACGTGGCAAGATCAAATATTGAATGTCGGCCGTGTGAGGAGTCAGAGAAATCGACGCGCGTGCATGACACGATGTATGAATGTTAGTTAGTTAAATAAAGAAAATCGAATGGCTATGTCTACTGAACAAAGTTGGATGATCAGAAGACTTTTGACGCTTTACAGGAACAGACGAGGTGCAGTTCACATGTAAATACAACGACGCGATAAACAATTTATGAGACCATTGATTCGAGTGCAAATATAAGGGTTGAAGAAAATCCATGAAAATTCTATATATAATAAAATAATATAGAATGTGAGATATTGTATTTGTATATGAAATGTGTAAATATTTCAATATTTTAAATATATCAAAATGTATATATGTTACTTTTGGTTATTTTCCATTGTATAAGTAATATTTGTTTATTGTGGTACTATTGGCATATCCTGAAAATCAACGTTCGAACTGAACATTTTAGCATTTATTAATAATTGAATTGGTGTTTGAACAATCCGAAGCGAATTGTTAATTAATACAACTAGTAATTGACTCATAAAAAATTGAAGCTTTTAACTCAATTAATATATAAATTATGTATTTCAAAGTGAAGCTTAGAGCTGGCGAAAAAAGGATGAAAGCAGGATAAACGCCGTAGAAATGAGATCACTAAGAAGAATGTGCGGGAAAACGTTGTATGATAGAATACCGAACGATGAAATAAGAAAGACATGTAAGGCAGATTACTGCATCATGGATAAAATTTAAAAAAGGATCCCTGAGATGGCTTGGACATATGGAACGAATGGATGAGAGTAGAATGGTTAAAAAATTGTACACAAGCACCGTGAGCGGAAAAGAAGCCGAGGACGACCAAGGAAAACATGGCATGACCAAATTAATCAATTACTAAAAGGCGGCCACATTCGAAGTCGGAATAATCGACGTGCGTGCATGGAACGATGTATGAATGTAGAGGAACCCGAGAGGTATGCCAGGACAGAGTATTGTGACGATCCATATTCTCCCTCCGGGGAAATGGCGTGATGGTTAGTATACGAGTATATTTCAATTAAAAATCGGACACTCTTTCCCAAAGATAATAATTTAGTTTGGGATGTTCAGCAAATGAAATATTCTGATTCAAAATATGACGGCTTAACGCGAAAATGGTGTTTCTATTAGCTCCCGGCGTTGGTTGATTAAAATCATGGTTGACTTTGAGTTAAATTGTATTTTGTGAATGAGAAATCTCAAGACAAGAAGATAAAAAAATACGCTGACATGATTTCCCCGGGGTGTTGAAGCAACACACGCATGTTTAAGTTTATATTCCTCCAAGTAAACAGCGCCCTGAGAGGGAATTTGTAATAGTTTATGCCTCTGGAGATAACAAATAGATATGCGGCGTTTTAATAAAACCGGCTCAGGTACACCACTCTGTTTAACCTTTTCAGTGTCACAACTAGTTTCCATGTAACAACAAAGTATGTATTTAAAATGTTTATCACTTTGGCGAATTTCAAAAGGTGTCTTTGACTACTCCCTGATTCATCGTATATTAGGGTAATGTTGGCTCAGCTTGTGTGCCTTTTTAAAACCCGTTTAACCGACTTTTCTTAGCCTATTGAGGATTTAAAATGTCTTTTACATATTTGATATTCATTCCGATGGGTTGCTCGTGGAGAAGTTCTACCGTAGGGCAGATGTTATATCCTCAAGCAAATGGAAATTAGAGTGTTTTAAATCTTAACAAAATGGAACATTTAGAAGCGAATACAAAAAAAATACACATTGTTTTAATTGTGTATTGAATTTAAATTTAATTGTGTCTGATGAAGTGAAATAGCAGGATAAACGGACGAATGACAGCATACTTGCTGAGGTTATTATATTACGAGTATTGAGTGACAGTGACAATCGAGCTAGGCTGGCCATGTCATAAGAATTCCTGAGACTAGACTCTCAAAAAAATACTCTAAGCTCGCCCAAGGAAAACTTTCTCATGGAGGTCAAAAGAAATGTTTCAAAGACTTTCTAAAAACGAATCTCCAAAAGATTAATATTGACAGCGAACGGTGGGAAAGTACTGCAGAAGATATACCTACAAGGAGAATAACAATACATTAAGACAAGCCAGACTTCGAAGCACAGCGCAGAGACGAGGCCATCAGGAGATGGTGATGGTTCCACAACCAACGTTTTCGCCTGCTCTCGATGCCCAAAGTATGTGAGTCCAGGATTAGACTTTATAGGCTCAAGAGACCTTACATTCGAGTAGGACAGTCTTCCCCAGATACGAGGGACAGCCGATGATGATGATTTTAAGTTTATTGGATAATCAAACATTCAAAGATTTTCTTGAAAAATGTGTAAAAACTAATTGACCATCACGCCATCTCTCCGAAGGGCTAGGCGTTCGAAGATTTTCTTGAAAAATATGTAAAAACTAATTAATTATCACGCCGTCTCTCCGAAGGGGTAGGCTCAACATTCATAAATCGTGTCATGCACGCAAAGTCGATTTCTCCGACTCCTCGCGTGAAAATAAATCAATGAAAAACGTGCATAAATACAATATATAATTTTTCTATCGGATGTAAAACTTAAAGGAGTGAGGGGGTTGAGTAAAATAGTACTGACAAGAGGTAATTTGAAACACTCGAGGAAAATAATGCAAACTGGTGTGAATACACACAAGTCAGGAATTTGAAATTAAAAATACTACATTCTTTTCAAGAGGTGGCTTGTGTTACAAAGCTTTGTGTTCTATTAAGCAAATTTTGTTAAAGTTGTTGTGAGAGAGAAACTTATTAAAATTTGAATGGTATGAAATAGCAAGCTTAACTCAAAAGCTGACAAACTAGAGCAACTGAGGTAAAAGATTTAAGATATTTTAATATTAAGATCTACATCGTCTTTTAAAACGCGCTTTCACGAAATGAAACTCTTTAAAATTTTGTTACAATACTGAAATATTTTACCTTAATAACAAGTCCATCTTTACACGCCTGTCTCGTATATGATGTACAGGTATGAACAATCGGAAGTTATTATAAAAGCTTCGTAATAAAAACAACATCCATCAAATTTCCCTATTAATTATTAGTTATATCAATGTAAACTTTTGATAGATAATGAATATAAAAAAAAAAAGTTATTTATTAAAAATATTTAGTTAAACTATACTGAGGGTAATGACTTTGACCGGTTTCGGCAGCTCGCTGCCATCTTCTGGTAGAGAGAATAATATATACAAATAAAAAAATCATTTTTCTTTTAACTTTTGATAAATATTATTAGACAATGGTGTGAAACTCTATAATAAATATCGAATATTGTTGAAAACGTCCGTTTTATAGAAGTTTTACTGTATTTTATGGAAGTAACGTGTTTCCTTTTGCGAGGGCATTATCAAATGTGATAAATGTGGCATTTGAAGACAAAACATGTCACTCACGTTAAATATAGTAATGCTTCTAAAAATCTGTAGTTTTCTTTAATATTTGATTTTCTAAATATATTTAAAAGTTCTTCTTTAGCTATATAGGATACAGGACTACTTATGTGATATTATTATGGAAATACGACTCTAAATCAAAGAATTTACCATAAAAGGATTGGAGCTTTACATTTGGAATAGAATAATTTTAACGTACTCTTGAGAAAATAGTAGACAACGATTTTTCAATGGAATAATAGCACGTGAGCTAGTATTAAAGTAAGAGTAGAATAAAGCTTAACACAAATGAAAGAACTTGAGAGCGCGATTAAGAGTTTTAGCAGAGATAGTACGATTAAGAACGCTGAGCATGGGTAATGCCCAAAACAAAGAAATGTGAGCACTGAGCATTTGTGGAGCCCAACTGTTGATAAAGGTAGATTATATCTTCGCATGTTTTTAGAACTTCCTATTCAATTTAAAATTGTATTACGTAAACTAACTGTGAATTTTTGAAATCGCTTAAAAAAATTGGAAATAATACATAAGTTGAAATAAATCGGATTGATTGACGATTGATCGTTTATTTTGTCCGTTTGAATCATTTGGGGAAGGCGGTATTTCTCTCCATGCCGCAGATGCATCAAATATAATATCTTCCAAATCTTCATATTCACCAAGAGTTCCCTATCGGTATAGGTAAGTTACCTTCACGGTCCATTAATCTGATGTAAGTAAAGTAAGTAATGTAAGTATCTAAAAACATGAAGTTTTCCAAAGAAAAGGTAATTTTCAAATAGGGTTAAAAAATATCAAAAGTAGGGTATAGAGTTGTAAATCTTTCAAGGAAAACTCTGTCAGATAATAAAAAAATATAAGGTCATAGTTTGATATAACCTTTTCATATTTATGATCCTTTTCATATCACTACCAGTAGTTATTCTTACCAGGCATAAATTATTACCAGGCCTTCAGAATTTTTATTTTCTATTATCTGTGTAAAAAATTCTTATTGTATTAAATAAGGTTATGTATAATTTTGTCGGAGTAACTTGAAACTCCGACAAAGAATAATAAAATGTTATGTATGGTCTGTTGTACTATATGGCTGCGAAACCTGGACTCTGAAAGTGAATGTAATGAACCGGTTGGAAGCGTTCGAGATGTGGATATACCGCAGAATGCTTCGTATACCGTGGACCGATAGGATCAGTAATGCAAACGTACTGCAGAGAGCCAGAGCCAATAGAGAGCTGTTGTCAAGTGTGAAAATTAGAAAAGTCTCATATTTGGGTCATGTGCTAAGGGGAGAATAATACCACCTCCTTCGACTGATATTAATGGGTTAAGTGGAGGGACGTCCGGGAGTTGGTAGAAGGCAGCTGTCTTGGCTGCAGAACATCAAAGAGTGGACAGGTATAACAAGAGTTCAGAACTTGTTCCAAGTGGCGCAGGATAAATATGCCTTTGCTGTAGTGATCGCCAACGTTGGAGGGACCTGACACGGCACCGAAAGAAGAAGAAAATATATAATTTATATGTTTATGCTGAAGATTACAAATTATAACGTGAAAATTTTACATTTTCAATAAGAATTCAAACATTTTATAACAAATACGAAATATAAAGTAAAACAATAACTAGAGAGGTCGTATTTTATATGATTCCCAAATTACAACTAATATTCATACGCAATGACTGATAACATATAGTCATTTTGGATTACAAACAGGGAAGAGTACGCTGTACCACTGATAAATAATAATTATGTTAATTATTAAGCTAACAAATACCGCAGTGTTGTGACACCTTTGTCATAACACAACCGTATCTATCATGATTTGGAATCAGTAGAGACACTCAATAAAAACGTTTCTGTATAAAAGTCCTACCAACAGTATTGCTAGAGGTGATATTGAACTAAATAACTAACTAATCATCACCCCGTCTTCATGCTGTTTAGTTAGTTAGTGAATGGATCACCACACTATGCTTTCCTGACATACTTCCCTCGATTCCTCTACATTCACACATTGTGTCAAGCACACACTTAGATTCCTCCGATCCCTCGGGTTACCGATAATTAATATTTTTTGATTTGATCATGCCACATTTTACTCAGAGATTTATACTATTTATTTATTTATTCCTGCCTAAATAATAATGTATAACATCACATAAATGATGAAGAAAATGTTGGTTTTTACATTCTTTAAGATCCTAGTTTAGAAATATATGTCACACTTTAAAATATGTTTTTTTAATCCAGAAAACATGCAATTCAAAAATTGCATTTTATTATGTTAAATGTATTTTTTTCATCACATAAATTTCAAGTGCAAAAAAAATAATCAAATAAAACATGAATTATTTAAATGACTCGTATTAATCTCTAAAATTCGTATCAGTCTAATATTTCATAATTTTGTGAACACATGTTCGTGTCTAAAGTGTATTTAATGTTAATTGAAATCTTTATGTAATCCATTGTTGTGGCGGAAACACTATATACACGGAAAAACATACGCCGAAGACAGATAAGAACCATCCTAAACATGTATGTCAAGAGTGCAATAAAGCGTTGTGAAAATACAATATTAAAATTATGGAAAAAAAAAACTCAAATGGCAGTGGACAATGGTGTTCTTGTACCGATCTTTATGTATGGAAGTGAAACATGGAACTGACAAAAGAAGAATGAAAGTAGATTACAAAGAGTGGTAAAAAAAGTATACGTTAACGATGTAAACGGAACTCTAGTAGAAAGTAGAAACGTTGAAATAGAGGATGATCGAGGAAAACGTGGCACGATCAAATAAATAAAATATTGAATTTCGGCCACGAGTCGAAAAAAAAACAACGTCCGTGCAGAACGCGATGTATGTATGTTGAGGAAGTAACAAAACATGTCAGGAAAGAACAGTGTGGCGGTCCATTATGTCTGCCTATCCCTTCAGTGAGACGGCGAGATGGTTTCTCAGTTAGTTATTAGTAGAAGATAATTAACTTATTAATAAACTTCCTTTTTTATATTTCAAAACTCACAATATCAGGCTGAATTTACGTAAAACCATTGATAATGAAATAATCTGAATACCTTTCTATGTTGTGTAATATTATTATTTACGTATTACGTGATGTTGGTATCTAATGTGTACTGATGCGTGACATATGCGAGGAGAAACGGCTACAGTGAACAGAGGACATGGGAAATATCCGTGGTTAATGTATAGAGTTGTCTTCTATAGAGATTTGATATGGCAGAAGTGATTAGCAGGGTGGAGCCTAATGAATTGGATCAAATCCATAGTGAAATACTATCAGGTGTGATATATCACGTTCGTACAATATTGTGCCCCTCCGCAGATCACTGGGGTGGTTACCGGGGGATGGTAATTAAAAATGACGTGGGGTAGTAACGACCCAAAAAAACCTTGAAAGCGGTGATAAATCATTATTTGGTATCATTTTTCTTCTTTTGCACAATATTAATTCGGTTTGAAACATTGCAAATTAATGACTTCACTAGGTTAATTAAACATACAAATATTGTCAAAAAATAGTGATCTTTAATAATTAATTTCACTTTTGTTTATCTTCGACAGCGATAGATAAAATTTAATTTTATAAAGAAGTCGAAAGTAAAAGTAGTTATTGAAAATCATCTACTCGACCCAAATATTAAAATAAAATGAAGAATGGAAGTGGTACGAGTTGCATTTAATAAAATGAGAACCTACTTTTACAACGATAATCTGTACTTGAAACTTCGACAAATAATGAATTAATGTTTGGTATTAGTATAGCGGTCTATGGTTTATTTTTGTTGCTGTTGATATCTAAACATTACAGCATTTTTAAACTATTACGTGTCAAAACTATAAAAATGAATATTGGAATTTTTTTTTTTTTTTTAATTTAAGATATGATTGACCAAATCAATCACATAACAAATGTCGGCCTCGTGGGAAATTGGAAAAATCGACGTGCGTTAATGACACGGTGTATGAATGTTGAGAGAGCGAGGAAAGGAATGACAGTGTGACAGTCCTTTATTTCTACCTTCGGTGTGTAAGTAAGTTTTAAAAATACTTAAAAATGATTATGTTACTTCGCCGCCAACCTTTTTTATCTTCACTTGTTTAAATCCAAAGGACGGTTTTGTAGTAAAGTGAAACATTTTTGCTAAATCTTGGTATGCCATTTGCAATTTTTAATACGGTAGTTTCCCGTACCATACAAACGAACTATTTCTTTCCACATTTAAATACAAAAGGTTATTTGCACCCGATTACTGTATACAATCTTTTTAGCTATTGAAATTCATGACTCGTGATAGATAGCTAATCTATCGCCATTTTATTGACACGTTCTAATTCATATTAAATATTAAAAAATTCTTCATGTTATTCTATTAAATAACAACTTATTGATTTTTAGTAGAAATATTTTTTTCGATTCATTAAATAAGTGTTAAACAATGAATTGATTTATAAAAAAAGTGACAACACTTTTCAAATAACGAACTTGTCATTATTATTCCGTCTGACGTAGTTCAAAATTGAAATTGAATGCATAATATCATTGTATCAACTAAGAACAGACAATTAAATATTAATACCCTTTATACATTCTTAATGCAGTTTGCACTTCAATGAATACATCCTGAGAATGAATGGACTAGTAACTACAAACTAAACTGTTAATGGGTAATCGTTTCTACATGAATTTCTGAAGCAGTAAGCTTTGTCGCGCACGCGGGATTGTGAGGGCGGGTGATGCCGCGTGGAAAGGAGGCTGCATTGTTCTGTATTCAAATGAATGAAACCTTAGAAAGCATATAGTATTAAGGCGAGATTGGAATATGAGATGAAGTTATTCAGGCCAGCGGCTACAGACCAACGAGAACTATACGAGTCATATCTTGTTTCAATTTTATTGTGTAGAGCACGTACATGCTTAAGAGTATAATACGTATATTAAATAATTTATTTCATACTTAAATATAAATATAATACTCTTTTATACCATACACATGTTCAAAAATTACATTTGTAAGATAATCTAACGATTTTACTAAAATCTCTTGATAGAAGTTTGTCTTAAATAATAATTGAATAAAACGACGTTTTTTAAGAACTAAGAACAAGTTTTCAAGAATTCGACGTTGGCATCGACAAACTGGTCAATATATCGATGCCAAAGAGCTTAGCGAAACCAGTCGCCACCGAAATGAAGACAAAAATGTAGAAGTTATTCGTAAGAAAACATAGTTTTATTTCATGGTTATTTTTCACGTTTGACCGAATTATATATTGTGTATATTCGCGCTTCATGGCTTTTCTCTGTCGACAGACTTTTCGGAGATAGTAGACTCTTTTTCAGGATAGTTGGTATAGATGTGAGACACAAAAATCAATTTTCGTGAAAATGGAGTCTATGATGTTATCAGAAACGTTGATTGAAGATCATATAAAATAATATAAATAAATCAAATTTATTTATTGTTTCTTGAACAATGATATAAAACTCCATATAAAATAATTAATACGAATGAAAATGTCAGTTTTCTAAAGGTTTTATTATATTTTATGGGAATGACATGTTTCGCCACATTTTATAATGCCTTAGGAGCGTGAAACATGTCATTCCCATAAAATATAATAAAACTTCTAGAAAACTGACGTTTTTATTCATATAAATTAAATCAAAATTTGTTTTGCACACGTATTATCTATTTTATTGTAAGTTATACTTCAATCTATAGACAATTCGCAGGATTAGGATAACGATGAGAATAAAAGGATTTAAAAAGAAAATTAGTGTAGAGCGAAGCTTAGGCAATGTAGCAGAGTGGTTGTGCTATTAATCTCCTGCAGTGGAATTTTATTTAGTTCAAGAGACTTAATTGAGCTAATAACGGAATGATGTTCAAAATATCCTTTGAAGGTATTGAAATTTTATGTTTTTAATAAATATTTTTAAGGCATTATAATTATATACAATTTGTAAAGAGCATTCTCAAAATTTTAGCTAAATGTTTTTATTTCATATATTTTTTTTAATTGGGAACGGGAAATAGACGTCGTTCGTGTCAGAATAGCAAGAGAAAGGACTGCCACAACGAAAGTTCCGGGTTAGATTCCCGTCGATGGCAGTGTGATTGTCATACTATCTGTGGTCTGATGTAGAATTCACGTGACAATAACACGGCGATAGATAATTGTTGCTACCCATCACATGTCATGAGAATCAATATAATATGTATCTTAAAATAAATTGAATACAGTAATTGGGTTCAAACACCTGTTGTACACAAAAAAAATTAATTGTTGTATATCTTAAACAATGATACAACACTAAAATAAAATTTGTAACATTGTTTACAATGTCCGTTTCTTTGAAGTTATATTATAATTTATGGGGATGACATGTTTCGCCTTGCTAGAGAATTATCAAATGTACATCTAGCCATAAAGACACTTGATAACGACCTAGCAAGGCGAATCATATCACTGCGATTAAATATCATTAAATCTTCTCGATATCATTTTGAAATTTCTTCAATATTTAATTTAAAACAGTTATCCACCATCATTCAGTCCTTTACCACTCCCGCAATAAATGCGGATAATTTTTTTTTATAAAATCCTCCCGGATAGCCCATTACGTACTCCACCAAACAAAATGGTCTCACGCAGGATGCTATCTTCCACCACAACTCCATCCAGGCACTGTTCCTCTTATCTTCCCCTCGGGAACAGACTTTTTTTATAAATACAATCCCAACCCTAACTGGTCTTTCATACCTTGACAATAACGTAAGACTTTATCATAAACCCTATATCCCCCCTCGCCCTCTTTTGGAGGGACACTCCGGGGCATACATTTAGCCCCATTATAAAACGACTACCATATTACATTCCAACAATGTTTCCTACAAACGTAAGACGAATAGCCATTTGAGCTGAACCTCTGTAAGCCATAAGATCCAAGTCCAAGTCCATAACGGATTCTTCGGACGAAAATAACTTATATGGTTTCTGAGCAATTATAAAAAATTGTAAAGTGTAAATGTTCTCGTAGATCTCTTATAACTTAAAAATAACAGAAGTTAACGGAAACAAAAACGAAAAAAATATATTCACATATTGTTTATCTCATTACCTAGTTGTAATAGAATTTTATTTTTCAATCTCGCGCTTAAAAGTTTTACCTAAAACAAAATATATGTTTGTGTACTGTACACACAAATTTAAGAGATTTCCTCTTTGCTCGAACAACACGTTAGCCTTCTTTGAAGATGTTATGATGTTTTTTGGTAATTTTGCGAAAAAATATAAGTAAGCGATCGTAAAGAAAGTACGGGGGTTCAAAGCAATCACTCAACAGGTGGTTCGCTACTTCAAAGGAATTTCGTTAATTCTTTCTCGGTGCCAACAAACATTGCGCAAAAGAGCGGCGCCGATGTCTATATTCTTCAAACAATGTCATTTCAAATTTAGAAGACTTTTTTCACACATCATGTAATAACTTTAGTCAAAGATTTAATAACGGAAATATAAATCTATCCAAAAAGCCAGAATGGCCGTGCACAATGGAGTTCTTCTACCGACCCTTATGTATGGAAGCGAAGTATGGAACTGGCAAAAGAAGGATGAAAGTAGAATGAATGCAGTAGAAATGAGATCTCTTAGACGAATGTGCGGATACTCTGTTTATGATAGAGTGTCGAATGAATGAATATATAAGAAGTGAATGCGGTGCGAATGATGGTGTTATGAACAAAATAATGAAAGGATCATTAAGATGGTTTGGACATATGGAAAGAATGAATGATGAAAGTATGGTAAAAAAAATATATGTTAACGATGTAAATGGAACCAGAAATAGAGGAAGACCGAGGAAAACGTGGCACGATCAAATAAATCAAATATTGAATGTCAGCCATGTGAGGAGTCAGAGAAATCGACGCGCGTGCATGACACGATGTATGAATGTTGAGGAATCGAGAGAAATATGTCAGAAAAGAAAAGTGTGGCAGTCCATTCTTTCTGCCTACCCCTTCGGGGAGACGGCGTGATGGTTAGTTAGTTTATTAAAGGTTAATTTTGCAAGTACAACAACAACAAACCCAGACGACCTTCGTAGCAGAGTGGCAAGAGCTGTGACTGCCACACTAAAGATCCCGGCGATGGTAGTGTGATTGTTACACTGTTTGTAGTCCAGCGTAGAATTCATGTGACAATAAAATAGCAATAGATTAGTTACTTATCACATATCATGAGAATCAATATAATAACTAAAAAAAAATTATAGTTATGAGGTTCAAATGACCTATTGTATACAAAAACAAATAAAAGTGTAGGCAGAGAGAATGGACCTCCACACTATTCTATCCTAACACACTTCTCTAGTTTCCTTCATATTCATACAGCGAGTCATACATGCACATCGATAGTTAGACTTCTATCTAGGCTGAACATTAAAATTTAATTAATCTGCCCATGACATATCTTCCCTGGTTTTTCACGACTTTTTTACTTCATTCATATCGTTTGTAACTAGTATTTTTTCCATCCATGCATTTCACATGTCCAAAATAAACACAGTGATCCTTATATTGTATATAATATAATATACTCGTATATTCATAATTTTGTTCAACATACTTTATTTTTCTGTACGTTTCTTCCGGATACGTGCTTTTGAAATTCTTTCATGCTTCGTTTTATAACACGTTACGTTTTAAGGAAATTTATTTTAATAATCATTATGACGTACATTTCTCAGTACACGTTCGTTCTGTTTGACCGAAGCTACTGATTAATTATTCCAGAGTATTATTATACGACTTTGTATAATACTATAGAGGCAGATGGATATAATTGGAGTGTTTGAGGGTATTCAGAATTTGGGTCAGGTGTCTGAATTCCTGTATTCTACTCGTAGTATTGCCTACACCTCCACACCTCTCGAGTGTCAATCTGCCCAACGCGGCGATAGCTAAATCAAGCAAGATACCTTAGTTTATTAAGCTTAATACAATATTGTTCACACCCTCGTATAATAATTCACATTGGAGTGGAATCTTATTAAGTAGACTTCATTAGCCAACTAATTATATAAAAATTAAATTAAACACTTTTCACATACAGGGGGAGGGCATTAAATAGAAAGCTGATTTCGGGGTAGGATTTTGCAGAATTTTAGTATCCTCCAAGAGTTTTCTATAGTCAAAGTAAGAAAGCGCAAGACCAGCCAATTTCTGAAAGAAAAAAATTCGAAGTTGCTTATATAGGGTGTTTTTTAGAGATTTGGTTTTTAAACTGGCAACATTGTTTATACAGACTGTCAATTTGACAGTTAATTTGTAGTCAGTACGTTTTGCCGTTTTACAATAAATAGACTGACGTCAGAACAGCGCTTGCAAATTGTGCAAATTTATTTTGAAAATCATGGTTCGGTTCGCCAAACTTATCGTGCACCACGTCCATTTTACGGTCGACATAATCGTCCATCCGAGCAAGTTATTTGGAAGACCATGGATCGTTTTTGCACCACGTACATTCTAGTTGATAAAACGCATGCACACAGATGACAATTGTCGAACATTGGATTTCGCGATTCGAGCTACCCGTTAAAGCCGTTAAATTAAAGTTATAAATTGTAACAGTTATTAATATTGAAGTATTATAGTCTTCTAAATTTTTCTCGACGAGTTTCGAAGGTAATAAACCTTCCTAGTCTGAAGAACTCAATAAATCTCTAATAAATCGCATCTTGTCAGAAAAACAGTTTATTATGTCTCGCTTTATGGTCCAAAATGTATAACGGAAGCACTTCAAAACAATTTAATATTGCTGTCATCTCATCCAGTTGGCATCCGAAGTTGATATCTTTGGATGTAGCTGTAGGAAATGTGCTAACACTTAAATTATGAGGAAAAGATAAAAGTAAATATCCTGTGTGAACGCGGGTTTACACATTTCCTATATTATTTTTGTATTCTTCAGCTTAATTTGATTAACACCGTAATGACGCAATGATTTATGAAACAAAAAATATATAATATTATATTATTTTACATTATTTGTTCGAGAACGCCTTACGAAACTGTATTTAACTGTTATATGAAGCACTCACATTTTTAACTTAATATAAAATAATCAAACACTTTTATATCTATAAGCAGAAAATGTAATACACATATTCATAATGACAGTATTGTTATTTATAATACCTATTTTTAAAAAAATTGGCTTTGATAAAAAAATAACATTTTAACTTTAAAATCCTTCGTTAAGCAAATAAATAAAGAAACAAAATTAAAAAAAATTATAGATAGTTATTTGTTAAAACGAAAAAGCAAATTGAATTTATTTATAGTGTAAAAACAAGTTTTAGTAATGGAAATTCTTTAACATTCTTAAGAAAAATGAAAGTGTTTTCAGAAGACTTTTTTAAAACGTAGAGACGCTGAAAGCACAAGTAAAATTGTTCTTTGAAATTTTCACAAATTAAACATGATATACAAGAAACTGCTTTGTTCGATCCATTAAATATATAATGAGAGATAAATGCTACTTTTCGTTAAAATTTAAATTTTAAACAGGCTCTCGCGTTCGTTTTAGAATGTGTATTCGTTTTTACAATCTGGAGTATTTCAATTAAGGTCGAATCTCTAATAACACTGGAGAGTCTCAAGTCCCCTGCTAACGTAATTTACGCGGACAGAATCCAGAAAAGTAATTTAAGTTAGCAGATAATGTGGTCACAACCCCGAGTCGGTACCTATAAGGCTATTACTGCTTCCAGCATCTGCGATAATGTAATCACCGAAGATTTTAGATAAAATCAGCTAGAGCAAGAGGCTGACCAGGCCACAGTGGTAGGTAATTCATATTTTTGAATAATACCATATATGAAAACAACAACCAAATTTTAATTAATATAGATATGTATGGTCAGCAACATAAATGTTTTCCAGTGAGCTGAGAGGAAATTTTTGGCCAACATTAAAGCGTGATCATTGAGGTCAAAATAAAGGGGTTGATGAGGTGTTAGCACAAGCGAATCTTCCGGCTCCTCAATAAAAGGGACTTGTTTAAAATGCTTTGATAAGCTGTTTCGACCTGCCAGTGACAGAGACACCTTTTCCAGCCAACGCCAGAGGGAACTAACAGGACACCGAAAGATAAAAATTAATAAATTTTGCAAAACTGCCATTCGAAAATTTATCAACCATTTCTCATCTCACTAACAAGAGAGCATTTTATTAAACAAATATACTAATATTATATATAAACTATTGAATTAATAAAACTTTGTTTAATGTATCATAATTGTATTTTTATTTTCGCGACAGCTGTTTCGTCAACCTATGATCCATACTAATACCAATAATTCGTGATTTTTCGAACCTTTATGTGTATTTGTTCCTACGTCAATTTAAATAATTTGACATAGGAACAAAGTTAAAAAAATCACGAAAATTTAAAAGTTGATATATTATTGTAACACCTGATGATGTCAACATAGGTTGACGAAACAGCTGTCGCGAAAAATAAAAATACAATTGTGATACATACAACATTTATTTTAAATTTAACAGTTTAAAATGTTGAAGTATCATAGTGTTTTGGCCAAAACAATAAACTTTTTAATATAATTTAATAAAATAATATTAAAAGTATGCATTACGCCCATTCGTATTGAACCCTAGATTTTTATGATAATCAGCATGTGCATGGAAAAAAGGATATAACTAAATTAATAAAAAAAATATTGACGAAAACTTTTCCATTTTCCACAATTTTTACTCACATATCAGTTACTGAATAAATTTCAAAACAAATTAAATTATCTTTCACGAAAGGTATGTAATACCGCCGAAATATTGCGTGATGCTAAAATATTAAATCGATTTGAAAATAGCAAAAAAAAAAAAAAAATATTATTTTGTTTTTATACACAAAGTGGTTGTTTAATTTGATGCCTACTAGTTTCGTTTACTCCAAGTCTCATCAGGGCAATATATAAACAGTTCTTACTTGGGTGCATGTTATCAATTATAGAAACCATAGCTTGATTAAATACAAAGCTTTGTATTTTCATTTTCTTCATTATACTCGCAAATAAACATATTCCTAAAACAACATTTCATAGTTGTATTATGGTTTTTTGGCAAATAAATACCACGCTTGCCAAGCGTCTTGGTGATTTTGAGTTCAGCTACCCCTAACATGGGGAACCGCCGCTGTTTGCAGCAGAGATCCGCTGAAGAATAGGATTAGGATGGGTAGCCTTTGGAAAGATAAAACACGTACTAAAGAATAAGAACATTCCCATATATGTGAAAAGAAAAGTATATGAATCATGTATCCTCCTCGTGATCACCTATGACCTGGAAACCATTACGCTAACTGCCAATACAAATATTAGGCGTATGTCTAAAATACAAAATAAGAAATGAAGAAATAAGACGCCGGACAAAAGTCATAGACATAATGGACCTTGTCGCTAAGCAGAAATGGCAGTGAGCAGGTCATGTCATGTCATGTTGAGTATCAGTTTACAGTTCGGACAAACTCAGAAATGAGGACATAAGAGTCAGGACAAAGGTTTCCGATGTTATCAAGATGACCGCAACCCTCAAGTGGCGATGGGCGGGACATGTCGCTCGCGATCCAGATGAAAAGTGGACAAGGCGACTGCTGTGCTGATGGCCAAGGACGGCAAAACGTGGAGTTGGGCGCCCTCAGTTGCGTTGGCGCGACGATGTCCGGAGAAGTGCGGGAAGTGCCTGGATGCGGATCGCTCAGGATAGAAGAGAATGGAAAATGCGAGAGGAGGCCTACGTCCAGGAGTGGACGGTCAATACAGGCTGAAGAAGAAGAAGAGGTCATGTCGCCAGAGCGATGGGCACCCAGAGTACTAAAATTGAGACCATGTGATAGAAAAAGAGGAGTGGGCCGACCCCAACAAAGATGCGCCGACTACATTATCCCTGTCGCGGGTAGAATGTGGCAAAGAAAAGCCCAAGATAGAGTGGAGTGGGAGAAAATGGAGGTGGCCTATATCCAGCAGTGGAGAGATGGCTGAGGAAGAAGAAGAAGTTCTATTATATGTGCGGTAGGAAAGCGAATGAAATATGAATAATTTTTCAAAATTACGAAATTTTAAGTAATTTATTGTTTAAAACAAAATATTAAACCCGCCACTGTCTTGTTATATGCACGGAATATATTATTCGGACAGTTATCCTATTTCCTCGGGAGCTGACCGCGCTGTTATGTACATCGAGAAGACATTTTAGATAGTTATTATCATAATACAATCCCCTGGCAAAATTAAGTATTGGACAACCAAATATTTGAAGAGAACCAAATTTTGAACGAAAATTCCTGTGAAGTTTGTTAGACAAATTGGGATTGGAAAAGCTTATATATCACCCCTATACTCGTACATGGTGTTTCGATACAATAACCGACATTAAAGTATTTTGAAATAAAACATGCTTTTATTTTAATTATACCTTAATATAACAAAAGTTCAGTTTTGACAACAATTTTAGAAATACAAATACATTAATATATTAAGGCAGTTATAAAGACAATAAAACCATTTATTTTTTATTCGGAGAAAACGGATTCGATTGTGAACCCAAAAAGGTTATTTAAAGAAAATATAATTTTTTAAATAAAAAAATCAAATATTGAATGCCGGTCATGTGAGGAGTCAGAGAAATCGACTCGCGTGCATGACACGATGTATAAATGTTGAGGAAGCGAGAAAGAAAGGTGTGGCAGTCCATTCTTTTTGCCTACCCCTTCGGGGTGACGGCGTGATGGTTAGTTAGTTAGTTAGTTTTTTGAGAATTTAAAAAATTATATTGTGCAAAAGTAATTTTTCAACTTGAAAATGTCCATTTGTTTTGTCTTAAAATATAAACTGTCCCCTTACTTAATCAATAGCCTTAGAGCAATAAAACACCCTCAACTCAATACTTCCATCCAAAAATCATTTCAAAATTTAACCCGTTGATATGTCTATTGTTATCTCCCTAGTACTAGCCAAGTTAACTAACACATGTTATACGAGTATACTCGTATAACTCTAGGTTCTTGCACTCAGTTTGTAATAATTTTGGTTAGTTTAGTCGTTCTCCCGATGATGTCGGTGTAAGCATTCGAAAAATGACGAGAAAAATAAACTCAAAAGTGGAAAAAAACAGTGTTTTAATTCATAAATATTCATTATACATATATATACATGTAAAAAACCAGAAATGTATTTGATATTTTAAATCTGATTTTATAGAAACAGAATTAACAAATTTTATATATAAAAAAAAACTTTACGTGTACGTGATCTGACAGGATAGATAAAAAATAAAACACTATTAACTCATTTACACATTATTACAAAGAAATGTAATGTATAAAATTAAGATATAGTATATTTTTTAAACATCAAATATAATTTAAGTGAATGCAGTGCAAATGAAAGTGTAATGAAAAAAAAAATTAACGGAACATAAAGATGGTTTGGACAGCTCGAAAGAATGAATGAATAAGAATGGTAAAAAAAGTATAGGATAACGATGTTAATAGAACTCGAAATAGAGAAGGACTGAGGAAAACGTGGCACGATCAAACAAATCAAAATTTGAACTTCAACCACGTGAGGAGTCGGAGAAATTGATATGCTTGCATGTCACGATGTATGAATGTTGAGGAACGAAAGTAGTATGACAGTAAAGAAAAGTAGGGCAGCCCATTATTTCTGCGTGGTGGTAAGTTAATTAGTTAAAAATACATGTTATACAAATGCATGTACTTAAAAAAATACAAATACACATTAAAAATTGTTTTTGTATATAATCAAGTGTATTTAAATTGGTCTTTACGCAGATAAAAGAGACTTTATCACTCATATTGAAACCGTTGAAAAATTGTATTTGTATTTAATTTATTCACCCCTTGATAAAATAATAAGCCAGTTATTTGGGAGCACCACGTATATGCTGCCTTTTAACATTTTGAGAAGAAGGGGCACATCAAATTTCGTCATAAAGAATGTTTTATTCAGGAGGGGACTCGGGGTAGGGGGATGTAGACAATCGACAGCTATGGGATAAATCATAATCTTCCGAGGTTTTCCAAATTGAGGTTAAAAACCCGTCACTTATTTCCGATAATTGACAAGCCTATGTTCGAATTACGTTGACAACGCGTTAATTCTTTTCAAACCAGTCTTATAAAGGGACGCCTACTTCATTAGGTGTAAGATTTTCATCGAAATATTAAGTCTGTCAAAGAGCAGCGATTGAATGTTTTACGTCGTTATATACAGGAATATGGTGCAGGACAAAGAATCCTTCGCTGCAGTGATCCCCGACGTTGGGGGGGACCTGACACTGCACCAGAAGAAGAAGAATATACAGGAATATGTAACTTTCGTGCGTTTTTGCTTGCCGACCAAATTAAGATTTACGATTTAAGAAATAACTGAAGACTACAAAGTTTTTTCGTAGTACTCTCAAGGGGTAATTAATTTTATAAAGCAGCACATTTTGTAAATACAAATAAGGTTAATAAAAAAAATTTAAAATTTAAATTCAAAACTCGTGAGATAAGAATGAAAGGTGAAATAACATTAAAAGAAAATCCGCACTCTGAAGTAAGTAGTAATATTGGGGTAAGTTTACTTATTTTTATTATTTTTTTAAGTGCTAGTCAATTGTTTCTAAAAACTTTCAAAATGTGTTAGTAGTATAACGTAAATCATAACAAAATTTTACAATTACCTTTACTTTTACTATATTCTATTTCATCTAACTAAAATTAATGTTAGATAATTTGGTATACTATTCCGACTAAAAAAATTAAAACAAAATCAATGTGCAGTTACAAAATTCGTTTCCTTCTGTAATAATAATCTTAAAACAAATAAATTGTCAATTATATATCAATCAACATTTAATTCCTATTAACTTAAGTCGGATTTCTGCAAAAATATATTGTAATTTATATTGTAATTTCTGCAAAAATATATTGTTCTTCTACCGCCCCTATGTATGGAAGCGAAGCATGGAACTGGCAAAAGAAGGATGAAAGTAGAATAAATGCAGTAGAAATGAGATCTCTTAGACGAATGTGTGCATACTCTGTGTATAATAGAGTGTCGAATGAAAATATATGAAGTGAATGCGGTGCGAATGATGCTGTCATGAACAAAATAATGAAAGGATCATTAAGATAGTTTGTACATATGGAAAGAATGAATGAAGAAAGAATGGTAAAAAATATATATGTTAATGATGTAAATGGAACCAGAAATAGAGGAAGTACGAGGAAAACGTTGCACGATCAAATAAACCTAATATAGAATGTCGGCCATGTAAGGAGTCAGAGAAATCGACGCGCATGCATGACACGATGTATGAATGTTGAGGAAGCGAGAGAAATATGTCAGGAAAGAAAAGTGTGGCAGTCCATTCTATCTGCCTAACCCTTCGGGGAGACGGCGTGATGGTTAGTTGGTTAGTTATATTGTAATACGCAATATAACATAATTGAAAGAATCCGCTACAGCAATGTATGAAAATTTATTATACATATAACGTTTTATAAGATATGATTTTCATATACAATATATTACCACTGTTTCCCAGAATAATAATATTGGCTTTCAAGGATAATAACAGCATCGTATTACAGTTTTGCTTATTACGAAACTCGATACGAAAACGACTATGAAAATGCTTATAAATTGGATATAATATTGCTGCCCGGAGACTAGAGTGATTGTTATTGAACATTGACACTGTAACGTTTGAAAATCAAAATTAAAATATACAATACAAGACTTACTCAGTCAGATTGCAAAAACAGTATCTTATTAACCTATGGTAAATCTTAAAAAAAATTCCTGAAAGGGTCAAGAAATGTTTTATTTTAATAACGTCACGAAGCAAATTACATTTAACTATTGACCCATAAAACAAAAGAGCTTAAATCGCTATGCAAAATTAACGATGAAAACTTTGCTTGAATAACTAACTAACAAACCGTCACACTGTCTTCTCGAAGGGGTAGGCAAAAAATAATGAATCACCATAATGTTCATTCCTAACATACTTATCTTGTTTCCTTAACATTCATACATCGTGTTATGCACTTACCACGATTTCTTCGACTCCACACATTATTATTATTATTATTACTTCGTTGAATCGCTCTTTACATCATGACAGCGCGATGTAAAGGGTATAGCTGTCATATTAATTCTCGTGACATGTGACAGGTAGCTAATCTATCTCAATTTTATTGTCACGTTAATTCTGCACCAGACCAACTACAGTGTGACAATCACACTGCCATCGCCGGGAATCGAACCCGGGACATTCGGTGTGGCAGTCAAAGCACTTACCACTCGGCCACAAAGGTCGTCGTCATTTCATTAATAATGTATTTGAAAATACACATTTTCGAGAAGTTTTTTTATATCTTGTAGGAATTACATGTTTCGCCTAGCTTAGGCATACTATATTTTACTATTATTAAATGTTGCTTTAACAAGGTAAAACATGTGATTTCTATGAATCATACTTCTAAAAAATGACATTTTCCTTTAATGTGAAGTTTAACATAACTGTTAAAGAAACCATCAATTGTATTTTTACATTCAGTAGTTTCGAATTTTTATGAAATTTTCAACTCATTAATGCGATAGTCCTTGTGGAATTCCGGAGTGCAAACATAACATTAAAAGGGAATTAATTATTAACAAAGTGTTTGCCATATGGAAACTTAAATCACACGATCTACACATAGCCTTTAATCAGGTAACCATAATTATTTTTATATGATAATAATTTACTTTAAACGCAATAGAATAATGTATAATTTTTCTTTTAATTCTTCGCACTATCATATAATTTATTGTTAAGTAATTCATAATAATCCTTTATTCATACTCGTATATTCTTAACTCAGCCATTTTATACCCCTTTATGGAAGCATGTACCTACTGCTTTCACGTAGCTCGTGGATAATTCACAAAATCGGATTAGTTTACTCGGTTAAACCTAAATAATTTAAGTTAATCTGTCTAAGTCGTCTGTTAAATAATACGCCAAGAGATTTGACTTAATAAAAGGAGTGAGTATTTATATTTCAATAAGTAGTAGGCAAGGTATGCGGTGAACGCTTTGCATATTTCATCAGAGATTAACACCACATTCTGCGTGTAAGGAACCATGAGCCGCAGGCATACACTCCATATTCTTCTTGCGATAATACAGATGTACTGGTAACGATAGAAAAATGAAAGAAAATGCCACATAAATATCATAAAAAATTATAGATTCATTTAAAAAAGGAACAGCGTGAATAATATTTTATTTCATTATAATTGAAAGAAGATAAGATACATATTGAAACTATTAAAATTGCCGGTATGTTGATTAATTCTATATATACGACCTTCGTGGCCGAGTGGTAAGTGCATTGACTGCCACTCCGAAGGTTCCGGGTTCGATTCCTGGCGAGGGTAGTGTGATTGTCACACTGTCTTTGGTCTGGTGTAGAATTCATGTGACAATAAAATGGCTATGGATTAGCTACCTATCACATGTCACGAGAATCACTATAATAGCTATAATAATACCCTTTACATCGATTTGGCTCATGTTGTCATGATGTAAAGAGCGATTCAACAAAATAATAATAATAATATTAATAATATGTAATAAATAAAAAAAAGCATTTTGGGTTAAAATTGCGTTAATTCACGTTAAATGTGTTTTTACCTGTTTATTGATTATTTGCACGATTATAAAAAACATCACAAGCAACATTTTTGGAGTATTGCAAAGTTTAATAAAAAAAAACTAACGTTCACATCGTCTTTCCGAAGGGGTAGGCAAAAAGAATGGACTGCCACACAGTGATTTTCAGACATACTTCTCTCGATTCCTAAACGTATAAAAAACGTTTTATGCACGCACATCAATTTCTCCAACTAGATAACGTGGCCATTTTATATTTGATTTGATTTTAATGAAAATATGACTAATAAATAAAAAATGCGACAGGTCCATTTATATTTGTTTCGACAAAAAGTCAAGCAAATATTAATACATTAATCTACATAAAACTATACAATACATATTTATTTAATCAATTCGTGTAGCAAATATATTCATGATATGAACACAATAGCAGGGAATACTACTTAATGCAATATCAGAGACACAGTTCTGGTATAATTAGATTAGACCAAAGACCTTACGGAGGATGAACCACAAGACAAGAAATTACATTTTAATTAAGAATACTGCCATCTCAAGCGCTGCTGATTAGAGGCATTGTTAGGAAAGTCTAGTATTCAAATTTAAGCTAGACTTTCCTAGATCTATGAGAGAAAAATGCGAACAATTAAAATCCAACTTTCTAATAATTCTTTCAGAAAAAATATAAAGTATTTCACTTATTTTTTAAAGTTTCAAATGAATCATTGCAATGACTTAACTCATTGTGATAGTGTAGTTTTGTGTGATCATTTTGGATAAAATATTATTAACTATATATAATTTAAAAAAAAAACATAAATTCTAATAACTGACTATCTAATCCTCACGCCATCTCGCTGAAGGGATGGGTAAAAAAAAAGGACTGCCAAATTGTTTTTTCCTAACAAACTTATCTCGCTTCCTCAACATTCGTAAATCGTATTATGCACGCACGTAAATTGTAATTAAATATATTTATTTATTAATAAGAGTATAACAAATTAACCAGTGTATATGAACCTTTTTCAACTTTTTTAGTTTGTTTTATTCGTCTTTGCAATGGCTATTGTTACACTGAGCCGATGTTAAAAATGTTCTATTTTACTATTTTTTTAATCGGTCGCTTTTTTGTGTAAAAATCTAAATAACAAAAATTGGCTATGCTTAACGATAGCACATTTATACAGATTTTAATGATATTTGGTTTTAATCTTCCAGACAGCTCCTTTTAGAGAAATCGATGCGACCGTAAATTTTTAAGACTCTACAACAACGATGATAACTTTGTTACTGCTAAATATTTTTCAATAAAAATTAACATTAACTATATTAAAAGTACACGTGATAAAATATAAAAAAAGCAATCTCAATATTCCTTAATTATCCCGGTCAAAAAAATTTCAGAACATCACTTATTTTTTCGGCCATCACAGTGGCTATCCCCCTTAAAGGACGCAAAGTTCGATTGAAAAATGTCCACATCGACTGACACCTCATTCAAGTGCACTATAACCTTTGCTTCTTTGATTGTATATTTATCTAACAAAAATAAAACTCTGAAGAAGAAAATAAGATAAAATATCTATTTACCTGTTTTATATCGTTTTCTCTGTGAGAAAAAATATAGGAATGATACTATTAATATTACTAATCAAAAGGATTCTACGAAGTAATTAATAATAAACGTTTTATAAGATCGATTATACCAACATAATCGAGATAGGTACATATCAATATTGTGTTTAATCAACCCCAGTATAATTTGGTTGACGTTACATTTGGAAAACTAATGAAAGCAAATTAACGCAATAGGCATTAATCCTGACTGGACCTATAAATCTGCAAGTAGGTACACAGTTAGTTCAAGGAGCGGCACCTGTTCCGAGTGGATATAAAACATTACGCTAGGTAAACCCTGGAGCAATTAAACTTGTAATGTTCGGGGTGAACGTCGATGTTTTGCAACTACACGAGCGTTAAAAAGGATGATTCGAAGTTTTTGAAGGTTAACGCATAAATAATGAGATCCCTTTATCATATCAAACTTTTTTACATAATACTCGTAAAGGCAAAAAGGTAAAAGAAGCAAAGCAAAATCTTACAGCACAAGAAAACACAATATAATTTTAAATTGACAGCCCTCGTGGCAGAGTGATACAAATTATGACTGTTACATCGAAGGTCCCAATTTCGATTCCCGGAGATAACGGCAATTTTCTCTCGCTCGTCTTTGGTCTAGTAGAATTCACGTGACAATAAAAATTACGATAGACTAGCAACCTATCAAATATTATTAAAATCAAAAGCTAAAAAGTAGTTGTACTCGTATATAGGTATTGGGTTCAAATACCTTACAGTTCAAAATGTGGAAAGCATAGAAAAAATACCACAATAAACTCTCCAGTGGACAATAATTGGAAAATTAATAAAATAGAGATTAAGAAAATTATTTCAAATTTAGAATAGCCAAATTTAACACGTTTAAATTCGATTTTATTTTTAAAAAATCGGGGGTCCTTATGCAAGCGTATGACACGCTATTTGGATAAGTCGAAGGCGAGATAAGTTTATCGAAATACAAAAGAGGCTGGCGATCTTACGTATCCTGAAATAGTGGCGCAATAATTAATAACCTTTTTTTTTTTTATCTAAATATTATGAAGTTTTTATGGTAAAAAAAGTACGCATGGTAAAAAAAGTGTTAAGAAAATAAAGCATAAAGACATTTACTAAAATAATGTTTAATGTTAAATATTAATGAAAAAATGTATTCTTTAGAAGTTTTATTAAATTTAATGGGATTGACATATTTTGCATTCATCAGACATTATCAAATGTCTCGTGTATTAGTAGGCAGAGAAGACGATTCTGGAAGGACCACATCGAGAAGATAGATCCAGCTAGGATCCCAAGATTGTGAAGCACAAGACTCCAAAGAGCCGTCGGCCAACCAGGATGACCAACAAAGTTATAAAGAGAAAGCTGAACGTCTTCATCACATGAAGAAAATTGATATCCTGTATAAACAGATCGCAAGATGAACAATAAGGGGGAAAAAAGAAGTTTTATACAATTGTGAACGATACTTGTTAATGCCTTGGAAAGACAAAACATGTCAATCTCTCATTACGTTATAAGTTTTTCGTAAACAGTTCATTTTCTACAATATAAAATTGAAGTTTGGAGATTCACGTTTTTGAATAAATATAATTATACTTTGTATTACAACACTTTTTATTTTTACTGAACTCAGACATAAGAATAATGATACCCCTTCCACGATATTCCCGTTACATCTCCTCTCTCTTCGATCCTAATTATACCCCTTCCAGTGACCGCTTTGTTTTATTTGACTGTTAAAATTATGAACATTGATAAAGGTTACTTGTAACCGAAACATGTCTGAGTTTAGTAAAAATAAAAAGTGTTGTAATATAAAGTATAACTATATTTATTCAAATATGAATCCACAACACAAATGGAAGGCGAATATAGAAGAAATTCGCGTTTTTGTTTAAGCAACAATAAATAACAAACATATTTTTGTATTGAAGATATAATAAAGATTTTATTCTATACAAATACAAATTTATCTAAAACCAATATTATATTAAATAGTTTGAAATGATAATTATAATAGAATAATCTGTTCTTCGTGTAATTTATATATAGTACGTAGATTAACAATTAGAATAGCACGGAATTGGGATGAACGTGTAGAACGTCTAAAATAGGACGGTTCGCGATGAGAGCTATAAATCAGTACAATTTATTAAGATAAGATAAACCGGTAACATCCCATTCACCATCGTGTCAGTGGCTTTAATTTACCCCAATCAAAGTTATCTCTTCTGGAGTTATCGTATAAATCATAGAAAGTATCTTCAGAAAGCATTATTAATAAGAAGCTCTAAAGCTCTTTAAACAAATCACTTGAGAAGAGATCCGAAAATTGTGAACATTCACCGAACTGTATTTCATGAATTAGTTATCAGAGTGTGTGTTTAAATATGAAATCTTATATTTCTCGGTCTATACGTACTTAAAACTTTTTCTACACAAAGATATTCATGACGTTCGATCATTCTCTTAATCTATTATTATCCTTTGTGCATTGATCATAAAAATATGTTTTTTATTAGAAACAAATAAAAACAATCAAACCATCTCGCCGTTTCCCCAGAGGAGTAGGCAAAGAGATTAGACCCCCACACTCCTGCTGGCACACCTCTCTAGCTTCCTTCGCATTCATTCAACAAGTCACAAGCACGTCGATTTTTCAGAACCTTTACAATTTGAATAATTACATATTACAAAAATAATTAAATCAAAAATCATTTTCTTTTATCTATTACACAAAACGTTAGTTTTTTTTCCAAGTTTTATAATTAAGTATTTCTTAGAAACATTCTTATTTGATAATGCTCTAACAATCCGAAATAATATAATAGAACTTCCAGAAAACGGGCGTTTTCATCGATATAAAATATTAAATTTATATCAATGTCAAAAAAATTAAAATAAATCAGTACAATTTATAAAGATACGATAAACCGGTAACATCCTATTCACCATCGTGTCAGTGGCTTTAATTTGCCCCAATCAAAGTTATTGTTACTTGAACCATAATCTAATTACACCGATGCCATTAACCCTTACGTCTCCGGCCAACTCGTTTGTGTGGGTACAAACAAAAATTCAAATATCCCTCCATATTCTGTTTTAATAGCTCGATTCTGGCCCCAACGACTGTGTATGTTACTGGCCGCTTAGAAGAAAACATATTTTGCTAGCCACACATTTTTTTCTGTGGTTTCAGAGCTGTTTAACTTTGAACACTTGAGAACTGCGAAAAAATAGATAATTTGAAAAAAAATCTCAGGAGCGAAAGGGTTATGAGTACATTTTTCAACCCCATATTTATTGTTTTTTAAAATATGATATAAAACTCCATTTAAAATAATATTTCCTTAGATATTTGACAATGTCTTCAAAAGAAAAAACATGTCATTCCCATTAAATATAATAAAACTTCTAGAAAACAGGCGTCTATCTGTACTCGTATAAATTATTCAACTCTACTTTTGGTCTAAATTCAAATTCACATCTCTAATAAAAATGGCATCTCCAAATCAAGTCTTTAGAATGTATGTACTCGAAAATGTCTTAGACGACCCCATTAAATAATCTAAAACTTAAGGAACATATACACTTTCTCTTACATTAACTTTACCGAATTGTTGTTACAGTGGAGACAACACATCGGGGAGATTTAGCAACAAGATGGATAGATGATATAAAAAGTCTTACTATAAGAGTGTTTCGGCGCGTTATACCACCGAGTGGAGTGAACGTGAATAGCCTGAATCTTGCGGCGAGCGAATACAGAATACAAGTATTTTTTTTATAGTATTCAGAGGGAATTGTGTCCCTTTATTTAGCAGTTGATAAATAAATGCACTTATACAATGTTAAAGTGAAACCACATTTGGTAGAAAACGCGTAAGTTTGAAGCAAAAACCCTCATTTATATGGGAGTGTTCTAGTGTTTAATTATAATAATAGTAACAATAATAATAATTATAATAATAATTATAATAATAATAATAATAATAATAATAATAATAATAATAATAATAATAATAATAATAATAATAATAATAATAATAATATATTAATATATTGTTTAATTAATAATAATTTTTATTGTTTTAATAAAAATTCTTTTTTAATATTTTGTTCTATATTCGCCTTCACCTTGTTCGACTTTGACATTCTTGTTCAAGTGGCATTATGTAATATTCGATAATGCCTGAGCAAAGATAATCAAGTCTAATCTGAAAATATTATAAGTTAGATTTTTTTATTTAATAGTTTATACATACATATTATGTGGAAGCATTTAGGTTATAGTAAGAAATGAATGCAAATCACTAAAATCGTGATCCAAATGTACTGTTCTTCACAGTATTATAAATACGAGTATAATAACACTTTCAAATGGTCAAATAAAATAAAAAGTTACAATATTCCAATTTAATATTGTCATCGATTTTTAGTGATACGAACATATTTGTATGATAATATAGAGATCCCAGCAGAAGTACCATCAATGCAAATGCTCTTAATAAATTTACATATTCTGCACTTTGATAAACGCATAATGGCACGTTTATAATGATTGCTTTGAATTTTAAATATTGTTAAACTAATTAAAATCTGCATTCTATATGCATTAAAGAACACTCGTGGCTCCACTGATGAAGAAAGTCGTTGAAACTTATGAATCCATAGCTGCACCGAGCAGATTCAAAGTACACGTATTATGAAAATTACCCAGAGCGGTTCGACTTACTTTATGCAAATTGAAACGTACTGAGAATAACAATGCTAAATCTTAAAGTGTAATAAGCTCGCCTGTTGGGAAATTTGTTATAAAAGAGATTTGGAATTGTAAGTACGCTCGAAACGCTGAGAATTAATTACTCGTAAAATTTTACCTGATAAAAATTGTAACTGAGATTTGTAATCGATTGAGAATTTGGTATTGCGGTTATTGCGGTTTGGGCCACGATCCCGAGTAATGTAATATGCGCAACCGATTCTGGGAAGATGTGGTAAGTCAGTAATGTTCGCCACGACAAAAAATCGAAGTTCGAAATTTGAACAAAGGCGCGTATAACGAATTATATTTAAGGTCTGATCTTTAATCGTCATGTTAAAAAAATATAAACATACCTATAACATTTTGAATGTAAACAAATTCTTGTAGACAAATACTGGATTTTACCCATTGCGGATAAATAATTTTTTTTTTATAAGGATTAATTGTATCTCAATAGGGACGAAGATGTAAATTGTTTTTCTGGGAACAGAATGTTGAATTTGTATACATTCAAAATGTTGTATAAAATAACTGGTCTTAGTAGGCATAAAAATTGGAGAGACATCTCCAGGCGTAATCTAGTACTGTATGATTTGCAGAGACTTTCACAGTGCATTAATAAAGATTTTCTGCTTAATACTTTCCAATCTTAATAGATGACGCTAGTGTAGAGTGAACTTAAAAATGTAAAGATAAGCGTGGGATTCTAGCATATATACAAGTTACAAAAAATTGTCAGTTGTGGTGGTCATAAGAAGGGAAGAATGGGGAATGTTTTTAAACATAAAGCGATCGCTCAACCCAACCAATGACAGGTCATAAGTCCTGTAAGCGCCTCGGCCACCACATTCTATTCCCAGGAAACCATTCACATATTCGTCTCCATTGAGATACAATTAATCCTTATATAAACATATGTTATGTAACGTGAAGTCGGTATTACTAGATTATGTTTATTTTTGGGTGCATGAAATGTGCCTCCACGCGTGGTGTTACCGAAACTATAACCGGTGCCCCTGGAAACAACGCAAAGTCGGCTAAACCTTTTACCACAATGTCAAGAGAAAAATAAGATATTAGGACCATCTTAAAGCCATTTCTACGACATACAAAATTAACTTGCCATTGGCTCAAATAAGATAAAGATTTAAAGATATTTTGTACATTTAAAAAGTTTCATTTTCACTATAAAAAAATAATAATAATTCAGGCAGTGGTCTAGGGGATCGAACGTGTGGTTCCTGATCCAGAGGACTTGGGTTCAAGACTGGACACGACCCGATTTATTCTTCATAATAATGAGCTACTATCTGATCATATTGAAGATTATAAAATAAATTGAATTAAATCCTAGGGGTTCGTATTTTATCCACAAAAAAAACAATAGTAAGGATTTTGACAGTTGTGGATTAATATTTGAATAATAAAAAAAAAAAAAAGTGTATTTCGAAAGTTATTCAGATTTCTACGGGTTTGAATTTATATTTAAATAAAAAAAAATGAGATTGAAATAATGTTTTTTTTATAGGGTACATCTGTTTTTAAATGTTATTACTTGGTGAATCATGGTTACTTATGTAACAGACGCTTCGGAGATTGTTACATTCTTCACTATAAGAGCAAATGATTTAAATATGGTGGGTAATTTATAGATTAATCTTTAATAAACCTACTAATTTTTGTTCACCCGCACATTTTTACTTCGTGTTATATTCGTACACTTTGACTAGATAGACCAATGTTTTACAATACAACCATTAATTATTTTTATAACAACATATTTTGAGGCAACGAAAAACCATTTTTATCCAAAGTAATTAAATACCAATAAATTTTCCATCTAAAGATATTATCATCGGGAAACTGAACTGGAGACCCGTTTGGTTAAATGTAGCAACATTTTCGTCAGCAGGAATGAAAAATTAAGATAAAATTTTTCAAATAATAATTGAATATTTAAATCTATTTATTGCATTTGTTTTAATATTTTAAATTAAAAGGTCGGCCATTTTAGAAGTCGGAAGTATCAACGAAAGTGTATGACTCGTTGAATAAATGTGGAGAAAGCTAGAAAGGTTTGTCAGGATAGAGTAGTGTGGCTGTTTATTCTCTCCGTCCACCCTTCCGGGAAATGTCGTGATGGTTTGTTTTTTGTGAAATTATTTTAATAACGAATTGCTTCTAGATTTTTAATACTACTGTATATGTAAATGTTTTACAAAATATTATTATGAATCGCCTTCAGCCTAATTGACTCCACAGTTGGTTTGCGTTCAGCCATTTATGACATATACTGGCATGTCGAACTTTGCGTACCTCCATAGCAGTTTGTTATACGTACTGGCTTACAAATTACCTATTTACATGAGTGAACGATAACACAAAATTAACACATGTTCATATATGGTACCTACTCGTAGGTACACGAATTTACGAAACAAATATTACAAAATGAATGATGTTGTTCCAAATTCAAATAAAACTAATAGTGCTTACTGGATCAGCATAATTCTTTATCACATATTCCCGAATTAATTTTTAACTGTTAAATTTACAACACTTTTGTAATATCACAATCGATGAAAACAACTCTCGCGACATTCTCCAAAAGTATGAAATAAAATATTGTGATATTTATAACATTGGGAGTATCATGGTATTTAAGCCAAAAAATAGACTATTTGAATAAATAATTAATACGCATGAAAACGTCAGTTTTCTAGAAGTTTTATTATATTTTATGAGAATGACATGTTATGGCATAATGATATTTGATAATGCCTTAGAAGGGCGAACATGTCATTCCCATGCAATATAATATAACTTCTAGAAAACTGACGTTTTCATTCGTATTAATTATTTTATATAGAGTTTTACATCATTATTCAAGAAACAATAAATATTTGAATAAAAATTTAATTTCAATAATTTTTCGTCACCCTTCGGGAAACTATAATACTTTTATATCTACTATGAATAACAATAAATTCGGTTTTGACCACAGTGCTCTATCAACGTTATTAATTCGGTTTACATACTCGTATATTAAATATATGTATCTTTATCGGGGTAGTTATTGATGACTGTGATTACAAGTCATAAAACAGACGGTTATCATACAAATTAAAAGCAACAATTGATTATTATTCACAGTATGTTAATATGCGGGATAACGATATATGATAGAATACCGAACAACAAAATAAGAAAGAAATGTAAGAAAATTATAAAGGGAACCCCTAGATGGTTTGAACATATGGAACGACTGAATGAGAGAATAATGCTTAAATTGTTGCATTCAGTGCTTAAGTAGTGTGAGAGGAAAGAGAAGCTATGTAAGACCAAGGAATGCATAGTTAGTCAGAAAAATCGACGAGTGTGGTATGAATGTAGAGGAAGCTCCAGAGGTTCGTCAGAAAACAGCAGTATGACGGTCCATCGCTCTCTTTCTACCCCTCCGGAATAACGGCATGATGGTGGATAATTTGTAAGTTATTTGTAAAGATTTATAATAATTATACGTATCATAGAACAATTACGATACACCTTGCTTTTATCAATAGACAATACAAACAAAATAAGGTTTAATGCATCTATTGCGAACAGGAAAAATATAATTTGTAATACCAGGAACACATATTACGACTTTCGAAAGACGGGGTACTCTAAAATATCATGCCTATTTGCATTCTGAAACTTCTTTCATTAAAATGAATCGATCTTCGAAGAAGTCATTCCACATTCAAGAAGAATTTCCACGGGTATCACTAGAGGTAAGGAAGTTCCGACGGTCGATAGGTAATACAATACAATCTACTATATATTGGCGTTATCGGAGATCTCTATAAGGAATATTTCTTCTTATACAATGAAAATGTTATATTTTAATATGTTTGTTGTTGTACCTATACAATATGTTAAATATTTAGTAGGAAAGGAATATTTTGGTCTCAAGTCACTAAAAGGTTTCACGCCAGTAAGCCTATTGTCACCTGTCATTTGTGTACTCCATACATACATTTTATTACAGTACGATGCGCGTATGCGTAAAGGATTTTATGTGAAGTATTTTACGTATTCATATGCAGGTCGCGCGACAAGACACTTTGATTATCAGAAAATTTAAAAGCCTCCTTGAAACATGGCTTTTGGCATCATAAATATTCGTTAAACTAAATAACGTTTGTTCTGAAACTGACAGATTTTTAGGGATAAAATGTATGTTATAACTTATTAAATTATACACAAATACTAATATTTGCCGTACTTATTATAATATGATTATTTCATATGTATTAAATGATGATATGATATTACTGGATGTTTACTCTAGGGAATATGACATGATATGACACGGTAACCAACTATCGCCCCTATAATTTATTTACAAACTTCTTTGTATTCTACACATATACACAGCGTGCCATATTACAGGTTATTTTATGGTTCTCCCTTTCTACGCTCCATTTTTTATTTAAATATAAATGTTTTGATATCAATAAAAATAATGTATTATTAAAGGGTAGGTGCATTCAGTGTTGGAGCGATCAATGATTGTGTGTCTCACAACATATTAATGTTATTAAGAAAATCAAGATATAATCATATGGATAGAGGAGTCTGGTGGACCATTCTCTCTGCCTCTTCCCTCAGCGATACAACATTATTGTTAAAAGTGTACAATACTAATTGTCAGCATCGTTGAATTTTAATTTCTTCATTAATTACTTCATATATTTATCTTATCGGAAGATGCCTATTGCTGGCGATGAGATTCGCATCCCATCACACCGAGTCTTCCGCGGGGGCGAAAAGAGAAGGACGGAATGCGGCATCTGTTAAATTGTGGCAGTCCATTCTTTCTGCCAACCCCTTCGGAGAGACGGCGTGATGGTTAGTTAGTTTTTAGTCGTAAATATTTTGTAATAATTTATTCATTCATTTCATGAAATAGAGCACTTTTTTCACTTTTGAACGATTATATAAATATTGTACCATTTAACCAGACAATGAAGATTCACTTTTAAAACAAGTTGAGAAAAATAAACTTAAAAGTAAAAAAAAAATGTTTTTTGACTCATAAAAATCATGTTTACGGATTCGCATAGTGCGCCTTAATTATATCAACAAAATCTTGATTTAAATGTGTTCTAACTAAACGAAAAACTAACTAACTATAACAACCCAGAAATAATGGACTCCCACACTTTTATTTCCTGATATAATTCACCCGATCGTGTCATGCACGCACGTTGATTTCTCAGACTCCTAACGTGGTCGACATTCAATAATCTTCCTCCTTCTTCTTCCTCAGCATATTCCCGTCCACTGCTGGACAAAGGCTTCATCCATTCGCTTCCATGTCACTCTATCTTGTGCAGACTGCATCCAGGTTATTCCGACGTGTCTGTTCAGATCATCCTTTCACCGTAGTTGCGATCGCTCTGCACTTTTCTTTACGGCCAAGGTCTCCAAGTCAGCAGTCTTCTTGTCCACTTTTCATCTGAGCTTCTGGCTACGTGATCTGCCCATTGCCATTTTAGAGTCGCCACCCGGTGGGTGATGTCAGTGACCTTTGTTTTTTTTCTCACCGTATCGTTTCTGACTCTGTCTCTTAGGCTTATTATTCCTAACATGGCTCTTTCTATGGCTCTTTGGATCACTCGTAGTTTCTCGGCACTTTGTTTGGACAATATTACAGTTTCAAGACCATAAGTACCAACTTGCAGAACGCAGGCTTCATAGACTTTTCGTTTCAATATTCTACTGAAGTATTATTTTCATATTTTACTCATTTTCGTTTCAATATTCTACTATTTTTTTTACTCATTTCGCTTTTATGGAAGCTGCACTCAATACTGATATCGAAATATGTTATTTTATGTGATATGTAAATAGATGGTTTGATACGAAATATATAATCTTTATCTATTTAAAATTTTCCCTTTACTCCGGTTTCATGTTTTATTTACTCACATGAAGCATTACATTGTTATCAAATTCTAACTTTGTTTGTAAACAAGGCACACTTTATTCGTCAAAATAATTTAAAATGAACATCACTCGGAATATGGAGAGCACAAAGTTCGTAGGAATACATTGGAATGATAAAAAATTTCCTTGTATGTTTTCCTTATGATTGCTTTTTTAATTTTTTTTTTGTTGTTTTGTGCTTGTTTAAAAACAGGTGTTTTAGAATTATTGACCAACATTTATAAGATGTAATAAAATTAAAAAACTTTGTAAAAAGAAATAAAATAAAATAAAAAAGACAATATTAAGTGTGAATCACGTTATGGATTGGTGAAATCGGCGTGATTACATGACACGATGTATGAATGTAGAGGAAGCGAGATAAGTATGTCATTCTTTTCCGGATAGATGACGTGATGGTGAGTCAGTTAGTTGATTACTGGTTTCAGACGTTATTAACCACACTAACAGCGTCTTTTGTTACCCCGACGAAGCTCCGACGGCAAACAGCCAGTTTATTCTCTCACCCTGACGAAGCTCCTACGGGTACGAAACCGGTTGGTGTTAACAAATAAAGTGGTTTAAATAAAAATATTCAAAGTTTATCTTTATTTATAATAAAAAAAAAAATTGTGTGAAAAATAAAATAAATGTATTAAACCGTTAAATTAAATAACTTTGTTTTTTGGATCACAATTGTATTTTATTTTACGCGACAGCTGTTTCATCAACCTATGTTGACATCATCAGGTGTTACAATGTCAACATAGGTTAATAAAACAGCTGTTTCATCAACCTATGTTGACATCATCAGGTGTTACAATGTCAACATAAGTTAATGAAACAGCTGTCGCGTAAAATATAATACAATTGTAATCCAAAAAACAAAGTTATTTAATTTAATAGTTTAAAATGTTAAGGTAGCATAGTGTTTATGCCAAAAGAATGGATCATTTAAAATAAATGTATTTTTTATTATTTTTGATAACGCTTATTAACATTCTTATATAAAAACTTATATAAGCATCTTAACTTTATTTTCAATGATTTACATACTGATACATGCAGAATAAATGCGGTAGAGATGAGGTCTCTAAGACGTATGTGTACTAGAACGATGTACGACAGAATCTCAAATGCTGATATTAGGAAGGAATGTAGAGCGAAAGGTTCGCGTATTATGAACAAAATTATGAAAGGTTCGCTGCGTTGGTTCGGACATACGGAGCGCATGGGTCAAGAAAGAATGGTTAAAAAACTATACGTTAACGATGTTATGGAGTAAGGAGTCGAGGTAGACCGAGGAAAACATGGCATGACCAAATTAATCAAATATTAAAGATTGGTCATGTCAGAAGCCGGAAGAATCGACGTGCGTGTATGACTTGATGTATGAATGTGGAGGAACCTAGAGAGGTATGTCAGGATAGAGTAGTGTGGCGGTCCATTTTCTCTGCCTACCCCTGCGGGAAAATGGCGTGATGGTTTTTTGTTGTTGTAGTAAATTTGAAAGTTTAAAATCATTGTTCAAGAAACAATAAATATTATAATATACCTAACAGTTTTAAGTAATACCCAATACGAAAATTGCGGTATTTTTTATGCAAGAGGATATGAACCTTCGTAACTTATCATAAATATTTGTTATACATACGAGTATAAGTGCAAATACGAGTATATAACAGAGTCCGTTTAGATCTCGCGAGAAAAACTCTGAAAATCTGTTCGATAAAGTACTTCGTGATTATTCTTTCCATCACGTAGAGATTAGATACACATGAATCAGACCAGCACGTCCCATACTGATTGGGCGCATTGAGAGCTTATTTTCTACCCACGCTTTTGCAGCCGTAATAAAATTTGCTGGAAGAGGATAAAATTTCCATATCGAAAAAAAGACCTATAATAAAATGTTTTTTTTTTAATTAACACCTTTGACATGATTTGTATTGTTGTACAAAAAAAAAGTTAAAATTGCAGAAATATATGATTTTCGATTTCAAAATTATTGAACGGAACTAACTAACCATCACAAGAAGATTGAGCGCCACACTGTTCTATCTTGACATAACTCTCGCGCCTCTTTTACGTGCACACATCGTGACATTAACGCTCGTCGATTGTTCGTATTTCGAACATGGCCACCTTTCAGTAATTGATTAATTTGGTCTTGCTCGACTTTTTTTTCCATTTACACTATTTTTATTTATCTTTTTAACCATTCTTCCCTCATTAATTCGTTCCATATGTCCAAACCATCTTAGTGACTCTTTCGTAATTTTATTAAAGACGCATTCATTCGCCTTACATTTCTTTCTAACTTCATCATTAGATATTCTATCATACATTGTTTTACTGCACATTCTTCTTAATGACCTCATTTCTACGATATTTATCGTACTGTAATCTTACTTTTACTAACTCTAAGCTTCACTTCCACACATAAGCGTCGGCACTAGAATTGTATATAGTATTTGAAAGGAAAATTTGTCGAGCACTGTTTTCTATCCATCCACTTTTTTTTTAAATCTTTTTTTAAATAAATACATTTTAAACCACATATTTCGGAGGTGTTGCTTTATTAACAGTTATATGAAGCAGAGGTCACCACCAAAACATGCTGTATCAAAAATACAAATATATATTTTTAAATAAACAAACATTATATAAAAAAGTGGATATAAACTACAATATTATCTCATTCCAAATTAACAGTGTTAATTCTGTAACCTCTAAACAACTAACTAACTATCCATCACGCAGTCTCTCCGAATGGATAGGCAGAAATATTGAACTGACACACTTATCCTTCATGAAATACTTCTCTCGCTTCCTTAACATGCATACATCGTGCCATGCATGCACGTCAATTTCTCCGACTCCTCATTAAGATGATTTGATACATGGAAAGAATGAATGAAGAAAAATGGTAAAAAAGTACATATAAACGATGTATACGGAACTACATCTATGTGTATATAAAGGAAGATCGAGTAAAACGTGGCACGATCAAATAAATCAAAAATAGTTGTTACTGTGTATTGGAAAATAGTATACTCTTAGAATAGCAATTGTGGATGAAATATTTCTAATTTTCTCTCTTAACATCTGTAGAATATCATTATGTCAGCGGTGAAAAGATATGTTTTCGCAAACATATGAGAACGAAGAGAAGTGTTTAAAATTTGTCATTAATTGTTTGTTTGAAAAATTGCTACGATAATTAGAGTCATAATTATTATTAAATTTTAAATGACGCAGATATAAACATAAAATTTGCATAAACTATTAAAAAATCAGCATTTGAAAGATAAGTAAATAAAAATTATTTTAATTTGTAAAAATGTAAGGTAGCCATTTTTAACCTGTTGATCCATTGAACAAAATTTTATTTTACGTTTGTTTTTTTATTTTATTTATTCATTATTAAGGCGTTCGTGTTTTTTATCGACATATTATTTTATTCATATCATTTGTGAGTGTAATCAATTTTGAATCATCAAAGCGCTCCGAAGAAGTGTTTTTCTCTTGTAATGAGTGATGTAAAGTATAAATTTCGTATTTGCAGCAATTAAACGGGCATTAAGAGGAACATTAAACCTGTGTACACAAACAAACCTTTTTTCCGCTGCGTATCTAGCGACGAGTGTTTGTATTTTGGTATTCCGAATGGCGATGCAAAACTTGTCGCACGAACATTTTGTATAGTTTATTTACACAATGCACGGAACACGGGCACAATCGTTTTCACACCGAAATCATTAAAAAACAACGGGTGGCCCATCACAGCTGGCAATGTTGTCAGAGAATTATCAACAAGCGTGGAAAAGCTCCGTAGCTGATAAGACGTCACGCTGGCTATAAGATTAATTGACCGAAAATATCTCGACGACCGGCCCTTTATCGCCGAAAGGGGAGCATATGGCCGCGCGGGGCCAACCGGCGCGAAAACCGACGTTTACCGGGAAAACTTTCGAAGCTCGTTACGAATATCGGAATCGAACCGCGGATGGACGCGTCGCGCGGGAAAGGTCCGCTCGGCGTGGCGGACTGCGCGGGACTGAGGGCGCGCGGGAGGCGCCATCGCCTCCTCCGGCTCTTTGATTTGCAGCGCCAGCATATCTCAGATGGACGGCGACCAGCGTGCCACCGCTCACCTGTAAGATCTACTCTCGACCCGCCCTGTGGGACTCTGGTAGGCTGCACCGGCAATGCGGACGACACTATACTCTTCATATACGAGTACGTATGCGATATATTTATTTACACAGGTGGTTTTAAAACCAATGTTTGTATAAAAAAACTCGCCTTAACGTTGTTTTTTAATTCACATTTAATAATGATAAAAAATAGTAAAAGTATTAACACAAGAATTTTTTTAAACTAACTAACTAACTTACCATCACGCCGTCTCCCCGAAGGAGTAGGCAGAAATAATGGACTGCCACACTTTTCTTTCCTGACATCTTTCTCTCGCTTCCTCAACATTCATACATCGTGTCATGCACGCGCGTCGATTTCTCTGACTCCTCAAATGGCCGACATTCAATATTTGATTTATTTGATCGTGCCACGTTTTCCTCGGTCTTCCTCTATTTCTAGTATGATTTTTTTTTTAATTGTTGATAATGTTGCCGGTCGTCAAAAACATGTTTTTTTTGTACTGCAAGCAATTTTGTACACTTGTACTTCTTACTATATAATGCAGAATGTAAAGAAATTAAAAATATTTTGCTGTACAACAGATTATTATTTTAAAAATGATTGTAAAACACATGTATACACAAAATATTTCAACTGTAATGAAAAACTTGTGAGTAAAAATCAATCACCTAAAACAAACCATGATTTACTGAATATTTTATAATAATTATAACATTTTGGTTTTGAAGTTGCAACCATATACGAGTATATACAGAGATTCAATGTGTATTAATAAATTTTATGTTTTGTGGATATGTGTTTTTAAATGAAATATAGTGCAGCAATAATTTAACCTGTTCTTAAATACGATAGTACTGAAAATAATTTATAACTGCTCCACGAAAGCGAATTTCAAGTATGAAACTATAAATTATCCCTAACAAGCCAACATGACATTCGGTTATTTTGCCTCTGCTGCAATGGAGAAGCGTTTCTCATGTAATTACTGAAATATGGTATATAATATGTGAAGTGTCTGAGAAAACCAGCTAAATACGTGCTACCGCCCCCTCCCCCCTCACCTGCACCCCCCAGCTGGGGCAAAGGGCAAAGGGCAGCAATAGGTGGATCGAGGAATCTCTGGTTTTCTCGGAAGCCTTCCGTGAAATTTAACAAAAAGAAATCAATACGCGTATTTTTAATTGGATAATAATCCGCTTACGATATTCTCGTAACAAGGAAATCAAATTAAAAATAATTAATATTTTTATCCGTAAAAGTGAGAAAGAAAAAAAAAGCTTATTAACTCCCGTATTCAGTAAAACATTGTTGTTGAAAAATATAAAAATAATTCAAAACCAATTGTGAAATGTTGCTCTATTAAACCAAGATAACCTTAGTTTATAAAATAATCTATTATTATCTCTATATTTGAAATTTCATCCACATGGTTATTTTGAGGTTATTTGAAAGTTAATTTCTTAAAAATGTTTATATGGTTCAATGACTTCCCAACAGCTGTTTTTACTAAAATTGCTCATGTTTTAATAATAATTGACACTTAAAAAAAAATTAAAAAAACACACCAATTAAATTCAATTAATTTAGTAGCATAAAAATAAGAAGATCAATATCGGTTGAAGGATATTGGAGTTAGAATTTTGACTTTCGAAAAATGTTAGATTTTTGGTCAGAATTGGTTTGACTATCAGGTAATTTAATAATTTACAATTACCCCGTATGAAAATGGAATCATTGAAACCACTCTATCAAGATTTACCTATTTGAATTTATCATTTGTATACATATTCCTAATTTAAATTTAAATTTTACTTTCTTTTCACTTTCTTATTTTTGTAATCTTTAATGAGACCTTTCATCTCAAACTTCATATCTCTAATGCTGCTTAATTTATAAATACAACAAACATAGAATTGTAAAATATTCAATTAATCATTTGAATATCTCTGCACTATATCAAATCGCACAAAAAACTTTACAAGATACAAACGCAACTTTAAGAATTAACGTTCTGCCAGTGATTTAAACAAACATTGATCTTGAAAATATCTACCAATGGAACAAGTTGATTATCTTGAGGTGAAATTTTATTTACGTTTGGGGATACCTCTTATTTCTGAGTTATCCTTGATGTGAGAAAGTTTGTGAATCTCTGAAGGACAATTTAATCTTCATTTCACGATTTTGAAAAATTAAAAAAAAAAGTATATTTAGTTACCTGTTTGCAAAGTACAATATATTGTAGGAAAATTTTTTTTTTACTGTTTTGTTTATTTATATAATTATATCGGTAACATGTGTTTTTAGCAAACCTAAAATAGAAAACTAAATTACAAAATATTTTATTCCAAATCATTATAATTGTAAAGATTGAACATGATATAAATTCTCATCTGACAATATAGTTTTTATTTTTTTCTCAAAATGTGTCTAATAAACTACCAGCTGTTAAAACAGGTACCATCAACCAAGTTTCAAAATAAATTAGATTTTTGTTTGTAATCTAGCGCCACTAGCTATGACTTGTGTACTTAAATAAGTATTAAATCTTCTTCTTCTTCTTCTTGGAGTGCCATGTAAGGTCCCCCTGACGTCGGCTATCACCCTGGCGTAGGCCTTTCTGTTTTGTTACAGACGGTTCATAGTGATGTATTGAGGAGTTTGCCAAGAGTATTTTTTTTTTGTCTTCACTAGAAGATTTTCTGAAGGGGTTTACTTCCCTTCGCTGGGAGTATCCAGTTTTATGGGGCTGGAATCTCGCCATCTGCTATGACCGTGGTCACATGGCCGGGGTTTGTGGGGCCTGAGAGATCACTCGAGGGCGCAAGTGAGTTTGACTTTGGTAGTAGTGTTTCTGGTGTTGTTGCAACATGGCGCATTACGATATTTTTAGGGGCATACTTTCCAGCAAAGCATACTCCATCATAGCCCTATTAGCCATCTGAACCCGAAGTGTTATATAGACGACCTTCTTGGCCTAGTGGTAAGTGAATTGACTGCCATCCTGAAGGTTCCGGATTCGATTCCCGGCGAGGGCAGTGTGATTGTCACAGTATCTTTGGTCTGGTGTAGAATTCACGTGACAATTAAATGGCAATAGATTAGCTACCTATCACATGTCACGAGAATCACGAGAATCACTATGATAGCTATAATATCCTATAGATCGATTTGGCTCTTGCTGTCATGATGTAAAGAGCGGTTCAACAAAATATTAAGAATAATATTAATATGGGAACGTATTATGTGTAGGGTACAATAAGACGATGTATGAAATTAAAATATTAAAATATAAATATAAGTAGATCTCTCGGTTTGTAGTAAATTTGCTACACCTTACAATGAAAGGTTAAGTATTTTATAACTCAAATTAGCATTACGCATTGAGTAAACTATTTATTTCGTTGACACTCAAAAAATAACTAATATTGGGCCTAAATGTTGTTTTTTTTATTGTCAAATTCAAAATCTAAAAAATTATTACATAAAAAAATATTATAACTCAAATAATTTGTCCGGATGTATAAAACTCTAGTACGCTCTTTTATTATTTTCGTTTCATACAAGGTTTCCCTGATGTAGACTATTGGAAAATCCATTCAATTCTCAGGTATGAGTTTTCAATATTAGTTCAATTGGTTATTCAAACATTTCTTTCAATACATTGAGCAGGTTCCCATTCACGATTCTTAGGATTGACTTAGTCTTCTATCAAATCTACGATGTCACTCGATCATCGATTGAAGTAATTAATAGTATGGAAACGACCTTTTAAATGTTTTATCTCAACAAACCCGAATAAACAGTGTTTCAACTCATAACATTTTTTTTTCTTTTCTTGTCTTTTTCTTTTTTCTTTTACATTTTAAAATTGTATTTTATTTTTAATTCATTATTACTAATAGTTTTCTCTTTATCTTATAAAAGTGTTACTTTATTACTCTTATATATTTAACCTTATGTCAGTTGTTATATAATATTTGTGGTAGCATGTAATTGGCCTTGTTTTGTTGTCTCTATGTGTTTATACTCATATACTGTAATTGCTGTTTGTTACCCTCGATAATAAAAAAATAAAATAAAATAAAAAATAAAATAAAATCGTCATTATACTTTTCATCATATTTTTCTGCTAACGCCTTAAGTTTATCAAATATTATTATGAAACATTAATTCGGATATATTATTATATGTAAACTGCTACGGGCTTGATTCTCGCTACATTTGATAATATTTAGCAAGGCGAAAAGTTTCATTCCCATAAAATATAATTTAACTAAAAAAAATAAAAAATATTTATATTAATAGAACCAGATTACTTTGTTTTTAAATTTAAAAAAAAATTGGACAATCTACAGATAAAATACAAATGTAACGCTTTATATATGATTAGTTATGTTACATAATTTTAATGATCATGTTACAATTAATACTGTTGTGAGTTGATTAGGAATGCATTTGATCATAATAAAACAATATCAAAACGTCTTATTAGAGGTTATAATCATAAGAAAATTAACAATAAAAAAATGTACTCTATTATATATTTTTTTTAGCAATTTTGGGAGCAATCTCCATTCATTACCATGAACGGAGAACAGACAATGCCAGTATTGTACGGTGATATTAAATCAACTTAATATAAATATTTCTTTTAAAGTTTTGTAAAACTGATTTCAATTATGGAATCTCTGAATTCAAAAAAGTTTAATATAGCATTTTGAGCCAGTAGACGCGTATTGTTTTAAAAAGTCTTGAATAGTGTGAAGAATTTCTTATTCATATTTTAATATGAATATTTTTTATTAACATAGGAATGGGACGTGAAAAGCCGTGATGAGTGTGATCAGGGCGGCATAATCTAATATGTAAATTGGATTCCCACGGATTCTCGGCACCCTCCTACTAGTCGATCGAGATCGAGGGTGTGTTTGCCATAATAATTAAGGAGCAATGCCATTCTGACGCAGCGTGGAATATTGTTACGTACTTCACCTAGTTGTAAACACGTAAATACGTTTCGTTATACCATATAATTCTGAACTAGCTAAATATTGTGGATCTAGGTCATCTGACCTACTAAGGCCTAATTATAAATTTAACATTAAATATTTTAAAAATTACAAATCAATATTTTTCTGAATGTAAATACCCAAATACAATACACACTAATACCGTTATCACAATGAGTGAGTGCGCTGATCCGCTGAGCTACGTCATGTGTTGATATTATAATAAAAATGTCAAAACAAAAGTAATCATCACTGACACTCTTTATATAGGATGTTTTTTTTAGAGGTATACAATACATATTCAAAATTATAATAAAATTTATGTCTATGATATTGGCTTTATTCAATAGATAATTTTATGCCATTATTGTTTAAATATAATTTCGGGCATATGAGCGCCACGGCTGGTTCAAATGAAGCGCAATCGTGAAATCCAATTTTCACCAATTGTCTTTGTGGAAGCGCATTATCCACTAGAGTGTACGTGGTGCGAAAACGATCCATGGTCTTCCGAATAACTTACTCGGGTGGACAATTATGTCGAACGTAAAATGGACGTAGTGCGCGATAAGTTTGGCAAACCGAACCACGATTTTCAAAATAAATTTGCACAATTTACATGCGCTGTTCTGACGTCAGTCTATTCATGGTAAAATGGCAAAGTGTATTGACTACAAATCAACTATCACCTGTCAAATTGACAGTCTTAAAAAACAATGTTGTTAGTTTAAAAACCAAACCTCTAAAAAAAACACCCTATATTTACGTAGGTTCAAATTTTACTAGTAGCATTGTGAAAATTTTTGTAGATTTTTTAGAAATTCTTTTTTATCGACATCGCTTCAAACAAATAAAAAATTCAAAGGCTTTCCTTGAACAAATAAACAGTTAGAAATAATAAAAAATAAATACGGGGAAAACTTGTTTAAATGAAGCGCAAGGTGCATCAACGATGCTCCAGTGCTCAAAGTAGTACAAATCAATTGTCTTGGGTCGATCCTGACAACTGATGCAAATGTGGACATTGACGTGGCGCGCAGAATAAATACCGCTTTGGCTAAAGTGGAGATCTCTCTTGGGTGTTCCCTGCGATTCAAGGATGCCCATAAAATAAAGGACAAAGTCAACAAGAGTGCAATGCAGCCGGCTATGCTATAAAATACGAAAAACCGGACTGTGAAAATAATTTTAAACGTAAAATCCAGTTGCTTAGATGAACATGTTCAGAGGGTTTAACAAGTGTAAATCACATAATAAAATAGTACGTCAGGGGAAGCTTTAAAGCTGCAAAGAAACAGAAAAATTAACGTGACTCAAAAAACTTAGTAAAAACTTCAGAGCGAAAAGACCGCTCACAAAACCTTACCGCATCATGAAGCAGATGAGGCTCGCTGACAACATGGTAGACCAGCATTAAATTGGACTTGAAACAAGAAACTTGCGCCAGCAGCAAAGCCAAGATCTGTGGATTCTGCTTACATGAAGGGCTGCCAGCAGATGACGAGAATTCAAGCTATGAAGAAGAGAGAAATAAAATAAATAAAAATTTCTCATAACTTTTTTTTCGTCGAATTTCTGAAATGTATCAATTGATAGTCACTTTAAATTAGAATATCAAGCGCGTTTGTTTAACTGGTCACACACAGACTTTATGTCAATAATAAATACTTTATAGGTACAAATTTGTTTCGTCCTGCAAGAGCATTATCCCACTTTTTTTTTAGAATGCCCTCGAACCAAACCAAAAGGACATCTCCTGACTCCAAAGACAACAAAATAAAATAATAAAATTAGCGTATAACATTAACTACCTTACCCCAATCATACAAGTTTACAGACAAACAAAACAAATGGAATCAGACCTGACTAAATATGAGACCTTAAAAATTGTACACAGAGTGACCATGCAAAAGACAACAGACTGCAGCTACAAATTAACTAAAAATTTAGACATACACAGACACTGGACCAGGAACTGTGACAGATATCACTTACCGAATGCATGAACTAAGACAGGACAATCAAGGATATTGAACAATGGACTGAAACTTTACAATGAACTACCAAAAGACACAAGGAGTCTCACTACAACTCAATATAAAATATATTTGAAACAATACATAATTAATAGTAAGATCTAAAAATGTATCCATATAACCCAATTGGGTTTTAAAAAAAATTAATTAAAAAAAAAAAAAAAAAAAAATGTGAAACAAATTTGTATAATGAAACATAAACGAAATCTATGTCAAAAAAGTTAAACGATCGCTTTTGATATTACAATTTTTCTGTTATCATTATTATAAAAATTACTTATATATTTGTTTTCATACATTTGTGTTAAAGAACACGAAAATAAACATTGCCCAAAAAGTTTTCTGAAAAGTTATCGGTAGCTATATTTATAAATTGTGTAGTATCGAGAACAATAACATAATATATCAGGATAATAATTGATTAGGCAGCAGTTTCAGAACTTTATTAGCATCGAACACGTTATGTTTTCATTACCTTAGGCAAAAAAATATTCCGGCTATAAGTTATCTTAGTAAGCAGATAAACACAGCACAATAATAAATCAGCTGAAATATTAACATTATTTTTTACGTGTATATTTTCCTAGCAATATGTTTCTAACGGTCAAAAGGGTAACTAGAATCCTTTGAAAATGAAAGTTAATAAGAATGAAAACGTCTGTTTTCTAGAAGTTTTATTATATTTTATGTGAATGACATGTTTTGCCTGTCTATCAAATGACATTTGATAATGCCTTAGACAGGTGAAAAATGTCATTCACATAAAATATAATAAAACTTTTAGAAAACATATGTTTTCATTTCTATTAATTTTTTAATATGGAGTTTTGTTTCATGAAAAACTTGGACCTAGACTTGGACTTGGATCTTCTGGCTTAGAGAGGTTCAGCTCATGTGGCTATTCCTCTTACGTCTGATGGGAACATTGTTGGAAGGTGATGTGGTGGATTGTTAGTTTATGTGGAGGCATGATTTGTGTAGCCCGGAGTTTTCCTCTGAAGGAGGATCGATTTTGGGCGCTTGTGGCGGCTGGGATGTTTAGGTCATAATTTGAGAGGTCTTTTATTGTGGGGTTAGGATGTGAAGGGAGTCCTTTGTAAAAACGTTCGGCAAGTTTCAGAATGAATTCATCTATCATCGAGATTCCCGATTCTAGGTGCAGTTGTGTGATCCTGGTCCATGAAGGCGCACCAAGCGATAAACGGATAGCTTTATTTTGCAGTCATGAAAAACTAAAACATTTACCTCATACCATTTTTCAATTACAATATTAACGTTTTTAATTAGTGGTTTTAACCACGAAATTTTCCGTGTTTTTCAAATGATAAATAATAAATTTGAAAATGGAATATATTCAATTCCATAAAACCAGCTTTATTTATGACGTCATAACAATTATGAACTGCCTGATTTTGTTTGCGCCGTTTCGTAAATTTATTTTGTCGTAACAGAAAATGTTATACTTTACGTCAACCAAGTTGACAAACGATTGTTTATTTGGTATTTAAGACGTCACGTTAGATCACCAAAATGTATAAAATCAAAAATGAAAATATTTAATAAACGTGACATTTTGCATCATCGCAAAAAAATAAATAAAAAGACATTATGCGCTGACCTTAATTCAAAATTTTGAATTAACCAAAAATATTGTTTTAATTGCTTTATAAACAAAGTATTATATTTTGTTACCCGTTGATTTTCAGCGGAGGGAAATGAGATATATACATATACGAAGAAAATTCGAGAAAACGCAAATAAAACAAATTATAAGCAATATTCGTAAGTCACATGCCGTAATTTAATAAGAAGTTATCCTAACTACCTCTTTTAAATGAGTTTTTGTTGAGCCTTAGGGGTTACTTGACGAGCAAATAGACGGCACGTAACATTCACCCCACATGAAGGGATGCGAATGTAGTGTGTGGATCGTGGATAGAAGCCCCTACAGCATTAGTAGGCTAGTACTACCGATTCACGCGGCTTACAAAAGTCAACATCGAAGTAACTATTCTACGTTTATAAAAAAAAACTCAATTTTTTTTAACAAATAAAGGTGTGTAATTACCAACCTTATGTGATTTTTGAAGAGTTGATTTGTATTAATTTAAACGTTTTTTTAGGCTGTTTATATTTACCCTTTGGTTCATATTTTCTTTTCTTTGACCTTTCAAAAAGCTGGGGCTGATTTCCCTAGCGTGCTAAAATTTTGTTATGGCCTAGAAAAAGTCACAGAATTAAGAATATTTTAAGGGGTTAGGGGCAGTCAGAGGTATAAAAAAAACAGCATTTAAAATAAATGAAAATTGTCAGTTATATAATTTATTTTATAAAACCAACAAAACAAAAAAATATTATAACTTAATTTTTACCCAATTTGAAAAAAATATATAAATCATATATTAGGGATTTGCCATATTTGTTGGACCCTGATCCATAATGCGGTGACCATTATAACTTCTTACAGGTTCATCTTAAATCATTGAAATAAAAAATAAAAATATATTTTAATAGTTTATCTGGTGCCTTAATAGTTATCGCAAACAAAAACCTATACAAAAAAGCTAGAATGGCAGTGCACAATCGTGTTCTTCTACCGATGGAAGTAAAGCATGGAACTGGCAAAACAAGGATGAAATTAGAAAAAATGCAGTAGAGATGAGATCTCTTAGAAGAATGTGTAGATACTTTGTGTATCATAGATTGTCGAATGAAAATATAAGAAGTGAATGCGGTGCGAATAACGGTGTTATGAACAAAATAATTAAAGGATCATTAAGATAGTTTGAACACATGGAAAGAATGAATGAAGAAAGAATGGTAAAAAAAAATATATGTTAACGATGTAAATGGAATCAGAAATAGAGGAAAACCGAGGAAAACGATCGTGCCGATCAAATAAATCAAATATTGGATGTCGGCCATGTGAGTAGTCAGAGAAATCGACGCGCATGCATGACACTATGTATGAATATTGAGGAAGCGAGAGAATTATGTCAGGAAATAAAAGTGTGGCAGTCCATTCTTTTGCCTAACCCTTCGGGGAGACGGCGTGATGGTTAGTTAGTTAGTTTTTTTTTATCTAGTGCCTGATGAGAAAGTTTTTTTTTTTAAAAACTTATGACTAATTTTTATAAACAATTAACTGTTGCATTTTTACTCAAAAATCCGTAAGTAAATTATCAGAGAGCGGCATTTTGTTTATTTAAAAAAAAGCTTCGATCAAGCACTAGATTAACTATTAAAATAATATATATTACCTCGGACTGCCCCTAACCCCTTAATAAAAAATAACGTTCAGTAAGAATGTCCACTTTTTTTTCTCAGAAAACGTACGTTAGTAAACCAACCATTTTTTTTATATAAATCAGAAAACAATCGGTATATACTCGTATACCAAGATCTGAACACAGTAATTGAAAACATATTGCCTACTTGGAGAAGAAAGCGTAATATTGAAGTAATTTATATTGAATCAGTAAGAAAAACAAGGCAACGGGGAAAATACGGTTTATTGACTTTAGATTTAACCTGTAAGGTTTTATGTAGGTACCAATCTCTGTTCTTGTACCAAGGACTTTTTCAAGAACTTGTAATTTGTAGGCGGACTAATGACGTCTTTGATTCATGCATCCAAAACTCTCGGAACAACCCTTATAAAAGTTGCTTCTACTTGGAAATGTAACAAAAAGTATTAAAATATTTAGTATCGTGAAGTAAGCTAACTTTACACGATGGGTAATATTGAATTTTCTTTTAAAACAGCATATTTTCATGTTAACAGAAAAAAATTAAAAATTTTGGTCACCAAGAAAACATTATTCGGTAAAGGTACCAATAACTGACTGCTTAAAAATCATATTCACTGTTAAATTATAAACATTGTTTTAATACCAAAAAATTGAGTTTTTTTTTAAATTGTCGCGACAGCTGTTTTGGTAACCGATGTTACCATCGTCAGGTGTTACAATAAACTGTGCGAGTTAGATTTATGAATATTTAAATTTAATGTAAGTTTTGTTTAAGTGATTTATTGATTTTTTATGATTGGCTAGATCAAATATGGCTGCTGAAGAAAGTTTTTTTGGAAAGCCATTCGTTTATGCTTACACCCTTCTTTTAGAAACTTTGATCAGTTTTAGAAACTTTGAAATAACTCAAACAATACACATTTATTATTTGGAACAGCGAAGAAGTGGATAAAATTTTGGTCCTAACTCGTTCATTAAATTTCGACATGAAAACATATTTGAAAACACGAAATTTCTAATAAGGTCAAAGCTCTTATTTTGATAAAACTTGTGAATCATTTTGAATAAAGTAAATTTAAAGAAGAAGAACTATTAATTTGATATACTGTACGGATTTATGATCTTCGAATAAGGTCGAGAGTAGAAAAAGGATAGCCGAAGTGAAAAACTTTTTCTATAAAAATTGTTAGTTACGTAAATCGTATCTACATTCTAAACATCAAACAAGTTTTCTTAGCGTGTTATAAACCCAAACATTGATAAAAAATATATATACTGGAGAGAATGATTGAGGAATAGATTGGCATAAGGGGTCCTAGGCGAAAATATCAGGAGTTAATATGCCACGAAATGGAATATACTCATTATATACAGAGGTGAAGAGGATTGTCGAAGATCGAGCGGAGTGGAGGAAAATGCGGGGCTTTGCTGCTAACCAATCCCCTGAATTGAATGTGAGTAAGAAGATGTAAAAAAATTCAGTTTCAAATTGAACCTTTCAGTCCAAAAAAATATCAAAAAAGGCAAAAGATAGTGATGAGTGTTTTGAAATATATTTTTTGTTCGGCACCAACTGTATTTTCTTCGATCTTCATGAAAATTTTTCATAATTTATAGTTCATTTAAAATATTTGACAGAACTAACATGAAACAGTATTTTTGAAATAGGTTGGTTAGATATGGTAGTAAGTCAGAAAATACGATACCAGAAAATATCCGTTGTAGTATAAAAAAAAATTCTCTTTTTTTTAAATAGTCCGTTGTTTTGGCCGAAACACTATGACACTTTAATATTGTACACTGTTAAATTTAAAAAAAAAATTGTTTTATGTTCACAATTGTATTTTCTTTCGCGATAGCTGTTTCGTCAACCTATGTTGACATCTTAAGGTGTTACAATAATATATGAACTCTAACTAACTTATTAACCATCACAACGTCTCACCGAAAGGGTAGGCAGAAATAATGTTCTACAGCCACAATTTTCTTTCCTGACATTTCTCTCGATTTCTCAACATTCATACATCGTGTCATGCACGCGCGTCGATTTCTCTGACTCCTCACGTGGCCGACATTAAATATTTGATTTATTTGATCATGCCACGTTTTCCTCGGTTTTCCTCTATTTCTGGTTCCATTTACATCGTTAACATATAATTTTTTTACCATTCTTTCTTCATTCATTCTTCATGAACTCTTAGTTTATATATTATTGTAACACCTGATGATGTCAACATAGGTTGACGAAACAGCTGTCGCAAAAAATAAAAATTAAATTGTGATACATAAAACAAAGTCTTTTAATTTAACAGTGTACTCGTATGTCTATTTTGTGTTTTTTGTGTATTTTGTGTACTAGTGAAAATTTCTAAATACAAGAATTCTAAATATTATTTATTTTGTTATGTGCACAAATGCATTTTAAGAATGTAAAACCAATTCAAAAGTAAAATGTCCAACGACTGCAAATTCACAAAAACAGAGGTTAATACAACATTTTTGTAAGGCATCTGAATATCATGATTGTAACATTTCGGAAGGAATATTTTCTTTACGGTAGATTTGTCTAAAAATAGCTATTATCGACCGGGCCAATCGTTCACGACCGATGCGAGTATTCCCCGCAATCTATTCCCAATATTATGCAAAGGAGAGAAACAGGAAATCAGGAATTAGGAAGCTCTCGAAATTACAGTAAGCTCGTCGGCCCGTATCGATTTTAATTTGGAATGAAAAAAATACTTTCCTTCCCGAAAAAAACCAATTAGGTTCTTTGAAGAATTTGATTAAAATGCTGAACTTTTTGTAATTTTACTTTTGCGGCCGAGTTTTTTTTTAAGTATGTAAACAGCTTTTTTTACAGTTATAAATATCGAATTATTATGGTCTCATTATAAATAAAACACTTGTTTTTCACCACTTGAGTATTATATTTTACACGACTAGTTCCGGAAGCTACAGATGCTTCCATCTACAGGTTTCAATATATTTAACACGATTGTATGAAGAATGAAAGTTGTATTATGTAAACGAAATAAAGTATTCAAATATTTTATATACACTTGAACTAGAAGGATTAAATAAATTTAAAAAAATTGTTTTAAAAAATGTTTTATCTTTTTTTCGAATTATTAAATGTTTAAATTATAAATAGTTTACTAATGTAAGGATTCCTATATTCAATTATTCATCTAGACTTCCCTTGCGTTATATTGCTCGTTCATATTCAACCCCAAGGCAGACGACCCCCGGGCAGACCACTAAAATATAGATCTAAGGCTGGGAAAGATGCGTAATATCGTAAAGCTATTAAAGGTATTTCATCTCACCATATTGTCCCTAGATCTTCCAACGCGTGTGTGTATTTGGTTAAGGGTTCTCCAGGTTATCCACAACAATGGAAGAAACATATTAACGTGTCGTGAAGTGTCGTGATGTGTGTGATGTTTCTTGATGTGTCGTGATGTGTCGTGAAGTATCGTGAAGTGTCGTGATTTGTTTGATGTTTCGGGATGCGTCGTGATGCGGCGCGATGATATCGGAAAAATTCAATTTTTATGGTTTAATCACATGACTATGGACAACGTTCCATGTGTCGAAACGCGGCTCCATTGTGACGTGTTTTTAACCATACATATTATATGGTTCCGATATTATTATCCCGCATCACGGCACCTCAGTGTGTTTTTGCCTTAAATCGTGCCCTGGCGGTAAAGTTTCCTTAGGTAACATCGTCGTATTCACCAGGCTAAACTTGCCTTCAACGAAAAGTCTAAAATATTCGAGTCCAACAACATAGACCTGAACCTCCGAAAACAACTTTTAAAAACATTTGTGTGGAGTGTTTTACTGTACGGCTGCGAGACTTGGTGCCTGGGCGAAAGAGAGCGTAAAAGGCTGGAGGCATTTGAAATGTGGACCTACCGAAGAGTTGCCCATGTTTCATGGAGAGGCCACATTACAAATGAAGAAGTTCTCAGCAGAGTTTAAGAGGGTAGGCACGTGTTGAACACCATAGCGGAGAGGCGTGCAAGATGGATTGGTCATGTGTTGCGACACGAATGTTTCCTGCATAATGCGTTGGAGGGAATGGTCGAGGGATCGATTGGCAGAGGACCACCTCGCCAAGAGTATCTAGACCAGATTTACCGAGATATGGGCTGCACCTCTTATGCGGGGTTGAAGAGAGTTGCCGAGGATCGAGCGGAGTGGAAGAGGAGATGCGTCGCCTTGCTGCAGACCAATCGCTAGATTGAGACCGGAGAGAGAGACGTAACATTTGATTTTGGGATTACGCAATAATATAATAAACGTATTTCTTAACTTAAATTTATTTATTATCTTTCATTTTTATTTTATAATAAAACTTTTGTATTATTTTTACTAAGTACGTGATTTTGAACATACTTAAATTATATTTGGTTGGAGTCTCTCACGAAACACCCAGGAAGTAGGAATTGCCGAAATGGTAATCCAGTATTTAAAGGCAGTCTCTGCAGATTAAAAGGAATAATTCATTAACCATTAGCAAGGGACCAGGAGCATCACGGAGGCGAAATCTTTACAAAACGTGTTTTTGTTTAAATTATTCATCAAATGAAATCAGGCCCCATTAATGTAAATAAAACGGCGTTATCGTTCACATACACTATGTTTTGCGTAATGTTCGACTAATTTTATCATTACAAAAAATACACTCTGTATTTAAATTGTATGCTTTAAACTAAGTAGTGCTTCAAAACTTATTGACCGATTTTATTAACATGTGTGAATTTAATTGATAAAGAATTTAAAAACTCACTGACTAACCCATTAATCATCATGACGCCTCGCTGAAGGGGTAGGTAGAAAGAATTGACCGCCACTTTGTTCTTTTCTGGCATGTTTCTCTCGCTTCTTCAACAATCAAACATTGGGTCAATTAAAAAATATGAGAATAAGTATTATAATATTACAGTTGTGAGTTTTAAAGTGGCGGATGTGAATATATTTAGCCTAAAAATATTTGTTAAATTCGTTTATTTAAAAAATATTAATGTTGTTATTTGAAATTTCATGGTAGAAATTCATTGTAAATAATAAAAATGTACCAAAATGTCTTTAAAGTATTATTATTACAGTTTAATTCCACTTATGGTTTTGACCGATTTTGATATCTCGCTGCCATCTTCTGGTGATAAAGCCAAAAGATGACAGTGAGCTGCCGAAGCCTGTCGAAGAAATTTATAATTAATTTTCATTATTTGCAATGAACTTCTACCGTGAAAAATTTTAATATTTAAAAAATAAAAGAATTTCTTATTAGATATTTTTTGAAGAGTTCAAATATATTCCCATGTACTACTGGGAAATTCGCAAAATACTGAAACCAAATGATTTGATATAAAATACGAGTTCGCCGAATATTTCACAAATACATATAGCAAAAGAAAATAAAAATTGTGCGTTTGAATATCTGCCACAGTTCTATTATAAAAATGAAACACGTTATCTTTTTATCAAAGACATATTTTAAATACTTATCGAGTACAAAGGTTTTGTAAGATGTTAGAAAAACTTGATTGAACTTCAAAAGATATTTCACTTGATCCTTTTCTTAAAATAACCCTTCTAATACCCAGTAAACCGTAAGAAATACATATTTCAATAACATGCTTTAACTGTAAAATTTATGAATATACCTTGTGTCCGCCGCCATCTTAGCGAAGGGATAAGCAGAAAAAATGGACTGTTTCACTCTTCATTCCTGATATACTTCTCACGACTCCTTAACATCCATGCATCCACGTCGATTTCTCGGACTCTTAACGCGGCCGATATTCAATATTCGATTGATTTGATCGTGCCATGTTTTCCAAGGTCTTCCTCTAATTTACATTTCGTTAATATCGATAGCGTATACTTTCTTTGCATTTTCTCTTCATTCATTCTTTCCATGTATCTAACCATTTTAATGACGCTTTTCTTATTTTGTACATAACACATTCATTCGCACTGCATTCACTTATTTTATGAACGTTTGACACTATCATAGATTTACACACATTCGTTTCGAAAATCGCATTTCTACTGCATTTATTATATTTTTATCCTTCTTTGACAGTTCCGTGTTTCACCATCATATAATGCACAAAAACACCATTGTGCGCTGCCATATTAGCCTTTTTTTATAGGTTTAATACAAATATAACTGTTTGGATAGACTAAAACTTATAAATGTTTTGAAAAATTTAAAATATAAATATTTGTATGTTTTACTTTTTTGCTGTCAAAACAAAATTGAAAAAAAAAACACAATAAAAAAATGTTTCATTAACAACAACAAATGTCGGTTGTGCTCGCTTTTCACGCTGGGGAATGTCAAATAAATATGTACAACATTGTGAAATGTTACTTTTTTGTTGAGCAAAACGAATGTTCAAAAGTACAGGCATAACATACGGACATAAAATATACACCCAACTACCGAAAGGCATTCATAATGATTAATATCTCAACGGAAAAGCTTCAAATAAATTGAATTTTTAATTATATTTCTCGGGTTGTTCTTTCAATTAATGGGACACATACAACATTTCTTCGCGTTATGTATATATTTCATTTACCCAGGGCCGTATGCACTATTGTTTCCAATTGAAATAAACGAGGGTGCCGAAAAAGATTCTTCATTCCACGTATTCTCAGTTATTTTCTTGACATTTATCATTCATTTGGCTTAGGGTTTATGGTGGATATCACAATTACAAAAACGCGCTCAGAGTGTCAGAAATGAAGATATTAAGAAACATATCTAGCTGCGACAACAAACAAACATGCTATCACTGCGTGTCCAAATAATGAATGAAGGAAATAAGGAAAATGTGCGATGTCGAAGATATCGTTAGGTTGGGGAGATAAAGAAAAAGACATTCGCATCCACACGTGAGAAAAATAGATCTAACTAAACTCCCTCACATTGATCTGCACAGTCAACCCGACAAGGCAAACGACATCCTGGCAGATGGTCTGATGGCTCACTGGCAGACCATTAAAAAGATGAATCGATAGCAGAGAATCAACCTCACAGGAGCTCATCTCTCTTGAGAAACAAATCGGTGTACATTAAGAAGAAGAAGTATTATCTGAAAGAAAACAAAATCAGACTTTTGTGGCCCATCCATATAAGCTTTATTTTTTTATGTAAATCAATTCTTATTTCCTTATTTTGTGTCATGAAAATTAAATACTTCGTAGTTGCTTATAACCTTCACAAAAAGATCGATATAACTAAAGTAATTTTTTTATTAATTATATGGGCTAAAGTTGGACAAACTAAATTATGAAATTATCTCTGAACGTTATGATGTAAACGGAGCTAGAATTCGATTAGGTCCGAGTAAAAAACAGCGTGAAAAAATCAATAATAAGTCGTCCACGTTAATAGCAAAAAAAATCGACCTACGTACACCACTTATAATTCATATAAATGTGAATATCGCTAAAGAAGGAGTACTTTGCGACACAAAGAGGTAGCCTAATAATCGCTCCCATAGCAGAAAAACTAAGGAACGTCGATTGCGGTGGTACGGCCATGCATGTGAGCAGAAGGGACAATGAATACATGGTTCACAAGACCCTGCAACTGAAAGACGAAAAGAGAGGACCAGGTTGGCCTTCTGCAACGTGGATGTCTACCCTGAAGGCGCTGGGACTGGACAGCCAGATGACCCGAGATCGTGGGACTTGGTGGAGCTATATTAGGAGAGCCAACCCCAAATAACGGGAAATGGCTAGGCGAAAGAAGAGTGAATATCGCAAAAAAAGAAAGTTGAAAGAGAAAAATGTGATGAATTTATACTCTTTGCGTGCACTTTCAGAGATAGGCGCTAAATAGTAGAGATACGAGTGGTATATATTTATTTTTTAAAACAATTATGAACAGCAATACTCGTAGTGAGAGAACTGATATAATATAAAAGTGGAATGGATATCAAATTGTTTAATATACCTCATAATCTTTTGTACCCTTGTCCGCTAAGATATTATTTTTAATAAATTCTAGGCGTCTGTTTTAAAAGTAACCAGCACTGTTTTCGCTCCACGTGAATGGACGCCCGGGGTCGGATTGTAATTGAAGATATCCGATAAAGGTGTGAAAAGAAAATGCAAAAATGTTTAAAGCACGGCATAGACGGTGAGTACTTCCTTAAGGTATTCTTTTTTTCCTAGAAGATATGAAATATTTAACTAAATGCGAACGGAACACGCGCCCGGAGAGCCCTTTGCTTTACCTAAAATATCTGAAAAGGAATTCGCCTGAAAGGCTGAAATGTATACTGTTAAGGAAACAAATTTATCGAACAAATAGCGCTTTCTTGTTTAATGCGTAAGCAAAATATTCATACCACTTTTTAATTCGTATTTATTACATGTTACCGGAGCTTAAAGTAACGTCTTATAAATCATTATTCGCGTGTTTTGTCGGTTTACTTTCGATATCAGTATTTGTACATAATATTATATAAATGAATGAAGCCTTTTGAAATCATTTTTATATTAAATTTTCATATTCATGTCACTTTGTGGTTGGATATTTTAAATCTATAGATATGAAATAATAAACCACTTTATATTTAACCGCGGAATGTTTTTTTTTATAATTTATGACAACTAGTTTCGCTTTGACCCAAGATTCATCAGGGCATTATAATAACTATCATATGTAAGTTAGTATATTGCCTTGATGAAGTTTGGGTAGAAACAAAACTAGTTGACGTCAATAATAACGACCATACCGTGGTTAAATACAACGCGTTTTATTATTTAAATATGCTAGTTATTATATTGGACGACCAAGGCTGCGATGGGAGGATGAAGTTGGAAGAGATGGGGCAAGATTGTTACGAGTGTCAGAGTGGAGGGTCGAAGCGGAGGACAGGAGGAGTTGGAGGCGAAGAATACTGGAGGCTAAGGCTCGATATGGGCTGTAGAGCCATCGAAGAAGAAGAAGAAGAAGAAAAAGTTATTATATTGCCTCGATGCGAATTCGGTCACTTTGGGGTTGGATATTTTAAAATTATAAATATAAATTAATAAAACAACAACAACAACAAACCATCACGCCGTTTCCCCGCAGGGGTAGGCAGAGAGAATAGACCGCCACACTTCTCTATCCTGACATACCTCTCTAGCTTCCTCCACATTCATACAGCGAGTCATACACGCCCGTCGATTCTTCCGGCTTCTGACATGACCCATTATATTTAACCATTTAGCATACCATGATTAAATAAACTAAAACACATTATATTTTACCATTGTATGCTTATTATAATATATGCCTACTAGTTTTGCTTTGTTCCAAGCTTCATTAGAGCATTATAATAACTACTATATGTTAGTTATTATATTGCCTTCATGAACCTTGGCTCCAAACGAAACTTGTTGGCATCAATAATAATAACCATACCGTGGTTAAATACAAAGTGTTTTATTTTTTTATATACGAATGTTGAGGGGACGAGAGTAATATGTCAGGAAAGAAAAGTGTGTCAGTCCATTCTTTCTGCCTACCCCTTCAGAGAGACGGCGTGATGGTTAGTTAGTTAGTTAGTTAGATTATCAGCTAAGGTCCAAATACTCTATAGATAAATTAGCAACCATCTCCGAAACGTCACGTCGGTTAAAAAGGATGCCGAGAAACAAAATTCAATTTTGAGGCATCTATTGAGAACATGTGTATAATACCAGGAACGCATGAGAGATGATTCGATTTTAGAAAGACAATATACTCTATAGTGTCAAAATAATTTTTCTTCTGAACGTACTTTAACTAAAATGAAAGGCGTTGATTTTCAAAGAAACCGCGTTCAGCAGATTAATTGCTCTTCCCACCGGTGTCACCAGAAGCAGGTTGGTTCTGGCGACCGATTGGTAAAACAATCTATGCTGTCGCTGTCAGAGATATTTATTAGGGACGAAAAGACCAACATCCCAGTACGGCTGAGTTCTCGAAATATCCCCTTATTAATGAACCCTGTCTTATTACCCATGATCCAATAAAACGTATTTATAAATGATTTTAAACATAATTATCACGCCTAATAATACGAATTATTATTATAATGATGACTTGTATTTTAAGTGCGCCGTTTTGTAAAATCAATTACTCCAAGGGCGCACTAGGAAATGACTGACCGAACAGTGCAGTCTTCAGAAGTTTCTTAAATTAAACGTCACTATCCTCATACTTAATACTAACATGGAGGCTATTCCACGCCAGCGGACCCGCAACGCTGAAAGCACGATCATAGAAACATGCTTTATTGGCTCAGACTGGAATTGCTATGTTGTTTGCACTTGGTTCTACTGATCGGAGTGAACGTTGCCTTTCCGTTGGCATGGGTGTCACGCAGAGGTCCGATATATACGCTGGCGCTCTCTGGTGTCGAGCCTTAAACACTGTACAGAGCCTTAAACAATATGTACAGAGGTAAAGTAAAATTTTAAGATGAAAGAAAATTAATGGAGTTTTTAATATTCTGATTTAAATAAAATCGTTCGCGAGACCAGTCTCCGTAGGCCCCGTACTTTGTAATGTTCCAAAATCTTCTCTTGTTCAGAACTTCTCGAGAACTTTCCCTGAGATTCGCTTTCACGGTTATAAATTATTAAAATGATGTGTTGCGTCAGTTGTCATGTTTATTATTTCGCCGGATTTCACGTAGACTGGGAGAAGAGTAAATATTGTTCCAAAAAGTAGGGCAAAGTATTAGAGCTGTTTACTCTACCATCGAATTCTAGAATCAAATGATACTAATGCGTCTAGTGTCTATCTGACGCTAGAAGCGTTAACTGTACGTTCGGAAAAGGTAAATTCTGAAATTCTTTGCTTTATGTTCGTTTCAAAAGAAATTTTGTTTAACCCAAATTATATAAATTCCTATTAACTGATGGAAAGATGAAAGTACATATTAGATTCTGAGTATCAGCCGCAGGATATGTTTGAAGTAAAACGCCCAACTGAAAAGAGACGTATGAAAAATATATTCTAGAAAATAAGATCACTGAAATTAAAAAAAAGATACGAGAGAGAACTCCTAACTTCAACACGAGGGAAAAAAATAAGATACAAAAGAAACAAACAAACCATCGCGCCGTTTTTCCCGTAGGGAGAGGCAGAGAGAATTGACCGCCACACCACTCTAGGCACACCTCTCTAGATTCCTCCACATTCATACAGCGAGTCATATACACGCACGTTGATTCTCCCGACTTCTAACATGACCAACCTTTAAAATTTGGTTAATTTGGTCATGCCATGTTTTCCTCGGTCTGCCTCGACTCCGTACTCCATTTACATTATAAACGTATACTTTCTTAACCATTCTTTCTCCATCCATGCGCTCCATATGTCCGAACCAACGCAGCGATCCTTTCATAATTTTGTTTATAATACTTTCTTCTCTGTCCAAGCCATCTTTGATCCTTTCATTATTTTGTTCGCAATACTTTCATATATCTCAAAACTATCATACACAGGTTTTTCACACATTCGTATTATCAATTCAATAATTTTCAGAATACTTTATATCATAAATAATAATTTAATAAAACAATTTTTTTTAATAACTACCTCTTGTGGTTGGATATTTTAAACCTATAGATATGCAATAATAAACCACTTTATATTTAACCGCGGAATATTTTTTTTATAGTTTATGCCAACTAGTTTTGCTTTGACCCAAGATTCATCAGGGCATTATAAAAACTATCATATTTAAGTTAGTATATTGCCTTGATGAAGTTTGGGTAGAAACAAAACTAGTTGACGTCAATAATAACAACCATGACAGAGACGGGTTTCGCCAGGCTAGCTGCTATCAACAGATTGGTTTTATAAACTAACATCTTTATATTATACAGTTGGTTTTTGAATACATTCCTTCAAGGAGGTTGTAGGGGAGGTTATTTCCGATGATTTATGTCTGTAAGGCATTGTGCAAAAATGATTATTTTTTTTAATCGGCTTTCTTTTAGAATTTGCAAATAAAAAAAATTAAATGTTTGATATTTCCGTCTGGTATTACCTAATGTGGAAAGAGAGTTCAGGTTTTTGTGTTGAGAATAAATGTCTGTGGTGTTCACTTATTAATAAAAAAAAATGTTTTACTTTTGCATAATGCCTTACAGATATAAATCATCGGAAATAACCTCCCCTACAATAATTTTAAAAATAAGTAATAAATATTCTTCAAGGGTTTATTATATTATGTAGTAATTGGATAGTATTGTAGAAAAATGAATACATGCAAAGTATTAAAAAAACGTTAATAATACTTGACGGGAACTATATATCTAAGAATAATAAAAACTATATACAATTTTTTGTAATTTGAAATCTGCTATTCGATGAATATTTTATAATTAATTATTTTATATAATTATTTTGTCATCGTCGGAATTGATTCCATTACATTTTTGTTGATACTGATAATTGACATAAATCTAAGGATATATTAATACAGTAACAGTAAAAATTAGAAAGACAAGAACGATATTAATGTTAAGAATATTTGGATCATTAAATAGGAAGGATTAATAAATAAATGTACTAGAGACGAGCATTATGAACACGAGTTACAATTAGAGATTAAAACAACTTACTTTAAAAGCCTTAAAAACAAGGTGGAAGATGTCGTGAGATGGGGCAGACAACGCAGAAGATACTGGAATGCGCACGTGCAGAGAATGGATCCCTCCAGAATCCCACACGCTGTGGCGCATCAGATTCCTGCTGGCTACCGTCTCACCGGAAGACCGCCAAAGAGATGGAGGGATAGCTGAGAGTTGACCTCCCAATAGAAGCCAGCCTGATTACAGGAACAGACCAAAGGTCTAAAAAAAAGAAGGGGAAGAAGAAGAAGACTTTAAAGGCTTGCTACTAATGAAATAAAAAGCTTCATTGCTTTACAACAAACATAAATCATAGTAAATGACCCTAATCCATGATGTGAATAATTTTTAATTCATTAATTATCCTTTATCAGATAGAAAACCTCCCTTTGCTGCTTATCAAAGCACGTTTCATTAAAAATGTTGGAATATTTACGAAAAAAAAAACGAGAAGCTTGAAAAATGACAAAAAATTATAAAAATAAGATATTATTACATATTTTTTAAAACGTTAAAAATTGTATGTAATATACATTTTTTAATTTTGAAACTCTTTGAACATAAAAAGTCAATCCAGTAGATTATTTAATTTTATTTTATATTGTAGAATAACAAACGTATATAATTATGCCCGAATTCAAATAAGATTTTTTTATTTGCTAAAAATTGCTTTTTTATGCATAAATACAATATTCAAAAGGCGTTCAGTCTTTTGAAAATTTTAATATTGCTAATGACTCCATTCATACGTCTTAAGCATATTTTATAATATATTAACGTTCATCATATTATTTCATTATGTGTTATTTACTATTGTATCTCAAACTTTTTGTTAAAAATATTATATATATATATCATTGGTGTATTGGAATATAGTTCGGTATTGCTTTTGATATATTTAAATAAATAAATGAAATGAAATAAGCGTTGCGATATCTCCTTTATTTTTTCATGCTATAGGACTATTTGATCTGTTTTCAAGAGGGTTGCTCCTCCTCTGAGGTGGATTCCCAGCTGTCCTATATTTTAAGATGTTTTCCACAATGACGAGTCCCATGAGACTGATTGTGTAGTGTAATATAGGAAAGTCTGATCGTGTCCATTCTTTGGACATGACCGTACCAGTCCCTCCTTCGCTGTCTACTCCATCTTAAAATATATACAGTCTCACATATCTCTATTTTTTTTATGTTCCTCGCGAGATCTCTTAGTGTCTTGCCGGCTATCATCCTCAGTGTTGTCATATCGGAGGTCTTCAAAACCTGTTTGGTCCTGAGTGTATCTGCCTCTTATGTCAGGTCAACAGGTCCCCTTTGCCAGGTCGTGTTAATACATTATTTTGAATATTTATCTCAATAGCATTCTTGTTGATATCTGATATGTTTTCTTTCAGATTAAATATAAATATGACTGATTTTGTATATACCAGTACATGCAGAAGACCTTCGTGGCCTAGTGGTAAGTGTTTTGACTTCCAACCTAAAGTTCTCGGGTTCAAATCCTGACGATGGCAGTGTAATTGTCACACTTTCTTTGGTCTGGTGCAGAATTCACGTGAAAATATAATGGCGATATATTAGCTACCAATCACATGTCACGAGAATTAATATGATAGCTTTACCTTTTACAACGATTTGGCTCGAGCTGTGGTGATGTGAAGAGCGATTCAACATATAAAAATAATAAAATCATTAATCTTATTTATTGAGAAAATTTTACATATCCATCTTGTTATTACTCATATAAAGTTTATGTCCACCAGTTAAGCAATGCAAATAACTGTATAAACCAGTATTCATATTAACTAACTTGTTCACAATACAATGTAAGATTTATGAAATGCATCCAGTGTTAAATTAAAAGGTGATGACGTTCGCTTGATTTATCGCCTGACCTGCATTTTGAAATTTTCTCATCGTGAAGATAAATTGTATATCTTTTCGCAATAACCGATCTCCCGTGGACTGAAGGCGAACTTTATTAAATAAATCTTTATGATTTATATAAGAGAACAGACGAAATATATAATGTTTATTTTTCAGTGCATTTTTTTATGATTTATGGTTCTGATTTTTTCCCCACGATCTGCAGCTATCTATTCACTGCTGATTAATCAATTGACTTATTGAATAGAGCCTTGGTCCTCAAAGTGGGCGATAACGCCCCCTTGTGGGCGTTTGAGACTTTCAGGGGGGCAGTCGAAGACCCAGAAAAAATAGAGATCGTGGGTAAGACCAAAAAAACACGCTAATCACGTAGGTACTAATAAAGCAAATTAAACATAAATATTAGTTTATTTTGTTATTGTATGTACCTATTGTAATCATTTTCCCTTTTTTGGAATAAGTTTTATGGGAGGGGGGGCGTTGAAAGTTTATTTTTCTTGTAAAGGGGGCGGTAGCCCAGAAAAGATTGGAAACCTATGATAGAGAGCGAGGTTATAAACGATATGTATTCAAACCAACTTTTGAAAATAATGTAAATAATGGATTATTTGTGATTAAAAATTAAATATTTACTGGTTAAATTCATGTTTGAGTGATTAAACGATTTCTACTGAAATATAGTTGGAAATATACAAATAACCATTGCCCGTCCCGAAAAGTCATGGATGGGAATAAAAAAAAAAATTATTTGTATTGGCAATAAAATTAAAAGTCAAATTTACCCCAACAATTCGTTAAGTAGGCACTTTGAATATATTTCCAGGTAAGTGCTTTTAATGAATTATTAATTAACGAGGTTTCAATCAAAGTACTCGACGAAAAGCCGTAAATTATGTTCGCATGCAACAAGTGGCAATTAAGTAATCAAAATGTACGGTCCCCGCCGCGAAATTTCAGTAAAGTTTGATACCATCGAAATGGTGTTCAAATAATTATTTATACAAACATTCGTAATGATTTCCCGGGCAACTCCGGCCGGCAACTGGAGCGAGATATTTACATAGCCCTGCCGAATGTTTACGGCGAAGCATTTTAATTGGGAACTTGTTCCTTGCCGAGCGTGGCGCAAGTCGAAAAGAGGGTGATTATGGCTGAGTGTATTTTTGGTTGCGTTTTTCTTTTTCATCAATGTCTTTTTTTCGTAATAGATAAACCTACTTAAAACTACTTATGTATTTCATTTCATTTATTTCATTTGAGGCCACTAGGACAAGAGTGGTCTAACCAACATTTTTTGAAAAATTGAGTAACTGGTCTAACCCACACCAATTTGTGACCTACTATAAAAGAAAAATTAATCTAACCACCATTTCCAAGTGGAAACATAGATATCGCCATAAACACTTCTTTTTCTCTGACAAAAAATCAAAATATATGGAGTCAAATGTGGTCTATTATAAGTAACCATCCAAAAATATCCTTAAACTTTATATTTCCCAATATTTCAAATAACTATTCTAAAGACATTCACCAAACAAACAAGGTTTATCACTAAAGAAGACCCTAACCCATATAGTTTTAAAAAAAAATGGGGATAAAACGTCAAATTTTCAATCGCATTTATCTCCATTGTCTAAATTTGGGGTTAGACCACTCTTGCCCTGGCGGCCTCATTTCATTTATTTATTTTATACATATCTAAAGCATAACAGAATTTTTTTTCCAATACACTAAAGATACAAGTTAGAGATACACAATAATAAGTAACACATAATAGATTAATAAAAAGAGCGAGAAACATAAAATGCATGACAAATTAATAAAATAAATATACCATACAATTATAATAAAGATAGTACTTCCCTCAGATGAGCCATACTATCACAAAATATGTCAAACTCCGAGGTAATACGATTAAGCAAAGATATTGCTCTACCTACTGGCATAACCATTGGCAGGTTGGTTCTGCGTCGTGGGAGATAAAACAATTTATGGCCCCTTTGTCGAAGATAATTATCAGGGACGAACAGACCTACATGACTCAGGATTTCTGAGTTGTGTGTACAACCGCCTATCAGTCGAATGTGATGGAATTTATGAGATTATCTAAAGTTGGATTAATAAGACTTGGGTGAGACCGATTTTTAAGAAATATGAAAGGATCGCTGCGTTGATTCGGACATATGGAGCGGATGGGTGAAGAAAGAATGGTTAAAAAAGTATACGTTAACGATGTAAATGGAGTAAGGAGTCGAGGTAGACCGAGGAAAACATGGCATGACCAAATTAATCAAATATTAAAGGTTGGTCATGTCAGAAGCCGTAAGAATCGACGAGTGTGTATGACACGATGTATGAATGTGAAGGAAGCTAGAGAGGTATGTCAGGATAGACAAGTGTGGCGGTCTATTCTCTGTGCCTACCCCTGCGGGGAAACGGCTTGATGGTTTGTTGTTGTTGTTGTTGTGTGAGACCGATCATAACATATGGGATCGAATTCAGGGCGGATACCACAATCACAAAAAAACACGCCAGAAGACGCTCAGTTCAATATATCTGGCATGACCATACACGATAGAATTAGAAATTCAAGGATAAGGGAATTCTGCGAGGTCGTGGATGTCGTTATGTGGGTAAGACAAAGGAGAAGATACTGATATGTACAAGTGAGAAGAATGGATACAATCAGAATCCTTCTCATTATGTTACACGGCCAACCCGAGAGAAAGAGATGGGATCAACTACTGGGATTCGACCTCGCAAGAGGCTTATTCATCTTAAGAAACAGCACTAACTACATTAAGAAGAAGAAAAGAAGAATAAAAATATTTAAAATTGTTATTTCACCTGAATCGTGCAGGAGTAAATAGAGAGCTGCTGACATTGATCAAAGTTCACGTTCTGCGAGGAGAAAAGTATCGCCTGCTGCATCTGATTTTGAAGGGAAAATAGAGGGCCGCAGGGAAGCAGGGAGAAGGCAGATCTCTTGGCTGCGCAATGTGAGGGAATGGACGGGAATCGGAACTGTGGAGGAGCTATTCCGGACAGCGCAGGATAGGGAAGATTTTACCAGAGTGATCGCCAACGTCGGGGGGACCTGACAGGACACTTTAAAAAGAAGAAGATTTCACCATCTAATGTTGCCATCACCAGGTTCTAAAAAATGCTTTTTTAACTATCACATCTAGGTTACTTTTATACATTTTAAATTTGTTCAAGAATTCTAGCATATATGGATCAGTGGGTTAATTTCAGGATTAACCTTTTGTGTTGATCTTTAACATCGAATTATAAAACATGTACAAATAAATTTATGAATGTAAGTTATATATACATTGTATAATTACATATAACATACGGGTTCTGGAGTAGAGACCACAACAGGTTTCCATAGGGATGAACGTTTCCTTGCCTGTTGGGCCGATGATGTTATAAGGATTGCTGGACGTAGATGGATGAGAGTGGCGAAGGATAGGGGTCAGTGGCGTGCTTTGGGAGAGCCCCACGTTCAGCATTGGACGACAGACGGAATAGAAAGTATTGTATACTGATAAGAAAGTATTGTATGTTTTATAAGGTTCAAAAACGTGGTCCTAGAAAGTCATCACCGTGAACTGGTAAGAAGCATTCAAAATGTAGTTAATTAATTATTATTATTATTTTGTTGAATAGATCTTTATATCATTATTGCGCGTGCCATGTCGATATAAAGCGTATATCTATTACATTAATTCTCATGACATGTAAAAGTTAGGTAATCCATCGCCATTTTACTGTCACGTGAATTCAACAAAAGCCCAAAGACAGTGTGACAGTCAGTATCAATTTAAAAATGCGTATTGATGCCAGCGAGCCTGGCGAAACCGGTCGCTGTCGAAATAAAGACAAAATTAGAAGTATTTAAAAAACATCGTTTTATTTAATTATTATTAAAAATAAACTTCCATCAAGAGATTTCAGTAAAATCATTTTATTATCTTGTATTTCGTACGTTGGTCAACGGCTAATCGCAAGTATTTTATCATTTGATATGCGCGCCAATGACGATTTGCGTATCTGTATAAAATTGACTGTATCCAATATTAAGTCTTTCTGAAGTCAATGCATCAGCATAATAAAACACTCCTTTGATATTTTGTTTGTTTGTTCGCTCTCCTTTATTATAATTATAATATTCCGCTAGCAATACATAAATGAGAAAACGCTGACTAGGTAATTCAATCTTCCGTTTATTAAAAATGCCCTACTGGCATCCTATCACTCTTGTGTAATACTGTTTGTTAGTAGATTGAAACCTAATAGCTCAAGACGTGCTGTTACTAAAGATGGTGCGATATAAAAAAATGATCCTACGTTTGATAAACTGTTAAGAAATGGTAGTGGATTAATTAATTCCTTTTTTTTCTGGAAAGCATCTCGAGAATCTTTGAAATAACTACCTTGAAAAAAATATATGAACAGAAGTTTAGTTTTTACACACGAATATTAAGACAATCATAGAGCCAACGATTTTTTTTTTCAAAGTTATATTATCTAACGGAATTTGAATTTGATATTTTAAAATTTAAAGAATGAAATAATTTTTTTCGTGTGAATTCATCCACCAACATCAAAGCTTAGATAAATTAAGTGAAAACATTTTTTTCCAATGGAAGGGCTTTCCCGTGAAATTCGAAGAAATGTGTAACTAACTAACTAACTAACCATCACGCCGTCTCCCCGAAGGGGTAGGCAGAAAGAATGGACTGCCACACCTTTCTTTCCTGACATATTTCTCTCGCTTCCTCAGCATTCATACATCGTGTCATGCACGCGCGTCGATTTCTCTGACTCCTCACATGGCCGACATTCAATATTTGATTTATTTGATCGTGCCACGTTTTCCTCGGTCTTCCTCTATTTCTGGTACCATTTACATCATTAACATATAATTTTTTTACCATTCTTTCTTCATTCATTCTTTCCATATGTCAAACCATCTTAATGATCCTTTCATTATTTTGTTCATGACACCATCATTCGCACCGCATTCACTTCTTATATTTTCATTCGACACTCTATCATACACAGAATATCCACACATTCATCTCAGAGATCTCATTTCTACTGCATTTATTCTACTTTCATCCTTCCTTTGCCAGTTCCATGCTTCGCTTCCATACATAAGGGTCGGTAGAAGAACACCATTGTGCACTGCCATTCTAGCTTTTTTGGATAAGTTTTTGTTTGCGATGACAACTTTAAGTGCACCATTCACTTTGTTGCCTGCCCCAACCCTTCTTTCAATATCCCTCTCCACTCGCCCATCTCTTGTAAACATACTACCTAAATACACGAACTCAACTACTTGCTCCAAATTTTCACCATTCACGCTAATGTTGCAGACTGTCGTGGTTTCTTCCTTTTCAAAAATCATTACCTTGGACTTATTAACATTCATCATCAGATCATTTCACATGCATACCTCATACATACTATTCACCAGGACTTGTAGTTCATGCTCGTTGTCAGCAAGTAGGACAGCGTCATCCGCATACAAGAGACAGCTTACTGACACTCCGCTCATTTTGGCACCTACATCCAACCCTTTCAGCTCTCTCATACAATTGTCCATATACAGATTAAATAACCACGGGGACATTACGCAACCTTGTTTGACACCTTTATTGATATCAAACCAGGCTGTAAGATCTCCATTTACTCTGACACTAGCAGTGCTTTCTGTGTATAGCGACTTAATTGCCGTGATCAGTTTTGTACTTATTCCATATTCAGACAATATTTTCCACAACTTTTCTCTATTAACGTAATCATATGCTTTTTGCAAGTCGACAAATGCACAGAAAAGTTTGCGGTTTTTGGCCAGAAACTTCTCTGTCAATGTACGAAGTCCAAAAATTTGATCCATACATCCTCTGCCATTCATAAAGGCACCTTGCACATCCCAAACTTTGTCACTCGTCAATTTTCTTACTCTTTCTATTAAAATTCTGCCATAGACTTTACCAACGACACTCAAAAGACTAATAGCTCTGTGGTTTCCACATTCCATACGCGATCCTTTTCCTTTGTACAGGGGCATAATTACTGCTCTCCTCCAGTCTAGCGGCGTATATCCCTCCTCCAAGCACTGGTTAAATAACTTACATAACCATGCAGAAACCACTTCGCCACCGCTTTTAATAAAATCTATGGCAATACAATCAAATCCAACAGCTTTTCCACTTTTCATTGCATTCACAGAACTTTTCATCTCATTCGTACTTATTTTCTCAATATTATCATTCATAGGTCCCGCACTCGCACTAGTTGTTATACTTTCGATCACGCTTGTATCACCACCATACATCTCCTTAAAATATTCCATCCATCTTTCTTGTATGATCTTACTCTCCGTTAACATTCTTCCCTCGTTGTCTAAAATTGCTTTCACACATCCACTATCAGGAGGATTTCGGGCTTTTTTAACTTCTTTCCAAAACATTTTTAAATTTGCTTGGAAGTTGTTTGTCATTTTGAGCCCTTCTTCCTCCTTCAGAAAGAAATGTGTACAAATAACAAAAACCTTTTTGGACAAAATTGGATAAAAAATGAAACAGAAGAAAGAATTTTTATTAGAACCGTTCCGATGTAGGATTTCCTTGGATATCTACAAAGATATTATTCACGATTTCAATACTGAAATTCGACAGTCGTATCAAGTTTCATTGTATTTGTTTTATTATGAAAATAAAAGAAGCATGTTTCTTATCGAGAAAGAATTATTTTTTAATCATATTTTTAAATTTTCAAAAAGGTTAAAAGGAAATTAAGAATGCGTAAGTTATTCTGTAGTGATATCTCTCAACTGTAAAATAAAGTATGATATTACATAATTTTCTAATCTTCATTGTTTCAATGGCTGACTTCTTTCGTAGAAATAGCCTTTAATAGGACCTCATCTCTCCTATTTGTCTTGCCAAATCGATTAAAGTAATCTTCTAAAAATCCACACAATAGACGTTTGCAATACAAGCTGTATGAATGAAGAAAAGGAGTGTAGAAACTCTCTTTCAAAAAAAAAAGTCTGATTATAATATTCATACGACTATTTAAACATAAGAACTCTCTCACAGCCAGTATTTACTTTCCAATTCTTAGCCACAAGTTTTCACAGATATGTTTTCATATAGAATATTGTATATATTACAGATTTTTTTTAAATGCCATCATAAAAGTAAAGGCCTCGCTTTTTGTTTATGGACATTGGGTTGGTGGCATAGAAGAGGAAGATAAAATTAATTTGTAATACAATGTTAATTTATTGTTGATATTTAGTAGCGGATTCATTTTAAATAATTTCATTTCTTTATTTTTTCTTGAACATTGTTGTTAAATTCTCTACAAAATATTTATTAAAACGTCTGTTTTTTTAACCATAGAAATGTTTATTATATTTTATATAGATATAGATTTTAGCAGGACGAAAAACAATTTGATAAAATCCAATTATATAATAAACCTATTATGATAATTTGAATAAACCGATTATCTAATGTTAAACAGTTTTACTTATATTTTTTATGAACACACGTGCAATAAATCTAAAGAATTTTTCTATCATTCAAGTTGTGAACAAGTTTTCCGGTTTAAGATTAAGTAACAAGATATTTTATTATCAACTAAGGAAATATTTTATGAAAAAAAGTAAGCATTTCATATTCTGTTCTGTGTTTTTAATTTAAACATTTTTCTTTACAAACTGACTATCAAAAGAGAACTTCGAAAGGAATTCAATTTCTAGTCAACGAAAAGAAACGTTCTCATAATTCGTAAAACTCTTATGCACGTGAAGAAAAGAAAAGAAAAGAATTCGGAATATCCCATTATCATACAAATTGAAAATGTTTAATTATTTTTATTACTCTGCTGGTCATTTCACTTATTTATATCAAAGAGCTGGAATTGTTCTTTCATTTGTATTACGAGATAAAAACTATCGCGCAATATTTCAGTGGCGTGCGAGGGTAATGAGATTTCTTAAACGCCAGACAAAACTAATATTCCTTTAACTTATTCCTCTCTAACACACCACCGTTAAACGACATCATTTGCTACCATCATATTTTATTTACAAAAGAGTCGATTTACGCAACCGACTACAAAAAAAAGATAATTTTACTTTTCATGAAAACATTAAAGCCAAACATTGGACTTAATTTAATGAAAACGTCGTTGTTGCTTGGTATGGATGTTAGTATAATTTACACGAACTACAATTACTTTTGTTTTCGGCCTCATTACGGTATATTTATTGTATCGAAACCGACTTACTCGTACATATCTTTGCATTTTTCCGAAGTGGAAATTGTACGTTACAGAATATATTACTATTGAAGTAAATGATCTGAAAGCAAATGTCAAAAATATATAAAAATTCTATTAGATTACTACGAATATCTTAATCGTATCATTAATATATTTTTTAAATAAAATTTAGTAGATATATAAATAGATTACGTATGGTATTAACGTTGTTACGTTGTATGTTAATGTTAAAGTGCTATGTGTGGTCTGTTTTACTCTATGGCTCGCACCCTGAAAGTGCACACTATGAACCGGTTGGAAGCATTCGAGATGTGGTTGCACAGGAGAATGCTTTGCATACCGTGGACAGATTTCGTCAGCAATTTGGAGGTTTTGAAGAGAGCCAACTGTAGTAGACGACTGCTAAAGGACGTTAAGGTCCGTAAGATTTCATATCTGGATCAAGTTCCGCGGGGAGATAAATACAGTTTGCTCCAACTAATACTGATAGGAAAAATTAACGGGCAGCGTGGTCCTGGTAGAAGGCAAACGTCAGGCATAAGAGACTGGACCGGGCTGAGACATGTGGGGGAGCTGTTCTGGGTTGCGCAAGATAGAGAAGCCTTCGCCGGAATGATTGTTAACGTCAGGGGGATCTGATACGGCACGCGAAGAAGAAGAAGATTAACGTAAAATATAGTGTCATCGTATATTACTTGTTTTATTTTTCTATTTCATTAAATACTTTGATTACATATTGAAGGTTTTTGAAAGTGAATTTTTTTATGGCTTTACTTTTTTCCCCTTTCAATTAACCACATCCTTATTAAACATAATTATTTGCTTGTTTTAACTCATAAAAATGAAGTTTTTCAAATGGATTTATTCAATCAAAGTTGTGTGACCAGTAAGCAGAATAAAAATAAAATAAATAAAAAAATTCATTGATTTTAATCTATTTTCTTTAGCTTCAAGGAATAAGACATTGTAATAAAAAAAAACAATTCACGTAAATTAAAATATGGTATTTTTTTAGAAATCTTATGATAATCAAAATAAAGCCTTAAACTAGAGAACAGATTCAGACGAGAAGAATACACAGTTTAAGTCTATGCAACGCAGAAAACCAATATTATTCATTTAGAATTCTTAACAAATAGAAAATATGTAAAATTATTAAAACAAAAGTTTTAAAACATTTGTTAAGATAGGTTTTTTCTCAGAAACACCTTGTTTTGAAAACACTTGAGAATCTTTTTGATCAGTATTACGTCATTTGGTATTCATTACCTATGTAAGGATTGTATACACAATATAAATAGTCATAAAATTCCAGGTAATAATTTCTAGTATTTTCTGATTTACCCATTAATTATATATTTTAGTATTTTCTGATTTACCCATTAATTATAGTAAACAGTATATTGAGTCCCATCAATTACCTCATTCTGCCCCTCGTTTATATGTTTACATAATTCGTAAATATAAACATCAACGCGCTTGATTCTCGCCACATTTGATAATCCTTTAATAAGGCAAAAATTTTCATTCCCATAAAATATATTATAGCTTCTAGAAAACAGACGTTTTCATTCGTTCCCATAAAATATATTATAGCTTCTAGAAAACAGACGTTTTCATTCGTATTATTTATTAAATATGGAGTTTTTTTTTGTTGATACAACAGGTAATTTGAACTCAATTATTGTATAAAATTTGTTTAAGCTATTATATTGTTTCATATGACATGTGATAAGTATCTAATCTAAAGCCATTTTATTGTCACGTGAATTATACTCCAGATAAAACAGATTCTGAGTATCACGCTGTCATCGCCGGTAATTGGACCCCAGAGTTTCGGTGTGGAGTTTCAGAGTCATCTTTGTTCAGGAAAAAATAAATAATTTAAACTAGAAATCGTTTTAATTGATATTGTTCGATCGCAAGTGAAAGCTTATATTTTTTATATCAAATATACGAGTATATGTAATATTTATATGAAAATTTTGCCTCTCATACTATCACTGGTACATATCATTATAACAAGCAAATTGTATACAGTTTTGGAATAATGGACAAGAAATAACATTGTCGTCTACATAAATTTAGAGCCGTGGTCTTGTGTGGTAATAAAATGTATTCTGACATTAATATTAATGAGTCCCTTACTTGACATTAAATTGTATAGGTGTTGAGTATACTGCCTCGTACATTTACATATGTTTGTACGTAATAAGACTATGCTGTATAACGTTTTAACCTCCGTATTCTCAGAAATACGATTGTATGAACGGCGTCCATATTAATCAACAAATTAATAAATTAGTTATCTGTACAAATTCAAAAACCTATCCAAAAAAGCTAGAATGGCAGTGCACAATGGTGTTCTTCTACCGACCCTTATGTATGGAAGCGAAGCATGGAACTAGCAAAGGAAGGATGAAAGTAGAATAAATGCAGTAGAAATGAGATCTCTTAGACGAATGTGTGGATATTCTGTGTATGATAGAGTGTCGAATGAAAATATAAGAAGTGAATGCAGTGCGAATGATGGTGTCATGAACAAAATAATGAAAGGATCATTAAGATGGTTTGGACATATTGAAAGAATGAATGAAGAAAGAATGGTAAAAAAATTATATGTTAATGATGTAAATGGAACCAGAAATAGAGGAAGACCGAGGAAAACGTGGCACGATCAAATAAATCAAATATTGAATGTCGGCCATGTGAGGAGTCAGAGAAATCGACGCGTGCATGACACGATGTATGAATGTTGAGGAAGCGAGAGAAATATGTCAGGAAAGAAAGGTGTGGCAGTCCATTCTTTCTGCCTACCCCTTCGGGGAGACGGCGTGATGGTTAGTTAGTTAGTTTTTACAAATTCAATTTATTAATTCAATCAAATTAGTATAACAAAAAACGGGTATATAAAACGGAGACCACCAGACTAAAAAGAGTAGTAAATAGAGCTTTGTCTGTGAATCTTCCTCGTAAACCATCCAGAGGAAAACCTAGGATGGATGAATCAGAGCAGTAGCGTCTTGCAGAGAAATGGCTTGAGTGAAAGCGATACTCAGAACCGTAGAAGCACAGTTGGGGATCGAGAAGAGCCAACCCCAACAGTCGACACAGACAATGAGTTGGAATAGCGCCAGAAAGAAGAAGAAGAATCAAATTAATATTACACACATAAAATATTTAGGATGTCATCTAGGAAAAGCACATCAATAGATGAACCAATAAACTAGTTTCAAGGATGAATAATACTTTTGGAATGTACAAAAATGTGAATCGATCCTCAAATCTATCAAGTTCAATAGTTTGATTACTCTCTCTACTCTTACTTGACATTAAATTGTATAGGTGTTGAGTATACTGCCTCGTACATTTACATATGTTTGTACGTAATAAGACTATGCTGTATAACGTTTTAACCTCCGTATTCTCAGAAATACGATTGTATGAACGGCGTCCATATTAATCAACAAATTAATAAATTAGTTATCTGTACAAATTCAAAAACCTATCCAAAAAAGCTAGAATGGCAGTGCACAATGGTGTTCTTCTACCGACCCTTATGTATGGAAGCGAAGCATGGAACTGGCAAAGGAAGGATGAAAGTAGAATAAATGCAGTAGAAATGAGATCTCTTAGACAAATGTGTGGATATTCTGTGTATGATAGAGTGTCGAATGAAAATATAAGAAGTGAATGCGGTGCGAATGATAGTGTCATGAACAAAATAATGAAAGGATCATTAAGATGGTTTGGACATATGGAAAGAATGAATGAAGAAAGAATGGTAAAAAAATATATGTCAACGATGTAAATGGAACCAGAAATAGAGGAAGACCGAGGAAAACGTGGCGCGATCAAATAAATCAAATATTGAATGTCGGCCATGTGAGGAGTCAGAGAAATCGACGCGCGTGCATGACACGATGTATTAATGTTGAGGAAGCGAGAGAAATATGTCAGGAAAGAAAAGTGTGGCAGTCCATTCTTTCTGCCTACCCCTTCGGGGAGACGGCGTGCTGGTTAGTCAGTTAGTTAGTTACAATTTAATGAAAATAATAATAAAATTACGAAAGTCGGATTTTTTCTATAATTTCTATTATATAATGCATTCAAATCATAGTGAAATATTCGTATCACCTTTCATTAATACAAACAAGTTTTTTCGATTAATAAAATTCGTTTTTCTTTGATTTCGAACGAGTTTTAATTTAACGAAAATGATAAATTTCATGTTTCTACATAAGTTTTTAAGCTGACACTAAAAAAAATACCGCCATACAAGTTTGTTAGCAATAAAGGAAATAGACTTCCAGTGAAAGCAATAAAAAAGTGAACGGAATTCCGTATTTCGCCTACGTATACTGGATAACGTTATAAGATTTTTCCTTGCTTCATGGCTTGGGCTCATTTTAAGCCCAAATCCTGGTCGTGATGAGAAATATAAAACAGTAAGAGACTATATTTTAAAACATACATCACATAACTCATGCACACACGTATGTAGTCTAGGTTTGATAAAGGTCGGATTAAAGGATACTGTTTTAATTAAAATGAAGGGACAGTCAAAACGTTGATTAAATATTGAAACCTTCCATTTATTATTTTATACGAAAAATGATTTTGTTCTTTATTATATAGTCTAGATATTTCCAATCAAATTCTAATTATACTAGTTAAAAACAAATATCCTCGTTGGTCAAATTTAAAAGGAAACGAAGTTAATAAGCGAAAAAATCTCATGAACTCAATTTTTTTAATGGATAGTTTTACTATTCATCACGCCGATTCACCGAATGGATAGACAGAGAAGATATACCGCCACACTGACCTATCTTAACATACCTCTCGAGATTCCTCTATATTTATACGTCGTAACATGCACGCTCGTCGATTTTCCCGACATTGAGTGGTGCCGCCTATTAAAATTCGATTAATTTTGGAATGCCATGTTTTCACTGGCCGTCCTAACTTACTAACTAACTAACCATTACGCCGTCTCCCCAAATGGGTAGGGAGAAAGAATGGACTGTGACACTTTTCTTTCCTGACATATTTCTCTCGCTTCCTCAACATTCATACATCGTGTCATGCACGCTCGTCGATTTCTCTGACTCCTCACATGGCCGAAATTCAATATTTGATTTATTTTACTGGCCGTCTTCTATATCTTTTTTCATTCATTCTGGTTGAATACAACTTTTAAACCATTTTCATCTCATCTATTCGTTCCTTATGTCCAAACCATCTAAGTAATCTTCCCAATTATCTTCATTACACTCTTTTCATATTTTTTCGTTCGGTATTCCATCATATATCATTTTAACGCACACTCTTCTCAGTGATCTCATTTCTATGGCATTTATCCTACTTTCATTATTATTCTGTCAAGCTTAACTTTCATAAATGAGGTTTGACACAGGAACTCCATTATATACTACCACATTTTCTTCAGTGGATATATTTATACTGAAAAAAATATGGCAGAACATAATGAAGTTCTAGTGTCAACCCTCGTGTATGGAGGTGGAGCTTGGAGATTTTTTTTAATAAGCAGATTAGTTGAGCCAAAACGCAGCCCCCGGACAAATTTTGGAGATCGGGCTTTCGCAGTGGCAGGTCCGTCCTCCTGGAATATTATGCTTCCTGCACGCCTCAGATGCATTGACAATCCGACAGATTTTAAATCTCAACTAAAAACCCACCTTTTCAAAATATCGCATAAAATATAAACAACGGTTATCTGATTGCTGTTGTCACACGCAGCTCGCATGACTAAAAACATTGTCAAAGCGCCCTTGAGGTGAGTTATTCACGAAAACGGCGCTATACAAATTAGCCAAATTATTTTGATTATTATTATTATTATTAATAAGTTCCGAACATTTCTTCTATATACGCCATATTTTTTGGTTGTTATGATGCTTTATTTCTCTTTTTCTTTTTTATATACTTTATTTATACAACACAGAGCAATTAAATAGACAATATGTGCACCATCTAAAAAGAACATTTTGTGTTAAATTATTTTTATTTTGTTATTTTATTTTATATCATTGTATTTTATATTATTTGTTTTAGATTTATTTTGTGGGTGTCGGACGATCGAAGTGTGCGCGGGAGATGCCTATTGGTGGCGATGAGGTTCGCAACCCATCACACCGCGTCTCCCGCGGAGCGAAAAGAGAAGGATGGAGTGCCACATCAGTAAAAGTGTGACAGTCCATTCTTTCTGCCTACCCTTTCGGGGAGACGGCGTGATGGTTAATAAGTTAGTTAGTTAGTTATATACAAGACTATATTAATAAAATAAAATACATGTACATGTTTCGGACAACCAGTCCTTCTTCAATAATACATATTATAAAGATACATTTTAAAAATATTATAAAATTGTTTACATGATCTAACTGATGTTATAACATCTGTCAGATCATGTAAACAATTTTATAATATTTTTAAAATGTATCTTTATAGTATATATCACCGAAGAAGGAGTGATTGTCCGAAACATGTCTATGTAATTTTTTTTTTTAAATAAGTGTTGTATATACAAATTATATAAAAAAGAAAAAGAGAAATAAGAAAACATATTTGAATTATTTTTAGAAATGTTTTATAATTTTTTATAAGATTAAAAATTATAATTACTTGGATTTGTTAAGGGCAGGGGGAAAACTTGTTAATAGAATATAGATTTACCTGTGCTAAGAATATTAGGAACTTTTAATGGTGGTTGTCTTACTTTGAGGATGCCTTGAGGGTGTTTACTGCAATTTCTTTAATAGGCAAAAAGACATGACATACATAATAGCAGGTAAACATCAACATAGAATGGGATGACAAGTGGGTGGAGATAAGCCTGTGATAGATTACTAAGCTTAATCGGAATAACGGTTGTTAATTAAGTATATTTTTTATGGAGCAATTACTTAGTTCTAATGGAGTTTATGGAAAAACTCCACGCATGTAAAAAATAATAACATATAAGTAATAAATAAATTAAATGATTTTTTTTAAACTACTTCCATCTAGGCATCGCTAGGCGGTCTAGGTGTACCCACCAGTTTTTCGATACCAGTTAGAAACCGAAATATAGTGAAAAATGTTATATTACATATTATTTAAAATGATCTTCCGTCTAGTGATTTCATTTAAATCATTAGATCGTCAGAATAAGGTCAGTTATTAGTCGAAATCTGTTTTTTCTAATGTATGGAAATAAAATTGGAAATATGAAAAAAAAATCATTTCGAAAAACACATAAGCCATTTTATTTTTACATTTTTAACCGAATGAATAAATGAAGAAAAAAGTTTACATTTACGATGTAAACGGGACTAGAAAAAGAGAAACAATGAGGTAAGCGTGGCACGATTAAATAAATCAAATGTTAAATGTCGACCCCGTGAGGAGTCGGAAAAATTGACGTGCGCGCATGACACGATGCATGAATGTTAATGAAGCGTAAGCACGGGATTTCAAAAAAACCCATGGATAAAAATCACAAGATGACAAATCGGAAGAGCGGGCCGGCCACTCCAAATCGCTCCTAATTGAGATGAGGCGCTCTGGGAAGTGTTCCCTCAAAACAGCCATCCCGCGACAAAAATCCCGTGTTTATGTGAATCGTCCAGGGACTCAAAAAGATTTGAAGACCAACATCCAGGAAGAAATTGCCAAAATAACGCCTGATAAGAGTCATGACAAACGCCAGAAATCGGTTTACTCAGTATATGGAGAATGGGGGATGTCACCTACCTGATTAGATATTCAAAAAATAAGTTAAATATAACTTTACGTATGTGCCTACATTATAATAAAACAATAAAAATCGAATTCATACAATGGGTTTTATTAAGTTTTGAAAAAAGGAAATTATGCTGCCGCACCCTTGAACATCCGTTCGAAAAGTAGGCCTCAACGGCAAACGCACGCTCCTCATTGTTCCAACGCATGATGCCGATTAAACTGTGTCGGGACAAAGCTTTATAGTTTCGTATCTCAAATACATCACTACCGCTCCGCTATGACATCAACCGACTGAATGGCGCGTATTTTAAAAAAGGAAGTAGTGCTGCCGCACCCTGTAATAGTGTAGCCGTACATTCTTTCTTCCAACCCTTTTGTGGAGACAGCGCGATGGTTAGTTTGATTAGATTTTTTAATAACAAACACTGATTGACAACCTTCGTGGCCGAGTGGTAAGTGCATTGAACATTGAACAAGTGAAAGTCACCTCGAAGGTTCCGGGTTCGATTCCCGGCGAGGGCATTGTGATTGTCACACTTTCTTTGGTCTGGTGTAAAATTCACGTGACAATAAAATGGCGATAGATTAGCTACCTATCTCATGTCACGAAAATCACTATGATAGCTTTAATACCATTTACATCGATTTGGCTCACGCTGTCATGATGTAAAGAGCGATTCAACAAAATCATAATAATAATAATATAATTTATTTTAAAGTGTCATCAAAATATTATTAAAACAGCAAAACACATGCATAAGTAATATAAAAATTGACATTTTAATCGAAATAAAATACTGAACACACTTTGAAATCTTTTGATCTGGTGTACGAAAACATTTCGGTTTTCATATGTCTAAATTTAGTAAAAAAATTACAATTCCAGGAAAAAAAATATCAGTTGTGACAAGTTTTAACATATCACAGGAAAAATATAAACTTTAACAAATTGATATGTTTATAGTCCTTTTGATATCATGTACACGTTTATTTCAAATATAATAATTACTCCGGAATTATCTTTCGTCCTGTCAGGCCGAAGGCTACAGAATGTGTCCAGATTTTTTTAAAGCACGTGAAATAAAATATATTTTATATTATTTTAATTAAATTCTGACTCTCTTGAAAAAAAAGCAAACATGTCTATTTTCTTTGTAATTTTGGAAATGTAAATAGACTTTTTTGCGGTAAACGATGGATCCGCTGGTTTCGCTGATTTTAATTAAATAGCGTGTACTCGTAAATACTCGTAATTCAAGTAAAAATGATAAGTACTATTAATAAGCTTTGAAGTTCGCAATACATGTGAAATTTTATTTTTACGTTTACGTATAACTTAAATGTACTTGGTTTATAATATAATACACACGACCTTCAACCACTCACTTATATTGTAATGAGCTTTTAAAGTATATATAAAGGATGAAAGTAGAATAAATGCAGTAGAAATGAGATCTCTTAGACGAATGTGTGCATACTCTATGTATGAGAGTGTCGAATGAAAATATAAGAAGTGAATGCGGTGCGAATGATGGTGTCATGAACAAAATAATGAAAGGATCATTAAGATGGTTTGGACATCTGGAAAGAATGAATTAAGAAAGAATGGTAAAAAAAGTATATGTTAATGATGTAAATGGAACCAGAAATAGAGGAAGACCGAGGAAAACGTGGCACGATCAAATTTGATTTATTTGAATGTCGGCCATGTGAGGAGTCAGAGAAATCGACGCTCGTGCATGACACGATGTATGAATGTTGAGGAAGCGAGAGAAATATGTCAGGAAAGAAAAGTGTGGCAGTCCATTCTTTCTGCCTACCCCTTCAAGGAGACGGCGTGATGGTTAGTTAGTTAGCTAAGTATGTATATGTTAACGATTAATATGGAATATAGTATATAGGATGAACTAGGGGATAGAGCGCTTGGTTCCTAATCCAGGGGACTTGGGTTCAAGCCTGGACACGACTGGATTCCTTCTTTATAATAATTAGCTATTTTCTGCTCATATTGAAGATTGTCAAATAAATTCCTTTATCATTGATTTAAATCCTTGTGTTAGTTTTTTTTAAATTAAAAACATAAATAAAATATAGTATGTTTACAAAAGAGGGATAGTTTACAAAAGAGGGATAGTGGAGAGGGATATTGAAAGAAGGGTTGGGGCAGGAAACAAAGTGAATGGTGCACTTAAAGTTGTCATCGCAAACAAAAACCTATCCAAAAATGCTAAAATGGCAATGCACAATGGTGTTCGTGTACCGATGAAAGGAGAATAAATGCAGTGGAAATGAAATCTCTTAGACAAATGTGTGGATACTCTGTGTATGATAGTCGAATGAAAATATTAGAAGTGAATATGGTGCGAATGATGGTGTTATGAAAAAAATAATGAAATGATCATTAATATGGTTTGGACACATAGAAAGAATGAATAAAGAAAGAATGGAAAAAACATATATGTTAACGATGTAAATGGAACTTGAAATATAGGAAGAACGAGAAAACGTGGCACGATTAAATAAATCAAATATTGAATGTCGGCCACGTGAGGAGGAGTCAGAGAAATTGACGCGCGTGAATGATACGATGTATGAATGTTGAGGAATCGAGAGAAATATGTCAGTAAAATTTTTTTTGGCAGTCTATTCTTTCTGCCTACCCCTTCGGAGAGACTGCGTTATGGTTAGTAAGTTAAATACTACTCTTGTAATCGAATTATAAAAAAATTAACTTTATATATTATTGTATCCGTAAATAGGTTTAAAGAAGATACTTGCATAATAAGAAACTTTCAAAATACTTTGGTGCATTAACGAATATACTGAAACAATTATATTTTTGTGAAATTAAGGAAGAAATTAAATGTGCTCATAAATCTTCGGCAAAGCACATTTTCTCCATATATCTAGACTGTAAACAGATATGTATAATTTAAAATAAGATGCTCAGGATGGCAGTGCGCGATGTTGTGCTTGTACCGACCATTACGTATAGAAATGAAGCATGGAACTGATAAAATGATAAAAGTAGAATAAATGCAATCGTATTAGACAAATGAGTAATAAATCTGTATATGATAGAGTGTCGAATGCAAATATAAGAAGTGAATTCACTGCAATAGAAACCGTTATGAACAAAATAACGAGAGGATCAATACGATGGTTTGGACACATGGAAAGAATGAACGAAAAAAGAATGGTAAAGAAAACTAGAAGAAGATAGAGTAAGGCCGAAGAATACGTGACACGATCAAATCAATCAAATATTATATGTCGGCCACGTGAAAAGTCCGAGAAATTGTCGTGCGTGCATGACACATGTATGCATTTTGAGCAAGTGAGAGAAGTATGTCAGGAATGAACAGTGTGGCGGTCCATTCTTTCGGTCTAACCCTTTGAAGAGACGGCGTGATGGTTAGTTAATTAGTTTAAAATATAACACTTTGAATGTATACAAATACTTGTAGACAAATACTGGATTTTACCCATTGCGGATAATTTTTATTTTTTTATTATAAGGATTAATTGTATCTCAATAAAGACGAAGATGTAAATTGTTTTTTTGGGAACAGAGTATGGTGATCGAGGCGCTTACAGGACTTACGACCTATTGGTTGGGTTAAGCGATCGCTTTATGTTTAACAATATTCCCCATTCCGTCCTTCTTACGACCACCACGTCTGACAAATTATTGGAACATGTATATATGCTAGGTTTACTAACTAACTAACTAACTAGCTAACTAACCATCACGCCGTCTCCCCAAAAGGGTAGGCAGAAAGAATGGACTGCCACACTTTTACTGATGCGGCACTCCATCCTTCTCTTTTCGCCCCGCGGGAGACGCGGTGTGATGGGTTGCGAACCTCATCGCCACCAATAGGCATCTCCCGCGCACACTTTGATCGTCCAACACCCACAAAATAAATCTAAAACAAATAATATAAAATACAAAGATATAAAATAAAATAACAAAATAATAATAATTTAACACAAAATGTTCTTTTTATAGACTTTATTAAAAGCGGTGGCGAAGTGGTTTCTACATGGTTATGTAAGTTATTTAACCAGTGCTTGGAGGAGGGATATACGCCGCTAGACTGGAGGAGAGCAGTAATTATGCCCCTGTACAAAGGAAAAGGATCGCGTATGGAATGTGTAAACCACAGAGCTATTAGTCTTTTGAGTGTCGTTGGTAAAGTCTATGGCAGAATTTTAATAGAAAGAGTAAGAAAATTGACGAGTGACAAAGTTTGGGATGTGCAAGGTGCCTTTATGAATGGCAGAGGATGTATGGATCAAATTTTTGGACTTTGTACATTGACAGAGAAGTTTCTGGCCAAAAATCGCAAACTTTTCTGTGCATTTGTCGACTTACAAAAAGCATATGATAACGTTAATAGAGAAAAGTTGTGGAAAATATTGTCTGAATATGGAATACTCGTAAGTATTAAGCCATTAAGTCGCTATACACGGAAAGCACTGCTAGTGTCAGAGTAAATGGAGATCTTACAGCCTGGTTTGATATCAATAAAGGTGTCAAACAAGGTTGCGTAATGTCCCCGTGGTTATTTAATCTGTATATGGACAATTGTATGAGAGAGCTGAAAGGGTTGGATGTAGGTGCCAAAATGAGCGGAGTGTCAGTAAGCTGTCTCTTGTATGCGGATGACGCTGTCCTACTTGCTGACAACGAGCATGAACTACAAGTCCTGGTGAATTGTATGTATGAGGTATGCATGCGAAATGATCTGATGATGAATGTTAATAAGTCCAAGGTAATGATTTTTGAAAAGGAAGAAACCACGACAGTCTGCAATATTAGCGTGAATGGTGAAAATTTGGAGCAAGTAGTTGAGTTCGTGTATTTAGGTAGTATGTTTACAAGAGATGGGCGAGTGGAGAGGGATATTGAAAGAAGGGTTGGGCAGGCAACAAAGTGAATGGTGCACTTAAAGTTGTCATCGCAAACAAAAACCTATCCAAAAAGTTAGAATGGCAGTGCACAATGGTGTTCTTCTACCGACCCTTATGTATGGAAGCGAAGCATGGAACTGGCAAAGGAAGGATGAAAGTAGAATAAATGCAGTAGAAATGAGATCTCTTAGACGAATGTGTGGATATTCTGTGTATGATAGAGTGTCGAATGAAAATATAAGAAGTGAATGCGGTGCGAATGATGGTGTCATGAACAAAATAATGAAAGGATCATTAAGATGGTTTGGACATATGGAAAGAATGAATGAAGAAAGAATGGTAAAAAAATTATATGTTAATGATGTAAATGGTACCAGAAATAGAGGAAGACCAAGGAAAACGTGGCACGATCAAATAAATCAAATATTGAATGTTGGCCATGTGAGGAGTCAGAGAAATCGACGCACGTGCATGACACGATGTATGAATGTTGAGGAAGCGAGAGAAATATGTCAGGAAAGAAAGGTGTGGCAGTCCATTCTTTCTGCCTACCCCTTCGGGGAGACGGCGTGATTGTTAGTTAGTTAGTTTTATGTTCTTTTTAGATGGTGCACATATTGTCTATTTAATTTATGTTCCACGAATCCACCGTTTTTTTTAAATTAAGCACATAATTTAATAATACATTATGTTTTTTTCGATGTTGCACACGTTGACATGGACGATCCGGACTTTTGTGTTTATTTAATCTATGTTACACGTATCCACCTTTTTTTAAATTAGCTGTAACTAGGCACTTAACCAGCAAAAACTTAAAAATAGGCAAGGTTTAAATTTTGTGTTTTTTCCAAGTTTTTTCAAAAGGTTGGCAATCATTTCAAATGTAACTTTTATGGTAAGTATTTTTATTGTCAGTGTTAATTTATTTCAATTAGTTATTTACGTATTCATTAGGCTTCCGGTAGTAAAATTAAATGATAATGTAATACTTCACGGATCAATTTATTTCTCCTGGCAATACCAAAGTAATTTATGTACATACATTTAAAGTTTTAAAGTGTTTTAATCACGCGAAGCCCGCAGGTACCTACTTTCTATGCAAATGCGTAAGTAATAGTAATGAATTGCCGAAATGTTCGTGTCTTTGCAACATATTTTTCCTTATCTCGTGGATTCATTCGAATTGGACCGACATTTATACAATTTAAACGAAACTGTTTAATTTCACTGTCAGAAATAGTTAGCAAAATTAATTAATCTCTTTGAGAACCATCCATCCATCATGTGTAAGTCTGGTGACTTTATTATTTTTTGTTTAATGTTTGTTAATTGAAGCGGCACTTAACTTTGAACAAAGAAACGCAATAATACACGAAGATGGTTTAACACTTGTGCTTTGAAGAAAGGCTAAACTAAGATATACATATTAATTAATACGTGTGTATTCTCTGACAAAATTTTATAAAACTATTTGGCATCTGTGGGTCTAAGAATGACTTAGCACAAAACAATGTGTTCTTAATCAGTGTTGATGGAATGGAATAGAATTGATTCTGATAAATCAGCAGAACCGAAAATGACCTGTAATGTATATACCTAACTAACTAACCATCACGCCGTTTCTCCGGAGGGGTAGGCAGAGAGGATGGATCGCCACATTGTTTTATCCTGACATAATTCTCGCGACTCTTCTACATTCACACATCGTGACATGCACGCTCGTCGATTGTTCCTACTTCGAACATGGCTGCCTTTCAGAAATTAATTAATTTGTTCATGCCATGTCTTCCTTGGCCTTCTTCGACTTCTTTTCCCATTCACACTATTTGTTATCATTTTAACCATTCTTACCTCATCCATTCGTTCCAAATGTCCAAACCATCTTATAGACCCTTCCTTAATTTTATTTATCACGCATTCATCAGCCTTACATTCCTTTCTTACTTCATCATTAGATATTCTATCATACATTGTTTTTTCGCACATTCTTCTTAGTGACCTCGTTTCTATGGCATTTGTCCTACTTTCATCCTTCTTCTGCCAACTTCAAGCTTCACTTCTATTCTTAAGAGTCGGAACTAGAAATCCATTGTGCACTGCCATCTTTGCTTCAGTCGATATATTTCCATTTGCGGTAATGACTTTGAGTGCACCATTTATTTTGTTTCCAGTTCCTTCTTCAGTTCAATGTATATACCTGGGCACAATATTCGATTTTTATTGGCTCGTGCACTCCCTAGGCCTATCCCAGGTGCATGCGGGCTTAAAGATTTAAATGCCATTGCAGTAGTTGTAATTATTTATTTATAATCTAAAGTTAACTCCTTAATTACTCGCAGTATGATAATCTTTCAAATACTAACTGTTGTTATAATTAATTACAACGTCTGTGTTTATTGTAAGTTTGTTTTACCTACAGTGAGTCAGGATTGGTTCCAATAGCCACGGGCCTTGTGTAACTCTATACACAATGTTTGAATAGATTTCATCCCCAGAGGGCGAAGAGGTTTCCTTTAAGATATTTATATTCTCCTGACGCCCCCATTTGAAAATTTAAACTCAATATTATTATTTCAGATTTCCGTAACTAATTCTACTTTTACGAATCGAATAAATATCCTTTTCTTTTACGAATTACGCATTTGTAAATTGTAACATAAATTCCCGGTGTAAAACGATATGCTAATCTGCCCCAAAGATAAGATTAATAAGAAATCTTGAAAGTAAGAACTTTCAGATATATTGCGTTATATAATTCGTTTTGTTTTTTGTTTAAAGCTCATCGCAAGCCAATGATAATAATTTAAACTTATTGAACGCTAAGGCATTAACACTGTGGAATTTCATATGAATATACTCTGGAAATTGAAAAACTTTGTTTTATCCACTATTTAATAAAAAAATATAATTTTTTAAATCCTTAAAGTCGGTGAAATTGGGTGAAAATATATTTAATAATCAGATTCCTCCTTTTACTCCTTTCTCTTTAAATACTTTGTCTACATTTAATCTCCCAAGCTCCCATTCCCAATCAAATGCAAATTAATCATTTATTAATTTCGATATAAATTACGAGTATGTCTATTCAAATGTATGTTTTTTTCTAAATTACAATTTTTTATATTACTATTTTTTTTTATAATATCATCATGTTTTATTATTATTTATTAGGTGTATAACTTTACTTCCGCCGTTTTGCAATAGATGGCAGTAGCGGTAAGTGGTAGTTGGAATAAATAGATCATATCATATCATCATCATCTTTATGTTCTGGATGGTTATCTTCGACAGCGTCAGCACAGACTGTTTTATCTCCCAACATGCAGAACCAACCTGCCTCTGGTGATGCCGGTGGGGAGAGCAATCAAACTGCTGAACATGATCGCTTCGGAGATCGATGTCTTTCATATTCGTGAAAGTACATTCAGAGGACAAATACTCTTGACTTTGGAGAGTATCTTGTATTCCTAATGTCGAACCATCTCTCATGCGTTCCTGGTATTATATATTTATTATGTTTTGCCTGTTCTCAATAGATGCCTTAAACTATTATAATATTATTAATTTGTTCTTACTGTTAAAAAATAATTGTAAGTACCTACTTATAACAAATAGCCCAGGTTAATATTTAAATTTGAATTATTGTATCGAATTTTAAATGCGTTTTTTATTAGTCTTTCTTTATTTAGTTTTTATTTTATTTTTATACCTGAAGATGGAGGTATCCTCGGAAACATGTCGTGTTTTTAAATATTTTTTAATAAATAGTGGATTTAACAAAGTTTTTTGAATTTCCAAAGTACTCGTATATAATAATTTCATTTTGTCTCCAGCGATTTTGAGTAATATGTCATTTCTCGAATAACAATAAATATAATGTTAGTTGTGTTTTAAGAGCACCGTGACTGGGTAGAAGAAGGATTGGAAGACCTAGGCTGAGATGGGAGGATGACGTAGAGAAGAGGAGTAGATGGACCCAAAAGCTGAAGGAGGCCAAGACTCGATTTGGGCTGTAGCGCGATCGAAAAAGAGAATTTATATATTTTGAATCTATATATTGCCATATAGCTAGGACAACGGATTATCGGTGGACAAGACGCAGCCTGGAGTGGCGACCGAGAACCGGCCATAGAAACCATGGCAGACCATAAGCCAGATGATCTAATGACATCAAGCGATTGGCAGGAGAGGCTTTTCTTTGAAAATAAACTATAACTAATACATTTAGATATACTATAAAACTCAAGGATGAATCAATGATTATATGATTCAACTCTAAAATACAAAAATGTATTCATATATGAAAAGAGGTTTCACACATTTATTATATGTAATAATGGAAGTAGATACCGATCAATTACTTAATAACGTTATTTTCGCGTATGGGAACGGCAAACTGTTTATTTTGAAGGCGAGGCTCTTTATGAAAGTACTTACACTTACTTAAAAATAATAAATGTAATTTTTTTTTTCTTACTAGTATTTAAGTAATATTTCATATATTATTTATCAATATTTTTTTTTATTATCGATTTTGTGAATGATTTGTTGATATGTCGAATGTAGCTGTAAATCAGTAGGTTTTCAGCATCGAGAAACATAAAATACTCGATTTATGGTGTCCTTCCCACGCGTGATAACGTAAAGGTATGCCTGATACATATGTAAGAGACACGATTTCGTATGTTTGACCCTGCAACTGCAGACTCCAGACTTTCCATAATTCAAACCGCGCCACCAGAAACGACAGGCAAGGCTGAACGGATTTCGAAGAACAATTTACATTATTCAGGGCGATATTTTAATTTTTTGCGTTGCAGGGAAGCGTGTCGTGAATTTTTAACAACGAATGACAAAAAAATTCACATTTGTGTAGGTATACGAGTATATTACTAAGTGCCAAAGCAGATAGAGAGAGGACGAATGGCGAGCTTCCAGCGCCATAAAACTGGATACACCCAGCTAAGGGAAGATAACCCCGACAAAAAATCTTCCAGTGAAGGCAAGGGGATACCACTCTGGATATTTTCCCCCAGGTCATTACGATGACAAGGGTGATAGTCAACGTTACGGAGACCTGACAGGACATAGAAATAAGAAGAAGTATATACGAGTACATAAATGTTTATTGATTTTTTACGCAATGTAAGATAAACCTGTATTTCACTGTAATATATATTATAAGGAGATTTTTTTGAAAATACGATAATGGAAGGTTTATTTAAACAAATAATAATAATAATAATAAGTTTCGGATGATTTGTAAAGCGTACAGACCCTGCAACTGGAAGACGGAAAGAGGGGACCAGGTCGGCCCCCTGCAACGTGGATTTCCACAGTTAAGAACGACCTGAAGGCGCTGGGACTGGACAGCCAGATGACCCTGGATCGTGAGACTTGGCGGAGCGGTATTAGGAGAGCCGACCCCAAATAACGGGAAATGGCTAAGCGAAAGAAGGATGATTTATAAAGCGCCGTTTTTATGAAATAACCATCTCGAGGGCACGGTAAAAATGATCCATGTTAAAACCTAGTGATCGATTGCATATTTAGTATGTGGTCTGCGTCTGATCCTGTCAACACATAACAAAGCGTTTCAAGTCTCGATCTTAAATCTGTACTATTGATTATAATGAGAGCTTTTTAAAAGTTTGATTATATATCATAGAAGCAGCACGTATCGGGGACTCAAACTGGAAATAACGCGGTAGGATTACTGCTGGAAGGTATGTACCTATAAAATACCGTGAAATGCCACCTCGCATGACAACAGTAAGAATCCAAGTAAGTCTTACTCCCTAGCGTCCTAGAGTGGTATTCTATATCGCGCGAATTTCGACCAATGTGACCTCAAAATCAGGGTCAAAGCGGACAGATAAAAGGTGTATGGCGTATCTCTGCGCCACAAAATCGTGATCCACCAGCTATGGGAAGATAACCCCTACTAAAAAAATCATGGAGAAGACAGAAAAAAATCACTCCATTTAAACTTCTCGGGAGAATTTAAATCACTGTGGCGAATTCTTTCTAGCCAACGTGAGGGGAACTTGACACGACACTATTAGAAGAAGAAAAAGGCACGTTTTCCTATATATGAAAATTTTTAATGTTTTTTGATACATAAAATACGAGTATTATGAAACTTATATAATCCGCGTGTATTCATTAATGTTCAAAATAAGTGAAAAGGTATTCATATGTAGTGGTGCCCTCTCGTAGATCTTAGTTATTTCATTATTATTATATATTTTTCAAAGTGCTACAGCACTGTAGTGGTGCCTTCTCGTAGACCCTGCTTACCCCTAACCGGTTCTAGAGGGGGAGGACTGTATTGGAGCCCTCTCGTAGACCTTAGTTATTCCCGAACACCATTCAGTCAATAAATGCACTAGCTACAGAACAGACATGTCTTTAATATCACTCCCGTAATAGCGCTTCCCTAAACATATTTTGCCTCTCTAACGCTGTATAAATCTATATTGATATTGGATATGGGTTAACTTATAATGCTCCTGCAAATAACTTCTAGAAAACTGAGGTCAAGTAATCGGTAATCAATAAACATACTCACATTTAAAAAGCGTGTGCTCCCTGTATTATTAATTAATACATTTAACTTACCATTACATGAAGAATATTGCCCCACCGTTGAGGCCAGCATAGAAAAATTCCATAATTGCTTACCTAGAAAGAAAGAAAAAATAAATTAAATAACCACGAACACCTGTATATTTTATAAATGATAGGTACATTGTTTCCAAGAAGGAAGACGCACATTATACATATAGAGTCGCAATTTTCTTTCCTAACAGAATACAGCAGAATAGAGCATGCATACACATCATGCCTGCACGTCGACCACCACAGGTTGCATCACCAGCATAAATTATTCCCATAATTGCTTACCTAGAAAGAAAGACGAAAGTATTTGAATAACCAAGAACACTTGTATACTTTTATAAATGATCAAATCAAATCAAATTTAGGTACTAACTCAACAGACATTAATAACAACATTAATGTTTAAGTCATCTATTGAGTAGAGGTAAAATATTAAATACCTATAAACGACACATAATACCAGGAACGCATGAGAGATAGTTCGACATTAGGAAAACAAGATACTCTCTGAAGTCAAGATTATTTGTCTCCCTGAACGTACTTTCAATAATATGAAAGACGTCGATCTCCGGGGAGATCGCGTTCAGCGGACTAATTGCTCTTCTTACCGGTGTCACCAGAAGTAGATTGATTCTGGCGGCCGGAAGGTAAAAGAATCCGTGCCGTCGCTGTCAGAGATATCCATCAGTTACAAAAAAATATCTTCCACCAGAACCGAGTTCTCGTAATTTTCCCTTATTAATAAAAAAATGTGTTATGAAATGACCATCTTTTTGAGGTTGCAGAGAGTTGGTCCGCACCATTCCTAAAATAAATGCCGTGGGATAGAGCCACGGATGGGAATATTTTCAATTATATTTTATTTTCATAAATATTAATTTACAAATTCAAAAATCAACCATTAACCACAACCAAAGATATTACAAACAAATTTTCAGTTTACCGCATCTACTGTGAATAGATAAACTATAATATATAGAATAGTACCAGGAACTCATGAGAGATGGTTCGACTTTAGGTAGACAAGATACTCTCTAAAGTCAAGTGATTCTGTCTTCCGAACGTACTTTCACTAATATGAAAGACGTCGATCTACGAGGATATCGTGTTCAGCACACCGACTGCTCTGCCCAACGATGTCGACAGAGTCAGGTTGGTTCTGGCGGCCGGTAGGTGAAACAGAAATACATAAAATAGTCCATTGTTTTGGCCAAAACACAATGATATTTTAACATTTAATATATTTTTGTAACACCTGATGATGTCAACATTGGTTGATGTTAAAAGAAATTATCAGTTAAAAGAAATACATAAACATATTGCATACAACTATGTACTTTTAATATGGATAATGTTTGCTAGAGCGCCATCTACGGCATGTTTCCACCAAATAAGAAAATGTCATATTCTCCGATCTTGAATATGGTTGCGCGTCTCCGCTAAATATTTTACTTTCAAGATAAAATTGAAGATGTCGCTATACAAAAGTATTCTATTATAATATTTTAATTACAATATTTTAAATTAACGATTTTATTCGTGGATGACGTTTTTCCAAAGGATATAAAATTGTTGTTAAAAATCAATTGTATTAAAAATTACATATGCAGATATATACACCCTATCAAAATCATGCAACATTATTAAATATTGACATTAAAATACTTATATTCAACAAAAATATATAATTATTAAAAAATCATATTACTTTTTTATTATTACATATTGAAAATTTCATAATAACTCATGTTGAAATAGCCCCTCATGAAGTCGGGTGAAGAATTGCCAACAATGTGTGACATTCTGGAGTGAAGGAAGTATGTATAATGAAGTGCCCGAGCTGCAAAGCTACCTTTCCTGAAAATAACTTGGCTTGAGCATCTGAATGCTGCTGACAGAGCGCCACAGCTGACGAACTTCTGGGAATATTTATATAAAACAAGTTACCAATGGCCCGAGGAAGAAGAATGTAGGTAATATGTTTTCTTTAAATTGTGCATATTCATAAATAACATGAATGTTGTTACCTGGTTAGACCTATTTAGACCCAATGTCACAATATATATTCGCCCTCAGGAGCACTCTGGGCTACACATTCAGCCCCGCATTAAACAACTATCAAATCACATTTTCAACAATGTTTCCTACAGATGATGTTATTTCTTTCTTGGGTGGTGAGGATGGATATTGTAGGATGGCGAGAGGACGGTTTCTTGGAGAATGTGGTCGGTTGTATCCGACAACTGAACCATACTATCCGAACAAGCATTTTACAGCATACGCCGTATGATATTTCTTCCATTTTGGAGCACCATAAAAACAATTAACCACCCACAGCGATGCACATACGTAAATAAAGAACTTTTTAAAACCGTTTCACATCCTGAAAATTACTAAAACAATGGCTAAAATACAGAAGAAAACAAACTTTTTTTGCAAGAAATTTCTAATGACAGTATGCCTACGCCATTTTGTTGCACAATAATGTGAAATGACTCCATTTTGACATGTTATGCATTTTGTTTCGCGGATTAATTTCATTCGTTTTTTAAATTCCCGAGTGAAAGTATTCAGTCACCTATGCAAATTAAAATAATAATAACAATAAAAACATACGAACTAATAATATTAATATTTACACCAAAGTTCTGCTTCTACAAATTTGGAGATTTCTAGAGATACTAGTATATAAAAAAGGTGATAACTCAAATGACCGAACCTACAAATGTATTTGTTAAAATCCCTTCATTATAAAATAATAATACAGTATCTTCAATATTTTTTCTCTATTCTATATTTATATGTTATTTTCTTATAAATTTAAGCAAACTTTGAAAAAAATTATTAAATTACCCAAAGGAGCAACTAACCGACAAATAATAAAGTCTTTCTTCTATATACGCCATCACTTTGTGTTGTGGATTCACATTTGAATAACTTTTTGGAAACATTGTATTTTCACAACACTTTTTTGCTAACTAACTAACTAACTAACCATCACGCCGTTTCCCCGAAAGGGTAGACAGAAAGAATGGACTGCAACACTTTAATCGATGCTGCACTCCATTCTTCTCTTTTCGCCAACGCGAGAGACGCGGTGTGATGGGTTGCGAACCTCATCGCCACCAATAGGCGTCTCCCGCGCACACTTCAATCATTCAACGTCTACATAATAAATCTAAAACAAATTATACAAAATACAATTATATAAAATAAAATAACACATAACAATAATTTAACTAACTAACTAACTAACTAACCATCACGCCGTCTCCCCGAAGGGGTAGGCAGAAAGAATGGACTGCCACACCTTTCTTTCCTGACATATTTCTCTCGCTTCCTCAACATTCATACATCGTGTCATGCACGCGCGTCGATTTCTCTGACTCCTCCATGGCCGACATTCAATATTTGATTTATTTGATCGTGCCACGTTTTCCTCGGTCTTCCTCTATTTCTGGTTCCATTTACATCATTAACATGTAATTTTTTTACCATTCTTTCTTCATTCATGCTTTCCATATGTCCAAACCATCTTAATGATCCTTTCATTATTTGTTCATGACACCATCATTCGCACCGCATTCACTTCTTATATTTTCATTCGACACTCTAACATACACAGAGTATCCACACATTCGTCTAAGAGATCTCATTTCTACTGCATTTATTCTACTTTCATCCTTCTTTTGCCAGTTCCATGCTTCGCTTCCATACATAAGGGTCGGTAGAAGAACACCATTGTGCACTGCCATTCTAGCTTTTTTGGATAGGTTTTGTTTGCGATGACAACTTTAAGTGCACCATTCACTTTGTTGCCTGCCCCAACCCTTCTTTCAATATCCCTCTCCACTCTCCCATCTCTTGTAAACATACTGCCTAAATACACAAACTCAACTACTTGCTCCAAGTTTTCACCATTCACGCTAATGTTGCAGACTGTCGTGGTTTCTTCCTTTTCAAAAATCATTACCTTGGACTTATTAACATTCATCATCAGATCATTTCGCATGCATACCTCATACATACAATTCACCAGGACTTATAGTTCATGCTCGTTGTCTGCAAGTAGGACAGCGTCATCCGCATACAAGAGACAGCTTACTGACACTCCGCTCATTTTGGCACCTACATCCAACCCTTTCAGCTCTCTCATACAATTGTCCATATACAGATTAAATAACCACGGGGACATTACGCAACCTTGTTTGACACCTTTATTGATATCAAACCAGGCTGTAAGATCTCCATTTACTCTGACTCTAGCAGTGCTTTCCGTGTATAGCGACTTAATGGCCGTGATCAGTTTTGTACTTATTCCATATTCAGACAATATTTTCCACAACTTTTCTCTATTAACGTAATCATATGCTTTTTGTAAGTCGACAAATGCACAGAAAAGTTTGCGATTTTTGGCCAGAAACTTCTCTGTCAATGTACGAAGTCCAAAAATTTTTTAACACATAATGTTATTTTAGATGGTGCACTTGTCGTCAGCTGGACGATCCGGACATTTGTGTTTATTTAATTTTTTATTCCACTGTTTTCATTTTAATTAGGCACTTAAAACAATCCAACACCAGCAAAAACTTGAAAATTTGATTGAAGAATTTATTCAAATTGTCATTGGAACAAATGAAAAATTTATTTTTAAATTATTATTATTAAGATACATTTTAAAAATAGTATATAATTGTTTGCATGATCTGACAGATGTTATAAAGATTTATATTGGAACGTTTATGCTTTTGTAAACAAATATTATGATTCAGTTTAAAAATTAAAATAATAATATTAAGTTCTTATTGGGGTTCGGGTAATTACTTACAACAAAGGAAATAAATCAAAGATTGGACTACGCGTTAAATTTATTTGATTATTTATAATATTTTCTTTATTTTTAATTTCTAAAATTTCGAGATTTCTCAAAGTTATATTTTTATTATTTCTGTCAGATCATGGAAACAATTTTATATTTTTAATATGTATCACTGAAGAAGGACTGTCTGTCCGAAACATGTCTATGTAATATTATTTTTTTAATATAAGCGTTGTATATACAAAGTATATAAAAAAGAAAAACGGAAATACATTTTATTACACCATTTTTCAAAAAACAATAAATACGAATGAAATGGCTGTTATCAAATGTACATAACATTTGATATTTGATAATGCCTTAGCAAGAGGAAACTCGTATAAAACAGACGTTTTCATTCGTATTAATTATTTAATATGGAGTTTTACATCATTGTTCAAGAAACAATACATTTCATTTTGTTTAATTATTATTAATATGTAGTAATTGCATATGTAATAAGACAAGTTGCGCAAGCCATCAAAACTTGCGCAAGTCGATTTGTAGTTCGTATTTATACGGTGAAAGACACTTGTTAGTAGACGCTTTGAACCAATTTGACGACAAACATTTATAGTTATGTACAAACAAAAAAAATACATCGTAACATCTAACAACAAACTTATTACGATCGGGCCTTCGACGATAAAAAAATATACGATAGAAAATCTAAATGAGTTTGTTCTACGTTTTATCTATTAACACTGCTTCTTTGACTACTTATGGGGTCAAAGATATCTACAATCCATTCAATTGTCAATATACTTGAGCGTTCATTATCAAGGCATTTCGTACTTTGCTAACTTTTACGGTATACAGACAGAAATACAGACGGTATACAGAACTTTTTTGCACTTTTCACAAATATGTTTCAGGACACAAACTTCCCTTCTTCAGGGTATGAATTTTAACAGTTAAATGATATTGAGTTATTACTTATAAAGACAGGATTCTGTTTTAAAGTGTAATATTTTTATACATTTTGGCGTTTGATGCATAACTCGCAATAAAAATTTCTTCTATATTCGCCATCACTTTGTGTTGTGGATTTAGATTCAATATCATTTAACTGTTAGAATTCATACACTGAAGAAAGGAAGTTTGTGTCCGGAAACATGTTTGTAAAAAGTGCAAAAAGGTGTAGTGAAAATACAATGTTTCCAATAAGTTATACAAATAATAATTTTAAACTGTTAAATTGAATAACTTTGTTTTATGTATCATAATTTATTTTATTTTACGCGACATCTGTTAGTCAACCTATGTTGATATCACCAGGAGTTATAATAATATAATATATCAACAACAAAAAATAATTGTAGCACCTGATGATGTCAACAAGGTTGACGCAACAGCTGTCGCGTAAAATAAAATAAATTGTGATACATAAAACAAAGTAATTTCATTTAACCGTTTAAAATGTTAAGATATCATAGTGTTTCGGCCAAAACAATGGACTATTTAACAAATAATAATGTAACTACGAGTATATCTACATATACGAGTATATTACAATCATCAAAAAATCTTCATTTCATGAAATATTTTCAATCAAACTTCAATTAATTTCGATCTAGTAAACCAAAATAGATTGTCATCTATGAAAATTGGAATTTTGTATAACATCAATATGAGATAAAAAGTGTTTTTTTTTTTCAAGGGTTTCTAACATATTTCGAGCGTGATAAATGAAGAGAATAAATAAGGAGTTCTCGATCATCTCCTCCCACAACATAAAACACCCTGGCAGTACCGGGAACTGAGAACACGAGCAGTGGAGGCTCGCCGTAGAAACCGATGAATAAATCAAACAGCGGAAATATCATTTAACCCTTGGCGTCCGTATATCCGAAGTAAGTTTAACACCTCTACAGTATTAACACCACAATTAATTTCGCATTAATTTAGTTACTTCCTTTAAAAATCTAATGCCTTTTATCTTTAAAAACCTACATGCTTTACTTTTCAGGAGAAAATTAATCCAATATATACTATTTTTTAATTAATGAAAACACATTTTCTCATCTTTTGAGATTATGTTTCGAATCTCAGTATTGGGATAACAATATAAAGTAGATCGTAGATCAGTTTTTATCATTTTCCTAAAGAGGAAGGTGTAAAACTTTCGAAACACATCTCGAAAAATAATCTCAAAAGTTGAGAAAACAATATTTTATTCATAAAAATTCCTCATTATGATATTCCACGGTGTTAAACATATCGATATATGCGAGTTTATATAAAAATATTGTTCAACCCGTGATTTTTTTAAAAAGCTTAAACCGAATCAGCTACACTTTAAATTGTCATAATATCTACAAATTTTAAGTATTTTTAAGGATATTTATTGTTTTCTAGTTGAATTTTTATTTCAATTGGTTTAATAGTAAGTATTAATTTTTTTGTTATTGTAACTAACTAACTAACCATCACGCCGTCTCCCCAAAAGGGTAGGCAGAAATAATGGACTGTCACACTTTTATTTCCTGATGCGGCACTCCACCTTCTCTTTTCGCCCCGCGGGAGACGCGGTGTGATGGGTTGCGAACCTCATCGCCACCAATAGGCATCTCCCGCGCACACTTCGATCGTCCAACACCCACAAAATAAATCTAAAACAAATAATATAAAATACAATGATATAAAATAAAATGACAAAATAATTATAATTTAACACAAAATGTTCTTTTTAGATGGTGCACATATTGTCTATTTAATTTATGTTCCACGAATCCATCGCTTCTTAATTTAGCACATAATGTAATAACACATAATGTTTTTTTTTTCGATTTTGCACATGTTGACATGGACAATCCGGACTTTTGTGTTTATTTAATTTATGTTACACGTATCCACCGTTTTTTTAAATTAGCTGTAATTAGGCACTTAACCAGCAAGAAATTAAAAATAATATTGAAGAAATTATTCAAATTGTCATTGGAACAAATGAAAAATTTATTTTTACACCTGTCAAAATTCTTTATAAATACGATAAAACTTTCGTTTTTGTTATTGTTATATCTAGAAATAATTGCTATTTGTGATCGTTTTATCATTATGTTTTTAAATCGTCTGAGGTTATAATACTCGTAATATCTATGTGTGTATGAAATATTAGTTTTTGGTTATGCGGGGTTGTGTATTTCTAGTATTGTGTGCTAGCACTAGCACTAGAAAATCGAGGCCAACGATTTTAACTATTAATGACGCCTTATCTAGAATATTTTATTTCAAGTTTTTGAACAAACTTCACAATACATTTTTCTTATTGGCAGAAAGATTAGTTTTTTATAATTTTTCATTTTTTTTTTGTAACGATCTAATGTGCAATGAAAATTTATTATCATCTCGTCAATGCCCTTCTTTTAATAAAAAAAAAAGATAATTCTCAAGCAGGGCCAAACTTGCACTCAAATAAATATTATAAAACTTTTATCATAACTGACGTTTTCATTCGAAGTAAGTTTTTTTTGTTTGTAGATTATATATAAACCAAAACGCTGTTTGTTTCTTTACACATATATAAAATAAGAAAAAATATTTTATTTTTCATTACTAATATTTATATAAAACAAGGTTATAGATTTTTGTCATTTTTTAATAAATAAAAATTTCTACAATATTATAAAGGAAATAATTAAGCACTTCGTATTTAACCTCGGTATGATTATAATAATTAATGCCAACTTTTATAGTTTTACAAGACCAAGATGAGACTGGTTCAAACCCTTGTTTTCTCCATATTCCTTTATGGTTGCGAGTCTCGAACTATGCGAAAATCAGAGAGGTCCAAAATTGATGCTTTCGAGATGTGGTGCTGGCGACGAATGCTACGTATACCCTGGACGGCTAGAAGAACACACCTAGACAGGTGACAGGAGCGCATGTCGTGCCATGGTCAATAGTTTACAGGATGGACACGACCCTCAATCATGAGGAATACGACTGAGAAGAAGATTATAGTTTTAGTTATTATACTGCCCTGATGAACTTGGGGTCCAATCGAAACTAGTTGGCATCAATTATAATAACCATAGCATGATTAAATACTTGTAAGTGTTTTATTTCACTTTTTATTTTTTATATTCTTTGTATGTACAACACTTATATTAAAAAAATAAAATTACATAGACATGTTTCAGACAACCAGTCCTTCTTCAGTGATACATATTATAAAGATACATTTTTAAAATATAATAAAATTGTTTAAATAATTTGACAGATGTTATACAGTTTCATTTTGGAACGTTTATGCTTTTGTTATAACAAAATTATGATTCAATTTAAAATTTAAAATAATAATTTAAAGTTCTAATTAATGTTCAGGTAATTACTTACAACAACGGAAATAAATCAAAGATTGGACTTGACGTTAAATTTATTTGATTATGTATAATATTTTCTTTATTTTTAATTGCTTCTTCAATTTCTAAAATTTTGAGATTGCTCAAAGTTATATTTCTATTATTAACATGCAAAATTTCAACGCCAATATCTTTATTAAATGAATGAAAGAAGAAACTTGTAATTGTTATTATTATTTAATATCTATTAGTTAAAATAAAAATTACTGGCCGCATTTTTGGATTAACTAAATTTAATGTTTATAGTTCTATTCTTTTAAACCACACAACTTAAGGAATAATGGAGTTAGATAAATATAAATAGATTCTCATTTCAAAAAAGGGTGCGTCGAGAGTTTGTTTTTCTAATGTGTCAGTTTCTCTCTCATTCTTCATTATTTTTTTCTGGATACAAGTTAGTATGGAGCCTTGTTCATGAAAACAAATGAGCGAAAAGTCCTTTCTTCAAGAGATCCCGTGTTAGGAGAGCGAGTCATTTATAACCCCATTCAGTGGATATCGGAAATTTCTCGGCGGCCAAGAAACTGAAAAGAAAATGGGATACAGCTGAAATGAGAAATCTCTTTAAGTTTAGTGCGGTCTGTTGTCAAAGACCGTAAATTATAGTGATCAAAGATGGTTTCTGTCTTAAATGCTCTTGGCGGGGCGATGTCGTCCACCACTAGTACGTATAATATATAAACATACACATCTAATACAATAATTTAAATAAATAAAAAAACACATCAGTTTAAAACAAAATTGGAATTGTTAAACAACGCTGTTTATGTTCCACTCTTAATTTATTAAATATCTTAATATGATACAATAAAAAAAAATCACACGGTAATGTTTCTGAGCTGACCTGCGTCCTCGGGTGAAAATATATAACTGATATATTTATGATAATCAAATGATTTTACTGAAATCTCTTGATGGAAGTTCATTTTAAATAATATTGAAATAAAACGATGTTTTTTTGACTACTTCCACTTTTGTCTTTATTTCGACGGCGACCAGTTTCGCCAGGCTTCCTGACATCGGCAGACTGGTCTGTCGATGCCTGAAAGTCTGGTGAAACCGCTCGCTGTCGAAATAAAGACTAAAATGGAATTAGTTTAAAAAAAACATCGTTTCATTTAATTATTATGATATATTTACACCTGAGGTTATATATTTACACCTGAGGATGGAGATCACATCCGAAAAATTGTTGTGTTTAATATTTTTATTGTATAAAGATATATAATAAATAAAAAAGTGGAACATAAAAAGCGCTTCTTTTCAATTCCAAAGTTTTTACAGTGGAGTTCTACAGTGTTAACGCCTTAACTTTCAATAACACATCAGATTATTATAAGGTATATACAGTTCGAATTTGAGTCGATAAAATTCTCATTGGAACCGAGTCATAACTATAGTTTCCATGGGTATTTGTTTACCTCTAGGCTGATTATGAGAGAAGATAAACTGTATGTTTAATATGATCTAATTTTTATCAATTAAATCTTCATTGTTTTTGTTTCTTGAACAATGGTGTAAAGCTCCATATTTAATAATTAATACGAAGGTCCGTTTAGAAAAAGTTTAATTATAGTTTAAAGAATGACATGTATGGTCATACATTTGATAACACTTTCATATTCTTCTTAGAAACGTTTAAATTTATTGTAATGGCTCTACATTTTAAACGTCAAAACTTTTAATTTTGGGTTCAAATCAAATTTTGTATAACAGTTTCTACGAAACAAATAAAACGTTTGAAATGACTGTAATCTGTTGTAATATGTTGTAAAAATAAATATATAATAATAAGTATTATATATAATTTCCTGAACTGTAAACTGCATATAAAACCAATAAAATTATAAAAAAATATTGTAAAATGCATATAAAACCATTCATTTTGAACAAGACATAGGGTCATCTAGGAGTCATCATCTATTTATAAGAGTAATATTTGATAATGCCATAGCGAAACGAAACATGTCATTACCATAAAATATCATAAAACGAACATTTTCAACAATAATTTTATCGTATCATATAGGTATATCTTATTTTATAAAATGGTAGGTAAATAAATGATGATTATGAAAACGACTTTTTAAAACATATAAGGAGCCATTTTCTCGAAATATTTAGATTCACAAAAATATATATAGAGGAAGCATTCTTATTAAAAAAAACTTTGCATATGGCAAAGTTTTTTTACTATATGAGTAGCCATCAACTTTAAAATGTTTAGTTTTCCACAAACTCTGTTCGTAAAATATACGAAATACTCCTTTTTTTGGTTTGGCACTCGTGGCAAAGTAGGAAAGCATAACACAACGTGTATTCCGTGCGCAATGCAGAAGTTTCCAAATTTAATTCAATACTGTAGCGCCAGGTGAATTTTTACCAAATGTGACACCAAGTAAGATTGAAAATCACGCCACGAACCTTGTGTTTCGAGCCCCCAAAATCTCATATTTAAAGATTATATTATTTTTATAAACACACATTAATAATATATATAATATTGTGAAGTGTTTTGTTTTTACATAGCATAATAAAACTTGTAGACAATAGACCTATAGAATAAGTCATGAAGTTCAGGTATTAGGGTGTGGGGATATCTAATTGCAGCGATCTGTATAATGAAGTTAAAGAACAGATTAATATAGCAGCTATTTCCTGATGCCTAAGGGACACCGTATGTCTTTAAAAGAGCCCTCACCATCACCGACAAAGGACTGAACATTAATGGCGTTGTGATAAACAATATAAGATATCCCGATCACTGTTTTACTGTCTGAATCTTCAGGACTTCCCTTGATCTTGTTGACGAGTCCGGTGAAAGATTGGGGCTAACAATAAATGTCAGTAAAACCAAATGGATGACATTCGGACGGCTTGACTACAGTGGGTCAGTATTGTATTTGAACGGCCGTAAGGATGAAAGGGTGGAAAAATTTAAATACCTCGGCAGCATATTAACACAATCTCTGGACCTAGATGAAGAGATAAAATGCAGAATTGAATCAACAAAGGGCTACATTTTATAAAATGAAATCACTCTTCTGCAATGATAACATAAATTTGAAACTCCGCCAGAGAATGATCAAATGTTATTTTATTGTATGGATGTGAAACATGGACCTTAAATGTCAATTCAATGAATAGATTGGAAGCGTTTGAAATGTGCCTCTATCGCCAAATGCTCAGAATTCCCCGGACAGACGTGGTTACCAATACCGAAGTCTTGAGGCGAGCTAGAGTTGACAGGGAGCTGTTATCAATTATCAAGTTTCGGAAGATTTCTTATCTGGGTCATGCACTGCATGGTGAAAAGTACCACCTTCTCCAACTGATATTGGAGAGGAAAATTGATGGACGCCAAGGGCCCGGTAGGAGACACATGTCCTGGCTGCGGAACGTGAGGGAGTGGACCGGCATCCGAAGTGAGGAGGAGCTGTTCCGAGCGGCGCAGGACAGGAACAGGTTCGCCGAAGAAGAAAAAAGGGCACCGTATGGGACAATAAGCATATGCTAGTGAAAACTAAAGTCAGTATCTACAAAATATGCATCAAGCAATGACTTACAGAATCGAAGCAAGAGGAGACGCTATTAAAACCAAACATCTCAGAACAGCAGAAATTAAGACATTGCGACCTTTCGTGAGTAGAACATTTAGAGATAGGATAATCAACGAAGAGATTTGAAGATCCTGCAAAATTTATGACATAGTGAGATGAAATAGGCTGAGAAGACGATTCTGGAGGGACCACATCGAGAGGACGGACCCAGCAAAGATTCGAGGCTCCAGAGGGCCTTCGACCACCAATACGACCATCAAAAAGATGGAGAGAAAGCTAGACGCCTTCATCACACAGTTTCTTAATAGAACGCAAGATCTACATAAAGAAGAAAAAGGAGAAGAAAAATAAAAATTTTATAACCAAAAACATTTCAATTGACAACTTTTGTGCAATTTTACATCTCGGGAAACGGTGATAAAATGAATATTTTTGTACAAATTCGATACATTGTTTGTTATACTCGTATAGTATACCACGTCCCGCTGGGTACGAATTTTTTATTTATTGTACGTCCTTGTTCCGTAGATTGTAGCGTATAACAACCCTCTCCACAAATAACGAAGGGAAAAGAAACTCGATTACAGATTCGAGTTTTATCTATTGAAAACGTATATTTCGGATGTGACACCAAAAACAGAAGTATTGAATACAAAAGTTATTTACGAAACATATGTTTGCTTTGAAAAGGGTTGATACAAAACATCGAAAGCTCTTTTAAATTTGGAATTTCATAAAGTATATGAAATAATGTATATAACTACGTGTAAAATCAAAAATAGTTGTTTTGATAACTAAAAATTGAATTTATTTTGATATTTACAATTTATATTTAAACGATTATCAAAATATTCATATTTGCTTATTTTTTTTTTCTTGAACAATGATGTAAAATTGTAATAAAAAGGTCTTTTCTCCAGAAATTTTAGTATATTTTATAGGAATATTAGTTATCACGTTTGATAATTACTTAATAAATCGAAATATGCAACTCCCATGAATTACGAGTATTATTAAAAAATATTTATTATATTTTATTAGCATTACAAAAAAAATGTTTTCCATTCAAAAATATATATAAAAATTGTCAACTAAGCGTAGCCAGAGGAAATGGACCGCCACACTACTCGATCTTGACACGCGTCTCTAGATTCCTCAACATTCATGCAGCGAGTTGTACACGCACGTCGATTCTTCCGACTTCTAACATTGCCGACCTTTAAAATTTGATTAATCTGCTCATGCCAAGTCTTCATCGGTCTCCCAGGAATCCATATTCCATTCACATCTTTAACGTATACTTGCTAAACCATTCTTTCTTCATCCAATCCGTTCCATATGTCCAAACCGACGCACTGATCATTTCATAATTTTGTTCGTAATACTTTCTTCCGCTCTGCATGCCTTCCTTATATCAGCATTTGAAATACTGTCGTACATCGTTTTATCACACATACGTCTTAGGAATCACATCTCTACCGCATTTATTCTTCTCTCATCCTTCTGCTTATTCCATGCTTCACTAACGTACATCTGGGTTGGTTCTAATACTGAATTTATACATTCAACAGTAAAAAAATATATGAATACGAAATTAAATTATTCAAAAGTACAGTTCGAACTTTGAATTCTTTGATTTTGTTATTACAGTGGAAATTCGATTATTCGTCATGACCGGGACCGGGGGGCTGATGAATTATAGAAATAGATGAATTACAGAATAGGTCTGGAAAATAGAAAAATGAAATAAAGTTAACTTACTGACCATCACGCCGTCACTCGAAATTGGTACGCAGAAAAAACAGACTAACACATTTTTGATGTACTTCTCTCGAATCCTCAATATTCATACATCGTGTCATGCACGCACGTCAATTTCTCCAACTCCTCACGAGGTCGACACACAATATTTGATTACAAATATTGTATGAAATCCGCGCTGAGATAAGCTTAGAAATACAGTACGTACATTTTTACTTCATTTATTGCATTAATTTATATTTTCATACATTTACTTATATTTGCATGCATTCAGTGAAATGATGGAACATGTCAACAAGGTTTCGACGGTATCAGGTTGTCTCAAGGAGATCATATGGAAGAATAAATATATGAGAACTGACAGTAGCTCAGAGTATAGGTATAAAACCTGCGTAAGACCTATACTGACATACAGCATCGAGACCAGAGCGGATACCACAAGAACGAAGGCTTAAGTGCGGGTGGCAGAGATGTGGACGCTGAAGATGATAGCAGAAAATACTCTTCAATGATAGGGTTAGGAACACGGCTATCCGTGAAATCTGCGAGGTGTAAGATGTCGTAAGATGGGGCTGACAACGCAGAAGATACTGTAATGCGCACGTGAAGAAGATGGATCCCTCCAGAGTCCCACGAATTGTGGCGCATCAGATTCCTGCTGGCTACCATTCCCGGAATACCGCCAAAGAGGTTGAGGGATAGCTGGGAGTCGACCTCCCAAGAGAGGCCAGCCTGATTACAGGAACAGACCAAATGTCTAAAAGAAGAAGAAGAAGAAGCTTTTATATGCATTCCATGTATTTACTTATATTTTGATGAATTTATATGCAAGCAACAAGTCGAGGAAGGCCAAGGAAAACATGGCATAACCAAATTAATCAAAAACTGAAAGGCGGCTAATGTTCGAAGTAGGAACAATCAACAAACGTGCCTGACACGGTGTGTGAATGTAGAAGAAGCGCGAGAGTTATGTCAGGATAAAAGAGTTTAACGGTCTATCCTCTCTGCGTACCCCTGAAGTGAAAGGGCGTGATGGTGAGTTAGTTTTATGCATTTATTGTACAGTATATTGTTCCTTGAGGTCCTATGCACCACGGAAGTGTGAGGGGACAAGAAGAAGAAGAAGAAGATATTATTACTTGTTGAAAAAAAAAATTAACTGACTTTGCACGTCGTTTCATAATTGCTAAATTACGCACTTGGCGCATTGCAATTAGTTTCGAAATGTCTTATGAATAACATAACATGCCGATTTATTATGACGAATTATGGAGTTTCGGATGTATTGCATTACAGATTTCAACTTCTTTAATATAATTGTATTAATTTAAGCATTTAAAAAATATTATTTTGTTGAATCGCTCTTTACACCATGACAGCATGAGCCAAATCGATGTAAAGGGTAATACAGCTATCATAGTGATTTTTGCGACATGTGATAGGTAGCTAATCTATCGCCATTTTATTGTCACGTGAATTCTACACCAGACCAAAGACAGTGTGATAATCACACCGCCTTCGCCGGAAATCGAACCCGGAACCTTCGGGGTGGCAGTCAATGCACTAGCCACTCGGCCACGAAGGTCGTCAAAATGTACATATTCGGTCAACATATCTTTAACTGAATGTAAAATTGTGTATTTAAAAATCAATACTTGTACAAAGTTGCATTCAAATGCTGTGTTTGCGTCGAGAAGTTCAATTAATTATTTAATTAAGCTCTTGGTTACGCTGTGGAGTAATTACTTAGTCGATGTGGAGTAATTTAGAAGCTCGAAATGGTTAAAAGACTGAATAAAGAGAAGTCCATCGAAACGAAGTGGGTAGTACTGGGAACCCTTATTCACAAATAAAATAATGTTTAGAATACATTTTTGAACTTAATGGAAATTACAAAACTAATAAACGTTAATACGAATGAAAACGTCTGTTTTCTAGAAGTTTTACTGTAACTAGATGCACCCGTGAATTATTCACGGTAGTAAGAATTTTCTACCCTTTAAAAACTTAATTCGTACAATCGTAATCAGTAATAAGTTTTTACTTTTAATGTAAATCTTTTATTTCACACACATTAAAATTGAACAACAATCGATAATATAAATCTTCTATCATACAACTATAATCAGAAGAAAATTCAAAGAATTATTCCTCTCTTCCTTTATTGTATTAAAAATATTATAGTATTCTTTATTGATGACATTCGGGTTTTTGCTTATTTATACGAGTATTCTTATAACACAATAAACAATTTATGTATCGTTGATACGTTTCGCCTGTCTAAGAGGACATTTAATAATGTCTTAGACAGGCGAAATATTGTCAGATAAATCGACGTGCGTGCATGACACGATGTATGAATGTTGAGGAAGCGAGAGAAATATGTCAGGAAAAAATGTGTGGCAGTCCATTCTTTCTGCCTACCCCTTCGGGGAGACGGCGTGATGGTTAGTTAGTTAGTCAGTTCTTAGACAGGCGAAATATCAAATTCACATAAATAATCAAATGATTTTACTGAAATCTCTTGATGGAAGTTCATTTTAAATAATAATTAAATAAAACGATGTTTTTTAACTACTTCCACTTTTGTCTTTATTTAGACAGCGACCGGTTTCGCCAGGCTCGCTGGCATCGACAGACTGGTCTGTCGATGCCAGTCTGTCGATGCCAGCGAGCCTGGCGAAACCGGTCGCTGTCTAAATAAAGACAAAAGTGGAAGTAGTTAAAAAACATCGTTTTATTTAATTATTATTCACATAAATAATAATAAAAATTCTATAATATAGACGTTTTCATTCGTATTACAATAACTACCTATTTAATATCGTATTAATTATATGCAATTATAATTAATACCAAATAACTATCTCTCATGCGTTCCCAGTATTATATATATTACATTTGATCTACTCTCAATAGATGCCTCAAATCTTTATATTGTTTGTAATATCTTTGAGAGTAAAATAAATCGACTTGATTTAAATATGGAGTTTTACACCATTGTTCAAGAAACAATAGTTAATTCAACTTTGTTTTCTCCTAAGATATATTAAACTTTTAAATAGTTTTTTTTTAACACAACCCAGACAGACTTCTGTCATAACGAGTTTTATTCAATCAAATGTTATATTTTCCACTAATATAAATGTATTAATCTCGACAAAATTGAAAAACACGAATCAAAATTTAGAAAACAAATTATTTTTATCATTCTCCGAAAGATGGCGGTAATAATATACCTACATAGTCTTTAAAAAAACTAACTGTCAAATAAATAGTATCATATTTTTCAGCGATATTTTAATATTAACAATATTTGCATGTTTGCTTGTTTCGACCTAATAGTAAAGTACTTAAATGTGTAAGAGTTGTAACTTCAAATTAACCCAAAGGTTTTATTATCAATATTATATAGACATTATTTATAAATAAATACAATATTACGTGATGTTCTCAGTATACTCTTGAATTGACGTCATTTTTTTCACGAATGTTACAGTTGTTACACGTTCAATGCATATTACGACTTTTCCGTTGATTTCCTATTTTTTATTTTATTTTACAAGCAATTGGTACTTTGCCAATAATCAAAATGTCAGTCGTATCATTCAGCGCGACGCCCCGGATTTTATAACAATTTGTCTTGATTTTCCTACGCAACTTATTATTAATTTTATTTTGCATTGTATAAACATCCACAATGATGCAATTGATTACGAAGGTCATTATACCTGTATATACAAATATTTGGGTTGCTTAATATCTATCACACAACCCAATGAATATATTATAATTAAGCTATTTTACTATTTTATTACTCATAATTATTTACATAATCACTTGCACGGCTTTTCTTTCTTCTTTTACACGCATACATAATAATATTATATATATATATATATATATATATATATATATATATATTTTTAAAAAAAGACTAATACCAAGGATTTAAATCAATGATATTAGAATTTATTATTACAATCTTCAATGTGAGCAGAAAATAGCTCATTATTATGAAGAAGGAATCTGGTCGTGTCCAGGCTTGAACCCATGTCCCCTGGATCAGGAGCCAAGCGTTCTATCCCCTAGACCACCACCCGATTTAGAATTTTAGATTTTTTTTTCATATTCGGATTAAATACACTAGTTTAATTTAAAAGTTTACATACATTAGTGAAGGTATCCGTTTTCTAGAAGTTTTATAAGTAAATGGTGAAACGGTGAAAATCTGGAAAAGTGGATGAATTTGTTTATTTAGGAAGTATGTATATAAAGGATGGGAGGGTGGAGAAGGATATTGAAAGAAGGTTTGGGGCAGCCAACAGAGTAAATGGTGCACTTAAAGTTGTCATCGCAAACAAAAGCCTATCCAAAAAGCTAAGATGGCAGTGCATAATGGTGTTCTTGTGCCGACCCTTATGGATGGAAGTGAAGCATGGAACTGGCAAAAGAAGGATGAAAGTATAATAAATGTAGTAGAAATGAGATCTCTGAGACGAATGTGTGACAAATCTCTATATGATAGAGTGACAAATGCAAGTATAAGAAGTGAATGTGGTGCAAATGAAAGTGTTATGAACAAAATAAGGGAAGGGTCATTAAGATGGTATGGACACATGGAAAGAATGAGTGAAGACAGAATGGTAAAGATAGTATATGTAAACGGCGTGAACGGAGCTAGAAATAGAGGAAGGCCGAGGAAAACGTGACACGATCAAATCAGTCAAATATTTAATGTCGGTCACGTGAGGAGTCGGAGAAATAGACGTGCGTGCATGACAAGATGTATGAATGTAGAGGAAAGTATGTCAGTACAGAACAGTGTGGCGTTCTATTCTTTCTGTATACCCCTCCAGGGAGACGGCGTGATGGTTAGTTAGTTAAAATGTGAATGACATGTGAGACATGTCACTCCTACAAAATGTCACAATACGTAAAACGGTGAATACATCCATTGTTCAAGAAATAAGACATTAAAAAAAAACACTCAGAAATGTATACGAGCAAGGCAAAGTTACGTATTTTTTCCCGGAACTTGCATACGCACATCGACAATATGATATTTTTGTCATATCTCATCAAAAGATGTGGAAAACAAAGGTGTAACTTCCATATTTAAGACCCAAGAACCAGTAAAAATATTATACTTTGCAGCAAGGTATATAGAATAAATATGGTAAGATATTCCGCGTTTTATTTTTGACATCTACTGCGCAGCTACGTCACGTGGAGACCCAAGCATTAGGTTGTGTAGTATGAGTTGAGTATATATTTATACATTGGGTATGGAATTTTTCTTTGTTTATTTATTACGTCTAATTAAAAGAAGTTTTTGTAATTGTATTAAATAAATTATGACAAATCGTTTTCTTTATTTAAGTTATTGTTTTTTTTATTTTTCTTTTTTTAGAGTTAGCATCTTCAATGAGCTTTAAGTTCATTGTTCTTATTTTGAAAAACATTTTACATCGATAAAAAAGATTTTTAACTGGATATGGCAAATCAACTCCATTTGATTTAGCTTGTTTATAGTTATTTAGGTTTGTTTATAGTTTCGTTTCGATTTCGAGTTCACCACATGACGTCACTTGACAGCAAATTATTAGAAAGGGATAGCATGCTACGTGCGCAATATCTTACCATATTATTCTATATACCTTGACTTTGCAGCAAATCAATCCCTTAGATTGTAACTAGCGAAGGAGAATAATTGGAAAGGCATACAATCATCTGAAAAAAAAGGTGTTTAAACTTCCATATGAAATATAAATTAAGAGGTTTTGGACGGTTTTGGGAACATATTTAAAAAAAGGATTAATCCAAAGTAGATCTGAGTATATGTAGGTATAGTATGTATAAGTAATCGTAGAACTATAATTAGAACTAGTGCTATCCCGAGAACATGTTTGTCAATTAACAGGTAGGGACGAAGAGATTTCCCAAAGGATATGTTTCTGGTAGCGATTCAATTGTATTATTAACGATATGTTACAATTAAGCATTCGCCTGTAAATGGATGGCAACCAGCCCCGGTGCAGTGTATTGGTAAAGGAGCAGGCTGCAGTTGAAAGCTTCCTGGAAATTGGGTTTCCTTGTTGGTAATACATTAATTTACCAAACTTTGGACTAGTTTCAACTCGTTCTCTGAACGGTTTGTTCTACTAAAACGAAATTAATTGAATTATGAAACATGAAAACACGTTCACCAAAATTTTATACAAATTATTATTTTATCATTTCAAAGCGATATTTAGCATACCCGTCACAATAGCCATTCTTGAGTGAGCCTATTTAAAAAAAACATTTATTGTTTCTTGAACAATTATGTAGAACTCCATATTAAATAATTAGTACGAATGAAAATGTCAGTTTTCTAGTTTTATTATATTTTATGGGAATGATATGTTTCGCCCTTCTATCGCATTATCAAATGTTTGATAAATGAATTATCAAATGCATCATCAAATGTTTGATTCATGACATGTTTCGCCATCCTAAAGGCATTATCAAATGTTTGAAACATTTGATAATGCCTTAGAAGAGCGAAACATGTCATTCCCATAGAATATAATAAAACTTTTAGAAAACTGACGTTTTCATTCGTAAATATATATATATATATATATATATATATATATATACATATATATATATATATATATATATATATATATATATCCTCTATATATATATATATGTATATATATATATATATATATATATATATATATATATATATATATATATATATATATATATATATATATATATATATATATACATATATATATATACATATATATATATATATATATATATATATATATATATATATATATATATATATATATATATATATATATATATATATATATATATATATATATATATACTGTATATATATATATATATATGCTATATATATATATATATATATACCCAACTAACTAACTAACTAACTAACCATCACGCCGTCTCCCCGAAGGGGTAGGCAGAAAGAATGGACTGCCACACCTTCTTTCCTGACATATTTCTCTCGCTTCCTCAACATTCATACATCGTGTCATGCACGCGCGTCGATTTCTCTGACTCCTCACATGGCCGACATTCAATATTTGATTTATTTGATCGTGCCACGTTTTCCTCGGTCTTCCTCTATTTCTGGTACCATTTACATCATTAACATATAATTTTTTTTTACCATTCTTTCTTCATTCATTCTTTCCATATGTCCAAACCATCTTAATGATCCTTTCATTATTTTGTTCATAACACCATCATTCGCACCGCATTCACTTCTTATATTTTCATTCGACACTCTATCATACACAGAATATCACATTCGTCTAAGAGATCTCATTTCTACTGCATTTATTCTACTTTCATCCTTCTTTGCCAGTTCCATGCTTCGCTTCCATACATGAGGGTCGGTAGAAGAACACCATTGTGCACTGCCATTCTAGCTTTTTTGGATAGGTTTTTGTTTGCGATGACAACTTTAAGTGCACCATTCACTTTGTTGCCTGCCCCAACCCTTCTTTCAATATCCCTCTCCACTCTCCCATCTCTTGTAAACATACTACCTAAATACACAAACAACTACTTGCTCCAAGTTTTCACCATTCACGCTAATGTTGCAGACTGTCGTGGTTTCTTCCTTTTCAAAAATCATTACCTTGGACTTATTAACATTCATCATCAGATCATTTCGCATGCATACCTCATACATACAATTCACCAGGACTTGTAGTTCATGCTCGTTGTCAGCAAGTAGGACAGCGTCATCCGCATACAAGAGACAGCTTACTGACACTCCGCTCATTTTGGCACCTACATCCAACCCTTTCAGCTCTCTCATACAATTGTCCATATACAGATTAAATAACCACGGGGACATTACGCAACCTTGTTTGACACCTTTATTGATATCAAACCAGGCTGTAAGATCTCCATTTACTCTGACACTAGCAGTGCTTTCCGTGTATAGCGACTTAATGGCCGTGATCAGTTTTGTACTTATTCCATATTCAGACAATATTTTCCACAACTTTTCTCTATTAACGTAATCATATGCTTTTTGTAAGTCGACAAATGCACACAAATGTATATATATATATATATATATATATATATATACGAGTATATATATATATATATATATTTTTTTTTTTTTTTTTTTTTTTTTCATTTTCCTATATAATGGCATAAAACTGCAAGTATTTAATTTTGATGAAATCATTGCTTTTATAATATTAAAAAAAATTCTAATATTTTAAATAATTACATACTATTATCCATTATTTGAAAATATCTACTAATTGCGATACGGGGTATATATGAAATATATTTAACATAGGTAAAAAAAATCAACTGAAATTTATGTCTTTTGTATTTTTTGTTGATAAGCTAATATTATTATAACAATCAATAACAAATTAAACACGGCAATTTATTCATGTAAATTCTGCTTTATTTCTATATCGTTTACTTTAGTCAATCACTAATTATCAGAATCCTATTAAGTTTATCATTCGTGAACGCGAACACAGAAGCTCTTTATACGTTTTAATTAAACACAAAACCTAATACAAAGTTGATTGTTCCATCATAATATTACACTCGCACGTGCCCTTGGGAAATGAGACATCTCGGAGTAATTTTGCTCGTATCTAATATTTTATTTTAATATTGTTTAACCTTTCGTTTACGACACCAAAACAGCTAAAACACAACGCAAGGGTGTTAACTGAGTCCCTAATTAATTAAAAATTATTTTAGAGTCACAGAGGGAGTGCTTTGCAGACAAAATAGTATAAAATGTTATTTATTGTACTTTCATCCCTCTCTTCCTAAAGAGTGTGGTAAAACATAAGCTTTCATCTATGTTATAACTGATTTTTTAAAAATCTAAATTATATATACAATTAATCCTTAAAAATGATTAACCCGCAATGGGTAAAATCCTGTATTTGTCTACAAGTATTTGTATACATTCATAAACAAATTGTATCAAAAACTGGTCCAAGTTAAAAGCATAAAAATTGGAGATTAGATTTCCAGGCGTTGTCTAGCAGTGTGTTAATTGCGTAAGCCTTTCACATTACATTAATAAAGATTTTCTGCATAATGCTTACAAATAATCTTAATAGATGGCGCTAGTGTATATAGACCTAAAAACGTGAAGTGTTTTATCATAGTAGCATATATACAATTTCCAAAAATTTGTCAGACGTGGTGGTCGGAAGAAGGGCGAAATGCGGAATGTTGTTAACATAAAGTGATCGCTTAACCCAACAAATGACTGGTCATAAGTCCTGTAAACGCCTCGACTACCATATTCTGTTTCCAAAAAAAAAACAATTTACATATTCGTCTCTATTGAGATACAATTAATCCTTTAAAATGATTAACCCGCAATGGGTAAAATCCAGTATTTGTCTACAATTATTTGTATACATTCAAAAACAAACAATAAGAATTAATACGTTATTTTATTAAATACAATATATCATTTTTATAACTTAAATTTAATTAGGAAGTCCTTTTACTTTTACTAGAGTTTTCTAGAACATCTGAAATGCTACTAACGCCTGTTTTCGTAAACAATAACACCATGGATTTATATAAATGGTATTAGAATTTATTATACAAACTCCTAACTGAACAGAAACAGCTCTTTGTGTGAAAATTGAACCCGTGTCCAGGCTTGAACCCAAGTCCCCCGGATCAAGAAGCAAGTATTCTATCCCCGAGACCAGCAACCGACGAAGGTTAAGGGAGTTTATATTATACCTTTTTTCAATGTTCATCTAAGTCGAAAACTTTAAGTAGGTCAAATAATGAAGTAGATTTTTACGGTTGCTAGCAATATGATTTTTGAGATCTTGGGTATATCTGTGTAACTAATCTTCCTTAACCGACGCGCGACGTTTCAGGGATCGTTGCAATCTCCATTTTCGTGTTAGTGGAGAGATAGAGACTGATCTCCGAAATGTTGGTAGAGTGTGTAAATGTCGAAATGCAAAAAATACATTACAGAAGGAAAAAACCTAATTTGATCAATTAATTATTATTTTTCTACAATTGTTTTTTTATTAATATTTTCATGTAAGCACATCGCGGCATTCTCATCTTGTGCTATTAAGGTCATAGTTATTAAGGGTGCTATCACCCCGTCTCTTTCCCGGTCCCAACATAATTCCGTCATCTCTATCGCCTGAAATTCCTTTCCGAGGGGTCGACGAACATCCCCCGAGGGCGCAAAATACTTACCGTCTTGTTTTATAACCAACTAACTAGACAATTATTTAATAATCAAGGAAGATAAGATTATGTGACTCTTAAAGATCAAACGATGAAGCTTCATTAAAAAAAAGGAAAAATATAATATAAGAAATAAATGTGTAACAAGCTATATCTATTTAAATAACTTTAATATATTAATGTAATATTAAGAGAAACAATATATTTACTAGGTTTATATTTATTGTTTCTTAAATTATGACATCTTGTTCATTGAATGTATGTGAACATTGGCCACACTCCCTACTTCCACAACGCTCTATCTCTCGCCATTGACCTCATGTCATTCGTTTGTTGTCATCAGACAATCGGAAGTACCAATGTTCTTTTTATTTTTTATTTTTATTTGTCAGCCTATTACCGTCCATTCCTGGACAAAAGCCTCCTCCATTTGCTTCCACGCCACTCTGTCTTGTGCAGACTGCATCCAGGTTATTCCGACATGTCTGTTCAGGCCGTCCTTTTACCGTAGTTGCGGTCGCCCTGAACTTCTGTTTGCCGTCAACGGTCTCCAAGTCAGTAGTCTTCTTGTGCGTTTTTTGTTAGAACTACTGGCTACGTGACCTGCCCATTGCCATTTTAGAGTCGCTACCCAATGATATCAGTGACCTTTATTTTTTCTCCCACCGTATTGTTTCTGACTCTGTCTCTCAGGCTTATTCCTGACATGGCTTTTTCCATTGTTCTTTGGGTCACTAGTAGTTTACCAATGTAACCTTACAATTATTTCCTGAACGATGATCTAAAATTACACAATCATTGTTGGTTTTCATTTTTGCACCCGTTTTTTTAATTTTTTTTTTTAATTTCAAAGACAATTTACATTTACATTACAACATTATCAATCGTATGTTGAGATATTGAACATTTATATGGGAATCCGTTTGAACTTATACATATATGTGTATTGACTTATATATCATATTTAATAATGACTTCGCAATGCAAAACATGTCAGTTTCCTATCTTATAATTTTCTACTCCTTTATTTTGGCAGAAACACAATGTTATTTCAACATTATTGATTGTTTCATTTTGAAACCAGTTTGTAATATTGTAATTTATTTATTTAATTTCTATGATATTGTCGCGACAGCTGCCTCGCTAACCAATATTGGTGTTATCAAATGCTTAAAACAAACAAAAAAGTTTAGTGACTTTCACATGATGATGGTTGGCAAAACAACTGTCACGACAATTTCATGGAAATTATATAAATAAATAGTGATGAAAGCCCCAGCAGCGAGAGATTACCAGGAAGGCTGGCGAAGATATAAAGAGATAGCTGGACATCATCGTCACAGGACAGCTCACCGTAAAATACAGGATATACGACCTAAACTAACTAGAAGAAGTAGAAGAAGAAGAAGGAGAAAAATAGTGATATTATACCATAATAATGTTCCAAATTAAATAGTAAACAATATTTTAATTGATAAATTATAGTACGCTCTTTTTACGGTATCACAATTTTTATTTTTCGCGACAACTGTTTCGTCGACCTATGTTGGCATCATCAGGTGTTACTTCATCATAGTTGAAAAAAATATTGTAACACCTGATGATGTCAACATAGAATGACGAAACAGCTGTCGCGAAAAACAAAAAAAATATTGTGATACCCTGAAAACGGCGTTTTATAATTAAAGAGTTAATAATGTTGAAATATCATAATGTTCCGGCCAAAACAATTAACTATTTAAAAATATTTTTAAACTTTCACAAAATAGACGTTTGACGTAGTAAAAATATACAATATGGAGTTTTACAAAAAATATGCAAGAAATAATATATATTTTTTGTTTGAGGTATAATCGCAAATTATGCCCGTTTTTTTCGGGTTCCTTCATAGAAACAACTTGGTATTTCGTAACGCGAAAATACGTTTTTAGCAATATAATTCCAACACAATATTTTGTTAGATACCGTACTTCAAGATTTTCATCGATTAAACTGAAAGGAAAGGACATAAGTTGATGTGAAGATTTTGATAACATCTCCGGGAAAATTCTCAAGTATCTTAGTAAGCGGAAGATGAAATGATAATCTGAGATTGAAATATTGTGACTTCATCTTTATTTTACATCGTTCGATACTCTCAAAAGTTAAACGAGGCCTATCTCTTCAAATGATTTCGAAATTCGTCGAATATTTAATATTATCGTTGGCGAAATGCGCCTTCAGTTGGAACGATTGTCAATATTATATTTGTAATCAAGTATTCAATTAATCGGTATAATTTTGATTTAATTTTTTTAATAATTCAGTAAAATCGATTAAAATATTAGTCTGATCCAAGACATAGCGGTCCTTTTTCAAGATGGACGGATCCAAGACAATGTTTTGTAATATTTATTTTTGTAATATCATTTCCTAACGAGCACCGTGAGAACCTGTCGCCTAACTTGGATTGGGTACATATGCCGAGCCGGAGAGATCAGAGCAATCAAGACCCTGTATACGTCTCGACCAACCGGAGTGAGAGCTTTAGGAACACCTAGACAGCGGATAATGTTCTCGATGTACTGGCTAGGTTGGGCGAATCGGACTCCTGAACTCGGAACTAAAAGAAAAACCATAAGGTAAGCTAAAACTTTTTGAGAGTTGATTTGCTATAAGAAGTAAATAAGTAAGTATGCCCTATGGAAACATTGTATACATACATAGTCATAAAATTCATTAACTAGTTCCAGGTTGCTTTTTAAGTATCTTAAGGTAAATCCCTTAATTAATGTTAACAATGTATTAAACCACATCAATTATTTTATCAAAACTCCGCCAGAGAATTATCAAATGCTATGGGTGGTCTGTTTTATTGTACGGGTGTGAAACTTGGACCTTGAAAGTTAAATCAATGAACAGACTGGAAGCATTTGAAATGTGTCTCCATCGCATGCTCAGAGTTCCCTGGACAGACATGGTTACCAATACCGAAGTCCTGAAGCGAGCTAGAGTAGACAGAGAATTGTTATCAACTATCAAGGTTCGAAAGATCTCACATCTGGGTCATATACTGCGTGGGGAAAAGTACCACCTTCTCCAACTGATATTGGAGGGGAAAATTAAGGGACGCCGAGGGTCCGGAAGGAGACAAATGTCCTGGCTGCGAAACGTGGGGGAGTGGACCGGCATCCGAAGTGTAGAGGAGCTGTTCCGAACGGCGCAGGACAGGGACAGGTTCGCCTAGGTGATCGCCAACGTTGGGAGGACCCGACAGGGCACTTGAAGAAGAAAAAGAAGAAGATTTTTTTTAATTACCGTGTTCTGCTCCTTTAACTCGTGTATATAAACAACAATGCCCTTGATTTTCGCTAAATTTGATCATGCCTTAGAAAGACGAAACATGTCATTCCCACGAAATATTATAAAACTCCTATAAAACAGACGTTTTCATTCGTATTAGTTAGTCCGTTTCTCATTGTTATAATTTATTCATATATATCCTCTACATGTTATCCTATTGAAATTTGAAAGGTATAGAAGTGAACTTAAGTTTTCTATTAAACTATAAAGTTTAATTTAGATTCTTCGGCTATATTTCAGATAAAATCTATTGGCGACAGGTAAACTCGGGATAGCTAACGACGTTTAACTAACTTTCTTATTGTATTAGTCTCCGAACATTCCATTAGAGTTTCCTGTTCACTGGATAACTGAATATTTTTAAAAGGGTTGACTTATGAAACGACCAGAAATTTTATAATCAAAGCAAGTTATAATTAAGAAGACTTTTTGAATTGATGAATTCGAATGAGTCTTAAATATTTTTGACATTTTTTTACGCGTAAATTCACGAAAACGATGACATTAAAAGTCTGCAATTTATCTCAATTATTATGTTGATTGCATATCGAATTGTATTCGATAAAATAAATTTTTAAAGTTTAATAATACACATAGAAAAGGAAACGATGAGTTCTAAAAAGAATTTGTAAAAATCAATTAAATCATATGATCTGTATAGTCATCATGTGTATGTAATGTGTATAGTCATATGTGTAAGGTATAATGCCGTTAAGAGGTGAAACACGTTTTACCGTCATAGATGAAAATAAACTCTTTGAAAACGCAAATTATTAATTTATCTAATTCGCCCTACAAATATTTTTTGTTTTGTCTCGTTCATGTTGATTTTTATATACTCGTATGAAAATAAAGATAACAGACTATGCCGCAATATCAAAAGGAGAAGACATGACAGAAATATTTGAGTGTTAAAACAGTATGGATGTTGTTTCTTTTAGTATTTTTATGGCACTAAATATTTTGTTACCTGCATATTTCCATATAAGCCGTTTTCCTCCTTTATTTTTTAATTGCATTTTTTTAAATTAATAAATCTTTGTTTAATATTTCAGAAAATTTAAAGGCCGGAATTTATTATATTTGTCGTGTAAGATTAACTTGCGATGGGAGGTAAAATGTTATGAATAAATATATCAATAAAAACATATGTTGAATGTGGGGCAAGGAATGTGTCTACACATGTTGGAGACAGAGTGTTCCTTGGGTGTTCTAGTTTAAGTAACAACTTAAACTAGAACACCCAAGGAATGAGGCCGTTTTAAGGACAATCTCAACGATATATAAAACAATAAAATATTGCCATTGATACGAGAAAGAATATAAAACCCTTTGTGATTTATATATTGCATTTTAAAGCGAAATGATTCATTGTTGCTTGGTGTTATATTAATTTGAAAGTAATGCGTTTGACAAAACATACAAAATGAAAATATTTATAATGTTACACGAGCGTTGACCTTTTTAGGCAAACTTAAATAGGAAATTCGTGTTGAGGTTATTTATTACTTCATATAAAAAGTATTTCATGAATTAATCTTAATTTTAGGTTTAAATTTTGGCAATTAAACATCGGAATATAGGATAATTAAATGATTTTACTGAAATCTCAGGATGTAAGTTCATAATATCATTTTTTAATGTGCGCCGTAATGGCGTAACAACAATTTCCCCAAAAAACATAACAAACTAACTCACATACCATCACGCCGTCTCCACGAAGAGGTAGGCAGAAAGAATGGAGTGCCTATTTTTTCCCCTGACATACTTACCACGATTCATCAACATTCATACATCGTGCCATGCATGCACGTCGATTTCTCAGACTCCTCACGTGGCCGACATTCAATATTTGATTTATTTGATCGTAATATATATTGATATACGTAAAACTTTTGATACGTAACAGTAACAGTGTTTTCAATTAAAACATTTAATAATTAATAAAAGTTTTATTTCACTTATTCTACTAATTGCGTAAATTTTTAGTTGCTGTCTTCTTAAGCTTATTTTGATTTATTAATTTATTTATTTTGTGTAAATAAAATCGATTATAACACATAAAAACACGTAGAGACAATAAAATACGGCCAATCACATGCTTCTACAACTAATATAAATTAAAATAATAATAATTATTAGGTTAATTTGTATAACAGTTGCAATACAATTCCAATTTCATTGTGCCGTTTTCGTATACTACACCAGCCATATGACACCAGCAATCAGATATTTGTTTATATTTCATGCAATATTTTGGAAATGTGGGTTTTGAGGCGAGATTTTAAATCATTTGGATTATCAATGCATCTGAGGCGTGCAAGGAGCATATTCCAGGCGGCCGCTTCTGCCACTGCGAAAGCCCGATCTCCGAAATTTATCCGGGAGTTGCGCTTTGGCTAAACTAATCTGCCTATTGCCTAGGAGTTTGCTGATCGAAACTTAAATTGCCTCAAATTAGGGCTATCAGCAATACAATGTTCAGATATATAGGCTGCTGCCATTCCGTGAAGCGCTTTAAAAACCGTCCAGCATTGTTTATACTGGATTCTTTCAGGAAGCTTGAGCCAGTGAAGATATTTTAGGTTGAAACACCTTTCATAAGTCATGCTACCGCATTGAAACCAGATTGAAGTTTATTTGTTTGTTTCTTGGGGATCTTGGCGTAAATGCCGTTGCAATAGTCGAGTCGAGATACGACGAAGGAATTAACAAGTGTTTTTAATGCTTCTTTTTCTTTCCTCTTAGTTTAGGTCGAATGACCTATTTGTGACAGTGCGTTGTCCTAGGATAATGATGTCCAACCATCTCTCCATCTTTTTGGCGGCCTTTCTGGTAATCTCTTGCTGTTTGAGTTTTCACCTTTAAAAATTTATGCAATTCTTGTATTCTCCATGCGGTCCCCCTGGTCTCTCCAAAAGCGACTTCTGCTTCTTCCCTATCTTACTATGTTCTCAACACCACAGACAGGCCTTATCGTTTAATTTCTGATCCGATCTCTGAGGAGTTTTGCCTGCGATGGAGCGTAGGATTCGCATTTCTGCTGCTTTCGTCAATGGGAATATTTCTTTGGATTGCTTTGAGTTCCCTAAAGTGAAAAAAACTGACGCTCACTGTCTTATTTATTTTGGTTAAATTTGGATATGGATAAGAAGACACAGACTAACGACTCGAAATCGAAGTTACACACAATACTAATTAGATTCAATGAACTTCTACCCAAAAATTCTTATTAAAAGTAATTATTATCAACATAAAATTATTGTGCTAGTAATTATTTTTTATGCTGAGAAAGCTATCCTGCTTTTTAAATACGTAGATGTAATTAGCTCTTTTTTGAATTCTCATACATCACTCATCGTGTGTTACACGTACGATGAAACTTTTTTTTGTTAAATAAAGGTTACTCGCCGAAAAAAAAGTGATTGATTGCTTCTCCTATCTAAAGCAAATCTTTAATTATTATAATAGATGTGTTTTGTACCCATTCTTCGTGAAAACGCCCATTAATTTTTTTTACTTGTTTGTTCAATGTCTGAGACACAATATCGTGATCGATTAGTCGATGAGTTGAATAATGGATACGGAATTAAATTTAATTTGAATGGAACCCCTTTTTTCACGAGTAAAACATTATATAAGTAGAACTTAAATTTTCATCGCTCACAAAAGCCTATACCAAAAAGCTAAGATAGCAGTGCACAATAATGTTCTAGTGCCGATCTTTATGTATGGAAATGAATCATGGAACTGGCAAAAGAATGAAAAGTGTAGAATAAATGCAGTAAAAATGAGATCTCTAAGATGAATGTGTATAAATGTGTATATGATAGAGTGTCAAATGCAAATATTAGAAGTAAATATGGTGAAAATGAAAGTGTTATGAACAAAATTATGAGAGGGCCGTTAAGATGATTTGGATGCATAGAAATAATGAGTGAAGACAGAATGGTGAAGAAGGTATATGTAAACGACGTGAACGGAGCTAGAAATAGAATAAGGCCGAAGAAAACTTGGCATGATCAAATCAATAAAATATTAAATGTCGGTCACGTGATAAGTAGAAGAAATCGACGTGCTTGCATGACACGATGTATGGATACAGGGAAAGGGAGAGATGTATGTCAGGACAGAACAGCGTGGCGGTCCATTCTTTCTGCCTACACCTCCGGAGAGACTGCGTGATGTTTAGTTAGTTAGTTAGTTATATAATTAGAACATTTGGGCAGTTCGTTTGGATACATTTTTAAATGCTATTAGGACAATCTATATTATTAATACGAATGAATAGTTCTGTTTCTTTAGAAGTTTTATTATATTTCATGGGAATTATATTTTGCCCCTTTCTAATGCATGTCCAAATATTTGATGTTGCTTTAACAAGGTGAAATATGTCATGCCCATAACATACCATGCGCTCTTGAGGTGATTACATCACAAAAACGGTGCTTTAAAAGTTAGCATATTATTATTATTATATAATAGAACTTCTAGAAGACAGACGTTTTTATTCGTATTAATTGAAAAGTAATCGTATTTTAAAACAAAATAAGCATATTCTTGAGGTGACGATAATTACTTATCTTTTTATAAATGATCTAGTCGTGAAAAATTAAGTTGTTATTCATTATTAAAACTTATTTATTCCTTAATTTAATGTTCGACTTCACATTTCATATGGTGTATCATACATAAGATTTTTCTGATAAAAAATACATTTTAATTAAAGGGGGGAAAAAACAGTGTTTAATTTCAGAAATTGAATTTCATATGTGACCGAAAAGTAAACGCCGATCAAATCAAATCAAAATAAAATTTAATGAACTTGTAATAATATAACTAATTAAGAAGGTTTTTTACAATGTAAAATTTATACATATTTTACCACTGCAATAGAGAACATTTTTTAAATTTGTTCATTAAGTCCTCTGAACTCGAATAAATTAACATTTTAATTGTTTGGATGTCCTTCAAACACAATTATTCCATTCACGATTAGCTCTAACTCTTAGGAGAGTGCCCCGTAAAAGTAAGTACCTCAGTCTCCTTAGAGAATTCTTCGCCTAGAAGTATTGTAGGTAAGGCTATTGTTAAACTGAAATCTAAAGAGACGAAGTACTTCACTTCTCCAGCCCCGATTCGATCTACATAGGTACACAATTCTTTATACGATTCCAGAATCCGATTAAAGATTCTACTGAATTTTTCCTTATTTTAACCTCATTTCAATGTATTGTATTTTATATATTATAATATAATGACAATATAAACAAAAATACCTACGTCCTTACAGATAATATGCAAAATTTACGTTGCTCAGTGGTATTATATTTTTAAGCATAAATAAAACGTAAAAATATTAAAAAGGTACATCGGTATACATTATAAATATTATCGGTCACGTGAGAAATCGTAGAAATCGACGTGCGTGCATGACAAGATGTATGAATGTAGAGGAATCGAGAGAAGTATGTCAGGACAAAACAGTGTGGCGTTCCATTCTTTCTGCCTACCCCTCCGGGGAGACGGCGTGATGGTTAGTTAGTTAGTTAGTTATTTTTACTTTTTTATGTGAAGTGTAATGTGGCTTCATAAAAATTAATTAAAATAACTTTTAATTATGTTTTACACCACTTTGCTTTTGTCCAAACCAACCGGTTTCGCTTCCGCTGGAGCTTCATTAGTTTGCTTTGTAACCCTGACGAAGCTCCAGCGGGAGCGAAACCGGTTGATTTTGACAAAAATAATGTGGTGTAACAACTAGTAAAAGTGTATTAAAATTTTTTAAAAATAATGTATTTTTACACAGCCAACATTCATTTTCAAAACATTCAAATCGGTTTCTCTTCCACCAGAAATTCATCTAAATATAATAATAACCCAATAAATAATCAACACGGTGAACTTAAATCACTTAGCTAACTGTAATTTCTGTGGGAAAAAAGTGAATCATTTTCTCTTCTATTGTTTGGGATTGACAATTTACGTTAGCTTTCATTACTGTTCTTTCATTATTTCGTTCATTCATTACCATTAGTGATCGTAAATTTGACAAATAAAGATTTGTTCGCGATGAAATAACCCGTATTTGACACTCCAAGAAACACACACCAAGAAAAAAAAATGTTTTAAAAAATGTGGAAAGCAACAGAAATCTACAGCATACAAAGGCCAAAGTGGTATCCCAAGAACCAGAAAATATGTTACATTTTGCTGCAAACCGATTGTCAGAATTGAAACCCAAAAAATATAGTTAAATAATATTACACTAAAGAATTATTACGTTATCGCGAGAACCTTATTTGAAACATTACAGTTTAAATTTAATTTATTAGTTAATTACGAAATTTTAACTCATGCAAATTGACCTACACGAAAAGTTTAGCCTTTGACACCCAAGGGGTTTGTTTACGGCGGCCTTTGTCGGAGCATTGTTGGCTCGTGAAATGAAAAATGCTCAGAAGCCACGCTCCAGAGCTCGAGCGGGCGCTGGCGCTGGATAAATAAAAACTAAAGTTTCCACAAGATTGTGGTCTATTGCAATTTCACGTCTCTCTCAATAATATAGGCTCCTAACCCATAAACGGCCACTACAATATACAAGTATGAATTTTAATTTATTGTTTTCACATATATTTATTGTTTCTTAATTAATGACGTGAAACTTCTTCTTCTTCTTCTCCTTATAGACCTTTGGTCTGTTCCTGAAATCAGGCTGGCCTCTCTTGGGAGGTTGACTCCCAGCCATCTCTCCATCTCTTCGGCGGTCCTCCGGGGGGGACGGCAGCCGGCAGGAATCTGATGCACCACAGCGTATGGGACTCTGGTGGGATCCATCCTCTGCACATGCGCATTCCAGCATCTTATGCGTTGTCTGCCCCATCTCACGACATCCTCCACCTTGCAGATCTCGCGGATGGCCGTGCTCCTCACCTCATCGCGAACAGTCCCTCCTGCTATCATCCTCAGCGTCCTCATCTCTGCCACCCGTACTTTAGCCTTTGTTCTTGTGGTATCCGCTCTGGTCTCAATGCTATATGTCAGTATAGGTCTTACGCAGGCTCTATATATTCCGACCCCACTGTCAGTTCTCATATACTTGTCTTTTCATATTATATCCTTGAGACAACCTGATACCTAACGGTGTGAAACTCCATATCCTAATTATACATAGGCAAACACTCGAATGCCATCAAAGTAAGAGTATGAGAATATTTTAAATACGAGAGGACGAAAGAGGAATACTTCGATTCTCTGTGAAAATAATTTGAAATGCACAAGATTTGTGTCCAAGAACGTTAATGGACTATTTTGAATTTTATTTTGATTGTTGTTATATGACATCAAACAAAGAAAACAAACCATCTCACTTAACGTATTGTAGAATTAGGTTTACTTCCGTGAATATTTCACAGGTTGCAACTAGTTAAATAATTAATACGAATGAAAACGTATATCTTCTTGAAGTTTTATTATATTTTATGGGAATGGCGTTTTGCCTTGCAGCATTATCAAATATTCAAAGTTGACATTTGATAATGCCAGCAAAGCGAAATATGTAATTCCCATAAAAAATATAACACTTCTCGAAAACAAACGCTTCTATTCGTATAAATTATATAATCATATACGCGAACTAACTAACCATCAGGCTATTTCTCCAAAAGGGTGGACAAAAAGAATAGACCGCCCAACTGTTCTTTCCTGACGTGCTTCTCTCACTTCCTCAACTTCCTTCTTTCCTCAATTCATTCATCGTCTCATGCCCACATGTCGATTTCTCCTACTGCTCACGTGGCCGATATATTATATAATTTTGATTGATTTGATAGTGCCACATTTTTCTTGGTCTTTTTTTATTTCTTATTCCGTATACATCGTTAACATACACTTTCTTTACTATTCGTTCTTCATTCATTCTTCCCATGTGTCCGAGCCATAGGCTGTTAAATACGATAATTTAAAGTTAAATAACGAGACGGCTACAAGCTGATGATATATCATTATTATCATCAGCTTGTAGCCGTCTACTCTTGAACATATGCCTCCTCTATCTGCTTCTTTGTTTGTCAATCCTGGGTAACACGCATTCATACCAGCGGTTTCTCTGATGTTGTCCATTCATCGATGTTTGGGACGTCTTGGATTAGGAATATGTAAGCACTATTAACCCTTAACGTACCGTGTTCAAAACAAAACGCTCGCTCTCATGTGGTAAATTCAGTTTACCGCTAACTTTATCTAAATATCAAGCATATGACTCGATGAATCAAAATTTAATTTATGTCATCTTGTAGGGAATTTCATTAGGAATAGATCGATATCTATAACATACATGGATTATTTGAAAAACATATCATTATTATTTTTTTTCTGGAACCATGCAATTTCTGATATGGAATGCGTCACAGCATACGAGCAACTGGACACCAAGTATAAACTTGTGTCCGCGCAGCGGCCGGCGGGGCGAGACTTTACGAGATTTTACGTATGATAAAGGCACCTAGGCAAAATGTATAGTACGTTCAAGACAACGAGTACGTATCAATATTTGTCCCTTTTGGTAAAGTGTTAATATTTTCACAGTTCTGATATTATTAAGTTGCGTGCTGCGTTTCCATCCACAGTCGGTATTATTACGTACCTATTGAAAAGGTCAAACATATAATTTATAATACGTTCAAAACAGCGAGTAAGTATTTGTCACTTTTGATAAAGTTGTAAATATTAGCAAAACAAATTCTACCTTAACACGAATGAAGGTGAGGGCAGTCTTAGAAATTTTTTTTTTTTGGGATGAAGGAAGTAATTTTTTTATTTTTTTTTTATTACGAAATATTGAGAACACTTCAATGGAGGATTTTTTTTATAATATTAGGGTCCATAGGTTTTAAGAAAATCAACTTTAAATTGGCAGTGGAAACTCAATTGACCACATGGCAACGCGACGGTTAACATAGCCTAGTCGGTCAATTCGCCTTAAGTATAGTTTGTTTCATTTATAATGTTTAAAAATTTGTTAATGCTAACACCCTAGGCAATATTTATTCTAATGGATTAAAATTGATTTTTAAGTAAGTTATTAAACCAGGCTTTCTTATTCAATAGTACCTTACATTTTTATTACAGCATTAATATATCCCCAAGATAACGATTAAAATACAGTCTCCGTATATCTTTACGGTTCAACGCTGATACGAGTATAATAAAAAATATGATACTAAAGTAGAAAGTCAAGGCAATGTACACTCGAAGTAAACGAGGGTCATGGTTAGAGATACAAAGACGAATTTGAAAAATGTTTCAGATTCTATGAAGAATATCTGAGATCCTCCATCATACGCGTAAAATATGAGAAGGGAAATACGATTTCCTTTTTGCTTTTAGACTATCGAACGCGAATATTCTAGCAAGATAAGATCATTTACGTTTAGCCTTGGATATACTGTTACTCTAAGTTATCTCAAGAATGCCTTTTGAATACTCCTTACCATAAGGGAGTACCAAAATATTGACAGAAGGCTAAGCTCTGGCAATTATGTGCACTTATAACTGAAATCCCGGATTATAAACTCTCTAATTTTCACATTTTCGGGAGAAAATTATAACACAAATGTGTTAAGCTCTCGAATTAATGAAACAGCAGCTCTGAAATTTCATATTTGACCTCGGGGTGGCATTAGCCAAATATTACCAGATTAATGGCACGAGCAGTAAGCACTTGCCGACGATTTTAAGGCCCAAAGTGGAATGGTTCACTTTAAAGCAATAATGTATCTAAAATGCCGCCGGAATACATTAATCCTTTCGACGAGCCGCGCGGTTTGTGTGCCTTGATTATGGTTACTGGCTTACGCGATTAACCACACCTCACCACATTTGGTGAATAACAAAGCTGGAGCCTTTCCAGACATTGGTTATCAAACTTCCCATGATACGCGTTGTTTGTGAACACAGGAAGTATGAACCCTTCACGGGACATCTTTATTGTAATTAATAACGAGGCGTGACGACACGAGAGAGCGGGTGTAATTAATTATTTAAGGACTTGGCGAGATAAGGACCCATTCATCCTTAGATGCTAATTATAATAGTTTGTTCAAGTTATACACCAACTCTCATAGGAATATTTCACTTAACTTATTCTAAAATAACCGAACAAATTTATAACTATCATATATGGATGGAAATTATTAATGAAGAAACAATGCTAAAAGAAAGTATATGTAAGCGACGTAAACGGAACTATGAAATAGAAACGAACCGAGGAAAACGTGGCATGATCAAATTAATCAAATCATAATCGTCGACCACATGAGGAGTCGGACAAATCGTCGCGCGGGCATGACATATCACATCATCGCGCGGGTTGAATATTGATGAAGCGAGAGAAGTATTTTAGAAAAGAACAGAGCGATAGTCCACGCTTTCTGCCTGCCCCGTCGGGGAGACGGCGTGTTTGTTTAATTTAGTTAGTTATATTTGTTTGTTTAATCATAACTCTATATAAAAGCGTATTTAGAAAAACGTATCTTGCTGTATACTGTTTCCCATTATTAAAAATATTTAAATTTGCTTAAATAATAAGAAAATATTTTATGTTAATGTATACATCTGTTTTCTACAAGTATTATAATATTTTATAGTAGTGAAATGTTTCATCTTGCTAGGCCATTATTAAATGTAGCGATAAACAAATGAGTGTTCGTTAGTACTTGAGTTAATCTGGTAGAATCTGTAATTCAGGTTAATCATATTTTCATCTTAATTATACCTATTAATAAAAAAATACTTTACATGCCTAGAGAAAATCCCTTGAGTAACATGTTTCATGTAGTGCTGACTGCTAAAAGATAAAATGTTTTCATGTTTTATTTCTCAACTTAATTGATAATGATCTAGTAAACATCCGACTTTCTTTAAGTATCTTAAATAACTAATAATTCTAAATAAAGCTTTATAAAAATTCAGATAATTCTGGCCAATCAAGCAACGAACTGTTTATTACTAGCTACGCCCAGTTTGTTTTTTTAAAGAATTTTAAAATCCCAGTAGTACCATTTACTGGATTTATCATATGGGTTCAATCCCCCACTCGTACATACAGTTGTACAGAAGTTTATATTCAATTCTTCTTCTTCAAATGCCCTGTCAGGTCCCATCACCTCGGCGAACCTGTCTCTGTCCTGCGCCGCTCGGAACAGCTCCTCCACCCTTCGAATGCCGGTCCACTCTCTCACGTTTCGCTGCCAAGACATTTGTCTCCTACCGGGCCCTTGGCGTCCCCCAATTTTCCCCTCCAATATCAGCTGGAGAAGTTGGTACTTTTTCCCACAATATGACCCAGATGTGAGATCTTTCGAACGTTGATAGTTGATAACAGTTCCCTGTCAACTCTAGTTGGCCTCAGGACTTCGGTATTGGTAATCATGTCTGACCAGGGAATTCTAAGCATTTGGCGATAGAGACACATTTCTGGAAGACTGGAAGCATTTAAAATGTGGCTCTATATTCAATTACAATAAATATTTGCCTTAAAATAAACTTATTTTAATAGTATTATATATCAGCTATGGCAGTCATAACTTGCATGAAACTGTAAATTTGATTTTCGAATTATAGTTTAGCAAACGTTTGCTCCTAATATTAAACAACAACTTTCGACATTTATGTCCATTGATCTAATTAATAGTGGAACTTGGGATATAACATTCTGTTTATATTGCTTGAGGTATTTGGTAAGATATCACTAATTATCATGAGTTCGTGGAAGCCATATAACATTATTAGCGATTAATATACCAATTGTATATAGTAGTAGAAGTTTCTAGAATATACAATAATGTCGACTTTACGAAACTCTGTATTAAATATGAATGAAATCATCCACGTCTAGATGTTTTATTATATTGTATGGGAATGACCTGATTCCCCTTGCTAAGGCATAATCAAATGTTTTATTAACTAACTAACCATCATGCCGTCTCTCGGAAAGGGTAGGCAGGAATAATTGGCTGCCACATTTTTATCACCTGACGTACGGTACTTCTCTCGATTCATCAACATTTATTCGTCGTGCCATTCAAGCACGTCGATTTCTCCGACTCCCTACGTGGCCGATATTCAATATTTGATTCATTTGATCGTGCCTCATTGAAATCGTTAAGATATAATGTTTCACCATTCTTTCTTCATTCATTATTTCCATTTGTTCAAAACATCTAAATGTCATTCGCACTGCATTCACTTCTTATATTTTCATTAGACACTTTATTATAAGACATTAGATCTCATTTCTACAACATTTTTTCTACTTTCCTCCTTCTTTTGCTAGTTCCATGCTTCGTTTCCACATACGAGGATCGGTACAAAAACATAACTGTGCACTATCATTTTAGTTTTTTTGGATAGGCTTTAGTTTACATTTTATTATCATTTGATAATACTTCAACAAGGCAAATCGTATCATTTCCATAAAACTTCTAGAAAATATAAGCTTTAATTTATTTGAAATATTATAATACATGTGTTAATAACATAATTCTTAGGAGTATTAGTAACTTCTTACAAAAAACGAATTTAGCCATTTTAAATAATAATTAAATAAAACGATGTTTTTTTATCTATTTCCACTTTTGTCTTTATTTAGACAGCGACCGGTTTCGCCAGGCTCACTGGCATCTACAGACTGGTCTGATGCCAGCGAGCCGGGCGAATCCGGTCGTTGTCTAAATAAAGACAAAAGTGGAAGTAGTTAAAAAACATCGTTTTATTTAATTATTATTTAAAATGATCTTCCATCAAGAGATTTCAGTAAAATCATTTGATTATCTTAGCCATTTTACATATTTTAATGTAATCTTTTAAATACTTGACTACAGTTGCATATAAAAACCAAAAAATAATTTTATCTTATTTTAATCTAATCACTGATCATATTTTCTGCCGACCGGTTTTAATACTTTCCGTTAATTTTCCAGGATGATCATTTAATTTATGGCACTCTTGTATATGAAATGTATTTTATTATTTTTGTTACGTCAGGAGTGTGTGAAATATTTTTGGGTATATTGTTGTTTTTTTAGAGTGACTTCTTAAAATAAATAATTGTTTTTAATCAAGATTTTAATAATCTATATTTGGTAAGTAGCTTATTTCTTATTGATGAGGTTTATATAGTTAGTATATATAAACTATAAAGAATTCAGAATTTAATTTTTATTTATTTAATATGTTTAATCCATATTTTTCGCAGTGTGGTGGTTAAAAATAAACTAGTATATAAATTTATGTTTATATAATTATAACAGATCATTAAGTTACCATTATAAATTATACCATACTTTTAAAATGTATGGATGGAAGGTAAAGAGAAGTTTTATATTCTGAATTGCTTGTTTACCAGCATAACAATATATACGGTTAAAAACATGTATATAAACCGTATACTCGATATGTAGACTACATAAACTGTATATCATTATCTCGTGAGTTCAATACTAAAACGATGTAATTCGAGCTTTGCTGGTTTTGAGCTATTAACATTGGAATTCTCTATCAATCTTTCTAATGCTATAAACATATATTTGAAAATATTAACTTTAAAGAAAGTCAATAAGCGACATGTCCGACATGTCCCGCCCATCGCCACTTGAGGGTTGCGGCCGTCTTGATAACATCGGAAACCTTTGTCCTGACTCTTATGTCCTCATTATAAATACATGATGGATGGAAAATACTCAAATTGTTATCCTCGAGACTTGTTAAAGTACACAATCACTGGCAATGATGGTTATATAACAACGAAGAAGTACAGAAGACAATGGAAAAGCAATCATTATGAAAGTGAGAGGAAATGACATGTCGCTCGCGATCCAGATGAAAAGTGGACAAGGCGACTGCTGTGCTGGTGGCCAAGGACGGCAAAGCGTGGAGTTGGGCGCCCACAGTTGCGTTGGCGCGACGATGTCCGGAGAAGTGCGGGAAGTGCCTGGATGCGGATCGCTCAGGATAGAAGAGAATGGAAAATGCGAGAGGAGGCCTACGTCCAGGAGTGGACGGTCAATACAGGCTGAAGAAGAAGAAGAAGAAAGTCAATAAGGTTTTTAGAATGACAATCAACTACGTAAAAAAAGTTTGTTTATTGCTATTAAGATTTAAAAAAAAACAACGCGTTTCAAAGAGTTATACGATATTGGCATCTATTTGAGGACAGGTAAAATATTAGAAACACGTGAGAGATGGTTCGACTTACTTATGTTAGGTTACCAAACAAAAGGAACTCGAAACTAAGAACACAATTTTCTCAGAAAATCTAATTTTGAGTTACAGAGTTATTGTATTGAGCCCATGATATGAAAGTCTCGGACACTTTGAAGGGTAGGGATAGAAAATAAAGAATGAAAAGTGCTCGGGCTAGAACAGCTGAGCACCGAGAAACGTGAATAGTCTGGGGTGAGCAGGCTTCACAATCTCGCGCGTCTCCCCGCATCACGTCACATTTTCACACCCCATAAAACAAGTGCGTATATTTCGGAATAACATCCAAAATCTGTGTCATTGAGGCTTCGTTCTCACATACACCAGGACGTGGTTTTGTCACATATGAGATCTATATTCTAGATTCTATAGGCCATTCTGTATACCAAGGTAAAAACATTGAAAACGTATCAATTTATATGTTTATAGATATCTTTATATACGTATTGTTTTTATGGTAGTTATATGTTTTACTTGCTAGGGCATTATCAATGATTTTTAAATAGTCCGTTGTTTTGGCCGAAACACTATGATACTTTAACATTTTATAGCTGTCAATGAAAAAACTTTGTTTTTATATTACAATTGTATTTATTTATTTTGTCGTAAAATAAATAATTGTATTTATTTATTTTGTCGTAAAATAAATACAATTTTGATATAAAAACAAAGTGCATCATTAACAGTTATAAAATGATTTTTAACATAATAAAAACGAAAGATTATTACTGATATTTTTTTTCTTGTATACAACAGGTCGTTTTGAACCCAATTACTATATACAATTTATTATTTAGCTATTAAATTGATTCTCATGACATGTGATAGGTAGCTGAACTATCGCCATATTATTGTCACGTGAATTCTACACCAGACCAATGACAGCGTGACAATCACACTGCCATCGCCGGGAATCGAACCCGGGACCTCCGGTATGGAAGTCAGTGCTCCTACCACTCTGCCACGAAGGTCGACTTTTATTTGACGAAGTGCGAGCACATATCAACAAAGCGACTGCTGTGGCTGGCTGCTCGCGTGACACCATGCTGGATGTTCAATGCTGGATGTACTATGTGGAATGTCAAAAAAAGAGAAAGTTACACGCTCACATTTTAATATGGCTTACTGTGAAGATTATACCAAATGAAATCGATAAGGTAGTATCTGCCGAAATACCAGATCCTACAATCGATAATGAATTATTTGAAGTTGTGACCAAACATGATCATTACAAACCAATCAGTACAAACTCACCGTACATGATCGATGGAAAATACTATGATGGTTATATAATAACGAAGAAGTACAGAAGACAATGGAAAAGCAATCATTATGAAAGTGAGAGGAAATGACATTGAAGTTGATAATCGTTGGTTAGTTCCATATTCGCCACTATTATCAAAAACTTTAAAAGCACATATCAACGTCAAGTATTGTAATTCTGTGAAATCCATAAAATACATTTGTAAATACGGCCGTGTTTGGAGTTTCAAAAGCAAGTAACTTAAATGAGATATCAAAATACCAAATCGGCAGATATATTAGCAGCAATGAAACTGTGTTGTGTATTAGGAAAAAATTAGGTCGCAGCCGAATTCTACTGACCGGAAGTCGCCGTTGAGTTAAAAAAGGACCGCTTTGGGAACCACTGGTCTTGGCAACGAACTAGCTCATATGTTTTCAGATCGATATCTTGATACAAATTTACATCTTAAATATTCAAATTCGCAACGTTCTTTTGTAGAAAAAATAAAACATTAGAATTTGAATAATTTTCTTGTAAAAAAAAAAACACTATTTTTTCTTGTTATACTCGTATTATAGAAAGCAAAATGACGGTTAGATAAATGAATGTGTGAATTACAGTTACGAAACGCCAATATATACAATGGTGTGTATAGATAGCATTTCATGCAGAACTGGACGGTTCTGGGTCTCCCCATATACCCGGCTTACGTCAGTCCTCAGTCCCGCTCCAGCGAACATGTCAAGATAGGGCTGTATCGATAACTTCACAGATAAAACATAATAGGCGAACGAACATCAGCCGCAGTAGCACCACTGGACCGGCGCCGTATATTCTCTTTAAATTGCTTTCAGTTCTGAAGTAGTTTCCATTATCAAAAAATGTTTGCCGAATTGAATTTCCATCATACAGTCAGCAGTTTAGAAAATAAATACCAAGGAATTATAAATTAAAAACTAGCTATCTTAAAAATCAATAATAATTGAATAAAACGATGTTTTTTATTAGCTTTTTTTTACTCCGGCACTACAACCCTTGGTGGGTTGTAGCGCCTCCTCTGAGAAACGAATTTCTTGAAGTGTTCGTAACGTTGGTTGTTGTACGAGGTTAGGTTGTTGGCCTAACGCTCAACCCCCTTACTAGGAGGACCAGGGTTTATCTCAAATAAATTCAAATCAAATCAGTTTCTCAACTCAAAAGACATTACAAACAGAAAAATGTTTAAGGCATCTATTGAGTACAGGTAAAATATCACGTTTTTGTTTCATACATTGCAAAGACTTGTCGCCAACAATTTTAAGGGAATGGCAAGTTTTGCCTTTTTAAAGAATTATCAAATGTGTTTATATATTTTTTTAAATATTTCTCAATAACAAAAAGATACTCAGTTAAGATAGAAAAATTAAATCTTCAATCTTGTACGATATATTATTCTATAGTAATCTATTAATAATTTCTTAAATAATTACACTACGGAGCACCCCTTTGTACCTCATTTGCCTCTGAAGATGCTACCGCCCCACGGACGTCTCCAGCGCCCACCAGGGACCGAAACGCTTCCGAGGAACGTTTTATTTGAAAAATAAGTAACAATACAAAAAAAAATCAACTTATAAATCACCCCGATTCCGCTTTCATGTACACAATATTAAAAACAACAGCAATGTATCAAAGCCATTAACTTGGAAAATGTATCCATTTCGTTAGTTTTCTGGCATCATTTACAGAAAAATTAGCTATTTTCTCCTCATAAAATAAAAATGGAGATGTGCTCGGAAGAAGTTTAAAGAGTAATGAAAAATTATCATAGGCTTTATTGAGCTGGAAAAATATGAATGAGTAGTAAAAAATAGTAATTTCTAGAAGAATGTTTAATCCAATTCATTTAATGACATCTTAAACAAGTACTTAAACCCAATGTATTTTTTATTCCAATAAACCTTACATAATATGAGCGTTTTACCCAACTTTTTTATGTTCACGAATCCTCTTGACAATGTTTCGATCCAAACTTGCCTTTTAGGACTTGAAGCTTTTGGCAATAGTCGGATCCATGTAAATATTCCAAGTAACCCGCCCCGTGTGCCAATTCCTGAAACGACCCGTAAATCATTTCTAGAATATTATCATCCTAAGATAACTCACTATGTATACATACAGGGGGCCGTATACCATTCATGGTTTACTCAGATCAAATTAGCCAGGGATTGGCTTAATCGTTGATGAAACGACAAACAGGTGTATCTTAGATTGTGGAATCGGTAAAATATATTTTTTCACGAAATTTTTTTTAATCTGAAAGCATAATCACTGTGGATAAAATAAGAATAAGTTTACAATTTATTAATACACTGTTATCCTAATAATTTGTTTTCATGTATATCTTTTTTTTTGTATCACTTAAATCCATGTACATACGAGTATATCGAACATAATCATTCGTGAATAACATAGTTTTATTTCTCTTGTTTCTTTTTTATATTCATTGTATATACAACACTTATATTAAAAATTTAATTACAAAGAAATGTTTCGGACAAACAGTCTTTCTTCAGTGATACATATTAGAAAGACACGTTTCATGATCTGACAGATCTTTATAACATGTGTCAGATCATGTAAACAAGTTTATAATATTTTTCGATGTATCTTTTTTAATATGTATCACTGAAGAAGGACCGTTTGTCCGAAACATGTCTATGTAATTTTATTTTTTAATATAAGTGTTGTATTATATATACAAAGTTTGTAAAAAAGAAAAAGAGAAATCAACCATCATAGCAACACAAAGTATGGCGTATATAAGAAACATAGTTTTAAATAGATTTTTTAAATATATTAAATATTTCTCGCCAATAAATAAAAACTATGTGTATAGTTTCTTCAATAGATTTCGAAAATGCGATAATCTTCAGGAATTAATTTGGTGATGGTAATGATGACATTTCCACTACCACATTACCCTGAAGATGAAGACTGCAACGATCACCGAAACGTCGGTCGAGAAGGAGAATTCGCACGTTGTTACCCAAAATCACACAAAACACAACTCCATTGTATTTGCTAATAATAATTCAATTCCTTTTTTCCAAAATTTAAGTAGCTCTGAAAACAACATCGTTCCATAAAATATTTCAATAAAATCATTTGATTATCTTTTATATGGTTGAATATAAGGAAGAAAATCTTCCAAATGTTTCAAGATAGATAAATCCATATAAGTGAAGAAACATCATATTTTGGTAATTCAAAAAAAAATCTAGACAGACAATTATACGTATATTACAGAAGTTTTTTGATTGGTATTACGTTATAAAATAATTCAACATGGTTAAAATTAGATAATTAATTGATTACATCAAAGTTATGCCATGTGGCCTAAGAATAGGTGCCTACTTGCAACATGTTATCATAATATAAGTAGGCAAAAACCTGTAAGTTTGTCGACAAAGAAAGAATATGAATTTTGAAAACATGAGAACGATAGAGGAATACTTCAATTCTAAACTCGAAGGTAATTCAAAATGCACACTATGCGCATGCCCGGGAACATTTCTTGATTTTTTTTTTAAATGTTGTTCTGATTATTGTTGTATGACATTAAAAAAACAAACAAACCATGAAACTTGATGTAGAATTTGGCTAACTTTTGTGGATATTCCACGGCTTACAAATAGTAATATTAAAGCCCGAAGGCGAGAACTTAAGTATTAGTATATAAAAAAAAAAATTATCGCCCAGGAAACATTATGTGAGTTAAATTTATAGAACGTATGCATTTATGGCGTGAATATAGGCGCAAAATTGAAAAATACCGGGAAACATATAACACGCTCGAGTTTAACGGTCCATTGTCTTAAAATCATATTTTCAGGGAAACAGCAAAATATTTAGTTCGTAAATTTAACCCTTACGTATTCATTTTTGATTAAAAAAAATTCTAGCAACGATTCTATAGCATACAGGTATTTTAATCGTTGTGATTTGGTGCTTACAAATAAACCATATGATAAAGGAAAAAAAATGGGTTCATTGACTCGTATCATTAATTTCTACAAAATACTTGATATTCCTGAATATTTTTAATCTACCAACGAGGGGAGGGCACGACACAGGAAATTGACTTCGAGATGGAATTTTGCAAGATTGTAATACCCTTTAAGAGTCGTCCATAGTCAAAATAATTAAACGCGATTGCCAAACAAGTTCTATAAAAAAAAAATCGTTAAATTTTTCACCGTTTGCTAAAAAAAACGCATGACGCGGGATTTGAACCAGATACCAGCTTACCTATTGAGAAAGTCATGCGAATCATTTACCTAGGCGTAGAGATCGGTAGCTACTATGACCTATATGACGAGGTGCGAGCACGAGCCAACAAAGCGACAGCCGTGGCTGGCTGCTCGCGCGACACCATATGGAGGAACAGATACATGCTTACCGAAAGTAAAGTCAAGATATACTCGTACAAGGCATGCGTTTGCTCCATCATGACGTATGGAATAGAGGTCAGAGCCGATAACAATAGAACTAAGAACCTTCTTAGAGTAGCATAAATGCGAACCCTACGCTCCATCGCATGCAAAACCCTCAGAGATCGGATCAGAAATGAAATCATAAGGTCTGTCTGTGGTGTTGAGGATATAGTGAGATGGGGAAGAAGTAGAAGATGCTTTTGGAAAGATCACGTGGACCGCATGGAGAATACAAGAATTGAAAAAAATGTTAAAGATGAAAACCCAAGCAGCGAGAGATTACCAGGAAGGCCGCCGAAGAGACCTAAACTAAGAGGAAGAAGAAGAAAAAGACCGTCTAACCGGCATAACAGAGAAGACAAGTTATCTGCTCAGCCAACAAACTGTATAAACTAGTGGCGAAATTTCTAATATATAAGCAACAGTTAAAATTTTAAACGCCTTTTTATCTAGAAATTAACTGGCTATTGCGCTTTCATACTTTGTTAATGAATGATTCATAGGGGGTACTACAATCCTGTTAAATCCCATCCTGAAATCAATTTCCTATGTCGTGCCCTCTGCTTCCAAGCCCTGTTTTGATTATTGCGACTTTTTACGAAACGAAACCCAAATTATTATATAATTCGAGTTCCTCCTCTTGCATATTTAACCGTCGTAATGTACTACATAGTACGGTAGCAACCCTTCCCTCACGACCCTCAGATGTGTTTCACAGATGTAATTAATTCAGATACTTAGTTTAACTGCCTCAGATACTGCGGCGGCTTTCAGATTATCTGGCAGCTCTCCAGTAGCGGGATAACTAGATTATAAATTTTATCGTTCAGGAGTAGGAAAAAAAAACACATTCTGTCGCTTCAACTTTTCTAAATATGCTGTGAAACAGTTGTATCGTTAAAAAAATACTTGAATAGTGTATATAGCAAATACAACACGGATATACGGTAAATTCTTAATTTAGAAATAATGAAACATTTTAATATTTTGTTTTTACACAGCTTTTTTCAACGGAGCCTTGAAGAAAACAAAACACAGTGGTAGATTTTCACGGTTGGTATGTTAAAAGACAGATCCCGGAAAAGAGATCCCTTAGAATATGTGTGGTAAAACGATGTATGACAGAGTTGCAAGTGCCGATATTAGAAGAAGAATTATATAGCAGTAGAAAGTATTGTATATAAAATTATGAAAAGATCACTGCGTTGGTTTGGTCACATAGAACACATGGATGAAGAAAAATTTGTTAAATAAGTATACGTTAACAATGTGCATGGTGTACGGAGTCGAGGAACACAGAGGAAAACATTGCTTGACCGATTAAATCAAATTTTAAAAGTCAGGCATGTTAAAAGTTGGTAGAATCGACGTGCGTGTATGACTCGCTGTATGAATGTGGAGGAAATATGAAAGGTGTGTAAGGATGGAATAGTAGGGCGGTCCATTCTCTCTGCTTACCCTTTCGGAGAAGCGATGTGATGGTTTGTTATTATTGCTGGAAGACAGCAAAATAAGAATCTACAAAATCTGCGTTCGACCTCTAATGATATGGAATTGAGACAAGGACTGACACATTCGGAACAAAAAGTCTCCTAAGAACCGTAGAAATGAAGACTGTCTAATCTGTTGCAGGAATGACTATCTGAGACAGAGTGAGTAATGAGATAAGAAGAGGTTGTGAGATGGGAAAGACTAGAAAGTCGTTACTGGAGAGATCATGCAGAGAGGGCGTGTTCTGAAAGAGAGATAACCAAAGCGGAAAATAAATCACCTCCAAGAAGAGCGACCAAAAGATGGCTAGATAATTGGACAACTACATCCCGAAAATTCCAAGAAATAACAGGATACAGTTCTTAATAAAACAAAAGAAGAAGAAAAAAATACTGATTGTACAGTTTTGATAACTGTTCTAAATAATGTTATATTTAATAACATCACATTAGCATATTCTGTGATAACAGTGTTAATTATTTTAATGTTTCAAGTTTAATGCTATACCTTCAACGTTTTCGTAAATGAAGCTCTTAGTTTCATAGTACTTGTACGGGCCACGACTGGTGTAACTTACAAGTTTCGCATAATAGTTCAAACTTACCAAGCTGGGTTAGATTGCAATAACAGAAGACAAAAAGCTATCTAGGATAACGGGTGTTCTACTAGGGGACGATCAAATTTGAATTTGAGAAATTTCATACAGTTAATGTCAAGCAGTTTAAACACTTCTTTTATTTTCAATCGCAGACCTGAAAGTAATACATTATGATCAATTGCATCTTATTATTTTCGAGGTTCTTCTTGGATAAGGCCTTTTGGCCTGTTATACCCTGGGTCAAATTCCTTCTTGACAAGGTGCCAACTGACAGCTGTCCTTCCATCTTTTTAAAGATCGTCCCTGGCGTCTGTTTTCTTAAGAAAAACCGTCCACTGCTACTCTTACGGTCCTCTAATCTGCCATTAGGGTCATATTTTTATTCCAAAATTATTTATTCTGCCATTCCTTTATTGTAATTTTCTCGACATCGCATAACCTTCGGATAGCCAGATAACGTAATCTGTCACGAAGGGTTTCGTATGAAATGTATTCAAAGTCAAGTATGATTTTTAATTTTTTTTAATTATATAATTAAAAACGAACTGTACTCGTATACGATCTCATTTGAAATTATTTGCAAAATTAAATTCATGTGTGACATTTCGTAAAAATCTAAAGAAGGTAGGTATTTTTTTCTATCTATCGTCAAATCATTTGCTAGTTCATGAAAACAATAACATAATCGAACAAACACCAAAAATTGACACTTTATAATGTCCTAGAGAAGCGATTCATATCAAACCCATAAAATATACTTTAATTTTTGTGAGCGAATATTTTTATCCAATGTCTACAATAATATTTTAATTGTATCTCAATAGAGACGAAGACGTAAACTGGAAACTGAACATAGATGATCAAGGTGTTTACAGGACTTATGACCTGCCATTGGTTGGGTTAAGCGCACGCTTTATGTAATTACAACATTCCCCATTCCACCTTTGTTATTGTGATCATGCATGACAAATTTTTGGAAGATGTATATATACTTCAAAATCCATATTTATCTTCACGTGTCAGTTTCAGTCAGCCATCTATGTAGATTTGGTTGCACCTGTGAATTTTTTTCAAGAATTAACCTTTACAACCGACCCACTAACGCCATCTATGGAGAATGATTTTCGGCATTTAGCAAACTACCTTATTAACACAATGCGAAGGCTGTCGCAAAACAATAATACTTAATATATGTATACAATATCAACTACTCTGGCAAGAGAATATGAGGGATAGGACCATTTCAAACTATTACAGTTTTCAATTGACATAAAGTAGAAGTAGATAGAATTTTACGATATTGTTTCGAGAAACATAATTTTTTTTAAAATGTATTGTTTCATAATAAAAACTTAATTCTCATCATCCTCACAAATAAGCGATTCATGATTCTTCGTATAAAATAAAAGTGTAATGAAATAAATATGTTTAGGAAATTGATTATAACTTTGTTTATAATCCACAAAATATTTAAAAAAAAAACGACATGTTTCGGAGGATACCTCCATCGTCAGGTGTAAATATATAATAAAAACTAAACAAAGAAAATTTCAAATTTCCTAAGTGTATTACTATGGAATTCCACAGTGTTAATGCCTTAGCTTTCAATAAATAAATATGTTATTATACCAAAGACTAGTTTGTTGAGACTCTAACATAGAAACCTTTAGAACTTTATGGAATGCCTAAGCATGTAATAAAATTTAATATTTCACCTCACGAATTACCTACTCAAACTTTTGAAAAGATTTAGTTCAAATTGAGGTTTTCCCAGAACACAAGGTTACAGGAAGCACTTTATTTGTCTAAGATTTGATCCTTGAACAAATTGTAACACGATCATCCTCGATAAGGATGTTACAGGAGGCAGAAAATGTGGTGTGGTCGATTTTATTTTACCCCTTTCAAAACCCCTAAAGTTGTAAGTTAATTTAAGTAACGTGGTTTGTGTAAACTTAATAAGTAAAATTGATTGGTTATATACAATCGACAACTTACGATAATTTTTATACTGTTTTTGATAATTACATTAATTTTTGCTTGATTTTTATTTCATAGATAAGCTTTCTTCTATATAAACTGTTCCTGAATAAATAATTTTGATCCTTTCATAACGGATTTACTTGTAGTATACTTAATGTACAACTTGATAATTTAAAAAAGAGAAAAATAGTTGGCGAAATGAAAAGTGAGTTGGTACGAATTAACAACAACAAAAAACAACAACAAATCATCACGCCGTTTCTCCGAAGGGGTAGGCAGAGAGAATGGACCGCCACACTACTCTATCCTGACATACCTCTCTAGATTCCTCCACATTCATACAGCGAGTCAGACACACACGTCGATTCTTCCGACTTCGGACATGACCAACCTTTAAAATTTGATTAATTTGGCCATGCCATGTTTTACTCGGTCCACCTCGGCTCCGTACTCCATTTACATAGTTAACGTATACTTTTTTAACCATTCTTTCTTCACCCATGCGCTCCATTTGACCGAACCAACGCAGCGATCCTTTCATAATTTTGATCATAATACCTTATTTCGCTCTACATTCCTTTCTAATATCAGCATTTGAGATTCTGTCGTACATCGTTCTACCACACATACGTCTTAGGGACCTCATCTCTACCTGGTACGAATTAACTATTACAAAAATATCTTCTTCTTCTCTTACTTGATCTGTGACAAAGAAATCAAGTATCGTGAGATGAAGAGGTCCAGCTGTCCCTCCAACTCTTAGGCGGTCTTCCAGGTGGAGGGTGTCCAGAAGGGATTTCATAAGCGACTGTATATGCGAGTCTGTCATCATCCATTCGGGCTACATGGTCCCTCCAGTATCTTCTTCTGTATCTACTCCACCGAACGATATTCTCTATTTCCCAAGTTTTTTATGTCTGCGTTGCGGAAAAAAAAAAGTTATAAAATTCTTTTCCTGAGTACAAAATCATAAATTAACTCATTTTATTACAGACAAAACGATGAAAATCGTTTATAAAAGTCTTATATAATTTTAATTTTTAAACCAAAACCTTATACAAAACATTCTGAAATTTGGATATAATATTTTCTATGTTTTGGTGATAAAAAAACAAATAAATTTCCATAACAAACATTTACTTGTGTTACGTACGCCCGGACAAGGGTAACGTTTAGTATTTCGGAATTAGACCGTAGCAAAAATATAATAACTGACATGATTGAATGTATTCATATTCAAAAATGAAACCAGGCAGGTCATATTGTCAGGAACAGTGCCAAATTATGAATCCTGAAAGTGCTGATGTGGAAATTGGCTTAGATAGCAAACAGCAGTATATAACATCTGCCAGAATACCCAAGAAGAATCCCATGTATCTAGCGACAAGTTAAGTAAAGTACCTATTAAATTTCGAATTCGCAAATATTGAACATAAAATTATTTTATTTATGAAAATCGAATAAAAATAATTACCAAAGACGCAATCAAAAACATTACTTTCAAATATTTGTTGTTTTTTGAACAATGATGTAAAACCCCATATTAAATAAATACGAATGAAAACCTCTGTTTTCTAGAATTTCTATTATGTTTTATATGAATGACATGTTTTGTCTCTCTAAGCTTAGGCATTATCAAATATTTCAAAACATTTGATAATGCCTTAGACAAGGCGAAACATGTCATTTATATAAAATATAATAAAACAGACGTTTTCATTTGTATTAATTTCTTTTCAATATAATAGCTTCCCTTATTTTACATATGTTTCACAATTTTTTTTTAAATACTAGAATCTGGTCTAGATGAAAATAATACAATAACACTTACTTGAAAAAAATGTTAATCATAATTAAAATAGTAATAATTTGTAAAAAATCTTTTTGAAATGTATATTTAGTTAAAATCCACTAATGTTTGTGTCTCCGACCGGTTTTGGCAACAAAATTCGCTGCCATCTTCTGGTACCTCGGTACCTACTGACCAGAAATTGGCACTGAGGTGCCGAAACCGGTCGAAGACGTAAACATTAGTGAATTTTAACTAAATATACATTTTTTACATTATTATTTTTATTTTCGATATTTACAATGAACTTCTACCTTGAAATTTCAAATAACAACATTGATTTTTTAATGTAAATCGTTATTATGGCACCCATTTAACAAACAATAATAAAATATATTTTCAACAAGATCAAACATTCAACAATGGTGAAAATAAGTGTCTTGTTTTTGAAATTAAGATATTTTTTTATCTGAAAGAATTTCATTATTTATAACTTACTTATCATTGAACTTCTATCAAGAAATTTCCATTACCAACATTTATATTTCGAACATTTTCAATGTTTTCCATGAATAACATAATAATTTTTAAAAAAAATATTTGAGCTTTATTGTTAGGGTATTTTCAAATATTGACATCATCGAATATTTTATATAAGCCAAATTTGTAATTCCCATAAATTATATCTCAACAAAATTAACAAACTATATCATACATTACGTGACGTCGTTATATTACAAATTATAAAATATTTTAAAAGTTATTTTATTAATCAAATTTTATTAAAGTAGCGCTTATAATAAACAACGAAAACATATAAAAAGAAACATTTTCAAAATTTTGAAGTTCCTAAGATATTTAATAATAAAAATACATTAAAATATGCGTCATATTTTTCAAATATTTATTTAAATGAGGGCATAACGCACCTTCGCAAAATTAATTCCTTTCCCACGTTGTTCACTTTCCGTCGCTTAATTACAATTTGTTATTCTAGGAATCCGCCCGTGATCCTAAACAAACATTTGTACACGAACTTCTTAAAATTACATTTCGCTTTTGGAAAACGTTGATACGAAATCTTGGCGGTCGTCATATTTCAATTCGGCGTAATGTCATCTCAAATAGGCATTATCCGAGAGCTCTCCCTGCTTTGGTGCCGGAAACGGGGTCATACCCGACGCAGCTGTAACATTTGTACATTAGATATTAAACCCGGGAATAGCGGCACAGAGACGGATATCTGCATAATTGTATGTGTTTTATTTCACCGAGGTGATAAGAGAATTCTTACCCCTAAAGGCTGCTTGATAAATGAAATTGTTCACTTGAAAAAATATTCAAATAAAATAAAATTACTTCTATGTTCGCCATAATTTTGTGTTGTAGATGTTTTATGTTTCTTTTTTATATGCTTTGTATACAACACTCACATTTATTTAAAAAATTAAATATCAAACTCGTTTCGGACAAACCAGCTCTTCATGTTTATAAATCATAATAACATCTGTCAAAACTGACCATATTTCTAAACAATTTTATAATATTTTAAATATTTATATAATATTACTGATGAAGGGCTGGTTAGTCCGAAACATGTTTGATATTTTATTTTAATTTTGTTTTTTTAATAAATGTCAGTGTTGTATATAAATTATATATGTATAAAAAAAAGAATTATTAAAATTAAATTTGTTTGTTTTCTCCAAACACATTTTATACGTATTTAAAGTTTAATAAAATAAAGAATACAATAGTGGAATACCGAGGAAAACGTGGCACGAACAAATTAATCAAATATTGAATGTTGGCCACGTGAGGATTCGTAGAAATTGACGTGCGTACATGACACGGTGTATAAATGTTGTGAAAGCGAGAGAAGTATGCCAGGAAAAAAAAGTGTAACCGTTCAATATTTCTTCCTACGCCTTCGTAGAGACAGCGCGATGGTTTGTTAGTTTGTTTAGATTTTTTAATAACAAACACTGATATTTTGTATTTTAAAGTAACTAACTAACTAACTTACCATCAAGTGTGTCATCAAAATATTATTAAAACAGTTCTTTCTGCCTACCTATTCGGAGAAACGGCATGTTGGTTAGTTAGTTTAGTAAGTTAGTTAAATTAAATAGTCCGTTGTTTTGGCCGAAACACTATGATACTTCAACATTATTAGCTGTTCAAATTAAAAACACTATTGTGATATCACATTATATTTTTATTATTTGTCGCAACAGCTGTCACGCCAACTGATGTTGACATCATCAGGTGTTACAAACAACAAAAGATACAAATTAAAAGACTTATAAGAAGAAAAAAATGTGCTGTTTGGTATGGTAAAATATGAAAGTTTTTCGTTTGACAGGTGTTAAAATTAATTTTCTTTTTTTCCGAACCTGTGTGTGCAGCTGTCGCGACAAATAATAAAAATACAATGTGATATTATATTATTGTTTTAAATTTTAACAGTCAATAATTACTTAAAATTTAGAACTGATGAGAGATGGTTCGACTTAAATAATACGCGAAACTCTCTAAAGTCAAGAGTATCTGTCTTCTGAACGTAGTTTCATTAATATGAAAGACATCGATATCCGAGAAGTTCCTGTTCATCAGACTGATTGGTCTTCCCACCGGTGTCACCAGAGGACATTGGGTAAAACAATATATGCTGGCGCTGTCGGAGATATTTATCAGGAAAAAAACCACCACCCTCGAGCACGGCCGAGTTTTCGAAATATGCCCTGATTAATTTAAAGAAATGAGTTACGAGGAACCCTCTCCTGTATAACGGAATCTCTCGCCTCGCGTGGACTCCATATCACAGAACCATTTTTGAGTCTGCTCCAAATCAATGAATTGCAAAGGAATAATAATGGCATCTGAATAATTATAATAATACTTTGTACTACAACATTTTTTATTTTCACTGATAAAAGTTACAAATTATATTTATCATAAATTGATTTTAACCGAAACATGTTTGTGCTCAGTGAAAATAAATAAGTGTTGTAATACAAAGAATAATTATGTTTATTTAAATATGAATCCACATCTCAAAGTGAAGATGAATATAGAAGAAATAATTAAACCGCTCAGAATTTGACGCAAAAATGTGATATATATTTTAATATTAAACTATTTAATGATATAAAGCAATAAAAATATTATTGGACGTAATATAATAAGACCAGACAGTTATATTGCAAAGGTCACCAACAGTAATTACTACGTAATAAATAACAAAAGCCTATGTCTATACATTAATCTATTTTTACTTTAGTACCTTATTATAATCACCGAATCTTAGATACAATAATTTTCATCTGTTATTAATTAATTTTATTTGATTCAAACAGAAAAAAATGTTTTATTTCTAGCGAAAAATAGTAAAAAATATAGGTTGATTCAAAATGACCATTATGGTACTCAATATGGTACAGATTTGCAGTAAGAAACGGTACTATCATCCCTAAATGTTATGATTGTCCTTATGTTTGCCATTAACATAATTTATATTTACACAATCCTTCTTCTTAATTTGAAATGATTACGCAATTTATTTCAAGGATTCTAGAAAGAAGTAGTAAAGCATTATTATTAAAGTCATTTTGCCACCCTATAACCGAAAAGAGTAATAAATATATTGTATATCCTCAAATTACATTTGTTAACGCCCTTGTAAGGCAACACATATATTAAGCGTGTTGTTAATTAATATTGTAACTAATTAACTAACTAACCATCACGCCGTCTCCCCGAAAGGGTAGGCAGAAAGAATGAACTGTCACACTTTTACTGATGCGGCACTTCATCCTTCTCTTTTCGCCCCGCGGGAGACGCGGTGTGATAGGTTGCGGACCTCATCGCCACCAATAGGCATCTCCCGCGCACCCTTCGATCGTCTAACACCCACAAAATAAATCTAAAACAAATAATATAAAATACAATGATATAAAATAAAATTACAAAATAAAAATAATTTAATACAAAATGTTATATTTAGATGGTGCACATATTGTCTATTTATTTTATGTTCCACGTATCCACCGTTTTTTTTAATTTAGCGCATAATGTTTTTTTCGATGTTGCACATGTTGACATGGACGATCCGGACTTTTGTGTTTATTTAATTTATGACACATGTATCCACCGTTTTTTTTTAAATTATCTGTAATTAGGCACTTAACCAGCAAGAACTTAAAAATAATATTGAAGAAATTATTCAAATTGTCATTGGAAGAAATGAAAATTTAATTTTTACACCTGTCAAAATTCTTTATAAAAACGAAAAATAGCTATATAATTTTAACAACAAAACAGTACAAATGTATTACGTATCACAATTGACTATTATAAGGTGCGGCAACAATTAAATTAACCAAAACAATTCACTTTTACGCGAAATATCTCGAAATTTACAGGAGCACCAAATGAACCAAACCAAATTTTCAAAATCAGAATCAGAACATTGTATTTTTTTAATTTTGATTTTTTTTATGTATTTTATATATTATATTAACACAATAAAATAGATTTGTTTAAAAGATACATACTTAGAAGTTATAAAATTATCCAGAATATATTGTATATTTCACTCATATTTACAAAAAGACACAAATTTTCAAGCGACTCCAGTTTTTTAGTTCCAGAATTTTCACTATTCACTTTCCGGGTAAATAAACTCACCACTGAACAATGGCATATGAAGGTGAATGTTTGTATCAAGATTCCGATATCATGGTATTCTTCAATTAGTTTCGTGACTTGATTCATAAATTTTACATTCGATTTTTTATTTCTAATGCGACTAACAATTGACAAATATTTTCCACTTTTAATGGCGGTAATCCTTATCGCGATTAACGTATTTCCCCCCAAATTAACTAAAGTTCCAAACTATTCGTATATGTCAAGAACAAACCTGAAATTGAAAGTAAACTTGATCTGATGAGACAAAATCAGGTTTCCGTTTGGTTAGATAATCTTACTCAACATATATAGGGTGTCCCAGAATTTGCGCAAGATTTGAATTTACTAGAAAACACAGTTTTTAGTCTTCAGATAGTTTTTTTTTTATTGAATCATATAGTACATAGTATAGGGTTATTCATGAAATAACACATTGGGCAAATGGCCTCCACGGCTTTGCTGGTACATACGCACTCATTTGTCGATAATTTTCATGACCATTTTGCATAAAAGTGTCTGAATTTTGTTGATGCAGCGTTGAATTTCCTCTTGCAATGCACGGATGGTTGAGGGCTTGTTGACATAAACCCTCGATATCAAATAACCCAAAAAATTAAAAATCTAATGGTGTTAAATCACACGAAAAGGAGGCCAATTCTGATCATCGAAATGAGAGAGTACAGACAAACGGATTTTCACCAACACTCTCACACACTTCTTCGATATTGACCTTTGAATGGTTTGTTTTTGGACGACCAGTGCGTTTAGCGTCTTCGACTGATCCAGTATTCCTGAATTTTTCTTTCAAGTAATCTCTTCACAGTTGACGAAGTTAAAACACTATTCCGACCATATTTTGTATGAAATTTTCGAACTTCGGCCGCCATACTTTCATTATTTTTTAGATATTATTCAAAAATGAAAACACGTTGTTGTATCGTGTAACGCTCCATTTTTAGTAACCCTAAACTGTCAGCAACAAATTGTTTTTTTCTTTCAGTGTTGCCAACAAGTTACTGCACAAAAGGCGGCAAATTCAAATCTTCCGTTAATTTTGGGACACCCTTTATATGTATTTATGCATAATCAAAATTGGAAACTAACATAACCCAACTTGACAAGAACTATCCTAGGGATTACCTGATTTGACATATTTAGAACCAGTTATGGCATCAAAACATGCGATTCGATTTGCGCATCATAGTATGTAAGTTGATAACACATATTAAAACTTATTTCTATAAGTATTTGTGAATTTTATAAATGTAGACACTGTTTTTCCATTCATTTTACACTTTATAATTCTTGAGTATTATACTTTTTAAAGACGTCAGAGAAAATTAAACTAATCATATTTTTAAAAAATCGTTATAATGCATTCACGCAGTGTTAGCGCCCAAGGATTATCAAAAATCCTTATCGATTGTTTGAATGTTGACAAAAAAATTTAAATAGATTTCTTGTCTGCCTATCTATTACAAGTATACTCGTATATATAATAAACTTTTTTTTTCTTTTACAACCCCCATTTTTTTTTATTGCGTAAGTTTTAAGAACAACAGTTTTATTATTTATACTAGAGTAAACGGCAATCGGAAAAAAAATATTCGACGTGATATAAGATAGAATTAAGCATGTTTTGATATTTTGTACGCACAAATTAGTTAAGTATTAATGAAATGCTTTCTTCTTCTTTTTCTTCTTCTTTTAATAGATCTGTGGATCTGTTTTTATGGCGTCGAGGTTTCCTGGGACACAGAATTCCAACTGTCTCGCCATCTCTTCGCAGATCTTTCGGGTTGGCGAGTTCCCATTGGCACGTTATTTGCGGCTGCTTGGGGGAGTCTATCGTCGCTCATTCGTTCTACTTGGTCGCGCCAGAAGCGTCTTCTTTTCCTGCCCCATCTGACAACATCTTCGGTATCGCAGGTCTCACGTATTACCGCGTTTCTGTTTCTGATTCTGTCCTTCAGTGTTATGCCCAAAATTAGGTGGAGTGTCTTTATTTCGGCGGTTCGTAATAGTGTTTTGGTACTATTTGTGTCAGCCCTCGATTCTATACCATAATTCATTATGGGTCTGACACATGTCTTATATATACGCACTTGGCTTTCTGCTCGCATATGCTTGTTTTTGCACACAAAATCTTTCAAGCATCCAGATATTGCAAGCTTTATTTATTATACTTTAATATTATTTATTAGGCTTTCAACAAACAAACTGTTTTTTAAGTAAAATATTGCCCTAAGTATTGCCCAAAACCGATTATATTATCGACACAAACACAAAAACTAAAAATGTATACACCATTCATCAAGTAACAATCGAATATAAGCCCTTATACTGTAAAAACTATGTAATAGATTCCCTAGTTTTAATTTAATTGGGCTATAAGTACAACAGACAGGCACAATTTTCCTAATCGAAATTCCAGGATTCAAAAGAAAAAATCTTTTGGGATTTCATTTTATTACATTTTCCAGAGGGGTATGCGAGGACATTTTCTCGGGGGTTTTACGAGATATCCTCCTAGGGTGCGAAGCAAAAGAGATTTATACTTTAAGGAACATTTTAGATTGTTAAATATTCATTAATTTTTAATTCTAGTGGCCATTGATATATCTATGTGATAATTTTTTGCTCATATTCCTTTAATTAAAACTTACGTTTTCTATAAGCTTAAATATATTATATGAATGTGTCGTATTTTGCTTTGCTATGGCAATATCCAATGTTTTTTAACCGAAATCTCATATAATGTCTAATTAAGAAGGGATATGAGTTTTTTTTTTAATAATATTTATTGATCATTTATTTATTTAAACCTCAAAATATATTTTATTTCTATTAGATAACCTTATATTATTAAATTTAAAATAATTGAATAAACTTTCACATTAAATAATGTAACAAGCTCTTATAATGTTAAAAGTGCTATTTATACCAATAATAGTGGAATATCTACGTTCATGATTCTCCCATATTATTTCTTACATATTGAATAAAAACATATTTAACAAGGTTAACCGTCGCGTTGCCATGTGGTCAATTGAGTTTCCACTGCCAATTTAAAGTTGATTTTCTTAAAACCTATGGACCTTAATATTATAAAAAAAATTGTAATCCTCCATTGAAGTGTTCTCAATATTTCGTAATAAAAAAAAAGCAAAAAATTACTTCCTTCATCCCAAAAAAAAATATTTTCTAAGACTGCCCTCACCTTCATTCGTGTTAAGGTAGAATTTGTTTTGCTAATATTTACAACTTTATCAAAAGTGACAAATACTTACTCGCTGTTTTGAACGTATTATAAATTATATCTTTGACCTTTTCAATAGGTACGTAATAATACCGACTGTGGATGGAAACGCAGCACGCAACTTAATAATATCAGAACTGTGAAAATATTAACATTTTACCAAAAGGGACAAATATTAATACGTACTCGTTGTCTTGAACGTACTTACATTTTGCCTAGGTGCCTTTATCATACGTAAAATCTCGTAAAGTCTCGCCCCGCCGGCCGCGGCGCGCAGACAAGTTTATACTTGGTGTCCAGTTGCTCGTATGCTGTGACGCATTCCATATCAGAAATCGCATGGTTCCAGAAAAAAATTAATAATGATATGTTTTTCAAATAATCCATGTATGTTATAGATATCGATCTATTCCTAATGAAATTCCCTACAAGATGACATAAATTAAATTTTGATTCATCGAGTCATATGCTTGATATTTAGATAAAGTTAACGGTAAACTGAATTTACCACATGGGAGCGAGCGTTTTGTTTTGAACACGGTACGTTAAGGGTTAACGATATCAGAATAGAGGATGACCGAGAATAATGATCAAATCAATCAAAAATGTTATGTCGGCCACGTGAGAAGTCGAAGAAATCGACGTGGGTGCATGGCACGATGTATGAATGTTGAGGAAACGAGAAAAGTACGTATAAAAAAACACATTACCTCTTTTAGGAGACAGTGTGATAGTTATTTATATACTTTAAATACTATATAGTAAATGAAAATAGGAATATATTTGAAAAAATAAATAAAATAAAAATACTTTTGTACACCATTGTTATGAAAATGTAAAAAAAAAAACATTTTGTACGCTTTTTCGTTGATATGAATAAAAAATAATGATTTATATGCAGGTTACGTATATATGCATCGAGAATGCATGGAAAACGAGATGAAATGCATAATGTCTCTTGAAAATATTTCTTCGGATAATGCTGTTTTCGCACACGAAACGATCGATGGCATGTACTCGTAGACTGGTTTAGAATGTGCGCATATGTAGGACATAAACATCCTCGAAATTCATTGAATGATAGATGAAAGGCCAGATTTTCAAAGAATACGTTGAAAAGCGTCCCTTTCTTTACAACATACATTAAAAGATAAATAAAATTGAAAAGATGAATAAAATATATATCACGTGTTTTACTTGAATGCATACGACAATTGATGACGATATCGCAGCATAAATATAACTAACAAATCATCACGCCGTCTCTCCGAAGGTGTAGGCAGAAATAATGGACGGCACCACTGTTCTATCCTGACATACATATCTCGATTCCTCTACATTCATAAATCGTGTCACGCACGCATGTCAATTTTTTTTATCTTAGACTCCTCACGTGACTTACATTTAACATTTGATTGATTTGATCGTGACAATTTTTCCTCGGCCTTCCTCTATTTCTAACTCCATTCTCGTCGTTTACATATACCTTCTTCACCATTCCGTCTTGACTCATTTTTTCCATGTGTCCAAACCAACTTAATGACCCTCTCATTATTTTCATTCGTACCGCATTTACTTCTTATATTTATTTGCAGATTTACCACATTAATCTAATATGTAATATTGACGAAAACATGTCTCATCATTTTATATTGAAATTAACATACATGTTTCGCCTTGCCAGGTCATTGTTAAAATAATTCAATTTAATTCCAAGCAAGGCATAACTCTCACTTCCTACACACCATATTATTCGTGTTAATAATAAAAAAAATGGAAGAAGTTTATTGTAATTTTTTTCATTACAGTGTATATTGTATATAGGGGTAGGCGCTCGAAGTGTTACCAACTTCATGCTGCTGTAGCAACCAAACGTCTTATGATAGTGCACTCATGTTTTGACACGTGTCAGTCTGTTATATTGTTAATAATTCTACTGAAGCATATTGTTTTACGTTACAGTCAAAAAAAGTTATCGAAATGGAAATCAAACTCAACAGTGTTATTGCTCTGTATTTGGCTGGAAAATCGCAACCAGCCATTGTTAATGAACTATGACATTTACATGTGAACAAAATGTGTGTGTATCGGACTATTTCACGTTACAATGATACTGGTAGCATAAAAAAACAGCAACATCGACAGAAATGGTTCGAAAGGTGAAGGTCAGAATTCAACGTAATCCACGACAAAGCGCAGTTCAATTGGCGAAAAATCTCAATGTGTCTGCTCGTGCATTGGGGCGCATATTAAAAAATGAACCACAATTGAAGCCCTACAAAATACAAAAAGTGCAAGATTTAACGTTTGCACAAATGGCAATTCGCCTAGCAAGAGCAAAGGTGTTAAAACACTTGCACGTTCGTGAGGAGCTAGAAAATTTGGTCTTTTCTGATGAAATTTTTTTACGGTTCAGCAATATGTCAACAAACAAAACGATCATGTTTGGTTACAATGCAAATCAAGAGACAATTTAGACCAGCGAATTGCTCTTCAAAAGTAAGCGCCTGCATAAGTGATGGTTTGGGCCGCGGTAACTGGCACAGGACGCTCACCATTCGTTTTCATTGAACAGGGCGTAAAGGTAAATCAGCAAATCTACCGTAAAAAGATGTTAAATGATTGATGACATCTTCTGGTATCTATATCAAAATATCTAATGTTAAGTTTGGCACACACAGCAGAAAATATGAACTTCCAGACGCCGTTAGCCATAATAAAAAATATCAAAAATAATTATATTACACACCCTTAATTGTTTTTTTAGTAATATAGAACCTACTAATTATTTTCTTTTATAAAAAAAAACTTTAAGAAATTTTAGAAGATGCAAATGATCTGAACCGGTGGATACCAAAAGAAAAAATAAAATAAAACTAAACATATAATACACAGTTTTTTTTTAATACCCATATACCGTTTTCAACAATATTAAATTCTCAATATTGAGTTTAATTGCATTTTTCAGAAACAATTCCACATATTGATAAATTTTAGTTTTTTTTCCAACGCAATTTTTTTTTAAATATTTTTTTTAATGAACATTTGTCGTGATTAGGAGAGCGCCAAAGCTGATAAGGAATTGTTGGCCAACATTAAAGCCCGTAAGGTATCATAATTAGTCAATAAGATTAAGAGAGAAAAATATGAAATGCTGCACCTGATTATTGAGGGCAAAATAAAGAGTCGACGAGGTGTTGACAGGAGCCTAATTTCCTTCCTCATCATAAGAGTCTGGACTAGCTTAAAAGGTGTTATTCAGCTGTTTTGAGTTTCTACTTATAGAGACTCGAGTGATAGTCAACGACGGGGAGATATGACATGATACTTAAAGGAGAGGATTTGGGAAGAGACAGATATTTAAATGAAATAATATGTACATTAAATATTCTCATACAGTAAAATGCCAGTAGCTGTGAGTATGTGTGTATAAATTTCTGTCTTTGCCGGTTCTCGTATGTGAAGAAAACAAAGTGAAAATGTTCCATGTTACAAACAAAGTACCTGTCTGCTGAATTTTACATTCATCGGGTCCCTAGACGCGTCTATGCTTAAGTTATTGTACACCCCACTGCGAAAATATTATGCAAAAGTTGACAAACCATCCATGAAATCTTTTCGTAGTCAAAATACTCTGGAAGGAAAAATATTTAAATTTTTCAGCAAACATAACCACTGCAAAGGTTTGTTTGTTAAAAGTATAGAAGAGATCTTTTTACGATAGATTTACATATTCGTACGTGATGATAAATAAATCTTCTAATCTTTATGATAACATAATATTCCTGAATCTCCGTGCAAGGTAAAATTCGAATCATACAATGTTAACCTTTGAAAACTTAATGCTTTACTTCCTAGATCTATCATAGCCTCGTACAATTTCACTCTGCTTACACTCTCATATTTCGCCGTGAAATCTATAAAAATGTAATGTGTAATGTAATGTAACGTGTATAATGGGGCAATAAATATTTATTTATTTTTTAAGTTTCAATCCCAGGGATTGGTTTGCACCAGTCTAATATCTTTACAGGTTCTTTGGATACCACTTGTGCCTTTATTGTGGTAGTTTTCCGTTGCCTTCTACATTTATGTATACGATAGATATAATATTTGAACCCAACTAATGTTAAATATTTTAAGCTAATGATTCCCATTACATGTGATTGGTTGCTAATCTATCGCCATTTTTTAATTTTCACGTGATTTCTACCAGACCAAAGACAGCGCGAGATTATTTTTCGCACTGTAATCGCCGGGAATCGAACCCGAGATCTTCGGTGTGGCAGTAAAAGCTATTTCTGCTCTTCCACGAAGGCCATCAATAAAATATAAACTGTTGATCGAGATTTCACATAAACAATGTAAATCTTCCATTAAAGCTATAAAACATTATAGACAGCTATGAGTGACTTTTCAGTGGCACTGATTACGTGATAGTTTTGTTACATTGGCGATATATTCGCTGTTATATTTTTTATAGTGATATTTTTTTGATTTATTATATACTATAATATATTTATTAAACATTCCTCCCCTATACATACTCGTATTTATCCCTCAAAAGGAACATAAGCAAAATGAAAAAAAAAAACAAGTAAGCATGTAAAACAGTAAATTGTATAAAATAAATCCTTACAAAAATATACTGTTCTTCTATTACGTTAGTTTTTTTTATAAAACTTTTCTTTCTAGAAACATACCTAGATATAATTATTGATATCTTGCACCCTACAATGAAAATTTGCTGCCTTTGAAATACAAAGAAAACTTTTCCTAACAAACTTAAAATGAGAATATGTTTAAATGATTTTATTATTATTGTAACTAACTGTGCATTATATGAATAAAATAATTTATTCGTAAGCTTTAAATTAGTTTAATTTTATGCTGCTTGCATACTTTAGACCTTTGAGACTTTTGCATTAAAATGTTGTTTTGAACTGTGGAACATCAAAGTAAATCTTAAAATTTATTACAGTAACTTTGTCTAAATGAACGTGATGCAAATAAAAAATATCAAAATTAAATAGGAGCTTAATGTGAAAACATTAAAAGAAAATTGCTTTTTTATTTAAGGAGTTCAAACTGTTGTCTTTGGCACTCAATAAAGTGAAATAAACGCCAGCACTGGAAGGTTCCAGTGGAGATTTTCAGTTTCGGCAGACACTTAGTAGTCCGATCTTATCAGGATCAAGCTGTTCGAAATCCATTGTCTCTTCCAATTTGTAGCATAAAACGAGACCATTAAAATTTACCGCTCAATTATCATGAATATAAGAAAATTTTATATTTGCCGTTAAAACCTGATTCAAACTGCGCCGCGAATATTTGAAATAATTCCAATCTAAACCCTTTTCGATTATTAGCTTTTGCGAAAAAACCCTTTTTGTGAATTTTTATTATCGTAAAAATGATATGCACTACAAGTTTCACAGATATACTCAATTTTTATATATCTCTTTAAATAAATTATAGTTATTACAAAATTAAAAATACATAAATTAATTGAACAATATTTTTCCTTTGTAAAACGATACTTTATCAAGATCTAATTCAACACTTTTTCACTAAGTAAAAACCACTTTATTTAAGTGAGTAGCGCCAACCGGTTTCACTCTGTACCGAGCTTCCTCGGGGCTATACACAAACTTTAAACACAGTTTGTGTATAGCCCAGAGGAAGCTCGCTACAGAGTAAAACCGGTTGGCGCTACTTACTCATATAAAGTGGTTTAAACTAAGTGAAAAGGTGTTTAATTTTATCTTTAAATGTTTCAAACCACCGATGGCTTCGTAACAAAGTTTACAACACATTTTTAAAATACAAATTAAACATTAACCCAAAAATTGTTCATCAAGCGTGGTGTTTTAAAATCCAAAAACTTTCTAACTTAATTATAGTATAACTTAATTATAATAAAAATATATTTTTGTAGTAGCTAAAACTTAATTAAAATAATATATTTGCAGTTCTGAGAACTTGTTGAAAGAAATAAGAGAGGTTTGTTAAAATATGAAAATCTTGTACAAATCTTCAATTTTTACTGTAGTATTTCTTCAAAACATGATACAATTATATTTTTTTAATAATAACAATTTTACACAGAATAGAATTTTCTTCCTTAATTAATAGTGGAATTCCACAGTGTAAACGCCCTTAGCGCGAGTAAACATATATTTTGCGTAATTTCATTAATTTTCTTCCATAAAGCCAAATGACAACTATCTTGACGAGTTATCTAACGGGTATAACTATATAAATTTGTCGAAGTATTCCGATAAACTATTAATCTTCAATAGAGTCTGTGACAAAAATTATGTACAATAAAAATTATTCAAATTCACAATTATCATACCTCCTATCTATACTGTCAGTAAGAATTTTTATAAATTTCAATAACAACGACGTATATATTTTGAAAACAATCATGCTCAAGATTTACTATCACGCGGTGAAATAAAAAAATACATCTTCAATAGCCCGTAGAACAGAATAAAAGGGCCATTCGCATTATACAGCACCTTGGTGTGGCAGGACACAAAGGAAAAGAAGATGCCAGCTGTTCATAAATCAAGACAAGCTACCTGGAGCATTAAATCCTGGAAGATTTATTATTTAGCCGGAAACGCATCCTTGCCTAAGAGGTAATTTATTTAATAGACTTCAAGTGCACGCTACACCGTTTTCTTGCACTTAAAAACTTAATATGAATTATAGTATGATAACAGAGGTCCCAACAAAATATTACTTCACATTTATATACGGAGGGATGAAGATAAGTTTCACTAGGGGAAGGGGGGGCTAGTTGTTACAGGGGCAAGTTGTTACATTCTAAATAACTCCCCCACTACTAGGTTCTGTGGCTTATGTGTCACATAGTATGTCCAAGTATCGTATCCGCGGTGCTCGACGGAACTTCGCTCTTGCCAGTCGTGCGTAATTCAAATAAACTCGATTATAGTGCATTTCGTATCTGAAAGTAACTTTCGTTGACTGATTTTGAAGTTTAATTGTTCACTAACTATAAGAGGTAAGTTGATTCTAAGTAAATTGGTAAAACTCTACATGTCTCTGCTTACATTCAGATAATATATCGAAATAATAACACTTTCCGTGTTAATGTTATAGCAATTTGTTTTCATTTTGGGTCAGGGGGGGCTAGTTGTTACAACGATGGGGGGGCAAGTTGTTACTGTAATAACTAGCCCCACTACGTTTCCCTTTAACTTCAAATAGCATATTTATATAAAATTATTAAACTATTTATTATTATTGTTCTAGATTTTATATTACAATGGTACGGACATATAAAAAAAAACAATTGGGGTAAAATTTCCGAGGAGACCTACAAAAGAGCAGCTAAAGAAGTAACAGAAAAAATATATCTATTCGAAGAGCTGCCAAAGCATACAAAGTAAATTTTATGACATTACATCGTTACGTAAAACGTCAAGAGAATGGTCCAACCACATCTAACTTAGTGGGCTACAACAAGCCTCGCAATATATTTTCGGTCGATCAGGAAAATGAGCTTACATTATATTTATATAGATACTATATGGCCATATAATCGAGATGTCTTTTCAGAGGAAGACTTCGAGCCTTCCGAAATTACCGATCGTCCAATGCCTGAGAACGTTAGCACTGAAAGTGTATCAATAGATAATACCAACGAAACCATGGCAGAAACTGTTTCTATGGTCAATGAACCACATTCATCTTCTCCTTTATAACCTGCAACCTTCAGTTGTGAAGCTCTACCTTAAAATCAAGAAGAGAAATTATCTATTTTCACGCAACCGCAGCCATCAACAAGTGGCATCAATAAAATACAGCATACCACGCCTGAACAAATAAGGCCATATCCTAAATCTGAACCAAGAAAGGGGGTTAATTATTCTAGAAGAAAAATTTAATCAGCAATATTGACTGACACTCCGGTTAAGAACCAAATCGAACTGGAAGAGAGCTCGAGAAAACAAAAACAGGCCGCTTAATCAATTACAAAAAACATTTCGATGTGTGCATTTAAAAAAAAAACAGTAGAAGAAACTGAAGTAGAAGCAAGTACTGGATTCTTCTTCCGACTCGGAACATGAAGAATGTCTGTGTTTGGAATGTACGGAGAGTTTTGATTGCTCTAAACCTGGACGGGAATGGATTCATTGCACCGCATGCAATAAATGGGCTCACATTTCCTGCATTCATTGCGATAAAGTCAATTTTAGATGCCAAAATTGTGATTCGGACATAGATTTAAGCGATTAAATATTCAAAAATTAAATTTTACATGTTATTATATATATTTAACATATTATTGTTAACAATTACATACATGTTTGATTTTTGTTTTAGTTCGTAACAACGTGCCCCCACCCTGTAACAACTTGCCCCCCCCGTGGGGCACATTGTTACACTTTGATTTTTTTTTTATAAATTCTATAATTATTTTTGTGGACTTTCTATGAACACATGTAAATTGTTTTATTATATTTTAATACACGTACTTTAAGATATAATCAATATGATGTCTCTCAAAATAAACAGTTATCAGATATTCAACTTTTAATTTTTTTGTAACAACTAGCCCCCCCTTCCCCTACGTATTAGCCTAGAAATGTTTATCTTTTCGTTTTAGCTAGCTCAGCATTCATACATACACAGTATTGCTGCTACTTGGATATCTTGAACCTTTAATCATCAGATTTGTGTTATTAAATGTACGAATACTACAAACATTCTTCTTCTTCATGGTAACAAACCTGCAAATTGGTCTACACCAAGTTTCGGTGTTCCGTTCTCTCCAATCAGTCATGTTTCCACCCAGTATTTTCAATCAGTCTCTTATCATTTGGTTCATATAGGCGTTTCTTAGGCGGCCTCTGCAATTTTTGCCTTCAAACATTCCTGCTGAACTAAAAATAGAGGAAGACCGGGAAAACATGGCACGATCAAACAAATCAAATATTTAAAAGTCGAATAAATTGACGTGCGTGCATTACACGATGTATGACTGTAGAGAAAGCGAGAGAAATATGTCGGAAAAGAACAGTGTGGTGGTTCATTCTTTCTGCCTACCCCTTTGGGGAGACGGAGTGATGGTTAGTTAAATTAGTCAGTTCAGATAATCGTAAACATTTTAATATGGTTATATATTTGCAACACGAATATAAATTAAGTAACATATTCATTGGATAATCTACTATTTTGATCGAAACACTGCGATACTTTAACACTAATAACTATTGAATTTGTTTTATTATATCACAATTGATTTATTTAATTTCTCTAAAATTGCCATAACAGCTGTTTTGCCAACCTATGTTGGCATCATCAGGTATTACAAACAACTTAAATAATTATTAAAATTCAAAGTAATTCTATGTAAAATATTTACGTTCCTAAAGCAAAGTTATGCAAGTAAACAAAGTTTTTTTTAAATAAAAATCAACCCCCTGTATATTATTCTGACTACCTTGTACTAAAGATTATTATACATCCCTACAAGAATAGTTTGTATGGAGAGTTGTCTCAGCTCCCTATTTCAGGAAAACGGTTTTTATCATTTCACAAGGGATGAATAAAGATATAACGGAAAATCTGATTGACACTGGATAATGGATGTCTTGTTTCGTCTCCCACGTCGAGCTAAAATTCCTTTTTATTTTAGGATACTCATTTTTACCTTCATTTTTTACGCAAGTATATAAAAAATAATGTTGTACAGTCCTGTGTTACAATACACAGTTTGTCGTCTGATTTTAGAAGAGAAAACTTAACGGTGTGCATTCTTTACTTGTAAAAACTGTTGTTAGAAGATTCAATTAAATAAACAATATTTTTAATCTTATAGTTATAAAATAAAAAAATCTTTTTAACCGCGGTATGGTTATTATAATTGATGCCAACTAGTTTTGCTTGGACCCAAGGATCATTAGGACAGTATAATAACTATGTAATCATACTGCTATGTGAAGCTAGGGTCCAAGCGAAACTCGTTGGCATCAATTTTATTAACCATACCGTGATTAAATACAATTTTTGTTATTATTTTATATGTAAAAGGTAAAATATCTTACCACAAAGTGAGTGCTTTATATGAAAATTTAAGATTTTTAATTACTTTAATCACTGTTTTAACCACTTTTGAGTTTATTTTTCTCGACATGAATCGAGGTTATCACACCTTCATCATCGGTAAAACGATATAAACTAACCCAAATTATTACTATTTTATTATTACAAGTAATAATTTATAGTTATGTTTTATAGTTCTGCAGACGATGAAGGTGTATAGCCTTCGAAACTCAAAAGTGGAAAAAACATTGTTTTAATTCATAAAAAAGATGTCATTATGAAATTCCACAGTGATTATGCCTTAAGTTTATCTAAAAAATAAATAAGATTCGTTTTATAAACTAGCAGAAAGATTAGTGAATCCACGTGTTGTATTTCTATAACACCCGACGCACCTGGAAACAATGTAAGTTGGTCAAACCTTCTACTATAATGGCAAGAGAAAGATAAGATATAAGACAGATATCCGGGTGGTGGACTAGGGGATAGAACACTTAGCTCCTGATCCAGGGGACATGGGTTCAAGCCTGGACACGACCAGATTCCTTCTTCATAATAAAGAGCTATTTTCTGCTCACATTGATGTAAAACCTTGATATAAGTCTTTTTTTTTTTAATTAAAAAAAGACCCTCTTTCAAGCTATCCCTACAATACCTTTATGTTTATATCTTGCCATTAACACGAAGAAGCAGAAGATTATTTATCAGCCGTCCATTGAGATCCACAATAATTTTCAAGAGCATAAAACATTACACTTTTGAGTCAAAGCATTTTATTGATTTATAACGACTATATGAAATATTTTGATATACTCGTATGTTGATATATGTGAATGACATATTTTGATATATGTGAATGGCATGTTTCGCCTATCTAAGATATTATAAAATGTATTTATATTTGATCTTTGATAATGCACCAAACGTTTTCATTCGTATTAATTATTTAATGTGGAGTTTTTCATCATTGTTAGAGAAACAATAAATATTTTGATATAATTTTTATTTTGAAAAACTGCATTGAGTTCAAATTATCCCTATACTTCTCTTATTTTATTCTTTCCCCAAGAACGGTCATTAAAGCAAAGTGCACAATACTGCAGTGCAGCCTGCCATGATGTTGGGTGCGGAGCACTGAACTGTAAAAAAATCACGAATGTAAAGTCCACATTGCTGAGTTGAAAATGTTTTATAGGCAGGGGGCGTCACAAGGCTAGATCACCTGAGCATGTAAGCATGTGAATTGAGCGTGTAAACGCAGCTTCGAAGTTTCGCCAATTCAAGAAAAGCTGAAAGAGATGTGACTCCGATATTTTATGATCCATCAAGATACGATCATGTTGATAATCAAGCACCCATGATCCTATTCTAATTAACTGGCAGAGGAAGCACTCTAGCAACGCGATGGGCCAGCATTAGGATAGAACATAACACCAGCTACTGCTTTTAGGAGTAAACTCAAAACCGAAAGAGTAGAACCTTCTTTAAAGAAGAGCCAATCTAAGAAGAAGGAACGACCTTAAAGCCGCACAATATATTCGAAGGATTTTTCGACGTGTCTAATTATTTTATTTTTCTAGAGTTAAAACTTCTACACTGAGGAAAAACATCTGTCTCGAAACATTTTTGTGAAAAGTTCAAACAGTTTTTTCAGAACAAAATGTTTTCAAAAATTATTCTAATGTTTTAAGAAAGTTTACGATGATTATACAATATGAAAAATCTGTTATATATTGTATTGATATTCCTTCGTCAGCAGAACCAACCCAAACACAACCTCTAATACGATGACTGTGAAGGAACCCTGAATTGGCCTGTTCTCACACAATAGATTACACCGATCATCAAGACAATGGATGAAAAAATTGGAGGGCGAAGGAATCATCTACTTTGAGGCTCAGTGATGGCAATGGTATCCACTATGTAAAAATATAGGGACCGCACGCATCATTTTACCATACTATCTCGAAGTATATAATGAAAATCAATTTCCTGCTGACTCAAGACAGCTACCGAGAAGTTTTAAAAGCTCTCAAATGAACCGTCACTCTTTGCACAGTTTTATGGCTTAGTAAGAAAAGTAAATGTATTGTAAAAATCAAATATCAAACTTCTTGAAGTGTGATCTTAAACTCTACATTAAATATTAAATTATTATTGTTATCAACTATCAAGGTTCAAAAGATCTCACATCTGGGTCATACACTGCGTGGAGAAATATAACACCTTCTCCAACTGATTTTAGGGGAAAATTGAGGGACGCCGAGGGCCCGGAGAAACGTGAGGGAGTGGACCGGCATCCGAAGTGTGGAGGAGCTATTCCGAGCGGCGCAGGACAGGGACAGGTTCGCTGAGGTGATCGCCAACGTTGGGGGGACTCGACAGGGCACTTGAAGAAGAAGAAATATTAAACTTTGAAGAAAACCTTTGTTTGCTAGATTTTTTTATGGAAGTAGCCTATTTCGCCTTCCAAATGCAACATCAAATGTCATTTGATATTGATAGCAATGATTTAGTAAGACGAAACATGTCACTCCTATAAAAATTTAATAAAACATCTAGAAAACAGATTATACAGACTATAAGTAAACAGATTACAAGTAAAAACAATTTTTTATAAAAGATTTGATTTAATAGTGAATTTATTGTTTCTTGAACAATGATATAAAAATACGTGTTAAATAAGTAATACGAATGAAAACGTCTGTTTTCTAGAAAGTTTATTGTATATGTGAATGACATGTTTCGCCTGTCTAAGGCATTATCAAATGTTTCCATTTGATAATGTCTTAGACAGGAAAAACATATCATTAACATAAAATATAATAAAACTTCTAAAGACATATGTTTTCATTGGTATTGATTTTTAAATAATGAAAATATGTTTTTATTAAAATAAATTTGTTTTCATTATTATGTTACAATGAACTTCCTCCAAGAAATTTCAATTAACAACATTAAAAATGTTTTGTTTACATATATTTTATCCGATATTAATACATAACTTAAGCTGCTTTTCTCGAAAACAATGCACCCCATTAAAATACATTTAGACAATGCGAATTTATTAAAAGCAACTAAGGAGGGTAATAAGGGGGATTACATAACTGATTCAGAGCTGTGGTCGCGTAAGTCGACCGTGATCCGGATCCATTCCCCACTCCGTAAGTATTCTGCTCGTAAGCCTATTTATTTTTCCACCGAGCTCTTGCATTTTCTTGAGATATTCCACCGCCGCCGACGGAAGCGAAATCACCCCCGACGCGACGTCGGCATCGTAACGTATATAAAATGGAATTTGTAAACCTGACTTTGCGGTAAAGTTAGTGAATAAATAATTGCGGAACTATTCGACATGCTTAACTTTCTTTCGCTGACTACTCAACGTAATGATATCTACATGTCACCTCGTATTAGAGCTCAGTCAAAATAAATGTATACTTTTCTTCTATGTTCGCCATACTTTGTGTTGTAGATGTTTTATTTGTCTTTTTTTTGTTGTATACTTTGTATATACAACACAATAAAAATTACATATGAGACATGTTTCGGACAACCAGTCCTTCTTCAGTGATATATATTATAAAGATACATATTTAAAATATTATAAAATTTTATCACATTTGTAAACAATTTAATAATATTTTAAATATGTATCTTTATAACATGTATCACTGAAGAAGGACCTGGTTGTCCGAAACATGTCTGATCGGCGATCCACAACGGCGGCGGCGATCCGCACACAACGACGATCCGTCGACTGTATGAAGCGCTGCGCTGGTTCGTAGTAACTTGGAGTACTGCTCTATCATTTGGGACCCCAGAGAAGGAACAGTCATCTTGGAGCTGGAAAGGATCCAGAAACGATTTTTAAGGTATTTATACCTCAGGGAGTATAACTGTTATCCTTTTATGTACCCCTCACTGTTTCTCTCAGGAGTGTTGGGTTTCAACACTCTTGAAGCTCGTCGAATGATCTTTCTGGGAAAGCATTTTTTTAAACTGTTATCCGGGGGTATTTTCAATCCAGGAATACTAAGAGAGCTAAATCTGTACGTTCCCCATAGTTATAGCAGAGCAAGGGGGCATAAATTATTTTATACCCCAAATTGCCGCACAGAGGCCCTTCGAAGTTCTCCTGTATTGAAAGCGATTCGTTGAGGTTGCAGAAGAGATAGACCTCTTTGGACGCAGTTATGGCGAATTCGTAAATACCCTTATGATAAAGGCAGCAAGCAAATAACTGGCTTTTCCTATTCATAAGGTTCTATGTATATTTCCTTTGATATTCTTTTTTTTCACCCTTTACATCGATTTGGCTTGCACTGTAATGATGTTAGGAGTTTTTTCAACAAAATAATAATAATAATATAATTTTAATAGTGTTGTATATACAAAGTATATAAAAAAAGAAAAAAACAAAAAAATATATATTCTTATTTAACTTTTTTCTCTCCTATTGGGGGTTGGACAGAATCATAGCTATAATATTTCTACCCTTGATACAGTCGCTCTAAACAGGGATGTTATGCTGCAACTGTACTATTCTTGAAGGTTTTCTAGCCGGGATTTTCTTCTTCTCTTGACACTTGTTTATTAATTTTACCACGGAAAATCAGTTGCAGCAATTTATATTTATTATATAATAAAATAAAGTAGTTATTAAAACAATAATTTTTGAATGAAATCAGAAATGGGCATTTACAATGGAGTTTTAGATACAACCCAAACTTTTGAAATCGAGCATGGAACTGGCAAAGAATAAACGCTGACGAGGTCAGAATAAACGCGGTAGATATGAGATTATTTAAGTGTATGGGTAAAACGAAGTATGATAGAATATTTAAATGCTGATATTAGGAAGCAATGTAGAGCGGAAGAAAATATAATGGCCAAAAATATGAAAGGATCACTGCGTTGGTTTAGACATACGGAACGCGTGGATGAAGAATGAATGGTTAAGAAAGTTTAAGTTATTGATGTGAATAGAAAAGATAAGATAATGGAGTAGTTTGACGTTAAATTTTCTCATGATGATGTACTCGTATTGTTAACAATCTTTATTATTTCCAACGTGATTTTTACCACAAATAAGAAAGTGAACAGTTTAAAAACAATTAACAGATCCTTACACTTATTACATAATATTGAGAGAAATATTTTTTAATTGATTCACTATTTTTTACACTTTAGAGTTTATTTTCTCGACATATTTCGAAGGTTTTTAACCTTTATCAGTGCCGTTTGAATCATTATTGATGTTAATCGATGATAAGATACCTTAGAAACATGTTGAGAAATATTTTTCCAAAAGTGGAGAAAACCATATTCCTTAATTCATATAAAAAATTCATGATTTCGTTGTTCCACAGTGTTCACGCTTGATCAGAATGTATAAAAAAGATGAAAATTTATCGTATTTGGATTATAATAACATGCACGTATCTTGAAGATTGTAAAATAAATTCTTATGCCATTGATTCCAATCCTTGGATATTTAAAAATAAAAATAACAAAATATTTAAGTATTATCGTATTTTGTATTGGAGTAAGATATGACAGCAATATAAAATGTTGGTTTTGATACTTTCCAAAGAAGGTAATACCATCTTATGGAGTTCAACTTGTCATAAAAATGGGTTTAAGGACTTAACAATATGATATTCCAAGCATTATCTTTTCAGATTTATCTTTACATACTCGTATTTCGGAGTTATAAATACATTAGCAACCGAGAGACACATATGAGTAAGCTATATACTTAGACAATATTTCAATAGTATATAATGCGTTAAGATGAATGAACTCACATTAGTATGAAAAACAGTATTTTTTTGCCAAGCTATGACATTATTTAATGTTCTTTGCCTTCCCTTCAATTATCATACGTAAATTTGAAAATGCGCTAGCATGTAAAACATGTCAATGTCAAATAAAGTATCAAAGTTTTTGGAAAATTATGAACTTATACCGAAAATTAACCAGTTTTCAATACTAAAAACTGAACATGAAGTTTCATAGAACTGTTAAAAAAATGGAATTAAACGGTATAAATTAACTTAATATTTATTAATACCAACGGAAACGTCGTTTTCTAGAAGTTTTATTATAATTTAGGAGAATGATATGTATCGCATTTGTAATAACTTCATTTAGACATTTGATGTAAATACTTCATTTAGACATACGAGTATGATGCCTTAGAAAGACGAAACATGTTAAAAAATTCTCATAACTTGTAATAAAACTTCTAGAAATAGACGTTTTTATTCATATTAATTATTTTACATGGAGTTTTACATCATTGTTCAAGAAATATTATTTAATTTTACAATTATTTTAATAAGTAACGCCTGGTTTTGATTTTTTCCGTTTTGTTCAAACGCAAACCAACATAAATTAAATTGAAAGAGTCGGTTCAAAAGCATGGAATTAAGTAATAAAATAGATAGCGTTTTTGAACTATAAGTCTCAAATACAAAAAATATGAACTACCTAGAGAAAAAACAATATTTTAAATATATAAATCATTTTCTGCAGTTTCATGAAACTCTTTTGCTTTAATCAATTCGCTGCATTACGGTGAAAAAAGGCTTAAATGCTTCTTAAACAGAATTGAAATGTTTATGGCCACCGTATACGATTCTATTCCAACGGCTTCCCATGTCGCATCCGTTTCTACGTGTACTTGGAGTGCAAGACGGACTTGGTGCATGCAATCACACCAACAGACTAAAGAAAACCAGATAAGTTGTCAATGACATGCTACTTAGAATTTTAAGAAATATTTATGTTCATTCAATATTCAGTTGCCCGACTAGAAGACCAAAGATGGACTAGAGCGAGCATTCAGCGAGATATGAGTGTGGCAATATAAGTAAGTACTTAATTAACTTTATCTATTAGGTTAAACAAATATTAAATTATAAATGCTCTAAAAATGAGGTCACTAAGAATAATGTGCAGTAAAACAATGATGATAGAATATCTATTGATGGAGTAAGAAAGTAATGTAAGGCGGATGAATGCTTGATAAATAAAATTAAGAAAGCGTCACTAAGATGGTTTGGACATATGGAACGAATGGATGAGGGAAAAATGGTTAAAAAGATATTTACAAGTAGTGTGAATGGAATAACAAGTCGAGAAAGGTCAAGGAAGACATGGCATGACCAAATTAATAAATTACTGAAAGGTGGCCATGTTCGAAATAGGATAAATCGACGAGCGTGCATGTCACGATGTGTGAATGTAGAAGAGGCGCGATAATTATGCCAGGATAGAACAATGTGGCGATCCATCTTCTCTGCCTACCCTTCCGGAGAATCGGTGTGTTGGTTAGTTAGTTAGCTTGTTATATAAATATTATTTTTTAATTAGAATGCAAATATAAACTTCACAATAAAAACATTATCATTATTGTTGTTCCCTACTTTTATATTATTTTAATTTATTGAAAAAAAAAACTAGCACAAATTAGATAATAAAATTATGTAGCGAAAAATCGGGCGGTATTAATCTTGCCAAAATATATCGTGAGTTAGAGGCATTTCTACTTGAGTATAGATTCATTAAATCACATCCAAATGCAAGACAACGGCCACCCTAATATAAACAGCCCCTCTGACCTCGCACACGACCAAGTTTATCCCTGTGTCACGAGTTTAACGACACTAAACTTCCAACTTCCCATTTCAAAACCAGTAACACAACTATCCCACGTGATACCATAAATTTGATTAAAGCAACATTCTCACACGTTTATTTGGTTAAAACCACTTTTTTCTCTTGAATTCACATTCACTTTATGTTGTCAATTCACAATTGAATAAATAGAATTACATTTCCACAACACTTTAAAATTTGTGTAGCGAAAAGAAAAATAAAATGTTATGAAAATACAAACTACCAATTATTCAAATATTACTTTCGAATACATTATTTTTTATCTATTTAAACACTGATTTTTATGCTTTTAAATAATAAAATGTTTCCAAAAACAAATTATTATGAAAATCCTCAAGGATATTTTCTTCAGTTTTCATTGTGACAGCAAATTTTTGAAAAAAATAATATTTTGTTTTATTACGTTTATTACAAAAATGATAACGGTTATGGAAGCACGTTAATCAAAACTCAATACTAACTAACTAGCAGGCAATTTCGGCGTCTAAGTAGAGAAAATGGACTACTACACTGCTCTTTCCTGATATACTTCTCTTGATTCTTCAACATTCATACATAGTGTCATGCACGCACGTCTATTTCTGATAGACAGCGACAGCACAGATTGTTTTACCAACCGGCCACCAGAACCAATCTGCCTCTGGTGACACCGGTGGGAAGAGCAATTAGTCTGCTGAACGCGGTCTCCTCGGAGATCGACGTCTTTTATATTAGTGAAGGTACGTTCAGGGGACAAATGCACTTGACTTTAGAAAGTATGTTGTCTTCCTAATGTCGAACTATCTCTAATGCGTTTCTGGTACTTTGTTATATTTTTATAATATTTTACCTGTACTCAATAGATGCCTTAAACATTTTCCTGTTTGTACTGTCTTTTGAGTCAATAAACTGATTTGATTTGATTTTGATTTGACTCTTAATGTGGCCAATATATAAAATTGGATTGATTTGATCGTGTCACGTTTTTCCTTAATTTTCATTTTTTTTCTTGTTCTATTTACATCGTTAAGGTAAACTTTTTCTTCATTCATTCTTTTCATCAGTCCAAATCACATGAATGACCCATTGATAGTTTTCTTCTAAAAAAGGCTAAACATTTAAAAGCCTCCCGTACTTACTAACTAACCATCACGCCGTCTCTCCAAAGGAGTAGGCAGAAAGAATGACCTGCCACGCTTTTCTTTCCTGGCATATTTATCTCGCTTTCTAAACATTAATACGTCGTGCCAAGCACGCGCGTCGATTTCTCCGACTTCTCACGTGGCCGACATTCAATATTTGATTTATTTCATCGTGCCACGTTTTCCTCGGTCTTCCTCTATTTCTAGTTCCATTTACATCGTATATATATTTTTTATACCATTCTTTCTTCATTCAGACTTTCCATATGTCCAAACCATCTTAATGATCCTATCATTATTTTGTTCATAACACCAGCATTCGCACCGCATTCACTTCTAATATTTTCATTTGACACTCTATCATACACATAGTATCCACACATTTGTCTAACAGATCTAATTTCGACTGCATTATTTCTACTTTCATCCTTCTTTTGCTAATTCCAAGTTTCGCTTCCATACATAAGGATCGGAACACAGAAGAACACCAATGTGCACTGCCATTTTAGATTTTTTGGATAGGTTTTTGTTTGCGATGACAACTTTGAGTGCACCATTCACTTTGTTGCCTGCCTCGACCGTTCTTTCAATATCCCTCTCCACTCACCCATCTATTGTAAACATACTACCTAAATAAACGAACTCATCTACTTGCTCCAAATTTTCACCATTCACGCTGATGTTGCAGACTGTCATGATTTCTTATTTTTTCAAAAATCATTACCTTGGACACACACATTCCTCATCAGATAATTTCGCATGCATACCTTATACATGCGAAATGATCAGATGAAATTCACCAGGACTTGTAGTTCATGCTCGTTGTCTGGAGTACTTAAAATACTGTTCTTCTGTCCTCCTGCACATTAAATACTGAATATTCTTTTACCAAGATTTTTCACGGCGTGTTTATTATTAAATAAAAAAAACTAATTTGACATCACGTCATATCCCTTAGGATGGCCCGCCAAACATTTTACTTGACATATACCTCCCGAGATTCGTATATGACTCAGAATCCAACATGGCCGCTTCAAGTATAATATAATTGTATCAGTCTTGCTTCGGGTTTTATGAGAACAGACACACACACACACACACACACACACACACATAAACAGAGCAATGGAGATGATGTAAGGAACCAACCAAAGTATTTTTTTTTTTCAAATTCAACTTGGGATGCCATTTGGACTTTTTAATGTGGTAGGCTCCCATTGCTTTTCACTTTTCACACCTCCTAAAACGTACATAATTTTTATTTGTATAAAAATACATTAAAAATGTAAAAAACAAACCATTACGCCGTTTCTTCTCAAGGGTAGGCAGAGAGAATGAACCGCCACACTACTCTATCCTGGCACACCTCTGTAGATTCCTCCACATTCATACAGCGAGTCATACACACACGTCGATTCTTCCGACTTCTAATATAACCAACCTTTAGAATTTGATTAATTTGGTCATGCCGTGTTTTCCTCGGTCTGCCTCGACTCCGTACTCCATTTACATCATTAACGTATACTTTCTTAACCATTCTTTCTCCATCCATGCGCTCCATATGTCGGAACCAACGCAGCGATCCTTTAATAATTTTGTTCATAATACCTTCTTCCGCTCTACATTCCTTTTTTACTCGTATATCAGCATTTGAAATTCAGTCGTATATCGTTCTACCACACATTTACGTCTTGGGGATCTCATCTATACCGCATTTATTCTGCTCTCATCCTTCATCTAGCAGTTCCATGCTTTGCTTCCAAACATACCACTAGCATTTGCACCAGCCCATATCATTCAGAATAAAATAACGATTTGAGATAATTTGATCATTTTTTTAAATACACAGAAGAAAGACGTATACAGTCCGAAACATATTGATGAAAAGTGTTTATAAAATACAATGTATTTGTTATGTGAATTCACAGTAATTGATGAGGAATAAAAAAGAGATTAATTCAAAGTTTTAATAAACCTTTCAAAACATGGAATCCTTATTAACCACGGAAATTCACAGAGTTGCCGTCGTAAGCGTAAATAAATAAATAAAACTATGTTTACACGTTTGATCGTAAAAGTAAAGTCTAATACTAAAGCCATGTACCTGTAAGAACACATATCAGAACCGATAGGTTTAGCTAAAACGTGTTCGTTTTTTTTTATAATTATTTTTCCAGACCCAACAACCCCATGTTTGACTTGAGATTTTCGGCCAAGAATGTTTTCCTTCCTGTATTTCAAGCGTAAATGTAAGAAGGCGACCAAGGAACTAGCAAGGGAGAATCGTGTAACGCGAAACGTGAAGAATAAAATACTATGTCAATAAACTAAAAGATCGATGGACGGTTAGGATGAAGAAGCGGAAAACTCTCGGCTTGGAGAACACTACAAATTTCTAGACTATTCGGTTATTTTTCTTTGTAAAACTTGATAGAAATCATGAAATTTCTTAAACTCACTTGTATTGTTTTAAAAAATTAATCAAAATTTTATAAAATTTTCTTACTCGGAGAAGAAATACTCTGGACCTGAAGAAACAAAAAAAATGTAGGAAACACTAAATATAAACAAAATACATTAAAAAACACGACATGTTTCGAAGGATACATCTTCAGATGTTAAAATATAATAAAAACTAAACAATGAAAGACTAATATAAAAAAACGCATTTTAAATACGATACAATAATTTAAAGTTAAATATTTAATGAGGTTAATATTGAAATTTCAATAATTAATTAGGTTAATATTTAAATTTTAATTATTGTATCGAATTTTAAATGCATTTTTTTATATTAGCCTTTCTAAGTTTAGTTTTAATTATATTTTTACACCTGAAGATGGAGGTATCCTCCGAAACATGTCGTGTTTTTTTTATTGTTTTTTATTTTTTAATATTTAGTAGATTAAAGTCGGGTGGAGAAGATTCCTTGAGGCCCTGTGCACCACGGAGGTGTGACAGGACAAAAAGAAGAAGAAGATTAAACAAAGCTATTTTCAATTCCCTAAGTATATTACGAGTACTATGGAATTCAACAGTGTTAATGCCTTAGCGGTCAATAAGTTAATTAAGGAAGTATATGGGAGTATCATGTTTGATATTAGAAAATGGGATTTAAAAACATTTTATAACGCCATGATAAGATAAAATATCTTACTCCTATAAATATTCTAAAACATCATCATGTTTCCATAACTTTCAGTCAAATATACATATATTAATATTTCAAAGATATTGTGTACTTATTATTGTGAATATAATATAAACATGTGAAATAAAAGTATTCCTTGCACGAAAACTCAATATTATTCTTATCTGCAATTGTATCATTAAATAAACATAAATACCTTTATAAAACAATTTTATTATTTTTTCTTCTGATGATGGTAATATGGTCTAAACATGATGCACGATACATGATTCACCAATAAACTTGCATTAGCGTTTAGATAAAATAATATTTTTTATTTCTATATTCATCATTACCATAAAAAAATAGTCGTTTTAATTTGTATTAATTATTTTATAAGGTGTTTTTCACTATAATTCTAGAACCAATAAAAAGGAAATAAATATTTTTTTAAATAAGAAAACATTGTATAGGTTTTTATATCATGATCGGCCCACAACATAAAATACATTATGTATAAGTAAGCAGTGAATGAAATTGAAAATATTCTAATTTTAATATGAATGAAAATACTGTTGTTTGCACTGTTGAGTATATTTTTCTCGACAGGATTAAATATATTTCCTTCATCGCAAAAAAAAAACTACTTACCTAACCCAAATATAATACTATGGGCTATAAATAACTAGAAATTTTTATTAATATTTCAGGTTTGGAATTTTTTGACATTTTAGAATTAGCGTTTTGTTTCCATAGACGAAAATAAATCTGTATAACAAAGATAATTAACATTCTTATCAGGGTGCAGGGATAAAACGAATATATTAAATTCCTTATTTTGTTTTTTTTTTTAAATTGCAATCATATTGAAAAAAATATATAAGAATACAACACCAAAAACAAAAAAGTTTGATAGATAAAATGGTGCCCATGGTACGCAGAAAATTGAATAAGCTTTTTGTCACGGTTCGGGCGCGTGTGAACTTTACTTCTATAACCTTTAACATTTTTTTTCATTAACAAGCATGTTTCTTAGTCAATTTAATTTAAAAAAACAAGCTTTAACCAGTGTTTTCATATAATGATAATCGGGATTAAATTGTAACCAATTATGGCAAATATTTACGATTTTAATGACGAAAAAAAGCTCTTGCGATAACTTAGGTTCGTCGATGGGAAAACGTGACTTTTCTTCATATTCCGTTTTAATGTCACCCGTCCTGTGACACCACTGAGCCCCCTTATCAGAGGCCGGGTTTGCAGGAACGGGTGGGGAAAAGGTGGGGGTTAATAGGAGGTGGCAGGGTCGGGCAGTGAATGAAAAAAGTTATCCAAAATAACATAATCGCGAACATCCAGTTGAGACGCACGTTGTTATGATGAAATAATCATCATTTCTCTAATTAAATATTTTATGTCGTGATAGATAAAATATATACTAAGTGGTCAAAAGTGATTTAGTTAAAATAAAATTGCTACTGTTTGATATAATCCCAATTCTCAATAATACAGTTTACATTTCATTGTGTTTCATTAACTTTTTTTTGTGGAAATCACTTTCACACTCACTCACAAATTTCATTGCAACACTCTACCTTGACGATTTAAAAAAAATATATATAACATCTGATTATTATTATTTTGTTAAATCGCTCTTTACATCATTACAACGCGAGCCAAATCGGTATAAAGGGTATAGATTACATATTGATTCTCGTGACATGCAATAGGTCGCTTATCTATCGAAATTTTATTGCCATGTGAATTCTACACCCGACCAAAGACAGTGTGACAATCACACTGCCTTTACTGAGAATCGTACCCGGGACCATCGGGGTGACAGTCAAAGCACTTACCACTCGGCCACGAAGGTCGTCAGTAAACGTATCGGTAAACGGTTGTTGTAAATGTTTTCGTTGTTTACATTTTAGATCAAAATAACAGAAATAACGATATTATTCGCTAATTATGATTGGCTGTCTAAACACACCCGAAAGCAAGTAATGTAACAATTAATAAATCTAGTGTATCAGATTATAGAAATGGTTTACATGACATAACATACACAACCAAGAATTATTTAGAAAACTTTTATTTTTTAGCACTAAAAATTGTCTTGATATTTAATTATTCATATATTAAGATAAGACGAACATGAAAATTATTTAATATAAGGTAACAAAAATAAACAATAATTTGACTCTTGGTATGATCTGGAAATATATGAAACAGCAAAAAAATAAATCCTAGTTTTGAATTATAAATGAAAAATTTTTTTTAATCAGTTGGAAATTGTTACACAGTTATACGTCATATAAATTTGATTAGAAGGAAAAACCTTTTTAAAGTAATTTAATTGCATTTTATTATATTACGAGTATAATAGAGTAAAAACTTTTCTAACTGTTATTTTTCTGAAATCATAAAGGATAGAAAATCCAGTTTAAAAATAAGTAGAAAACGGTTTCATACCAACGTTACTGGAATGGCAAGACAGGTGGGGAGAAATAAAAGCTTTTTCGAGGGAGAAACTCGATTAAAACTAACAGGGGATGCCAACGGAGCTATCCTTGCAATGAAAGTATTGTTTATATTCGGTTATACAGATTTACTTGTGTAGTTTCTGGATAGTACCGGAGAGGTTGATTTATCTTAAAGTACGCCGTGGAGTTTTTACGGGCGTTAGTTAAACGGAGAAAATAATCAATTCTGGGAAAAGATTTAATGAAATTATGCTTGATTACAGTTTCCAACCAATTGAAATTTATTCGTAGGTTAGTTTGCCTTCCACGAAATTTCGGGTTACTTTCATCTCAAACAGATTTTCTTCTAAAGTATTTTGTACCAAAAGTAAATGAGTTAACTGAGAAAGAAATGATTGTACAAAATGATTCCTTTTATTTAGTTTTCCTTTAAAAATAGTGATTTCTTTTGGGATAAAACATTTTAAATAAATAATCATTTTTAAACAATGTGGTACAAATTCATATTAAATATTTATGAAATACTCGTAGAACATTTTTTTCAGACAGTAGTTAACAGTAGTTAGTTAAGTATAGTAGTTTTTACTTGCAGATTGTAAAAGTTCTTTTTAAAAACCTTTTCATACGTATAATCGAGTTTATGGTGTAAATAAATGTTTAGAGCAATATAATTTTTATTACAATTTTATTAACTACATATTGTAAAATAAATAAATAAAAACTATAAAACTTATTGTTTTTGTTATTCGTGATCACATAGTTAATGCCCATAATATCGAATGTTTTATTCATTAAATATCTGTATAATAAAGAAATTCTAAAAATTAGCAATTATTAATTATACCTTAATGTATTAAACTTACGTATTCTCAAGTTCAAAATGTACTTAACATTGGCCAACATCATGAAACATTGTTTTATTATGAATCGAAATACCGTTTCTTCCATTTTTGTGTCCCAATAGTGAATAAGACAGCGCTTTAATTCATTAAAAAAACTCGTCAACAGGGTAGTTTATCAAAAAATTCTTTATATACCAAATGTTATTTCTGTTTATATTATTATTTTTATTTTAATGAAGTAACCACTGCTTGGAGTTGGAGATGAAAGTATGATACATGCCCTAGTAATTAGATAACTAATATGTTTGAACTGAAAAACATTGCGTGATAGAATACGGAACGAGTTTATAAGGAAGAAATATAAGACAGATCACTTAGATGGTTTAGACATATGGAAACAACAGAGGGGGAAAGGTTGAAATGATTATAGTTCAAGCATCATTTATGGAATAAAAGACGAAAGATACGATTTAAATATTACATGGCAAAGAAATTTTTAAATAAAATTTGACTTTGTTCGTAAAAGTCGGAAAATCTGACGAGCAGGCTTATCACGATGTGTGAATATATAAGATATCAGTGTGGCGGTCTATTTTCCTTGCCTTTTCCTCTTGTGTAACGAATCAAAGTATTACTAACTACCTAATTAACCATCACGCCGTTTCCCCGGAGGAGCCGACACATCTATCGAGCATCCTTTACATTCATACATCGTAACATGCACGCTCAATGATTTTACGAATTCTAATGCGGCCGCCTTTTAGTACTTGATTAATATGGTAATGCCATGCTTTCCTCTGTCTTTCACGGCTTTTCTTTTTACCCACACTGCTTGTATACAACACAATAAACATTTTTTCTCGCCCATTCGTTCCATATGTCCAAACAATCTCAGGGATCTTTTTTTAATTTTATTTATGATGCAATCATAAGTAAAATAAAATGTCTAAAATGAAAAATAGAGAGAAGCATTCTAAGAAGGGTCGGTGTTGGGAATAAAAAAAATGGCGCTCACAAAGTCAACATTGCGAATAGAAATATATCCACTGATGGCAGTACAAATTGGAGTTCTATTGCCAACCCTAGGCATGATAGTTTGTCAGTCAGCTGTTTTTTATATGCATATGATGCTGTGTTAACCGCTGACAGTATGGAAAATCTGCAAGTCTTGGTATCAAGAATGTATGAAGCATGCAAAAAAAAGTGACTTTTTAATGAATGTGTCCAAGTCTAAAGTGATGGTATTTGAAAAAGAAGAATATATGACAATTTGTGACATAAGCGCGAATGGTGAGAAACTGGAGCAAGTTACCGAATTCATTTATCTGAGAAGCATGTTTACAAGATAATGAAAAATGGAGGAAGATATCGAAAAAAGGATTGGTGTTGGGAATCAAAAAATGGCGCTCTCAAAGTCATCATGGCTAAAATATATATATATCCACTGATGGCAGTACATAATGAGGTTTTATTGCCAAACCTTGGGTATAGATGTAATAGCTTGGAGCTGCAAAAGAAGGATGAATTTAGGATAAACGTCGTTGTAATGAGATCACTGAAAATTTGATAGAATACCGAACGATTAAATAAGGAAGAAACGCAAAGTATTACTAAGTATTATATTAGTAAATGTAGTTTTCCCGTACGCCATTTTATTTCGAATAAAACCTCTTGGTGGAAAATGTTATACACTGAAATGTCACGGCGGAGTACGTGAATTCATTGCAGGTACGTTGGTTAAATTAATTTCCGTAGCCACTTGTACCTTATTGAGTAGACGATTCGCTTTGATTATCGGAAAGCAATAAAACGTGCCAAAGGGCTGATTGCGCCCTTAAATAAAAATCCTGCACTTTTGCCCTCACAATAAAAGGAAATTAAATACAATTGAATGACTTTCCATTAAAAGTAAACAAGTTATTTTATAACTGAAATTAGATACAACATTCTAGCTGATCTGCGGGAAGAAAGACAAGCCCAAGTAAACAAGGCAGCTGCAATCTCTGGCGCTCTTAAATCTACAATATGGAAAAATAAAGACACGGCCATTAAGAGTAAGATGACAATCTATAAAGTATGCGTAAGACCGATAATAACATATGGCGTCGAAGTAAGGGCAGACACAGTAAGGACCAAACAAGTTTTGATGACTTCCGAGATGAAGACACTGAGGACGATAGCAGGCAGGACACTGAGAGATCGCGTGAGGAACACCAGTATAAGAGAGATATGTGAGGTTGAGGATATTATAAGATGGAGCAGACAGCGAAAAAGGGACCGGTACGGATATGTTCAAAGTATGGACACCACCAAAATCCCCAATATTGGATTACATAATCAGTATCATGGGACTCGTCCTCGTGGAAGACCTCCTAAAAAATGGAAGGACAGCTGGGAGTCTTCCTCACAGGAGGAGCAACACTCAGCAGAACAGACCACATATGTCTACAATAAGGAATAAGAAGAAGTAGATATTCGATACAATATTAAGGAAGGATGAAAGTTAACAAATGCAGTAGAAATCAGATATTAGAAATCATTGGTATTGGCATTGGAAAACAGATAACAAAAATTATTGTTTCCAACGTCTCGTATATGATAATATTGGAGTAAGTTTTTTAATCCATATCTATTCATAATCACAAAGTTCAAATAAAAGTTTTTTTTAATTATCAGAAATCTTGGTATTTAGATAGTTTCTTAAATTGTTTATTCGTGAAAACAGTGTTTTCAATGGCCACCCTCACCACCGCAGTGGTATCACCTCCGTTGAGATCATATTTCTAAGATGAATGAGTGATAAATATGTATATGATAGAGTATCTAATACAAATATAAGAAGTGAATGCAATGCGTATAAACGCGTTACGAATATAATATTGAAAGTTTCATTAAGATTGTATGGACACATAAAAAAATGAATGAATAAAGACTGGTAAATAAAGTATACATTAACGATGTGAATGGAACAGAAAGTTGAGTTAATGCGAGGAAAACGCGGCACGGTAATTTAATCAAATATTACATTTCGGCCACTTGAGGAGACGAAGATACAGACTTACGTATAGAAATGTCGATAAAAGGAGAGATGTGTCGGGAAAGAACAATACGGCGATGCATTACTACTTTACTTAAGTAATGCACTGTCTACCCATTCAAATACTCGTAGACGGCGTGATGGTCAGTTATTTAAAAATATTCAATATTGCAAACACACCAAATCAGTTTTAAAAACAAATTTAATTTTTTTATATTTAATTTCCTTAATCAGTGCATACCTATGAAAACAAGAAATAACATTTTTTAAAAAGAAACGAGGGTCAAAATCGATTTTTCATCTAAACGTGACATTTCCACGTTACAAGATGTCCTAGATATGCGAATTTGTCTCCATACTTCCCTATGTATATGTTACGATTGAACGCGTTATTTATATTACACTTCCAAAGTATTAGGAAAGATGAACTAAAGTACAAAAAAAGTTGTGAAAGTAATTTATCTTCGGATACTTTCCGACTTAAAGGAGTTCCGATGTAACATCATGAGACTGGAAGTTATTTCAACAATCCTAAATCATGCCTCAAACGCTGTTCCATCGGTGTAAACAAGAACAGAAGCGACAAGCTATCGTTTTCAAAGATAATATAGAAATGAAAAATTCTAGTCTAGTCTGATAGTATACTTTATAAAATATATTATTTTACCTGTTCTCAAAAGTTGCCTTAAACCTTGATTTTGTAATGTCTTTTGATGAAATAAACTGATTTGATTTGATTTGATTCTCCAGGGGGTTGCTCCTCTTGTAGAATAAATTTCCAGCTATCCTTCCAACTTTTAAGAGGTTTTCCACGAGGACGAGCTCCATGAGACTATAAGAGATATGTGATGTGGAGGATATTCGCCTTATTCGATACGTTCGCCTTGTTTAGGCATTATCAAATGTTTTTATAATGTCTTTACATTTTATAATACCTTAGACAGGCAAAACATGTCATTTTCATAAAATATTGCATAATAAAACTTTTCTCGAAACGCTTCAAGAACTCTCTTAAAGGAAACCTACAAATAACTAACATCGACTGTGATTTCTGGGAAAAGACTGACGAAGACAGACCTAGGTGGAGAACAACAGTATATAAAGGCAAGCATAGCGCAAAAACGACGTCGCAGAGTGGAGGTGGAGGAGAAAGGAGAGACCACTGGGCAACGGTGAAGGCTCCACTACAAGCGCCTTCCCCTGCCCCAGATGCTCCAGAATGTGTGGGTGTAGAATTGGGCTCTTCAGTCCCACAACCGTGAAGGACAGTCTTCCTCGGACACGAGGGATAGCCGATGATGACGATGATGATGAGTAAAACTTTTAGAAAACAGATGTTTTCTTGCGTATTAATGAAATATTTAGACAGAACACATGAATTTGAAGATGAATAAGTGACGTCATAGATTCCATTTCTCTTAAATTTAGGTCTCAGAATCTTGTCAAAATATCCAGCTATCATTGCTAATTGGTCAAACTACCAGATCCCATCAGGAAAAACACATTATTTTACCCAAAAAAGTAGTAACAAAATGACCGCATTCTTTGCATTATTAGGAATGCTGTTCATGTATAAATCTAATAACAAAAACGGGTAATCTTTTGTTTGATGGCCTAATTATTGATAATTTCCAGCACACACCTAGTAAACATTCTAACGAATCATAATTAATCACTCTGCACGTCCCGTTGTGGAGGCAAAGTGTAAAAAAAAGTTTTAAGTTCTCGAGTTATAGATGACAACGTTATGAGGGATATTCCCATTGTGATGGTGCCTCGCGAAGTCAATACGCTCCGTTCAAAAGTTCAGTAGTTTTCCGGTTCGGTAGTCCGGACACGTAAAGCACTTACGGAAGTCTTAGAGCAAAACTGGCCATAAAGTGGCTGGCATCGAAGGTCTAAACTCTGCTACAGGGCGATCATTTTGTAATTGAACAAATAAATTATTGCTATTCGGTGTCGACACTATTGTAATGAACAGATATTAAACGGTATTACATATCAATAGTCTAACTCATAAAAAAAGTTTATGTATGATTTTGAATAAGAAACTGTGATTTATTATATATTTCAAGTTGTCTAAACTTTTCTATATTTAATAAAAATTATCCGCTAAAACCGTATCAAAAATAACTCCTAAGTCCGCTTTGTGCGGCTGAATTAATTTGCAGTTGATGACCTTCGTGGCCGAGTGATAAGTGCTTTTACTTCCATCCCGAAGGTCCCGGGTTCAATCCCCAGCGATGGCAGTGTGATTGTCACACTGTCTTTGGTCTGGTGTAGAATTTTCGTGACAATAAAATGGCGATAGATTATCTATCCTATACATGTCCTATCACCATCATGTCACGAGGATCAAAATGATAGCTATACCGTGATAGTGTGATTGTCACACTGTATTTGATCTGGTGCAGATTCACGTGACAGTAAAATGGCGATAGATTATCTATCCTATACATGTCCTATCACCATCATGTCACGAGGATCAAAATGATAGCTTTACCCTTTACATCGATTTGGCTCGCACTATAATGAGACCGAGATTCCAAGTTCATCATAATATTATGTATAATTCAATAATGAGAAACTAAAGTAAAAAGATTTGGATGAAACATACATATGTGAACTGCAAATGTAGTCAATCTGCCATAGTTCAAAACCAATTATTTTGACTGCAAATGCAGTCAGCCGCGCTACAGGGGTTAATGCTACAGCAAAATTTCATTAGGGGGAAAAAAACATTTTCGCCCACCCACAATTATAGACGTACATATTGTTTTTAAGATTTTTTACTAGAGAATGAATTTGATTGTAATAATGTCAACATTTATATAACCATGTAATAATAATATTGTATTTAAATAAAATAAAAACAAAATGGCAACAATAACGCAATGTTTGCTTCCTTAAAAATTAATATAAAAAACTTATTACTAATCATCACACTATCTACTCGAAGGAATAGACGGAAAAATTGACCACCATACTGTTCTTTCCTGACATATTTATTTGGCTTCCTCAACATACATCGTGCCATGCACACACGTTGATTTCTACGAATTCTCACGATTCATCAACTTGTTCCAGATTTTAACAATTCACTCTAATAACTTATATATGTCCAAACCATCTTAATGGTCCTTTCATTATTTTGTTCATAACTTCATCATTGGCACCGCATTCACTTTTTATATTTTCATTCGACACTCTATAATACACAGAGTATCAACACATCCGTCTAAGAGATCTCATTTCAACTGCATTTATTCTACTTTCATCCTTCTTTTGCCAATTCGATCCTTCGCTTCCATACATAAGGGTCGGTAGAAGAATAACATTTCATTTTATTAACTAAGTAAAAAATATATTTATAACTTATAAATTCCGTTACCCTTCAATATTTGAAATTACCGATTCATCTTCGTAGAAACCAAAAGTTTTACAAATGTTTAATAGAGCTATTATTATACTCGTATAATACTCGTATATCTAAACCTAAGATATAACGTATCTGTGTCCATTCACCTCCTTCCAATTGTCTATCTCAGTCACTTTTCTTCTTGTTTCCTCGTAAGTTCAACCCTTCTACAATTTGTTGTTCGAAACTTTTTTCTTAGCCTTTCTTTTTCTTTCAACTATCTCTCCGAGAAGGCCCCCGAACCGGTGGATTCTACAATTCACATACCTATACTATACGTGTATGTAACGAAAACTAAACTTTGAAGCTGTAAATCTCAAAACTGAACTTAAATAATTCAAGTAATGAATTGAAAATTCCAAATTAAAAATCAATCAATAAAATTCAGAATTTGGCAAATACTGTTCTAGATTACCTCTATTGAAAGTATTGCTCGTGAAAAGTGAAATCATAGATAGAGAAATAATAGCGATGATTCGTATATACACTTCAATCCAATCTCATATTTACTTAACTAACTAACTATCTAACTAACCATCACGCCGTCTTCCCAAAGGGGTTGGCAGAAATAATGGTCTGCCACACTTTTCTTTCCTGACATATTTCTCTCGCTTCCTCAACATTCCTCAACGACGACCTTCGTGGCAGAGTGGTAAGAGCTCTGACTTCCATTCCGAAGGTCCCGGGTTCGATCCCCGGCGATGGCGGTGTGATTGTCACACTGTCTTTGGTCTGGTGTAGAATTCTCGTGACAATAAAATGGCGATAGATTGGCTACCTATCACATGTCATAAGAATCAATATAATAGCAAAAAAATAAAAATTGTATACAGTAATTGGGTTCAAACGACCTGTTGTACACAAAAAAAAAACATTCATACATCGTGGCATGCACGCGCGTCGATTTCTCTGACTCCTCACATGGCTGACATTCAATATTTGATTTATTTGATCGTGCCACGTTTTCCTCGGTCTTCCTCTATTTCTGGTTCCATTTACATCGTTAACATATAATATTTTTACCATTCTTTCTTTATTCATTCTTTCCATATGTCCAAACCATCTTAATGATCCTTTCATTATTTTGTTCATTATACCATCATTCGCACCGCATTCGCTTCTTATATTTTCATTCGACACTCTATCATACCCAGAGTATCCACACATCTGTCTAAGAGATCTCATTTCTACTGCATTTATTCTACTTTCATTATTTACTTTATAGAACAATATAATATATTTTTGTTACCTTTTTATTTAATTATTTAAGAGGGATTCTACATGTTTTTTTTTTTAATTATTATTACATGAATAAAGTAAACGTAAAAAAATATTATGTTGTTTATAAAACAACCATTCCCGTAATCTGGAAAATCAAACATGTTTTATCGTTTCTTTATCCATTCGATATCGAAGAAAATGCCGATTTCCATAAGTATTATTGGAAGTTACATGTTGGGAGGAAGGAAGTTGACCGTGCAATGACATATATTAATAATTTTTTTATTTGAAAATATCCTATCAATGTTAAATTAAAATCATGCCTCTCTTACAGAACAATTATAAAAATTCTAGATAACTGAAAATTTTGTCAATTTAAAGTTAACAATAATTTTAAATGTAACTTATATGAAGCTAAATAATAATAATGTGTTTATTTTCACTTAATAATAACAAGTATTTTTAACATGGACTCTCTTTTAACCGGAATGTGAATGTAATGAACCGGTTGAAGCTGTTTGAAATGTGGATAAACCACAGAATACTCCTTATACCGTGAACCGATAAGGGCAGTAATGCAGACATACTACAGAGAGCCGGAGCCAATAGAGAACTGTTGTCAAGTGTGAAGGTTAGAACGGTCTCATATTTGGTTCAAGTGCTAAAAGGAGAAAGACACCAACTTATTCGGCTGATAATCATTGGAAAAATATATACGGACGGCGGGGTGTTGGCAGAACCAGTCTCCTGGCTGCGGAATATAAGGGATTGGACAAGAATGAAGAGAGTTAAAAACATGTTCTTAGTTGCATAATACAGAGATCCTTTCACTGTAGTGATCGCCAACGTTGTGGCTACCTGACGCGGTACGAGAGGAAGAAGATTTAGAAAATGACCTTATCGATAAGAAAGTGTTTGATTTTAATAATACTTTACGGAATAAAAAAAAATATGAATTCCCCTACTCCTGTAGAAGATTGTACTGAAAGGGCGCACAATCAATCTGTGGAAGTAGGCGGCAATTTTCCACGACAACGCACAGGTGCGAGCTGGAAGAAGCGAACTTTGGAGTTTCATAAGTTAAGGTTTATTTCAATATTGAATTATACCGAGAACGTCTCGAAATTGCTTATAAACCAAAAAATATATAGGAAAAATCCATATTTGCCAAGTATGTACTTATTCGAAAACGATCTTTATTTACCGACGCATACATAAACATTTATATCAAGCATTTTTACTGAAAACGTGTGATCGATACCAATTTAGTATCAAATTAAAAAATTAGTTTAATGGATGAATGTATTAGACCATAAATATCACACAGTAAGTCGTGGCATTTGTAATTTTTCGATAAGAAAAATAACAAAAAAATATGTCTAATCATTTTTATATATTATATTTTGTAGATTTCGTGGATTATGTTATTTTTTATAATAGTACAATGAATTATTATTGTTTTGTCACTTACTTTTGAAGTTTTCCTTTTGTGATTCAAAATGATTTCTTCTGTTTAACAATGAGAAAGCGTAGTGAATACCAATAATTATAGTTTTACCTGAAACAAAAGAGAAAATAAAATTAAAATTATGTCAGAAAATAAACCGTTTTTTTAGAATACTTTGACAGAAAGCATAACATTCTTCAGTGGAAAGATTCATCACTCTAAAATAATTTTCATCGGGAAAGTTATATTTTATACATATATATAAAAATATACAATATTTATAAATATTTAATTTCGCTGATAATTTTAGATTTTGTTTTAAATATGAATCTCGTGATTCTAAATTATTGGTAAATAAACCAAGCTTAGAGATGTTGAGAAGCTGTATAATATACTAATGTTTTCTTCCTTTTGATAGCAATCGTCGTCTGACATGACCAAAAATAAGATATTTAATCGAAAAAATGGTTGTTATTTATATATGATTAATTTACGATTTCTGGATCAACAAAAAAAAGTTATTTTCGCCGGTGAGTAAGTTTTTCTCAACGTGACATCGGGAGAACTAAATGATCTAAAAAATATTTCGAATCTAAGTAATTTAAATAACGATGGAAGTTTAAAATATTCGATACATTTCGAGAAAAAATACTCGTCAATGGATGTAACAGTATATTAATTAATATGTAAACCAAATTTTTCAATTCCGTAGTATTTATATATTAATTTATCGTTTCTTGATTGATTGTGTAAATATCCATATTAAATAATTAATATTCATGAAAATGACTGTTTTCTTGAAGTTTTATCATATTTTATGGGAATGGCATGTTACATCTTGCAAAGTAATTATCAAAAATTCGATAATGATATTAATAGACAATAATAGAACTTCCGAATTCCACCAAATCCAGTCAAACAAAATCCATCGAGATTACGCAAAATGTGTTCCTTGAATACAAAGAAGAAGAGCGATACTCGATGGGAATGTGAGAAATGTTTGGTGGCTCTCCACATGACAGAATGCTTTATAGCCTCCTGGGGATGAGCCATAATGATCCAGCTTACGAACAAAAAACATGATTTTATGATTTACCTGTGTGTAATGTGTGTTAATCTTAATGTTATTGTTATAAAAAGGGAATCAAAATTAATTACTATATTGTGTGAACAAATGATGTCTCCTTATTAGTGGTGCAATGGGTTAATATCTGGAAAAGTAAATAAAACTGTGGTCTTTCATAAAAAAAATATATTACAAAAAGTTCACTAGTTCATTTTAAAATTAAAACGGTACGAACCTTAAAAAACACGCCTCGTTTTAATTAATTAATGTATTAGGTTTATCAAAAAGGCACAACATCATAATAAAATAATGAGCGCTAAAGAAAACAGTTTTTAAAAATACGTATTTTTCTTGCAGTTTGTTTTATTTAGCAATATTTTTATTCGGAATGTTTTCTCTTAAATTTATTTTACGTAATCCGAAAGCCCATTACGTTGACAGCGAGACATGCAACAAATCCGTTATTTCACCCAGACTTATATAAGACTATATTCCACCCTGAAACCCTTGTTCTTATTTTTAGGAAATCATACGACCGGATATCTAACAATTATTGCTACCTCTGGAGACCTTTGAGAATTCTATTTTGTCAGCCTCTTCCCGCCCTGTTCCAAGGGTACAAAAGCGTTTGTACCAGCTTACAATGAAATACACTAGACCAGCGGTCGCCAAATTCTGCACTAAGAAATTCAAATATCAGCAATACAACATTCAGAGTCAAATTCATTTACACCGTTTTTAGTCCGGGTAAATTTCATCAATTTAGTGGTCCATCGTTTTGATCGAAACACATGAACTCTTCAACATTATTTACTGTTAAAATTTATAACAATGTGATAATATCATAACTTTTAGTATTCACTTTTTCAGTTTGTCGTGACAGCTGTTTTGCCAACCAATGTCGGTATGTACAAACAAATTATTTATAACACCTGATGTTGAAAACATCGGATGTCTTCATCGGTTTCAATCATCGATTTCATCGATTTTGGCATCATCAGGCGTTACAAACAATTAACTAATAGTTGTTTGTAACACCTGATGATGCCAACATCGGTCGGCAAAACAATGTATCATTAATTTTTTTGATTGTAACACCTGACGATGATTAGATTGGTTAGCGAAACAGCTATCGCGACAATTTCATAGAAATTAAACCAATTGTGATATCATAAATAACAGTGTTTTGATTAATCAGTTACATAACAAAAAAATATTATGACGTAACAAAGTTACAAACTTTAACAGTAAATATTTTATGAAACTAATTATGTTGAATTTTATTTTTTAATGTTCGATGGTTTTCTAGTAAGGTGAGCATGTCCCTAGCTTTAAATTGAATATTCCGTGAATTATAGAGTCCCGGGTTCGATTTCCGGCGATGGCCGTGTGATGGTCACACTGTTTTAATAAAATGGCGATAAAACCTATCACATGTCATGAGAATCAATAGCTTAAAAGTTTAATACAGTAATTGGGTTCAAATTAATATCCTGCTTTATAATAATGTGAAAAACAACTTGAAACTATCACGTTAAAGGATATAGTGGCATCCCAATATATTATAGGTCATCCCAATAAATCGACTTAAATAAAAGTTTATATTTTATGAAATTATTTATTGTGAATTTTTTTTAATATTCGCTGATTTTCTAGTAAAGTGAAACATGTCACTAGATTTTTATTGAATATTCCGTGATTTATAGAAATCGAACGATTTCATCAATATTAAATACCTATTGGGTTTATTATCATATAAGACTAACAAGATACCTTTATATTATAAAAAAATTAATATGTTCATTTTTAATATAAAAACTACCATGCGTTTACAGATAGACTTCAGATAAGTAAGGTTCTTATTTTAGTTTTAACTTCAAGCACGATTCAAGGTTTTTGTCATTTTTACCTATCGAAATTGTAATAAAATAGTATGGAATAAAACGGGTTTATTTACGTTATTCGTGGAAGATATACACATCCAAAGATCTGTAGTTTGCCGACCACTGCACTAGACGCTGTAAAGTTTTCATTCGCCATAACGGTGTTCAAGGATTCAGTTCTGTGAAATCCCTTACTCACCCTCCCGGAATATTTTCAATCGATCGTTTCCTTCAAATCCTACATAAGTTGAAAGGTTACCGCGGTGGTCATTTGTTTCTGGAAATTCTAACTAACTTACTAACCATCACGCCGTCTCCTCGAAATGGTAGCCAGAACGAAGAAGGTTCAACATTCATATATCGTGTCATAAAAAAACGTAGATTTCTCTAACTCCTCACGTGGCCGACATTCAATATTTGATTTTTTCTTCATCTCACATTTTCCTCGATCTTACTCTATGTCTAGTTCCATTTATATCTTTAACACATACTTTTTTACCATTATTTATTCATTTATTCTTTTCGTGAATCGAAACCATCTTAATGATCCTTTCATTATTTCATCATAACTTTTTCATTCCCACTGCATTCACTTCTTATATTTTCATTCGACAATCTATCATATACAGAATTTCAACCCTTTCGTCTAAGACATCTCATTTTTACTGCATTTATTCTACTTTTATCTTACTTTTGGTAGTTCCATACTTCACTTCCATACATCCATGTACAAGAACACTATTGAGAACAGCCACTTTAACTTTTTTGATAGGCTTTTGTTTGCGATGACAACTTTAATTGCATTATTCTCTTTATTGCCTGCCCCAACCCTTCTTTCAATACCCATCTCCACTCGCTTATCCTTTGTAAACATATTGCCTAAATATATATAATCATTTACTTGTTCCAGGTTTTCACCATTCACGCTATTCGGGAAATTCTATATTATATAAATTAAAATTCACCACGGGGGGTAAAATGTTCTAGAAAATTTATTGCCGATTCGTAGCTGGATTGTTTTGAATTAATACTTGGCAAGCGGCCCATATACTCCGCGCATAGTGCTGTAAGAGACACACTCTTTCTGTCAGTCTCTTGTTGTTAATTTTGTGTGCTAGATATGTAAATGTATATATTATATATCACTTGTTATATTAACATACAATATAAAGTATAAAAAGTAACATAAAAAATACATTAGACCCGCGATTTATGCAGATAATAATTGAAGAAAATCAATAATAAAGTTATTTATCAGGAATTTATAAGCTAAAATGTTATTATTGCTCGTTTTTTGTATATTGGAACAGCAACGCAACACTTAATTAAATTAATAATAAAAGAGCACATTTGATGTTTTACCAATTATAACATTTCCAAATTCCAAATCATCTCATTGAAAAAGATTATTCATTAAATAAAGAGAGTTGCGTTGAAATTTAACATGTTAGTAATAGATAATATTATAAATAATCAAATAAATTTAACTTCTAATTCACCAATTAATTAATTTCATTTGTCTCAAAATACCTGGACCCCAAACAAAAACTTTAAAGTACTATAATACTTTAGATTTAACAAATGCGTAAACCTTCGAAGAAAATCATTTTAACGTCTGTCAAAACTGACCACATTTATAAAAAAAAAAAGTTAAATATTATTTTGTACATATAATATTAAAATAAAATACACTGATGAAGGGCTTCTGCGTCCCCAAACATGTTTTTTTTTATTAAAATTTTTGATTTTGTTTCTATTTGAAATAAAGTATTGTATGAAAAAGTTTAAAAACAGGTTGTTTAATTATGGATCCACCATACAAAGTAATGATGAATATAGAAGAAAAACTAAATATCGTTGGAACGAATGAAAATGTATTCGTTTTTAACGATCTTTGGTATTCTCATACAAACAGATATAAGTAGCTTCTTCTTCTTCTGCTTTATTATTATTATTTTGTTGAATCGCTCTTTACATATGACAGCATGAGCCACATCGATGGAAAGGGTATTATAGCTATCATAGTGATTCTCATGATATTATACGTGAATTCTACACCAGACCAAAGACAGTGTGACAATCACGCTACCCTCGCCGGGAATCGAACCCAGAACCTTCGGAGTGGCAGTCAATGCACTAACCACTCGGCCACGAAGGTCGTCGTTATGTAATTAACTTTATGTTAATTATTTAGGACTGTATCCTGTTATGTCTCGAAGCCTGTTCCTGGGATGTAGATGTCCAACTGTCTCGCCATTTTGGATGGTCTTCGTAGAGGTCGATTGCCCGTTGGCACTTTATTTTCCGCTTTGATATAATTAATTTTTCTGGAATACAAAACATTTTTTATGTAAATGAACTTCGCTACTAAATTACAATAGTTTTTTTTTCTTGAAAAAAACTGTATCGCATCGTTTGCCAGAAGTTATGAAATATTATGTTAAATGTTAGATCTTATTCCGGCAATTTAGTAAGCTTCCGATGTACAGACTCTTCGCCATTTTTCATTCTATAAACGTTTCATAAAATATGTTTATGAAACGAATACGTTACAAAAACCGTCATTACACTTGGCTTATATACTCAATTCAAAATGTAGCCGTCATATTTCATATTTATCTGTAATATTTGTTATAAAGAGAATACAGCGAATCAAAAACACAACTATAATAAAATAATGTTAAATATTGATCAATACTTCTTAGTGTTGTTATTTTCTAGAAGTTTTTTTCCTATCCAAGATCCTAATAAATTTCGTTGAAAAATACAGAGACAATGTATTTTCATACGTTTTATTTGGAAACCGTACGATTTTTAGAAAAATTATTTTAACTTATTATTACATTATCAAATGGTTTAGCATAGAGAAGCATGTCACTATATAATATCTTTCTTCTTCTTCAAGAAATAACAGAACTATGTCCTGTCATTTCTTGAACCCTGTTCCTGAAATCTGGATGTTCTACATATCTGTTTCTAAAGAAGCACTTTATGTAAAAACACTCGAACACCTTTCTGATTCATATAACACGATTTAATATTAATAACATATGTAATCATTATATACATAAATAATCATAAAATTCTTTAACAAGTTTCTGGTTTTATCCGTTAATTATATTAAGCCACATCAAATATGTGCCTTAAGTACCGTATTCTGCTCATTTAGCTCCTGTAGCTCCTGTATACAAACAACAACGCGCTTGATTCTTGAAAGGCGAAACATGTCATTCATATAAAATATAATTAAACTAATAGAAAACAAACGTTTTGATTCGTATTCATAATTTTATATGGAATTTTCAACATTGTTCATGAAACAATAAATGAATTTGATTCCATTTAAAGAAATTAAAATAAGTCTTTTGACTTTATAATGATGTAAAAATATCCGAAATTAAGTAGCATAAGCATTTCTATGGCATTTATCCCGATAAAGTAGGATAAATGTCTTTGAATCTCATTTCAAAGGCATTTATCCTACTTTATCGGGATATTTATACTTAAAATATACTGAGAAAAATGTGCGGGAAAACAATATATGATTGAATACCGAACGACGAATTAAGAAATAAATGTAAGGCAGATGATTGCATCATTAGTACAATTAAAAAATGATCCCTGAGATGGTTGAACATATGGAAAGAATGAACGAGAAAAGAATGGTTAAAATATAGTATACAAGCAGTGTGAGTAAATAGAGAAACCGTGAAATACCAAGGAAAACATGACATGACCAAATTAATCAAATATTTACTAAAAGGCGGTTGCATTCGAAATCGGAAAAATCGATGAGCGGGTATGTTACGATGTATGAATGTAGACGAATCTACAGAATCTGTCAAGACAAGGAATTGTGGCGGTCTATTCTCTCTGCCTACGCCTACGGGAAACGGCGTGATGGTTAGTTAATTAGTTTTTAGTTTAAATTATCCTAGGAGCGTATTGGATGGTTTGCGGATGATATTTATGGGTTAGCCAATGTGCCTAGGAACGGGGTGTAATTAAGTGGCAGAACAATTTATCGGTGGTTTTGCAGAGCGTCTCAGTAAACATATCACGTCTCGAGTCGGGAACCATTTTCATACCAATTCTCCCCTTCTGGAATCCGCAATTGGAAAATTATGCTCTTTGACCGATTAGTATGGCACGGTTTGTTAATGGTTATTAATTAATTAAATTAACCGTTTTATCACATTACTATAGTAAGGTTGATAAAATGAACAATTAGATCATTTAATTCTTTGGAGATATATAGAGATGTTATAAAGTATTTCCTCACATCTCGATTGATGTATTGGAGGGAATGGTCGAGGGATCGATTGGCAGAGGACGACCTCGCCAGGAGAACCTGGATTAGATTTGCCAAGATATGGGCTGCACCCCCTATTCGGAGTTGAAGAGAGTTGCCGAGGACCGAGCGAAGTGGAAGAGGAGATGCATCGCTTTGCTGCAGACAAATCTTTAGATTGATACTGGAGAAGAAGAACTTCTCAAATACATATTCGAGTACATAGTAAATATATGAAACTAGCGAACCTAACAATGCTTGGCTTTTGCTACATTCGAGTATATACCTACAAAATATATGAATTAAATAAAACAAACGTTTTCATTATATTTTATATGATAAACATAAGACGTTAATACTGGAATTCCAAAATGACACGACATAATCACCATCAACCCAAAACTTCCATTTAAGAATCCTCTTTCAAAACATTTATTTAACCCATTTATCTATTGTTAATGTTAAGACCCCGGTACTCGCACTTTAACTAGCACATGTTAAATATGTTTTAGGTTCTTGTATTTTATTTGAAATAATTTTGGTTAACTTATATCGTACTCCTGATGACAAAGATGTTAATCCTTCGAATAATCACAAGAAAAATAATCTCAAAAGTTGACAAAACAGTGTTTTAATTCATAAAAAAATTGTCAAATTGAACTTCGATATCTTATTTTGTGAATAAGATATACTTGTTATGTGCTCAAAAAGTTTTTATTTTGTAAAGTTAATTATTTCAATCCTTGCGTCAATTTACAACGGAAATATTCCGAAGGTTTTACCCAAAAAATATTAAATTCATAGACATAATAAAGATATTAAAAACAATGTGTTTTAGCTACAGAACACTGGCTTAGGAAATTTAAACACTATAAGCAAAATATTGTATTTTTGGAGTTGGCATACAATTCAAAAACTGAGCCCTTTGGACAATAATCAAACTAAAATGCTCGGCATCTTCTGGCGTCTAGGTATGCGAGTTATATAATTGAGAAGGTTACTGGTGAACTTTACGAGTTCATTACGAGGTCATGGCTGTTTATTAAATTCATGCACATGAAACCTCTACTTTACGATTTCTTAAAATACTCGAGACGTCTTACGTGTGCCGAGGACAGAATGTAAAGTTTGGTACAAATTTTCTTAATTAAGACTGCACATCGTTTTATACGAAATGTATCCAAAAAGTGAACAGACGGCTATTTGACGTACCTAATGAAGTATCTGTTACTAGAATTATCAGGCAAATTTAATTGAATTAACAAAATATCTAATATCAATATGATAATACTGAAATAGTTTAGACCACAGGTAGGCTCCAAATCTTTTCTGGACCAACACTCCCTTTATGATAAATAATTATTTTAAATCCCCCTCTCCTATATACTGTCAAATTATTTACGAGTATATTTATCTATATATATTTCAAAACATGTTTGATTGCAGTTATCGCACCTGAATTTATCAACTTGCAAAGGCTTGTCACCGGCATCGCTAAACCACATTAAGATAATTAATAATTTAAGTATTTGTATGCATTTGAAATGTGGCTCCATCCCTGGACAGACGTGGTTACCAATACCGAAGTCCTGAGGCGAGCTAGAGTTGGCAGGAAACTGTTATCAATTATCAAGGTTCGGATGATTTCACATTTGGGTCATATACTGTGTGGGGAAAAGTACCACCTTCTCCAACTGATATTGGAGGGGAAAATTGAGAGACGCTGAGGGCCCGGTAGGAGACAAATGTCCTGGCTGCGAAACGTGAGGGAGTAGACCAGCATCCGAAGTGTGCAGGAGCTGTTCCGAGCGGCGCAGGACAGGGACAGGTTCGCCGAGGTGATCGCCAACGTTGGGGGGACCCGACAGGGCACTTGAAGAAGAAGAACAATGTAATAATTATTTAATGTTTTTCTTGAATAATGATGGAAAACTCCATATTTAATAATTAATACGAATGAAAAAGTCTGTTTTCTAGAAGTTTTATTATAATTTATGGGAACGAAATGTTTCGCCTTTCTAATGCATTATCAAATGTGTCAGAAAGGTTGAACACGTAAGTCCCATAAATTATAATAAAACTATTACTAAACGGACGATTTCATTGGTATTAATTATATAATATTATTGTATTATTTGTCGCGATAGCTGTTTCGTCCACCGAGTCTTTCAATGCATATTTTTGGTCCGATAAAGAGACATCGGTTAACGAAACAGCCGTCGGGACAAATAATTAAAAGTGTGATATCATAACAATGTTTTCAATTTTAACAGAATATAATAATGTTGAAGTTTCATGGTGTTTTGGCCAAAACAATGGATTATTTATTTAATATTTAGTTAATAATATTAGAGTGTCATTCAATATAATGCAGATTTAAAATTAAGTATTTCAAATTGAAGGGTTCTACTTAAAATGCAATCCGCTTGGAGATTCGCATTAATTATAATGGCGGGAATACAAAATGTAGGCCACACAGGTAGGCACCCGTATATTTAGTGCTTTCATTAAAGCTAGATGCCGCCTGGAGATGAATCGTTAGAAGAGGGGAAATGAGGGGCGGAAACCTCGAATGGATCGCAAAGGGAGCTCTCCCCAGCTATCCCGGCAACTGGATTTTTCTACTCGTCCTTTGAAACGAAAACTTTTCTCACGAAATGTTGTCACTTCCTCATTTTGCTTCCTTTATTTGTCACCTACATGGAGTGTTTTTGTCGGAAATATCTCAAATTCACATTTATCGTACTTTTCTCAAATACTTTAACGCTTTGAAATAAATTAATTTCTATTGTTAGTACTACATATTTTTTGTTTATGAATCATGGTATTATAATTGATTTAATCTAAACGTATTCGTGTATTGTTCACCTGCTGCATCTTTGGTAAAACATCATCAAAGAAGCTAAACTAACTAACTAACTAACCATCACGCCGTCTCCCCGAAGGGGTAGGCAGAAAGAATGGACTGCCACACCTTTCTTTCCTGACATATTTCTCTCGCTTCCTCAACATTCATACATCGTGTCATGCACGCGCGTCGATTTCTCTGACTCCTCACATAGCCGACATTCAATATTTGATTTATTCGATCGTGCCACGTTTTCCTCGGTCTTCCTCTATTTCTGGTTCCATTTACATCATTAGCATATAATTTTTTTACCATTCTTTCTTCATTCATTCTTTCAATATGTCCAAACCATCTTAATGATCTTTTCATTATTTTGTTCATGACACCATCATTCGCACCGCATTCACTTCTTATATTTTCATTCGACACTCTATCATACACAGAATATCCACACATTCGTCTAAGAGATCTCATTTCTACTGCATTTATTCTACTTTCATCCTTCCTTTGCCAGTTCCATGCTTCGTTTCCATACATAAGGGTCGGTAGAAGAACACCATTGTGCACTGCCATTCTAGCTTTTTTGGATTTCAAAGAAGCTAAATCTAATTAATAGTTAAACATTCATCTGAAGTATGTAAATATTATTTATCCTGGTTATTAAATAAGAAATGAATGAAAACAAAACTCATGTTCAATAATTTTTTTATATGCGAGAGATATTGGAGAATCTTCTTTTCACCCGTTGTCATGTCTGGTTTTACGGACGTTGAAAATCACTTGAGAGTAGCCGTTTCTATCCCTGGCAGTTAATTTTTTTTTATACCAATTTAGTCCTATATGTTACGGAGCCAGCATATAACTCTCCTAATAACATCACATCGACATTGTACACTGAATGATCAGGTGCACTAATTCATACTTGTCTTCCCTAAGCACATGACCCCAACATGACACCTAACGGGCAATATTGTATTATATATCAACAATTTCCTATCAGATCTACTTCGCTGGAGAACATTCACGTAGTTGACCAAATCGATTCCAGGAATGCGTAACATTTTGTGATCCAGCTACATTTCAATTATTTGAGAATAGACAAATAAATTGCGTTGTTATAAAACAGTTTGAGGACAGTTTGCAATTTGAGGACTCCCGAAATGAAGACACTGAAGACAATAGCAGGCAAAACACTGAGGGATCGTGTAAGGAACACCAGAATAAGAGAGATATGTGAGGTTGATGATATTATAAGATGGAGCAGACAGCGAAAAAGGGACTGGTACGGTCATGTTCAAAGAATGGACTCCACAAGACTCCCCTATATTGCATTGCATAATCAACCTCATGGGACTCGTCCTCGTCGAACACCTCCTAAAAGATGGAAGGACAGCTGGGAATCTACCTCACAGGAGGAGCAACTCTCTGGAGAACAGACCACATAGGTCTACAATAAGGAAGAAGAAGAAGAAGAAGTTATAAAACATATTCAAATGTAGGAATCATATTTTTACATGCGTTAGTAAAACTATAACATAATCATCAAAGATCATAAGAGTAAACGAAGTCAAAAAAAAAAATCTCATAACAATAACTCAAGAGATCAATAGCAATTCATTAAATCTCTCAAACCTTCTGATGTACTAAAATACTTTTAGAATGTTTTTCTTTCAAAAGTTGTTATATTTAAAAAATTTGTATACACTTTCCTCGGTAGTTGTCAATCATTCGTTCCTCTTTTAAGTTTTATTAACATTCCATTCATCGCCGTTGAGATTGCTAACACAGCATTCAAAGTGAAGTTTGATCCAATAACTTCCTTTATAATCCACTCGATGTACTACAATCCTTTCATATATTTCTATCGGTAAAATCAATACTCAACATTTGAATAGAATCTTTAGGTGAACCAGAATATCGCCTATTATCCGGGGTAAGAACTGTATGAATCGAATCCCAATTGGATTTTGCTATGAAATACGAACAAAAGGTGTCACAATTTCGATTCTGAGGGTACTCTCTTCGTTAGGTACCCAGTAACAGCGCAGTTATACCGCCCCATCTGTCGCTGAATGGAAGAGGATATTAATGGCGCTTGGCCGTCCCAACTGCATGGAAACTTAATTGGCCTCACTTTGATAAGTTGTATATACTAAATCTAAGCTTTGAACTATACCAGGCGGTCCGATTATACAGGAAATCGACCCTACAAACCGTTTCCGATTCAATGCGATGAGTTTAGCAATCAACGATCTAGGAATCATAGCAATTTAGAAACAAGTGGCACAGCTAATGGCCTGATTTCAAAGTTTCTGATTAATTTTACCCATTTATCATTGTTGATACTGTAACAATGGCGAAATAGTGTTTTTCTAATAGAGATGACAAGATTTTCAAAGATATTGATAATTTCAAGCTTAAGGCATTAGCAAAGAAAATTCATTGTTCAATTGGATTGAAAATTAAACACTGTATAAAACAACTTTTTATATATTCTTATTTGCCAAAACAAATTCAACACGTTTTTGCTATATACATACTTCATCTTCATTTGTAGCTAAAACACAATAAAAATCACCGAAAAGTTACATTATATTGTATAATATATAAGATAAAACATTTGAAAATGATCAAATGTAAGAGGCAAAATATACTCCATTTAATAATAAAAACATTTGAAGATGCCTTAGCAAGATGAAACATGTCATGCCCATAAAATATAATAAATCCTATAGAAAACAGACGTTTTCATTCGTCTTAGATATAAATGGAATATTTTACATTACCGAAAACGTCTGTTTTCTATAAAAAAAAAAAATTACGTGAATGCCAAGTTTCGCCTTGCTAATACATTATCACATTTGGTAATGCCATAGAAAGGCAAAACATGTCATGCCCGTAATAAAACAAAACATCTGGAAAACGAAAATAGGGTATGGATGTGTTCAAGAAACAATAAAATAGGAGAATCAAATGATTTTACTGAAATCTCTTGATGTAAGTTCATTTGAAATAATAATGAAATAAATCGACATTTTAGCTACATATTCCTGCTATAATGGATGAGAAAAACCGAATAAGGCGATGCCAACCAAATGGACCAAGAACTATAACATATTATATTTAAATTCAATAATAATAAAAACAAAAGTAATAATTTTTCAAACGTTATATATAAATATGTCAGCTACATAACGAGTATAATAAATTTAAAATCCATTGTATTGAATACGAATCTTCTTGAATAACTGTAATACCAATATTTAAATTCAGTAAATTTTACATAATTATTTGAAGATTATTTTTGTATAAAATCATGTTTATCACCCCTGATATGTATGTTTATAAAGGACTAAGTTTGTAATAGTGTCACTCGTCTGTCGATGCCACCGAGCCTGGGGAAACCGGTTGCTCTCGAAATAAAGACAAAAGTGGAAGTAGTTAAATAAACATCGTTTTATTCAATTATTAAATAAAATAGGAATTCGCAACATTGGTTTTAAAGTAGGTACATGAATGCGACGCATTAAAAACAAGTTAAGAACATACCGATTTAGGGTCGAAGCACCATCATTTGACCGCCCCCCAGTAAATGACAGTTGGTTAATAAAACAAAATATAATAAGAATTGCTCTATGTGTCCAGTCAAAAAACTTTAATCCCAAGAAACTATGACAAAAGAGGTAGGCAGAGACAACTGTTGGTAAGAAACAAAACTATCAGTTTTGAACTGTGCCTTGTCAAACAGTAAAAGTGCGTCTTCCCGTTGTTGTTTTGAGATTGTCAGTAGTTTTTTATAAGGAAAAGTGTGGTAAGTGTTTTTTTAATGTTATTTCTTATGAAATTCTTTGAATATTTACATATTTTTATATGTTAGGGTGTTTCATAATGTGACAATGTATTATAACAAAATCTATGTATTGTATCAATATAACCTGAAGTGGTCGATTACTGGTAATTGTGCTATTTTTTTAGAGAAAAATTAATTTTAATAGTAATACTCATATTTCAATAAAAAAAGTTAGAGAATTTAGAGAAGTCAATGTGTTTTTTATTGTTTTCTTTTATTTTGTACACTGAAATAATGAAATAAATGCCTTTAATGTGGATTTCAGTACAAGTTGAACCTTAAACGGTCATTCATTGGTGCTTTGACCCTATATGCAATTAGGAAAACACATTAACTGTTTTTTTTTCCTGTAGATTTTATTTCTCTTAAATCGTTCGAAGCGAAAGGCAGAGAGATGTTTTAAGAATCTTTTTAATTGCTAGATGTATTCGCCTGATTTATGTGCTCGTGTGAAGGCACGTATGGATACGCGAGGGTAGTCTCTAAGCGAAGAAGCGGGCGGGAGTGTTTATACGAGTGACTCACGCACATAGTTCTTATAAAGCTCTTCGACTTATCCCAGTACAAAAAAGGTACCTTAATAATGCGCATGTAAATAAATCTTAATGGCTTAGAGATGTTCGAGAAACTTAAAAAAGGGACTATTTTATGCAATTACATGAGCTTACCCATCTAGAAGATTTGTATGTTGTAATTATAAGTTAGAATACAAAGGGGGTCACTGAGTAAATATGCAGAGAAATTGGGTTTGTAGATGCTCTAACTTCATTAGACTGAAATGTTGGAAGTGGCTCGGAATATACAGACTCACATAGTAACCCTTCTATACCAGTCCAAAATGATAAGGGATGCAAATTCTAATACAAAATATTGTTTTTAATGGATAACTGAAATAGTAATTATTTATTATCTGTGTTTTTAGGACCTTGGGACACATTGATTTTATTAAATATAATATCAATCAATCAAATCAGTTTATTTTCTCAAAAAAGTTACAGATATATATAAAGTTTAAGGCAATTGTTTGCAAACGGGTTAAATTAAAAAAAAACGGAAAAGAGACAGTTCGACTTTAGGAAGACAAGATACACTCTAAAATCAATAGTATATGTCTTCAAAAAGTACTTTTGCTCATATGAAAGACATCGATTTCCGAGGAGACATATATTTTCATTTACGAAAAAAACACTTTTCGTTTTTATTTTAATTTAAAAACCTTGAGTTTAACTTTAACCAGCGTTATTAAGGATCTTTCTAGACGTATGTAAAGTTTGACATATTTGACGACATATAATGTTTACATATAATAAGCGAAACATGACAAACCATAAAAAAAGAAAATTAATGTATTTTTAAAGAAAGCATTTTTAAAAAAAATTTACGAATGACGTCTGTTTTTTTTTAAATTTTTTTGGTAACTAATTTCCTGGGGTGCTGTCTTTTATTATTATGAAATTTATTAAATTAAATTAATGCTATTGCCCTAATAAGGCGAAATATGTCTTTATATTAAAATATCATAAAACGTCGAGAAATCTTATGTTTTCCTCAAATGCAAATATTTTTAAAGAAGACTTAGAACATTTTTTATGTTACTATAACGTTAAATTGTATTTTTTTCTTCGATTTACTTTTCTTTAACCTTATAATTGATAAGTTATATGACATAAAAACTGAGTAATGAACTTCTGCTTATAAGTCAAATTAATTATACCAGAACCAAGCCGTAATAAAACGTCTCGGATAGTCTGTACAATTTTTCATATACACACTTATTTTTCATTATTACGTACTCTTTCACTTTTATTACGGCGAGGACTATTTTCCGCTAAGCCCTTGGAGAATTCATGTCCCCATAAAATCTTTGATCTGGATCGATTTCTGATATTATTTCTCCATAAAAGTCCGACGTAGCTCGTAAAAATTACTCTGATTTATAAAGACTGGCAATAAAAGTGGCAAATTAATAATCACTCCCATGTAACCCGGCGGCGAAATAAGAAAAGGGTGATATTAAGATTTTGGAGGAGCAATTTGTTGGTTTTTAGTTTCTGGTGAAGTTGATGGGGTCATAAAATATAATTATTTAAACGAATTCCACGTAAATGTGTTTATAAAGACGATTTATGATAGATTAAAATATTATATAAAACAATAAAATGTAAAGGTTGAATTCACGTGGCAATAAAAATTGCAAAAAACTAGCTACATATCATGACATAAGAATCAATAGCTAAAAAGTTGTGTACAGTAATTTGGTTATAATAATATAGTGTATAAAAATAACTGTTAAAATTTAAAACAATGTTACAATATCACAATTTCTTTTTATTCACCGAGAGTGTCGCGACGGCTGTTTCGGCAACCGATGTTGGCATCATCAGGTGTAACAATAAACTAAAGTAACAAATGAAAAGACTCTTAACTATTTAAAGGGCAAAAAAATCATTAGTGTGGTTAGTCATAGTAAAAATTAAGTATGCGAAATCTGTTGACAATTTTACAAACAAATATAACAAAGGTTGAAAAAAACCGTGATTAGAAGGGACAATTATACATACAAGAAATTAAAAGGTATTGTCACAGTTAAAATAAATTAGGTGAACAAGCTACAAACAATTTTCAGCCAACATAATAAAAATGGGAAAAGTATTTTAAGTTTATTTAGTGTTTTAAATTTTAACTGTACAAAAATGTGAAATATCACGACACTCTCAGTGCATAAAAAGAAATTGTAATATTATAACAGTGTTTTAAATTTTAACAGTAATAATGTTGAAGTATCATAGTGTTTCGGCCAAAACGAAGGACTAGTTAAATTTAATCTATCTCACGGCACAGACGTTTCGGTCAAGTTGACTTCGTTGAAATGCGGTCTAATGAATTTAGCGGAGTGCAAGGCACGTCGAGTGGGTACTCGTGGGGACTGGAGATTGCCTGTCAGCACCTGAGGCAGATATTTAGGTTATGTGCAAAATATATGCAAAGTTAAAGTTCTCATTATAATACTTATATCCTATAATGGTAATCATTAATTACAATCCTGGTTGTACCTCATGTGAAAAATTATGTTTTATTATATTATATTTTATGGGAATGAATTTTTTCACCTCGCTAACGAATTATTAATTGTCTTCAATGTTCTCCATTTTATGCATAAATACATTAATACTAGTGGATCCCAACGATGTTGGTACCCTTGGCGAATAAGCTTTTAAGATATCTTACGTGGCGTTTTTTTTATATTTTATTTTAGTTTTGGGGGCGTTGAGTAGTAACTTTCACCCCTCTCCACCGGGCAATACTTATAAGTACGTAGGAACCCACACATATATATTTTTTTCTATTAAAATATTTATGTTAAGAAGTTAAGAAACTAAGAAGTGCCTAAAAAGTATCAAACATACCATAAAATATCGAAAAAATGTATCATTATTATAAACACAGCAAAATCAATAAATATATATTTTTTATAGTAAATATTTGCCAACAAAATTTTAAGCAATTGTGAATTTTCAATTTAAAAAATCTATTGTATACTTCACCAAAGAGGTACGCCATCGAATCAATGTTGAATAAGTGAGCTATAACCCAAACACCAGAAAAACTATAGATTTAGTAATAAATTCCTAGAATACAAATCAGTGAGTACTCAAAAAAGGGGTGGTAGGTTAAAAAATGTTTGGAACCTTTAATCTATTCTGAGCCCCATTTATCTCCTGTTTCTAAATTTCAAAATAATTTTCATTCCCCTTTCTGGCATCCGAATCTATAAATAATTGCATGTTTAATTTTTTTACACTTGCCAAGTAGTCAATTTATACGGTTTACTGGTGTTTTTAGAATTCGATTACTTAAAAATATTTATTCATATTCGTATTAAGTCACAATCAAACTAAGAAGCATGTGTTGTGATTGCGCACTCACCTTTTATTTTTTTTACGTTTTAAATATGTTGCTTTTTACACACAAAAAGAACGAAATTAAATATAATACATAATACAATAAATGTTTTAACTTGTCGCCTACAAAATATGAAAGTTTGAAAAAGTAAAAGATAAATTTTGTTATTAAAAATTTTAATACACTTACCGGAATTTGTGATCAGATTTCGGAATGGTTTGTTTGGTTTTGGTTTTATTTGGTTTTACTTTTGCCGACAGTTTAACAATAATTAGTTGCAAACATGGTGACATTCATAAAATTGAAACCCATCCAATATTCACGACTTCGGGACCACATTTTTTATTCAATTCCAATAACTAAATGGGAGAAAGCTTGCTGGAAAAAAAACACGTCTCATATAAATAGTGGAAGTAGTGGGAGACTGAGTTATGGTTTAAATCTTAATGTTGCATACTCTGGTGATACCAGTAGGAAGAGCAATAAAACTACTCTTATAATCCTGCGTGATGCGCACTTCTAAATTGAAAATTTAAATTAATTTGTTTATATCTCCTTAATGTCAAATGAGAAAATAAAATGGAATTCGAATTTGAAGGAAATAAAAACGATCTCAGAAGTATGATAATCTACACAATATTATAATGGTGAAATTTAAAAAAAAATGGTTTAATAACAAAAAATTATAAATAATGGTATACCACAATATTTTTTTAAGTTTCAGAAGATTTCATTTGTGTTGTAATAATGTTATTATATTACTTTCATCAATGGTGGCATGAGATCAAACTATAAATTAGCAGAAAAATAGATTTCCACGGTATTAATGACTGAAGTTTATCAAACATTTTTCAAAGATTAGTAATAAAAATCATACTGCTAATGTCCAAACTTGGCTCATATTTCCACACGGTACGGGTAATACAATATAAGGAGCTTAATGATAGATGAGCTTAAAAGCTCCCGGCGTGAAAGTTTCGGATCTGTAGATCCGATTTTCGCAAAATTTTCATTCGGAGATTTAACGAAATCTCAAAAAGGTTTAATTTTATTCCTCAAGCGTAAGCTGTTTCAGAAATACAGCAATATTTTCACACGAGCGCCCATTTTCATGCGCCACTTAAGGCCAGCCCAAGGCAGCGTAAGCTCACACTGAGTAACGAATTTTCATACGATTACGTACGAGTATACATAAAAATTCGTATTTACATACAAGCGTATATAAATGTTTTTCAGGAAGCGGGAAAGTTAACAAATGCAGAAATTGAATACGAGTACATCAATAATTGTGGTCATATGCTGACTTGTGGATGAAACTAGCAAAAATACAACTAAAAACTAACTAACGCCGTCTCCCCGAAGGTGTAGGCAGAAAGAATGGACTGCCACACTTTTCTTTCCTGAGATATTTCTCTCGCTTCCTCAACATTCTTACACCGTGTCATGCACACGCGTCGATTTCTCTGACTCCTCACATGGCCGACATTCAATAATTGATTTATTTGATCGTGCCACGTTTTCCTCGGTCTTCCTCTATTTCTGGTTCCATTTACATCGCTTACATATATTTTTGTTACCATTATTTTTTCATTCATTCTTTCCATATGTCCAAACCATCTTAAATTTTCATTCGACACTCTATCATACACAGAGTATCTACACATTCGTCTAAGAGGTCTCATTTCTCTTCCATATAAAAACACAACTACAACTCATATAAAAAAAAATTTAACATAATAAACAGTTTAGAGAAAAGCAACAATTACACAAAGAAGAAACACACTCAAATAAGAAACTTAAATGTAGCCTTAAATAAAAATACAACAGTTTATACTGTTAAAGTATCATAGAGTTTCGGCCAAAACAAGACTATTTAAGAAACTTTAATACACAAAATATTTACTGAACGTACAATCCGCTTGGTTCTTCAACACACTTACATAATTGCAAATAATGTAAGTCCTGCGTGGATGGGGGGCGGGCCTAGGGATTGTTTGAGCGAAGCTGACGAAAGGGCGACGCTACGTCCAATAACAGCTTCGGGTAAGCGGCGGGTAACCTTATGTCTTTATTTAACTGTGAGTTTGTTCATTTGCATTTTTATTAACAATCACTGTATGTTACCCTACAATAAATAAATTGCAAAATACCATCTTTCTCATGCGTACGTAGGCATCCCTGCCCGATTTTTTGCAGTTTTGGATCTTTTTAACAAATTGTACCTTTTGTTATATATGGCTACCCAGGTATTGGAGAGTGTAAGACAGTCTCGAGTGGGGGTGTTCTTCTCATAAGGTTATATCACTGGTGGGAGGATTGCCGCAGAGAGGAAAAGGAGGAGAAAAGAGAGACCATCGGGAGGCGGTAACGATTCCACTACCAGCGTTTCTTCACCTGCCCCAAATGTCCCAGAATGTGTGGGTTGAGAATTGGGCTCTTCAGTCATAAGCGGACCCGCAACCGTGAAGGACAGTCTTCCTCGGACACAAGAACAGCCGATGATAATAATAATCGTAAGTACGTTTAAATGAATTAGAATTCATCTTTCAGCAGCCAATCCGTATAATGCGGAAAATGAGAGTGTAAAACCAATTGAATTTGTTATTTTATGTCTATTTTGTATCGACAATATCAGTCAATTATACCAGTAGCACCATCTACCTTTAAATATGTAATACTGTATTTCACATGTGTAGTCAAATGTGACTTTTGGAATAAAGTTCAGTTCGTATCTATGACTCAAGCGTTTGATTAATTAGAGAATTGAATTGAAGAAAACGCATGCGAAAATAAATCGATGTCATAAAAGTAAAAAAATACATTTGTATCATATTGATAAAATGAGGTTCATTGAAACAACACGCATACAAATATATTTTAGGTATTTAGGATGAGCAATGTCACCTTATACGGACAAAAACATGTTTTAAAAAAAATATTTTAAATATTTTCAGTCGATTTTTTATATATATTAATTCGCTGGCATTCATTTGTTAGTGATTAATAATTACTTTGAAAAATATAAATTCAGTGTAATCATCAGTCAGTCAATTAAAGAAATCTTTCTTGGAATACAATTGCTTACATTTTATTTTTTTAGTAATTATTTGATATTCCGCAGCCAGGACAGCTACCTTCTACCAACTCCCCGACGTCCCTCCACTTTACCCATTAATATCAGCCGAAGGAGGTGGTATTTTTCTCCCCTTAGCACATGACCCAAATATGAGACCTTTCTAACTTTTACGCTCGACAACAGCTCTCTATTGGCTCTGGCTCTCTGCAGTACGTCTGCATAACTGACCCTATCGGTCCACGGTATACGGATCATTCTGCGGTATATCCACATCTCGAACGCTTCCAGCCGGTTTATTACATTCATAACAAGAGTGGCGCAGGATGGAGATGCCTTTGCTGTAGTGATCGCCTACGTTGGGGGGACCTGACACGGCAGCGAAAGAAGAAGAAGTAATTATTTAAACACAACCGTTGTAACATTGTATTATTATCGTAGAATATATCATGTCTTCTGGCTGAGCAAAAATGTATTTTAAATGATTTCATAAATTAATATTTATAAGCGCTATCTAATCATAAAACTCTATTAATCTTTTTGAGTAATCTTCCAATTTTCACTTAATAATTACGTACATAAGTGCTGAATTCATTCCTAATTAAAAAGGTATTGTTTTTCCTCAACCCGTTTTTGCTGTGTAGCGATTAAACCAACCGACGTTCACGCGAAATTTGTCTTTTTCAGTTTCTGATACGGTCAACTCATTAGAAAGGGTAGATTCCATTGAAAACCTCAGCAAAGTTCAATTAATGAACGGGTTCCTCGCAGCACCGGCTCTGCGGCGGGGTTATATTCAAAGTATTTCCCTCGTTTGGGTACAAAAGAAGTAATAACATAAAACTTCAGGAATAGAAGTTCATTTAAACCTGAAACTGTAAGTTAAAATGGGGTTTATTGAACATTTAATCGCTGAATTTCATATGAAACATTCCAAGTATAAAATCACGTACATAAATAAAATCATATGTTTGTTTATATTAAGCGCATCATGATTTATATTACTTCTGACGTTTTAGATAAACTTAAGGCGATAACACTGTGAAATTCTTTAATGATGAATTTTGCATGAATTAAAACACTGTTTTTTCACTTTTGAGTTTTTTTTCTCGACATATTTTGAAGGCTTACACATTCATCATCGGGAAAACAATTTAAACTGAAAAAATAAATAAACAGTTAATATCGATATTTCGATGATGAAGGTCTTCGAAACATGTCGAGAAAAATAAACTCAAAATATATTTACCAATAAATATACTTCCTTTATATGAAATAACCTGTACAATAAAACAAATCGTTGATAAATCCTACCATTATAATACAACCTTTAAACTTAATAATGATATTCATAACCACAACACAAGACAAGCAAAAAATATAAATATCCCTAAAGTTAACACCACTAAATACGGAATCAAATCCTTACAATATATAGCCTTCAATGCTTTAAATAACTTACCAGAACATTTAAAACTAGCTCCCAATATGAAAATAAAAAAAATATTACTCTCAACTATATTCCAATAATCCCTCCTAAGTTTCGTTTCACTAACAATAATTTATGTAATTATTTTACTTCAGTGTCCTCATTTTCCTATTGTATATTATTATTATTATTGTTTATTTACCTTTATGATGTGTTTTTCTTTTTTCCCTTAAGTTCCAATGTGTTAGTTTTTTCTTTTCTTTTATACTATGTGTCTACTATGTTACTTAAGATATAATATGTTTGTTATTCTCTCATACTGCTGTTTATTTACATTTATGATGTGTTTTTCCCTTAGGTGATAATGTGTTTGTCTCTCTTTTATACTACTGTTTATATACCTTTATAATGTGCTCTTTCCCTTAAGCTATAATATGTTCGTATTATTTTTATAAATCCAATGTAACAATTCTTGGGATCTCAAAAATGAGTGTTCACAACACTCACGAGACTCCTATACAAAATAAAGAGAAAAAAAAAAAGTGGAAAAAAACAGTGTTCTTGTTGAAAAAAAAGAAGACGTTTTCATACTTATCAAATTATTAATATTTTCATTTTGATATTTTTTTTAGTTTTACAAAAAACATTAAATAAAAATTAACTAATTGAACGCTAAGGCATTAACACTGTGGAATTCTAGAGTGATATACTTAAGAATTTGAAAATAACTTTGTTAAATCCAATAATTTTTTTAAACATATTTAAAAACACGACATGTTTCGGAGAATACCTCCATCTTGGGTGTAAAAATATAATAAAAACTAAAGAAAGAAATACTAATATATAAACGCATTTAATATTCGATACAATAATTCCAATTTAAAAATTAACCTGGGCTCTTATTATTATTTAATATTATTTATTAATTCTTACTGATATAAAAAATATATTAGTACTTATCAAATCAAATCAGTTTATTAACTCAAAAGACAAATAACAAATAAAAACTTATAACAAATAGCCCAGGTTAATTTTTAAATTAGAATTATTGTGTCGAATTTTAAATTAGTTTTTACTATATTTTTACACTTGAAGATGAAGGTATCCTTCGAAACATGTCGTTTTTTTTAAATATATTTTTATTAATTAGTGGATTAAACAAAGGTATTTTCAATTTTCTAAGAATAAAAATGAACTTAGATATTTGAAAAAAAATATTATTTCGTGTGGATGTTTGATGAAAAAATATTAATTAACGTCACAATATAAACAATTGTTTTCTTTTATAAATTATTTAATTTATTATCATTCATTGTTGGCTTGTGTTTGATATATTTCTTCTTGTTTAAAATTATTTGAGTAAATCGAGATAGATCGTGAAAGAATAAAACGAAATAAAAAATAAAATAAGAAATAAGCTGAAGCAAAAATAGCACTATAGAAAATATTCAAAAACAAAAGTTTTCGCCATCTTCCAAATGTCGCGCATCTCCATTTAGACGTAATTGCAGAATTAAAGCGGAATTCACTTGACCTACATAATACGAGGGTAAATCTTTACGTAGTTTGCATGAAGTGAAAATATTTATTTTTGTATATAAAAATTAATCGAATAGTTTTTTCGGTCCATTTGTATTTATGGCCAACAAGCATTAAGTAATAAGTAAAAATGGTGGATAAGTTAACGACAATGCTTACTATTTTAATTCATAACATTCATATTACTTTACCTCGATTCGGATATATGGATTAAGTAATCTTGGCTATAACAAACAACAAACAACAGACCATCACGCGGTTTCCCCAAAGGACTGGGGTAGGACGACCTACCAGGTACCCCTGGTAGGTAGGCCTACCAGGGGTAGGCAGAGAGAATGGACCGCCACACTATTCTATCCTGACATACCTCTCTAGATTCCTCCACATTCATCCAGCGAGTCATACACGCACGTCGATTCTTTCGGCTTCTGTATGTGTGGTAGAACGGTGTACGACAGAATCTCAAATGCTGATATTAGAAAGGAATGTAGAGCGTAAGTAGCTATTATGAACAAAATTATGAAAGGATCGCTGCGTTGGTTCGGAAATATGGAGCGCATAGGTGAAGAAAGAATGGTTAAAAATGTATGCGTTAACGATGTAAATGGATTACGGAGTCGAGGTAGATGACCAAATTAATTTTGGCTATAATCACTATAATTTGTTTGAGTCGTGAATCAGAAAGCGCCAGCGTATATTTCAGACCTCAGCGTGACACCCATGCCAACGGAAAATCAACGTTCACTCCGATCAGTGGAAACAAATGCAATAACATTGCGATTCAAGTCAGAGCTATTAAATCAAGTTTTTACGATTGTGCTTTCAGCGTTGCGGGTCCGTTGGCGTGGAATAGCCTTCATGTTAGTATTAACTACATATAAAGATGGCGACGTTCCATTTAAGAGACTTCCAAAGACTGCACTGTTCGATCAGTGTTTTCCTTGTGCGCGTTTGGGGTTATTGATTGTACAAAACAGCGCACTAAAAAGTAGATATACGAAATAATATTAATAATGGAAGAAAACACTAATCGTTCCATTTAAAATTAAGGGATAAAATGTATTAATGAACGTCACGGAGTCATCAGAAGGTCTTGTTCTGAAACAGTAAAAACTAAATCACTCTTAAGCCAGATATTAGTACTACTAACTAACTTAACTAACGATCACGCCGTCTCCCCTAAAAACAGGCAGAAATAATGGACTGCCACACTTTAGTCGTTGCGGCACTCCATTCTTCTCTTTTCATCCCCGCGGGAGACGCGGTGTGATGGGTTGCGAACCGCATCGCCACGAATAGGCGCGCACACTTCGATTGCCAACTTCCACAAAATAAATCTAAAACAAATAAAATAAAATACAATGATATAAAATAAAACAACAAAATAAAAATAATTTAACACATATTGTTCTTTTAGATGGTGCACTTGTCGTCAGCTGGACGATCCAGACATTATTAATATTACATGTCAGTTAATACATATGATAGTATGAATTTATAGGTATATTCATTGAACTTAAAGTTTTGGTTATTACTGGATTTGAATTTATTAACGGAATTTAAAAGTTTATTGGTGGCTAATTACATTTGATAATAACAGAACGACTAAAACAGACATTTTCTTTAGTATTAATTGTTTAGTATGGAGAAGATCGAGGGCTGCAGGGAGGCCGGCTGAAGACAGGTCTCCTGGCTTCGAAACATCCGCAAAGCGTCAACATCTAATCATTTATTCTTCAATTTCAACAGCTGACAATGATATCGTTCCTAAAAACTCAACAAAACTTCTTGGTGTTTATCTTGCCGAAATTTTATCCCTTAAATCCCAAATCAATAACAGGGTCAGCGCTAGCTTCATTCACCTAAGACGATTAAAATCCGTCAACAGGAGTATTTCCCGTGACACTTTCAAAACTCTTGTAAATTCCTTCGTTGTATCGCTACTTGACTATTGTAATGGAATTTATGCAAACATTCCAAAGAAACAAGTAACCAAACTTCAATCTGCGTTCAATGCAGCAGCAAGAATTATTAAAAGCATTTCATAAATGTCCCATATCACACAACACGACCTTCGTGGCAGAGTGGTAAGAGCTCTGATTCCCATTCTGAAGGTTCTGGGTTCGATTCCCGGCGATGGCAGTGTAATTGTTACACAGTCTTTGGTCTGGCGTAGTATTCTCGTGACAATAAAATGGCGATAGATTGGCTACCTGTCACATGTTACGAGAATCAATATATCAGCTTAAAAAAAAATTGTATACTGTAATTGGGTTCAAGCGACCTGTTGTATACGTAAAAAAAAAAAAAAACACCTCAAAGAACTTCACTAGCTTAAAAGTCCAGAAAGAATCCAGTATAAACTCTGCTGGACAGTCTTCAAAGCGCTACATGGAATGGCTCCAAGTTATATATCCGAACTCTGTATAATGGACAGCCTAAATACAAGGAAATCCACACTTCTCTGGCGAACTCCTCGGCAATAGGAAGATTAGTTGGGCCAAAGCGTTGCCCCAGTACAAATTTCGGGGATCGAGCGTTTGCCGTAGCCGGTCCATCAACTTGGAACAATCTCCCTTCACACCTCAGATGTATAAATGATCCGACAGATTTCAGATTTAAGCTGAAAACCCATCTTTTTCATATTCCATACCCAATTTAACACTTGCATATTTTGTTCTATTAAATTTTCTAACCGATCGCGAATATCAATCAGATCATCACATCATTTAGATTTAAAAAAACGTCTTAATGCGCACAAAAACAGCGCTTTAAAAGTTAGCATATTATTATTATTATTATTATCCGAGAATGGACCGGTGTCAGAAATTTGGGGAAGCTGTTTCGCGTCGCCCAAGACAGGGAAGCTTTCTCCCAAATGATTGCAACGTCGGGGGGACCCGGCAGGTCACGTGAAGCAGAAGAAGATTTAGTACGAAGTTTTACATCATAACTAACTAACTAACTAACCATCACGCCGTCTCCCCGAAAGGGTAGGCAGAAAGAATGGACTGTCACACTTTATTCGATGCGCCACTCCATCCTTCTCTTTTCGCCCCGCGAGAGACGCGGTGTGATGGGTTGCGAACCTCATCGCCACCAATAGGCATCTCCCGCGCACACTTCGATCTTCCAACATCCACAAAATAAATCTCAAACAAATAATATAAAATACAACGATATAAAATAAAAGACCTAAATAAAATTAATTTAACACAAATTGTTATTTTTAGATGGTGCACATATTGTTTAATATATGATTTAATTAATGTTCCACGTATCCACCTTTTTTTTTAATTATCAGTAATTAGGCACTTAAAACTAACCAACACCAGCAAGAACTTGAAAAGAATATTGAAGAAATTATTCAAATTGTCATTGGAACAAATGAAAATTTTATTTTTGCACCTGTCAAAATTCTTTATATAAACGAAAAAAACTTGTATAATTTTGACATCAAAACAGTACAAACGTATTACGTGTCACAATTAACTATTATAAAGTGCGCCAACAATCAAATTGACCAAAACAATTTACTTATACACGAAATTTCTCCAAATTTACGGGAGCACCGCACCACATGAACCAAACATTGTCCATGAAATAAGGAAATAAAATATATTTATGTTATTTATCAACATGAATAACTTTATGAATATGAAAATCCCCCAGGTTAAATAAATGCGATGACGTAAAACTATTAAAAAATTCATCAGATATAACGTTACAACAGTTTTTATTTTAGCGCGACACATTCATTATATTTTTTCAGGTCTAATGGCCCCATTGTGATTGTTGCAGCGGAAAGCTTTGTGCCTATTGTATTTCGGTGCTAAACGAAATTCACAGTCAGCCATTTTGTATACCCATTGCTATCCATTGCCAGATGAATCAATTCACAGATTCTGCAAACAAAATTTACGGCTGCGGCAATTTTGCGACAAAATCGTGTAAGTGGTATTATTTCAACTTCTGTGAATTGATTTATAACTGATATTATATGACAAAGTGTGATACAACCATTCCATAAAGAATATCTCCCTTCCAAAATATTTACCGAAATATTACCAAAGCTCTCGTGTAACTTTGTATTATAGACAGAACACTTACTTAAAAAAAACTGTATTAAAAAAGGAATAATTTTGATTTTGATAGCGTTGAATCTGTTTGTTAAAAACTTCCCATAATACTTTTTTGATTTTACTAAAATTTCCAAACAAAGATAAAAAAGACAAATTTTAGTTTGAACTGATGAATATTTTTAATTTAACACTTCATTTAACAATTGAATAAATGCAGAAGATATGAAATCTCTTAGACGAATGTGTGGGTTCTCTGTGTATGAAAGAGCGTCTAATGAAAATATGAGAAGTGAAAGGATCATTAAGATGGTTTGGACATATGGAAAGAATGAATGAAGAAAGAATGGTAAAAAATTATGTGTTAACGGTGTAAATGGAACTAGAAATAGAGAAAGACCGATGCAAACGTGGCACGATCAAATAAATCAAATATTGAAGGTCGGCCACGTGATGAGACAGAAAAATCGACGCGCGTACATGGCACGATGTATGAATGTTGAGGAATCGAGAGAAATATGTCAGGAAAGAAAAGTGTGGCAGTCCATTCTTTCTGGCTACCCCTTCCGGGAGACGGCGGTCTTCCTCGGTTTTCTTTTTTTCTGGTTCCATTTACATCGTTAACATATATATTTTTAACCATCCTTTCTTCATTCATTCTTTTCATATGTCCAAATCATCTTAATGATACTTTCATTATTTTTTTAATAACACCATCATTCGCCCCGCATTCACTTCTTATATTTTCATTCGACACTCTATCATACACAGAGTATGCACACATTCGTCTAAGAGATCTCATTTCTACTGCATTTATTCTACTTTCATCCTTCTTTTGCCAGTTCCATGCTTCGCTTCCATACATTAGGGTCGGAAGAAGAACGCCATTGTGCACTGCCATTCTAGCTTTTTTGGATAGGTTTTTGTTTGCGATGACAACTTTATGTGCACCATTCACTTTGTTGCCTGCCCCAAACCTTCTTATTATTTCCCCCTCCACTCGCTCATATTTTGTAAACATACTACCTAATACACGAACTCATCTACTTGCTTTTTAAGATCTTAAAATACTTAAGTGAAAGATGGTGGGCTATACCAGTGATCGGAGTTTAAACAAAGAAATATAAAATAAAGTGTACACTTTAATTAACAAAAAGAAAGCGTTGACTTTTGAATTTAAGTGATCTGTAAAATACATTAAGTAAACTTTTTAAATAATTTATTTGAACAACCTCCTGCAAACAAGTAACTTTCTGTGGGAGACTCCTAGAAGGTATCAAAAGTTTTTAATAGGTTCGTATATTATTTTATCCCAGCCATCCAAACTTTTTTTCCTCCCAAGAAAGAGGTTTTATTTCTAGGGCACAAAGTTTTCCATCATTTGATCCGTTTTCGTATTAAATGATCTTGTCAAAAGGGGGAACGCCGCATGCTCAATAGATTTAATAAATTTCTACATAGCTAATAGAGACTCTCATATTTAATGATTTCTTCTTTTTAAATGTAAAATTTAGAACACAATTAAAGTATCAAAATGTATGTATTCAATTTTAAAGAAATTCTTGCAACAGTGGTTTCACCAACCTATGTCAACATCATCAGTTTATAACACCCGATGGTGTCAACATAGTAGACGAAAAATCTATCACGACAGTTCAATAGAAATTAAATAAACAAATTGTTTTATTAAAACAGTGTAAACCCTAATTAAACAGCTAATAATGTTGAAGTATCACAGTGTTTTGGCCAAAACAATGGATTAGTATTTTTTAAGTCTAATAATGAAACTAAAGAATCTTATAATAAAACTTAAGATATAAGTCTTAATAATGAAACTAAATAATTATATTTTTTAATGTTGCAGTGAGACATTTATATAAAAATCATTTACGGCTGAACGGTGAAGGCTGGAGAGTGCGGCATAATGACGAGCTGTACTATATTTACAAAGCTCCCAGTCTCTCTACACAGGTCAGACTGAATAGACTGAGATGGGCCGGTCACGTGCAGAGTATGCCCTCATCGCAAACCCCAAAAAGATTGCTGAAGTGGCACCGAGGTCGTAGAAGACCAATTGGGCGACCAAGGCTGCGATGGGAGGATGAAGTTGGGAGAGATGGGGCGAAATTGTTACGAGTGTCAGATTGGTGGGGTCGAAGCGGAGGACAGGAGGAGTTGGAGGCGAAGAATACTGGTGGCTAAGGCTCGATATGGGCTGTAGGGCCATCGAAAAAGAATAATCATTTACGGCTGTGAAATATGTTTCCTAATGCAAAGAGAACATTTTTTTTTTAAAGATTAAAGACATTTTTGGACCCACGCTGGAGGATGGCACTCACAGGATCAAAATAAATCTTGAGCTAGAATTATGTCTACATGGGTGCCCTGAGAATAGTGACTAAGAGGTAAACCAAGAAAAAAATGGGCAGACTGTGTGGAAGAGAGTTGTGAGAAACTAGATAGTTATGGAGAACGGAGAGAGATGGCCAGAGACAAGAGCCTGTGAAGGACTGTTGTGGAGGAGTTCACATGCCACACCGGGATGTCGTGCCGAAAAGAAGAAGATAGTTAGTGCAGAAGTAATGCAGTATGAATGAAAGTGTTTTGAACAAAATAATGAAAGGATCATTATGATTGTTTAGATACATGGAAAGAAGAATGGAGAAGGAAAACTTAGCACGATCAAATCAATTAAATGTTGAATGCCGTGCAAGACACTATGTATAAATGTTGAGAAATCGAGAGAAGTATGTCGGAGAAGAATACTAATGGTCCATTATTTCGTTCTACCCTTTAGGAGAGGTGGCGTGATGGTTTGTGAGTTAGTTAGTTTTTCTTCTATATTCGCCTTCACTTTGTGTTGTGGATTCATATTTGAATAAATTTGATTATACTTAGTATTACAACACTCTTTATTTTCACTGTACTCTGAGATGTTTCGGTTATAAGTAACCTATATCGAATGAAACAGAGCAGTCACTTATATTTTAAATGGTGATCAAGTTATGTATAAAAGTGAAAAGGGTATGATTAGGATTGAGGGGAGGGGAGATGTAACGGGAACATATCGAGCATAGGAATTGAATTTAAACTTAATTGGTTATTTATTATATTTTCATTTTTTTGAAGGCTTTTTTAATTTCTGAAATTTCTAAATTGTTTAAAGTTAGGTTTTTATTATGAATATGCCAAATTTCAATACCGTTTTCTTTATAAAATGTATGATTATTTTCAATTAAATGGTTAGCGAACTCCGAAAAATTATTATTAGAAAGGCATCTAAGATATTCTTTAATTTTTATGGTAAAATTACGCGTAATTTTTCCCATGTAGAATGACGTGCGATCGTTACATTTTAATTTTTAGACACTGACTGAATCAATTTATTTTCTTTATCTATAGCAATATAAAATACAGAGATTATTACTAGTATAAAAAGCGGGTCGAATATCAGAAGGTAACTTTTTAGAAACTTTATTTGATATGTTAATAATACATTATATACAATTCTGCGCCATTTACTGTTATTACTATTATTATTAAAGATAGGTGTTAGTTAGTTTTTTGGATAAGTTAGTTTTTAGTTAGAACATGCTCTGTAGTCCTTATACGAGGTTTGTTCAGAAGAAAAGGTGAATTTTGATTTTTTTCGAAAAGTATTTATTTACTCATCAATATACATTTTCTCCCCTTCAAAGTAATCCCTCTCAGATATAATGCACTTATGCCCACGCTTCTTCCTATCCTCAAAGCACTTCTGGAATGCGTTTTTCGGTATGGCCATCAGCTCATTCTTCGATTCCGACTTTATTTCATCAATTGTGGCAAAACGCTTTCCTTTCATTGGTCTATTCAGTTTCAGTAATAGGAAAAAGTCCCAGGGAGCCAAATCTGGTGAATACGGTGGTTGAGGCATGATACGGTGTTGTTTTTGGCCAAATAATCACTCCTGAGCAATACTAATGCGACGTTGCTTTTGCTCAAAATTTAGCAATTTCGGAACAAACTTCGCTGCCACACATTTCATGCCCAAAACATCCGAGAAAATTGCATGGCATGAGCCGATTGATATGCCAACATCCTTTGCAACTTCCGTAATAGTGATTCGACGATTTTTCAAAACCATCTTCTTCACTGTTTCGATGTTTTCTTCGTTTGTTGACGTGGTTGCCACTCCAGGACGCTCATCGTCATTAACATCTTCCCGGCCTTCTGTAAAGCGCTTGTACCGCTTATAAACACTTTTTTGAGACAAAGTAGACTCGCCGAATGCCACAGTCAACATTTTAAGTGCGTTGGAGTACTTTATTCCATTTTTAACGCAAAATTTAATACATACGAGTATTCTTTGATCCATTTTTTTTCAAAAGTAAAAAATCGAAGAACACACAAAAACGTGACTAACCTTTCCAGTTGTCAAAAACAAACCACTAATCCAAAATGGCTGATAATGCTAACATATGATAAACATATGTGTACCAACATAACAAAAAAATAAATTGGATAATCGAATCTACACAGCCCGCGAAAATTCAAAATTCATCTTTCAGGCATCGTATATGTTGCAATAAGATACTTTTTTGCCGAAACATGTCCGACTGTTAATCCTTTTGATGAAAATTCAATATTATATACATCTTGATATATTTTCTACCACACATCAACTAATCCAGATAATCCAGGAATTATTATTGGGGTCAAACTACTCATGAACGTTATTTCCTAAAATTAAGAACGCAACGTAGGCTACGCTATAATATTGAAACTATAACGGAAAACATCTGCTCACCGGCTTATGAAGAATATTCCTGGAAAGCTTATTTATTTATTCATCGAGCGTTGTTTTTAGATTTCTGGAGATCGCCGTGTGCGGGATCGTATTGAGCCGATACTGATTTCTTTTCGAAAATGGTGATGGGAGGAATGTGACTCTCATGAAAATATATAAAGATGAAATCCACCAAACGGTTTCAAACGCGTTTTTTCGAATGTTTAAATGTCAAAAAATATATATTATCCATGGAAGTGAAGCATGGAACTGGCAAAAGAAGGATGGAAGTAGAAGAAACATGCAGTAGAAATCAAATCAAATCAGTTTATTAACTCAAAAAATATTACAAACAGGAAAATGTTTAAGGCATCTATTGAGTACAGATTAAATATTATTAAAATACAACATATAACCAGGAATGCATTAGAGATGGTTTGACATTAAGAAGACAGGATACTTTCTAAAGTCAAGAGTATTTGTCTCCTGAACGTACCTTCACTAATATGAAAGACGTCGATCTCCGAGGAGACCGCGTTCAGCAGACTAATTGCTCTTCCCACTGGTGTCACCAGAATCAATGGGCCATTGGTTCTGGTGGCCGGTAGGTAAAACAATTTATGATGTCGCTGTCGGAGATATCTATCAGGGACAAAAAGGCGAACACCTTCCAGCAGGATAATAACAGAATAGCTAGAAAAGGAGTCCACCTTAAAGATGGATCGATGACATTGCCCGAATAACTAGTACAACCTGGATGCGGAAGGAACAAAGCAGGGATAAGTGGAGAAAAATGGAAAAGACTTATATTCAGCAAAGTACGGAATTAGTCTGAAGAAGATGAAGATTAAACATTAGCAAAATATATTAATTAAACAATAGACGTCGTATAATAACTAAGTGTCATAATATAATTTGAAATAAATAAATAAAATTATTATTGAATAGAACACTTTAGTAAAGGGCTCCATCCGGTTTTACTCTGTAACGAGCTTCTTAAGGGCTTAAACATTAGATTGATGTATAGCCCTGTTTGAATAGTATTGGTTTGATTATTTAAAAATGAGGCATTACTGTTGAATAGTAATGCCCCAATTTTAAATTATCAAACCAATTTAACTTATAGACCCATTTTAAATATGTATCAACTTTCTTTTAACCACCCAGTAGATGTCATTAGGGTTACGCCTTCCCTTCCCTCAACTACAATTAATATTTAATTATGTATGTCCATCTCTTTCCCTTACTCCTTATATTTTGGCCAACTCCCTCTAACTCTATCCTTACTTGCAATCATGAATTTAATGTTTAGTTTGTGTGTAGCGCTGATGAAGGTCGTTACAGAGTGAAACCGGTTGGCGCTCTTTACTAAAAAATAAAATGGTTTTATAGAATGTGTTTTTAAAAAAGTGTTTTATTAAATTTAAAAAAATGTCACACTATCAAGTATTGGCTTCTTACCAAAGTACAAATAATTATAATTATTTTGTTGAATCGATCTATACATCATAACAAGGCGAGCCAAATCGATGTAAAGGGTGGGGAAAAATGAACATCAAAGGAAATATGCATGAAACCATGTGAACAGAAATATGACAGTTATTACTTTGTCGCTCTTACCTTAACGATATTCACGAATCTAAAGAGTTTTATCACATTTGCCACCTCGTTTAGAAAACGAATCGCCTTCAATACAGAAGAACTTCTGTGTGACAATTAAGGGGAAAAAATAAAATATGGACCCTTATTCTGCTAAAGCTGTAGGTAACAAATAGATTTAATTTTCTCAGAAAAAAAAAGTTATGTTGTTATTTGAAATTTTAAAGTAAAAGTTGATTGTTAATAAGAGAAACACAACCTTCAATACAGAAGAACTTCTGTGTGACAATTAAGGGGAAAAAATAAAATATGGACCCTTATTCTGCTAAAGCTGTAGGTAACAAATAGATTTAATTTTCTCAGAAAAAAAAAGTTATGTTGTTATTTGAAATTTTAAAGTAAAAGTTGATTGTTAATAAGAGAAATGAAAATAAATTCTTAAAAATCTTTTTAAAATGTATATTTAGTTAAAATCCACTGATGTTTGTGTCTTGCCTTCTTCTGGTGGATTCACATTCAGATGGCAGGGAACTGCCGAAACCGGTCGAACACACAAACCTTAGTGGTTTTAACGAAATATATATTTTAAAAAGATCTTGTACAAAAAAATATTTATTTTTCTTTATTTTTATTCTCTCAGCATTCCTGGATTTTAGATAACCAGTATAAAAATTCATTTCTACTTCTTATTGTCCAAAAGTTATACATAAAGTTTCGAGAATATTCCGAATTTATGCTTGGAATAAAACACGTAATATCTAGAAGCTTTAGTGAGTGACGTGAAAAGCCTTACTAGAGAATTATTAAACATTTAATATGAAACATGTCACTGTCTCATAATAATACGAAACATACAAATTAGCGTGTTCATTCCACAAAATTCTAGCATTGTTATTTTGTTATGCATCTAGCTCTAGATAAACGTATTTACATAATAAAAGAAAAGCAATTTATCTTATTCGACAAGTTCAAAAACATGGTAAGGCCGTTTATGAAGACCACGCAGCGCGTTAAATTTATTAGTTCAATTTGTTAAACTGAAAACTATGATTGTTTTAATACAACAATACAAGCAATATAATATAAGACAACAAGGATGTTAAACAAATACATTGATTTTATGCAAATGTGTTTAAAAAACTGCTTTTAAATAATATATATTGAACCGCCATCCAATTTACGAACACGTGTGTGTAAAAAATTGAATTTGACATTGGAATTTAAAAATTCTACTCCCGCACGTAGCAGTATAAATTATTTCATTCTCTAAAGTATGCAAAATGTAATCAGTCTACGTATTATGAGTTAAAACGTTTAAATTTTTAAAAATATATTAGGATGTTTTAACACTTTAAATCGTACTCGTATCTCCATAATTCATGGAATATGAGTAAATAGGGTAACTATTAGGAACGTATGATGGGTTTTCTATTATTATTATAAAAGCATTTTTCATTAAAAATTCAGTTGATTATATACTTCTTACTTCAGAGTTACTCATCAAGTCTCCTTGTGATACGAGTATGTCATGCATTATTCGTTGTGTCCTTAAAAAAATACAAAAATGGAAGTAATGAAACAGCGTAAAGACACGGTAGTAAGACTGGATGCTTTAAATATAATTGTATGTAGGAGCTGATCTGCGGGAAGAAATACAATCCCAAGTAAACAAGGCAGCTGCAAACTTTGGCGCTCTAAAATCCACAATATGGAAAAACAAATACATGGTCAATAAGAGTAAAATGAGAATCTATAAAGCCTGCGTAAGACCGATAATAACATATGGCGTCGAAGCAAGGGCAGACACAGTAAGGACCAAACAAGTTTTGAGGTGAAGACACTGAGGACGATAGCAGGCAAGACGCTGAGAGATCGCGTGAGGGACACCAGAATAAGAGAGATATGTGAGGTTGAGGATATTATGAGATGGAGCAGACAGCGAAAAATGGACCGGTACGGATATGTTCAAAGTATTGACACCACCAAAATCCCCAATATTGGATTACATAATCAGTATCATGGGACTCGTCCTCGTGGAAGACCTCCTAAAAAATGGAAGGACAGCTAGGAGTCTTCCTCACAGGAGGAGCAACACTCTGGAGAACAGACCACATAGGTCTACAACAAGGAAGAAGAAGTATGTATATGCAGCGAAACAAAAAGGAGAAAAAGTATATTATATGTGGCCCGGGGGCCATGGGGGGAATTTGTGTAAGCGAAGCTGACGAAAAGGCACCGCTGCGTCATATAACAAACTTCGGATGTGTGATGGATCATCTCTGTGCCCATTTCTCGAATGCCTCTTGAACAGTAGCCATTAAAAAAACTTGTAATGAGCCGGTAGAATTTTGTTTTAAACATGGGCAGAATAAAATATATTCCAAAAGAAAATTAATTTTAAACAAATATATTTACGAAATCTCAATATAACAATAGCATACAATTTAAAAACAATTATTTATTTAAATATTTTTTTTATAAATAAAACCGTTTAACTAGACGAAAATCTAAAAAGAACCGGGTTCGACCCGCGAGCCGTATTTTGGTGACCGCTGCTCTAGACTATAGATTACAAACTTTTTAAGGCTCTTTGCAATGTTGAATTATTCAAACTCCTACAATTTTTTTTTATCGCATATGGTAATTGTATTTAATTAATGAAATATTTTTATTTTTTAATGATTAATTTTATCTCAATAGAGACGAAGATGTAAATTGTTTTCTGGGAACAGAAGGTGGTGGCCGAGGCGCTTACAGGACTTATGACCTGTCATTGGTGGAATCCTACCATATTTATAAGTTCCAAAAATTTGTCAGCCGTGGTGGTTGTAAGAAGGGCAGAATGGGGAATGTTGTTAAACATAAAGCTATCGCTCAACCCAACCAATGACAGGTCATAGGTCCTGTAAGCGCCTCGGCCACCACCTTCTGTTCCCAGAAAACAATTTACATCTTCGTCTCTATTGAGATACAATTAATCCTTATAAAATAAAAATAATTTATCCGCCATGGGTGAAATCCAGTATTTGTCTACAAGAATTTGTATGCATTCAAAATGTTGTTGTAATGAAATACTTGTTATAACATCCGAAATATCTTAATAAAGTTTTCGAAAGCATAGGAGCTTTGATAAAACAAGAATAGAGCTGTAATATTTTGACAGTGATGCCCCCTGAAGCGATTTCTATCGCCGACATGTGTGCGTTATTACCCAAGTTGGAAATCACGGATCTAGGTTATCTTTATTTTTTGTTTTATTTCAAAACTTCGAACAAAAATTTCCATCATAATACTACGGAAATATAATACTCGTAACTGTTCACCCTTTCTGTGCTGGGACCATTAACTTAAAATATTCCCCATGATACTCTAATTAATATATATTTTTGAACATTTGTTATCAAATCTAGTATTTCTAGGAAAACTTAGAGATCTTAAGATGTCAGAGTTTACAACGTTTAATTTATTCATTCATTCATTTCTCGGCGCTACATCCCGGTGTGGGACTTGGCCTCCTCCACATCGTTCATCCACTGACTTCTATCCCTAACCATCTCTCTCCAAGCGTACAATATAATATAATATAACAACGTATAATATCGTATAAAATATTTGATGATTTGAAAACAATTTTTTATATTGTTTTAACACTACTCTATTTGTTTTAACGAACCAACCGGTTTCACTCCAACCGGAGCTTCGTCAGAGTTACAGAAATAACCTTAATTCTTTCTCACTTTCATTCGCACTATATTTGCTTCTTATATTTGCATTTTACACCACATAATTGTCTAAGAGATCTCATTTCTAATCCATTTATTCTACTTTGATACTTCTTTCGTCAGTTCCATGCTTCACTTCACTATTTAAGGGTGGTGTAAAAATAAACTATAAGAATGTTTTTAATGTATTTTTAATAATGCTACACCATAAATTGTGATTTCTATGAAAGAATAAAATATGTAACATAAACTATCGAAATTAAATTAGTTATTTTTTCAAGACCATTATTTAAATTTGTATAATTGTTATTAATTAATAATAAATATTGATTTTTTTCGTGTAACCAAATAATTGTTTACGTTTTGCGAATAGAAAAATATAGTGTTCAGGATTGTGTGTTCCGTTTCATGGATTGAAGTGAAGTGGTCTATCTTTTACAATTAAAAAATAATGGTATTTGCTTTTTATGAAAAACATATTTTCGTATTTTTATTATTCAGTGTATCTAGTTAACATTGAATAAAACTTTCATTTGTATTGCATGGAAAGAATGTTAACAGATTGCTAGAAACATATATGACAAACATTACAACAGTCTTGAACTTGTAAACAGTTCTGAAATCCCGAAGCGATGACATCAATGTTTAACGGCATCGTTTGATCAAAATTAGAATACGCGAGTGGTGTATGGTCTCCATACCAGCAGAATTATGTGGAGGTATTAGTACAAATCCAGAAAAAAATTATGTGATACCTCTACATGCGGATGAATGGGGTATATCCGAGGTTTAGCACCACAATGATGTATTGATAAACACAGAGTACCTCAGTCTCGAATTAAGAAGAAAAGGTGCATTGATGATCTTAAAATTTAAACTACTCCGTAACCTCATTAATAGCCCATACCTCTTGGAGTATTATGACTTCAATGCACCGGACATGTATGCTCGCGCTAGAAGATCAAATGTCATGGCGCAGCATTCAATGACCCGAGGTATGGTGCTCTTGAATGAGTTGTCAGTCGATGTGGACATTCTCCAAATGATCTATGCATCCTTTAAGGATCGTATAGGTACATACCTATCAATATGTGTATTATTTATTTTAACATGTATATCTGTGTTATTTTAACTTGTATGTATTTTAATTTGTATTTTTAATGAATGTATTTTAATGTAAAATGTATATAGTATTCGGGTTCTAAAAACCTGTTTTATAAAAAAAATCTACAAAGAAGTAGGGTAAGAAAAAATCAATCATATGTACTCGTATATCTTGCAGTAGCCAAGATCCATTATTAATTGAAGGTGGTTAATACAAAGGTGCTTAGTGGTTTAAAAATAAAATAAGGAAAAATAGAAAACAACTGTCAATTGTAACAGGTGTCACATAACACGGGTGGCATCCTGAGGGTGAAGTTTGAACTACACTTTATAATTCAATCACTTTGCACATTTTCACAGATATTGGCATTTATTTTTCACACCAATTGGGATCAAAAACTATTTTTTTAACATTTTTATACTTGGCACCTTTATAATTCGCTTGTACCAGATCTAAGCTGAAAACCCATAAATTTAATGTTTCATACCCAAATTAATACTACGTGTATATATTTGTTATGTTATGATTTTCTTACCGATCGCGAATATCAAATACAGCCCAATGAGAACTATACATTATTATTTTATATTAATTCAAAATATTTGTTATAACAAAAGCATAAACGTTCCGAAATAAATCATTTGAATATCTGTCAAAACTGGCCACATTCAAGATTTTTTTTATTTTGAAATATTTATATAATCACTGATCAAGGGCTTCTGTGCCCGAAGGATCTTTGTTTTTTAATTTTTATTTTTGTAATAAAGTGTGTGCACAAAGAAAAAAAAATCATTATTCAAAAGCAGCGTTCATATTTAAATTATTTGTTTTTAAACTCGTCTTAATGCGCCCTTGCGGTAATTACATAACGAAAACGGCACTTTTAAAAGGACGCATGTTTTTATTATTATTATTATTGCACGATGAAAAGTTATACGGGTATTATTTACATATGGCAGATCAGATAACGGTCTACAATTTGGGGGCGACAATGTTGAAATGTCCCTATCGATATGTTAGTGTTCCCTTTATCGCGCGAAGGGCACGTATCTAAAACTAAGCAGATCCGAAATATGTATGTAATGATAAATGAAACGAAGCCGGTGTTATAAATCAAGGTAACGATAAGGGCCCTGCTGTCGATACGCTTGTAACTGTAACACTACATCTAATGAGGAGTACGTGTGTGCCAACTTCCTCACTGCTTTGTGCCCAGACAGACACCTGTAGTATACATTTTATTGTATCATAACACATTACAAAACTGCTAATGTAACGGCGAACAATGGCATATCTACATGTTTTCTTCATTATGGTTAATAATTGTCTTATTACTAAAAAATATTTGTGTGCTTTAATGTGTGTGTTCAATAGGAAAAAGTGATTCACTTCTCTTTTGATAACTGTGATTTCATACACAATAATTCAAAATATCTCACGCACTTCCAAATAATATATTGTTTAAGTCGATCTTTGGATCTGAATAAAAAACGACCTGTTTTTACTTGAGCATGTTAGTTTTTACTAAAGTGATAAATACGTATTATTCTTTTAAAATGCCTGCACGAGAATCAAATTTAACACGTAAGCAAGTAGACTCGGAAGAAGACAAAATGAGGATTAGCGAGCTAACAGCCTATGGATTATTGACTACTGCATACCCTAAATGACCCTATTTATTGTTTCTTGAACAATGATGTAAAACTCCATATTAAATAATTAATACGAATGAATACGTCAGTTTTCTAGAAGTTAACTAACTAACTTACTAACCATCACGCCATCTCCCTGAAGGGGTAGGCAGAAAGAATGGACTGCCATACTTTTCTTTCCTGATATATTTCTCTCGCTTCCTCAACATTCATACATCGTATCATGCACGTGCGTCGATTTCTCTGATACCTCACATGGCCGACATTCAATATTTGATTTATTTGATTTAATCAAATTTTGATTTATTTTCAAAAAGTCTTCATATATTTTATGGAAATGACATGTTTCGCCCTTCTAAGGCATTATCAAATGTCACATTTGATAATGCCTTAGAAGGGCGAAACATGCCATTCCCATAAAATAAAATAAAACTTCGAGAAAACTGACGTTTTCATTCGTATTAATTACTCAGTGACCCTGTGAACACCTGCTGCAATTTCGGAATCGATATCGACTAATGTCAACATAAACCGACAACCTTCGTGGTAGAGTGTAAGAGCTCTGACTGATATACCTAAGGTACCGGGTTCGATTCTTGGCGATGGCAGTGTGATTGGCACACTGTCTTTGCTCTGGTATAGAATTCACGTGACACTAAAATGGCGATAGATTAGCCACTTACCACATGTCATAAGAATCAACATAATAGCGCAAAAGAAATGTGTACATTAATTGTGTTCAAAACGACCAGTTGTATCCAAAAAAAACAATTAATCAAACTCTTGGAACATATTTATAACCAATTAATGCGAATGAAAACGTCAGTTTTCTAGAAGTTTTATTATATTTTATCGGAATGACATGCTTCGCCCTTCTAAGGCATTATCAATTATTTGATATTGCCTTAAAAGGGCGAAACATGTCATTACCATAAAATATAATAAAACTTCTAGAAAACTGACATTTTCATTCGTATTAATTATTTAATATGGAGTTTTACATCATTTTTCAAGAAAGAATAAATATTTATAAACATCCATAGATTTTTCACCGCATCCCAAATCAGTTGCGCATCGGTAAAAACCGCAATCAATAGCACTTACAACCTCCTCATATAAGAAACAACGACTCGAAGACTCTAAGCAAAAAAGAAACGGAGAGTTTAATCTCGGTAAAACTAACAAAAAGGCGAAGAGTAATCTCAAGAAAACCAAATCAACTTCTAAATAAAGCGCATCCATCACCAAAGAGTCACGTTAGTAATAAGCCTTAGAGACAGAGTCAGAAACCATACGGTGAGAGAAAAAACAAAGGTCACTCACATCATCCACCGTATAGCAACTTCTAAAATGGCAATCGGCAGATCACGTAGAACGCGTCACGGACGAAAAATGAATTGCTGGCTTGGAAACCATGGACGCCAAAGAGAAATGCAGGGCGGCCCCATGAACAGTGGAAAAATGACCTAAACCAACACGCCAGCATAACCAGAGTTGCATGGAAGCAGATAGAGGATGTTTTGACCTGGAGTAAGCGGAAATAGGCTGAAGAAGAAAAAGGTTATAAATGAAAACTCTAAAGCCTAAAAGTATTAAAACATTTTTGTCACAAAAACTTATGAATATATTATATTTTATTTATTAAATCCATCAATTTGTCATTTGTTTTGAAGTTTGTTTTTACCTCTATTGAAATGATCATAATGTTGTCAACCAGTTAAGTATAATTTTTTTGAAATATAATAAGAATACCCTTCTTAAAATTGTAAAAAAAACATTACATTCGTCAGAAACACCAACCGGTTTCGCTCCCGCCGGAGCTTCGTCAGGGCAACAGTTTATTATATTCTGTTACTCTAACGATGCTTCGGTGAGAGCGAAATCTGTTAATGATTATAACGAATGAAGTGGTATGTATTAAAAAAATACATGTGTGTTATTATTATATTTAATAATGTCACACCGGAAATTAAGTGCTTCATACGAAAGTATAATAATTATTAAAATATTAGAATATACGATTTCTCCTAAGTATGTACAACTAAATAATTGGGTAAGAAAAAAAGGTTTGGTACAAAAAAAATGTCTCCCAACATCTGTTATTGCGTAATAAAATTAACAAATATTATTTTGCAGTACTCGCCACATATGAGAAATTATAATACTTTAACGAATTTGTGTATTCGTATCATAATAAATAAAACTGTATCACCAGGTCGTTACACTTAATAACGAATACAGATATTTTGATGCTTTGCAAGGAAGGACGGTTTAAACTTTATAGGGTATAAATTTCTATGGAGATCCTTTATTGCCGCGTATAATCTATGACCGTGTTCAACCAGAGACAATAAAACACGGCACCTACGTAACGTTACGACCGAATATAAACGTGCATGAGTTCAATATTTACATAATAATTAATGGTTTACCTATGGGATGCAGAGGGCAAAGTGGACTGTAAAAGATTCAAGTTATAAATATAACAAATATACATCAAATTGCAAAATTCATGTTGTTAACTCACGTTTTTCATTTTGCGTGCACGTAAAATTAAAATTATTCGATAAACTTTGGATATTAGTTATTAATCAATACGATTATTGTAATAGCATGAAGTTTTAAATCTAACTATAATATAACCATCAAGCATTAGCAACATTATCACTAAAGCGCTTGACCCGGATATTGAAATAAAATGCAGGATTAATAAAATAAGAACATTCTTTGAAACGATAATCTTAACTTGAAACTCCAACAAAGAATGATTCTATGTTATACGTTTCTGAGAAGTGGTAGAGAGAGAGAATGTTTCACCACACTATTCTCTCCTGACATACGAGTACTCCTCTCGCTTCCTCAACATGCATACATCGTGTCATTCACGCACGTCGATTCCTCCGACTCTTCGCGTGGCCGACATTTAATATTTGATTGATTTTTGATCACTGATAGATTGACATATTCTATCTACTTAGCAAACGCCGATAGAAAGCGCAATCTATCGACTAAGTCTTGAAACTGCTCTAATTTTACAATCATTTGAGTAAGTATAATGCGAAAAAGGATGCTCGTAGCTAAATGGCAAGTAAAATAGAAACTTTCACGAAATTATGGATATTATTACGGAAGTTAGCTAAGTTAACTCTTCTTTTTTCTCAAGTTTCAATCTAAGGGAATAGTTTGCAGTAGAGTCTTTTAACTTCTTTGCTGGTTGTGTAGACTTGAGCCTTTTTAATATTGTAGTTTCCCGTTACTTTCCACAATTAATTTTTTAACACAATTACTGTATACAGTTTAAGGTAGTGGGCATCAGGACATGTTATGTGAAGCTAGTCAAACCGCTATTTTTATTGTCTGTTGAATTCTACCAGGCCTAAGATAGGGTGAGAATTTCATTATCACAATGTCACCGCCAGGAATAGAACCCGGGATCTTCGGTGTGGCAGTCATATCTGTTGACACTCTGCCACGAAGGCCGTTAGTATATTATAAATGTTAAATTATAGATAATACTAAATTCAAGTTAATGTGAAATAAAAAAACGATCATTTAAATGAAACGTCAAACGACGTACATACCATTCACGGTGAAAATATGTTCTGCCTAAAAAGGTCGCAGTGTTACGTCAGGACGAATATAAAGGACAAAATATCGTTACTGAAATTGACCTGTTTTCTTCTTTCCATCGAAATAGGTCATGGATTAAATGATACGGAAGGAAAGAGGGAAAATGGGTGATAATTTTATGCCCTTCACATCCTATGCCTCACAGATTGAAGACATAAGATCGACCTGATATAAAACGTGTTTCAAATTTCAACTAATAATTTCACGCAGTAGGGCTGAAGATAAAATTTTAAATATATATATAGGTATACGAGTATAGTGTGTATCTAACTTCAATTAGGTACAAGTTTTGCTTGAATATTTGAATATTTAAGCAAATAACGTGTTTTTGTTATCGCACACTATCCGAATCATCAATCATTTGGTGGATTTTGTCGGTTTGGTTTTATCGAAAAGATTTTTTTTTCGTCAAGTTTATGTCAACATTTAATCTTTCATAAGCAGAAAATGGCAGCAAACTGTCGAAATTGGGCGAAACTAACAGAACACGTGGAATAAAACTAAATATACATTCTATAATAATAAAAATGTTATAACCATCGTTAATATTTTGATATAAAACTTCATATCAAGTATTAACTATTATTGAAAATTTATGTTTTCTAGAAGTTACAATATACATGATTGAAGTGATATTTTGCAATTCAGGGCCTTACCTTACCAGTTTATAATGTAAAATATAAAAATATTAGCAAGGTCATAAAACTTTTAAAAAATTCTTGACAAGGAGAAATAATTGTTACTGTAAAAATCATATAAAATGGACGTTTCCTTCAATACAAAATGATTAATTTTTTTTTTATTATGATTAATTGTATAGAGACGAAGATGTAAATTGTTTTCTGGGAACAGAATATGTTGGCCGAGGCGCTAACAGGACTTATGACTAGTCATTGGTTGGGTTGAGCAATCGCTTTATGTTTAAAAACATTCCCCATTCCGCCCTTCTTACGACCTCCACGTCTGACAAATTGTTGAAAGATGTACATATATATGCTAAAATTCTGCACTTATCTTCACATTTTTTGAGTTCACTCTACTAAACTAGTTCACTCTACTAATAGATGACGCTAGTGTAGAGTGAACTAAAAAAATATATATATTATAGTACTACACTAGCGTCATCTATTAATATTTATCCGTAATGGGTAAAATCCAGTATTTGTCTACCAGAATTTGTATACATTCAAAATGTTGCTCAATTTTAAATTAATTACCTATTCTTGATGCACACATTAAAAAACCTGTTTTAAAAATATTTGTAAATTTATTATTCTTATAAATTTAAATTATTTTTCTACTCTAGAGCTTTCGAAGACTTATATTGTGGACTTTTATTTACTAAGAAAAACAATGAGCGTGAGAAATTGTGTATTGTTAAAATGCTAGACACGTCTCCTAGCAAAGCACGTACACGGAAAAGCTCATTCAAAAATGAATTAGGAGCATTTCCTCCCGTTATTTATTCGGCGGCTTCCTCTAAATGTTCCGAATTCAGTTAGGACATTTAATTTGATAAGGATACTGAGCCCTGCGGAAATTCACCCGAAGAGGCAATACTGGCGGTAATTATGTTATAATCATTTGGAAAATTTGAGTTGGTGGACTGTTTAAATTCGGTTATTCGGTTAATGTTAATTGCCGGATAAACTGTCAAACTTAGTGGAACTCTTCATAAGAAATTGTCCAGAAAGTCATATTTTTTTTCTTTTCAGTTTCACAAATATATATATTTTTTTTTGTTTATGTTTTTTTCCATCTCCAAGGTGGGAGATATTGTCAAATGGGAGAAACAACGCAAAAGACACAAGACATTCCTCCATAATCCCATACCTTGTGATGCATCAGATTCCTGTTGTCTACCGCCCCCTGGAAGTGAAGCCAGTTTAGCAATAGGAACAGACCAAAGACTTAAAAGGAGAAAAATAGGACACTTTCTACTTCACCTATTGTTATCAGTCGAAGGAGATTGTATTTTTCTCCCCTTAGCACATGACCCAAATATAAGACCTTTCTAACTTTTACACTCGACAACAGCTCTCTATTGGCTGTGGCTCTCTGTAATATGTCTGCATTACTGACCCTATTGGTCTACGGTATACGGAGCATTCTGCGGTATACCTACATCTATAAATTATTCAAATAATCGCACATTCTTCAGCTTTACACCTTACGTCACAACATAACTAGCTAACCATCACCCCGTCTCTCCGAAGGGGTAGGCAGAAAGAATGGACTGCCACAATTTTCTTTCCTGAGATAATTATCTCGTTTCCTCAAAATTCATACATCGTGTCATGCACGCACGTCGATTTCTCCTCACGTGGCTGACATTAATTTTTTTTTTTGATCGTGCTGCGTTTTCCTCGGACTTCCTCTGTTCTTCCTCTAGTTCCATTTTCATCGTCAACGAATACATTTATTACCATTCTTTCTTCCTTATCCATGTATCAAAACATTATTATTCATTTCTGTAATACGAAGTTTTACATCATTGATCAAGAAACAAATTTTACTTTTATTCCATTTACCCTAATTATTCAGCATATAAATTAATCCAAATTCAAAACCGTTCACGTATCGACCCGTACATATTTCACATACAGTAAAGTTTTATTGGCTAACCGTATACTTCCTTTAAATAATGATCCATCGGAAAATTGGCTTCAGTGCATTGGTGCGCGTTCTCCTTTTGCGCTGAACAATCAATGCACCCCGGTAGGATGGGGTGACATCCGAGCCGGTGACGCGGTAATCCTGCCTTTCGTTCTATTCGTGACGTTGTACTACTGATTTATAGGATGTCCGTTAACCTTCATTTGCAGTAAAAATGTGTCTCGAACTGCGCCTGACTACATTTGCAGCTCAGACAGATAGTCCTAGTATATCATAATATTATGTAGAACTTGGCAATAAGTAATTAAAGTAAATAGGGTTTATAAGATATACTCTTATATAAACTGCAAATGTAGTCTACCGTAGTTTGACATATTTTTTTTATCTGCAAATGTAGACAGCCGCACTAAAGGGGTTAAAAAGAAAACTAAACGTTTACCAGTTTGAGTATTAAAAATTTAACTATTATACACTTATGAATGCCTGTTGACTGCACAATATTTAGTTTATACACTGCGTTTGATATTGATACATTTTTTTTAATAAATTGTAACAATTTAAATATTTTTTGTGAGGCACTGCTCTCAGCAAAAAACATGTTTTTATAATGGAAAGTTACAATTTTTTAGGATGTGAACTTAAGGATCTAATGGAATTCGTGCTACTAGTGTTACAGAGTTACTAATTCACGGAGATACGTTGAAATTAAATTCAAAACTTACTAATTAGATTGTAATACAAATTGTTTTTGATATCGAAAAACACTGATTTCATTTTGACATGTTTCACAATTTTGTTGCGGATTCTATTTTATTTTTTGTTTTTATAATACTTAAGAAAATTGTGTACAATTCGAAATATGTTTGTAAAAAAGTATTCATTTCCCTTTGGTTTAGTTTATCTAGATAATCCAAAATACTGTTCGTATGACGTATCAAACGGCCTATTAACGGTTTAACTCCAAACGGACTAAATGTGTACAGGCTTTTAATTGTGGCTTCTCCAAATCGGCACTTACTAGATTTACAGCCGTTCCTATTAACTGTGTAAAAAGTTGTTTTTATAATAGTTTATTTATTTTATTTTGGTTATTTTCGAAAACAAGGCGTCATAAGAGACAGATATAGATAAAAAAATATAGATAAAAAATCTGAAGACAAACATATAGAAAATCCAGGCTACTAGATACTTGCAGTTAATATAAAAACCCATTTGTTCGTAGCCCATATGGAATGAGATTTTATGTGGAAAAAACATTATTTACGCCCTTCGTGACGACCTTTGTGGACGAGTGGTATGTGCTTTGACTGCCACCCCGAATCGTCCATGTTTCGATTCTGCGATGGCAGTGTGATTGTCACACTGTCTTTGATCTGGTACAGAATTGGCGTGACAATAAAATGGCGATAGATTTGTTCCCGATCACATGTCACGAGAATCAATATGATTGCTACACCCTTTACATCGATTTGGCTCGCGTTGTAATGATTGAAAAAAAAATAGTAAAATGACCGCATTCAAATAATACAAAATTCAAATACCATTTTCCGCACTATTTTAACAGCAGCTACCCTATTTTAATGAGACGCCCCACCAGGATGCAGTTTTGACTTCGGGTCAGGACAGTCGACTGGAAGCCAGCGATGACAAAATCCCGGAGAAGTCATCCCAACATAATGAGTCTAAATAGACAAACAAATGAAAAAAGAATAAAAGTGATTTTCTTAAATGATATGACAGTTAATGTCAGTCCCTGGTAGACGGCAGATGGACCAAAAAAGATAACGAGCGAGGCAGACGAAAGGGCGCTGCTGCGGTAACAGCCTCCGGTAAACGGTAGGTACCATTCAACACTATTTGAATCTTAACTTTAGTAGACTCTTCTTAACTGTCAGGTATTAAGAACAAAATTTCAATATAAAAATATTGTCATGTATTTTCGTAACATAAAACTATCTTAGTCATGGAATGCAAAACATTACAAAAAGGCGCTTAAAATTTGCGAGCAAGTATTAATATAATATTATTAATAATAAAAAAATCCGTCTCTTCGTGTATACACTCGGGAGATCGTGTAAATCGTTTTAGGGTATGTAAAATTGTGAAACGAAAAATATGTTATTTTTATAATGAATTCGATTGAAAACGTCTGTTTTTTAGAAGTTTTATTATATTTTATGTGAATGACATATCTATTGTTTCTTGAACAATGATGTAAAACTCTATATTAAATAATTAATATGAATGAAAACATCAGTTTTCTAGAAGTTTCACTATATTTTATGGGAATGACATATTTTGCCCTTCTAAGGCATTATCAAATGTCATTTGATAATGTCTTAGAATGGCGAAATATGTCATTCCCACAAAATATAATAAAATTTCTATAAAACTGACGTTTTCATTGGTATTAATTTTGTGAATGACATGTTTCGCCTGTCTAAGATAATATCAAAAAATGTCTAACATTTCATAATGCCTTGGACAGGCAAAACATGTCCTTCATATAAAATATAATAAAACTTCTAGAAAACAGACATTTCAATTCGTATTGATTATTTAATATGGAGTTTTACAACTTTGTTTAAGAAAGATATTTTAATGTTTTCGTGCAGAAAGGCATTTGTAATTCATTTACAAAAAACTTTACCTCATTAGTTAAATAGAGCAATGTAAAGAGAAATTCATTATATTGTAGTTGCTTTCTGCTTAAATTGTATGTGAGAATATGAAGAGATTGAATACCTTTGTTTTGTTTATCAGTTCTTACACTTCAGTGGCTTCTTCTCTTTGGGCAGGTAAACGATTATAAACCCTTTTCTCCGTCTTCGGAAGGAACATTATCGCTTGATGTTTTCAAAATGGTTCGAAATAATTAGTAGGCAGATATCCTGTTTCAAGCAATATCGAATAATATACCGAGTCTATTGTGAATATTATTACATCGACCGATAATTGCGTCAATACTCATTAAGCACAGCTGTTTCATACACTCCATTATTCATATACTATTTTGTGCTTTACGATAATCGTACTACACGTGAAAATAAAACTGAGAAAAAAAAATTATGTTTGTTTTTTTTTTCATTAAAGGTTGATTTTAACTAGTTTCAACCCGGGAAATATAAATGGACGTAAATATTTTCTGCCCTTTAAAAACTTTATGCACTGTTCAATCGTAATCATTAATAAGTATTAACTTTTAATATAATTTTTTATTCACACACGTTAAATTTTACAAAATTAACAAAACCAATTTGTTCTAATTTTGTTTACTACACTACTGTCATACAACAATAATCAGAACAAATTTCAAAATAATCCTGAAACGCTCGTGTGAATTTCGAAATACTTCCACAAAGAAACTAAATATTCCTCTCTCACTCTCTTTTATTTTAAATATTCTCGTACTCTTTCTTAATGATATGCGAGTTTTTGCCTATTTATATTAAGATTTAAGCTGGGAATTACTGATAAAATAACTACTAATTTAATGTACCTTATACTAGTATATCGTTTGATAGGAAGTCAAACACTGATAAAATATGACATTACAAAGCAAATAAAACAGTCGAAAAGGATCATTTAAAAATATATCATTTTAATGATTTTAAGAGATAGTGCCATAACCTTGAACTGTTAAACAAAATATGTCAATTAATAACTAACTAACCATCACACCGACTCGCCGAAGGGGTAGGCAGAAAGATTGACTGCCACACTTTTCTTTCCTGACATATTTCTTTCGCTTCCTCAACATTCCATACATCGTGTCATGCATGCGCGTCGATTTCTCTGACTCCTCACGTGGCCGACATTCGATATTTGATTTATTTGATCTTACCACATTTTCCTCAGTTATCCTCTTTTTCTACTTCCATTTACATCATTAACATATACTTTTTTGCCAATCTTTCTACATTCATTCTTTCCTTGTGTCCAAACCATCTTAATGACCCTTTCATTATTTTGTTCATAACACCATCATTCGCACCGCATTCACCTCTTATATTTTCATTCGACACTCTATCATACACAGAATATTTACACATTCATCTAAGAGATCTCATTTCTACTGCATTTCTACTACTTTCATCCTTCTTTTGCCAGTTCCATGCTTCCCTTCCATACATACGGGTAGTAAAATTCTAAATACTACGTAAAATGGTCATGTACTCGTAAAACACTAAATCAGAATATGTCAATTATGTTTTTGAAAATTTCGGAGAGGGCCGTCGACCACCAGAATGACTACCAAGGAGACGAAGAGAAAGAAACAGAAGAAGAATAAGAAATCATATCCATACATTAAACTTTTGGGTAAAGGACAGTTTTTAAACATGGAATGAAATTAGCGAGAAATGAATGTGCGAACAATGTGAATGAAGCAAAAAAAAAACGACAATATTAAATATAATATTAGGTTTTTTAATGTTAATGGTAAACATGTTTAGCTTTTCGTTCCTTCTCGCTTTGTTACGCTGTCTCGCAAGGGAAATAGCGAGACTGTTAGGTAGCTAAAATTCAGTTTCCAAAATAAATTACGTAACCTCCGACCGTAACGAAAGCAAAATAAATATACGTACACAATTAAACATTTTATAGGCACCTTGACTTTTCAATGTTATCTTTAAAAAAACACCGGTTTCCGTGGACTATTAAAAGAAAGTAACGCAATCACTATGTATACTTGACCGACAATTGCCTCCCCAAAGCTGTAAAGGAAAGGCAATCAAACCCCTCGTGAAAGAGTTACGATGCTTCATTACCCATCTGCTTGCGGGTCTTTTGTTCCCTTCGGCCTTCAATGTATCCCGGGATTAATTCAAAATGGCGACCACCGTAATGTAAAATTTTACATGACGACCGCCCGTGCGGTTCGTTAGCACGGATAACCCGAACGATCATTGTTACGTAGGTACTCCGTCTGCGAAAATTCATTTTATAGTGCAGTGTGCAGCTGCGCTTTCTAGCTGCATAATTAGGCACCCGTGTTGGGGTAAACGAACATTAAGAGATTAATTTTAAACGTAAAATTGCATTCCCTTTTTTACAATTTTTCGGTGAATTCTACAGTAGTATAATTTACAACACTTGTTTCGGTAACACTGGTGTCTACATCGAAGAAACATAACTTTTTAATTAACTTTAGACATTACCAACGATCAACAAATCTTTTTTTTTTTCTGTAACTTAACTTTGATGAGACTAAAAATTATATATAACACCCATAAATGTCAATTGTATTGATGCCATATCTAAACGGATGGCACCAAACAAACATTTTGGTTTTCTAAATCTGTCCAAAAGACGATATCTCTTTGCTTCTTTTGCGAAACGTCAACATCTAATCGATCACTCCTCAATTTCAATAGCCGACAATTTTGGTTTCTTAAAAATTCTATAAAAAATCATGGTGTTTATCTTGACGCTAATCTGTCAAGAAAAACATATTAAATTAACAATACAGTTAAAGCCAATTCCATGTATCTACGGCAATTAAAATCCACCAAAAAAATATCCGCCACACATAAACTTTTTAAAAAAGACTTTGTTATGTCACGACTTGACTTTTCAATTAAACTAAAACTAAGTAAACAAATTTCTATTTGCGTTCATTGTAACCACAAGACTCATTTAAGGTATTCCAAAAAGTTCCAAATAATACAACATCATAAAGAACATCACTAGTTTTAAAAATCCGAAATAATCCAGCTGAAACTTTTCTGAAAAGTTTTTATAGCAATACATGAAATGGAATCAAGTTATATTTATACGCTAACTATATACAATTGATGGTCTAAATTCAAGGAAGATCCATATTTCGCCTTTTCATATGGATAATCAAGAACAATTGGAAGCAAAGTTAGAATTTATAAAACATGCATCAGGCCCATAATGACATACGGAATCGAAGTAAGAGTAGACACTGTCAGAACCAAACATCTCTTAAGAGTAGCAGAAATGAGAACATTGCGACCTATTGTGGGGAGAACCCTTAGAGATAGGATACCCAATAAAGAAATTCGCAAATCCTGCAAAATTGAAGACATAGTGAGATGGAGTAGGCATAGAAGACGATTCTGGAGAGACCACATCGAGAGAATGGATCCAGCAAGAATTCCTAATATCGTGATGCACGAGACTCCAGAGGGCCGTCGACCACCAGGATGACCAAGAAAGAGATGGAGAGAAGGCTGGTCGTCTTCATCACAGGAAGAAAGTTGATATCCTGCATAAACAGATCCCAAGATCTACAATCAGAAGTAGAAGAAGAAGAAGAAAAAAACAATTGAGAAATACCTGAAGTTCAGCATCACAGAAAAAGAATCCTGTAATAACAGACTTTTAAGTATACGGCAAATCGAAGACGAAGAAGAAAAAAATGTCTTAGAACTGAATCAATGAAAATAAAGTAATGAAATTCAGTTGATTGTGTCCTAAAAAGATGATTTTCACGAAAATATTAAAATATAATATTGGAAATGTTAGTAGTGTTTTTTTGTTTACAAATAGATTTTCGTTTTGGCGTCTTTCGCCTGCACACGTGGCCTGCCCACTTCCGTTTCACCTTTGTTATAATTTGACCTATAACTCAAGGTTTAATTATTTCACTCCCAGTAATAATTCTTACTCGTTGACCTTATAAAGAATGGCAGAACATTTTCCTCTTTATAGCTTTCATTGTGTAACTAAGAATAAACAAAACTTAAAAGAAAAAAATAAACTAAACGAACTAACCATCACGCTGTCTCATCGAAGGGGTAGGCAGAAAGAATGGACTGCCACCCTTAAACCGATGCGGCACTCCATCCTTCTCTTTTCGAGCAAAATAAAGTTTACACACTGTACGAGTATATTAACCATGTGTTATTTTGCTTGAATTATTGTTTAAAATATTGAATAAATAAAACCCCCGACATAAAGTTAAGCAGCAATGTATCTACAATCTACAAGACTTGTGTGCGACCGATCATTATAATATGTTATATGGATACGGATGGATGAGAAGAATGGTTAAACAATTGTATCCGAGAAATTAAAATGGAAAAAGAAGCAGAGACATGACCAAAATTAAGCAATTAAAAAAAACAACAGGCGTACTTGTTATGATGCATAAATGTAGAGAAAGGTCAAAAGGTAACATATGTCAGGACGGAACAGTTTGGCGGTCTATCCTCTCTGCTTTCTACTCCAAGGTAACGCGTGATGAATTAAAATAGGCAATAAATACCAAAAAAAAGAATGCAGTTTCGTACTATATGATATACTCGTATATAGGGTGTTTTCTTTAGAGGTACACAATACATATTGAAAATGAAAAAAAAACACATTAAAATAATGTTAATGTCTATGGTATTGGCTTTATTTAGTAGATAATTTTATGCAATTATTGTTTAAATGTGATTACGGGCATATGATCCCCGCGGCTAGCTTGAATGAAGCGCAATCGTGAAGTCCAGTATTCGACAATTGTCGTCTTTGTAGATGCGTATTATCCACTAGAGTGTACGTGGTGCGAAAACAATCCATGGTCTTCCGAATAACTTGCTCGGATGGACGATTATGTCGACCGTAAAATGGACGTAGTGCACGATAAGTTTGGCGAACCGAACCAAGATTTTCAAAATAAATTTGCACAAATTGCAAGAGCTGTTCTGATGCCAGTCTATTTATAGTTAAATGGCAAAACGTATTGACTACAAATCAACTATCAACTGTCAAATTGACATTCTGTAGAAACAATGTTGCTAATTTAAAAACCAAACCTCTAAAAAAAACACCCTAATTAATAGAACAAAACTACATACAGAGTTTATTGTTGTTGTTTTATTTGTACTTACTGCTTATTCGTAACCGTTCAGCTTGTTAAAAAAATTTATCACTAAATATATTATTATTGTTACAAAATATGTATTCTTTTTAGAATATTCCATCAGCATTAGTTATATAAGATATTATAATTGATGGAAATTTTGTTTTATTACCCCAAACTTAAAAGACAATTTTAAAATACTGTCTTAATTTGAAATTTCCCCTGCGACAAGGCTGCGACGTGGCGGCAGAGCCATGCTCCAAACAATTTCTTTAAACTATATAGGCAGAAAATAAATATAATAGATACTCGTAATCACCAACAGAATATGATAGTCAACTTTTTTTTCCTTTCATCCCACGAATAAAAGTGTCTCGTTATACGAAAAATATTTTTAAATTAAGACATTTTTATCCTAAGTAATGTACATTATTTGATAAAATGTCTGTTTTCAAGAAAATATATAAATTTTATGGAAATGGCATGTTTCACCTTGCCATAGCATTATTAAATGTAGTGATGGTTTGGTTTGGATGACAGTAAAAGTAAATACAATGAACCGGTTAGAGGCATTTGAAATGTGGCTTCACCGAAGAATGTTCAGGATCCCATGGACAGACAGAGTGACGAACACAGAAGTCCTGAATCGTGCAGGAGTAAGTAGAGAGCTGCTGACATTAATCAAAGTCAGCAAGATTTCATATCTGGGTCACGTTCTGCGAGGAGAGAAGTATCGCCTGCTGCATCTAATATTGAAGGGGAAAATAGAGGGCCGCAGGGGGGTAGGGATCTCTTGGCTGCGCAATGTGAGGGATGGACGGGAATCGGAACTGTGGAGGAGCTATTCCGGACAGCGCAGGGTAGGGAAGAGTTTACCAGAGTGATCGCCAACGTCGGGGGGACCTGACAGGGCACTTTAAGAAGAAGAAGATGGTTTGGACACAAATAAAAAATGAATGATCGAGAAAGTATTATATGTAAAACGGTGTAAACGGAACAAGAAATAGGGTAGGATCGGGGAAAATGGGGCACGATCAAATCAATCAAATATTAAATATCGGCCACGTGAGGAATCGGATAAATCGACGTGCGTTAATATGACACAATGTATAAATGTGGAGAAATGGAGAGAAGTATGTCAGAAAAAACAAAGTGGTGATCCATTATTTCATGGTTAGTAAGTATGATTCATGCTAGTATTATAACAACTAAATTTACTAAAGGCGTCTTCATGTAAGATATTGTCATTTTGTCAAGACACACATGTCATTGAATAATTTCTGTCTATGATTATATGTATTTTTTTAAACGATAGATTTAAGTAACTGCAGTTCAGTTTCTAAAATATCAGCTATAAAGTGAGCTTTCGTGCTTTAAACAAACTAAACATTATACTGTGTATTTAAAAGCTTTTTAGGCAGATCGTTTTCAGCTAATTAAGTAAAGTTTGCCGTAATTGATACACGTGTAGTTATACGCTAGGGTCTCATTGTTCGAATAACTTTCTATGTTTAGAACAACGTATTTAACCCAGAAATGATATAGCGGGTTTAATGAGTGGTTCATATCAAGCGCATATTGCATAAACCGATTCCATTACACGAAATGATCACAGGTCGAAATTAAAATGCAGACACGTCATTACAGAGGCAATTCAATTATGTTATAAACCATGACTGTATTAATTGTTTTTTAAACAATGATGTGAAACTAGATAAAATAATTAATACGAATGAAAACGTCTGTTTTCTAGAAGTTGTATTATATTTTATGTGAATGACATGTTTTGCTGTCTAAGGCAGAATCAAATGTGATATACCTGTATAATGCCTTAGACAGGCGAGAAATGGTATTTTCATAAAATATAAAAAATCGTCTATTATGGAAAACAGACGTTTTCATTCGTTACAATTATTTAAAGCATAATTGGTTTGTATAGAAAATCCGATTTTTATTTCTTTCAGTTTTATTTGAAATTTAGGTTTATTAATTTTCCAAATAGACTTAACCAATATTATAACATGTACAAATCTTCAATTTGGAACAGGAACAAGTGAAAAAGTAAAATGTTAAGAAGGTATGTTATTTAGAATATTCCCCTCTTGAAAATGTTTGACTTCTTAAGCAATTAAGTTTATACGTTTGAATGTTAGCGTTAACATTAAACTTACTATGCATAAGTTCATTGTAAATAATGATAATAGAAAATAAAAATAAAATTATATTACAAATTTACTGTTTTCCGTTTTTTCTTCTAATTTCGATTAGTTTCGCCAGTTCGCTGCTAAGATAGTATTTATATTTTTTTCTAGTGATCTATCACACTGCTATTACCGGAGGTAGGTTGGTTATGCATAATACACTAATATTTATACACTAACGCAACGAAGATACCTCAATATTCATAATTGAAGAGATGGCAGAATTCTGGGAAAATCTTCGAATAAATCTGAAGAAATGGTTAAGTGTGAACCCACCTTTCTGAAAACTATTGTTACTAAAATCAACCTTGCATTATAACGTTAATGAATGATTATGCAATTGTTTACAAACTGCAGTATTTCAATTTATGAAAACCAGAAAAGTCTGCCACCTTGTTGTTTTAACAGTTTACACAAACAAACCCGTTTGATTTACGATCGAACCTCATTTACGACAGTTTCATAAACATATAATCCCGCTGATGAATGGCAAAAGAATAACCCGGAAAACAAACCATTGCAAAATAAACAGTTCGGCGATTCACAAATAAAGCGCTAACCAGAGGAAGTTTTACAAGGATAATAAACATAAATAACCCGTAATATGTTCACAAAAGTCCTGTTTTTACGTATTTTTAAGAGTACACTTTGAAGATAAAATGTTTTTAAACGTTTTGCAAGCTAATCAGCTTCAATGGAGCACTGGTAATAGCAGGTTTCAGAATTATTACATTCCGGTTTGGAATTGCGGTACAGATAAATCTTTATATGTTTTTTTCACTTTAAATCAACAATGTCTGATTTTTGGGGCAAACATTTGACTAATTACAAATATTGGGAACAAATTAAATTAAGAATAGATATAGAATTTACATTACCATTCCGTTAAATCCAAATACACTTCTCGAGTTCCTGTAGCGTGCTCCGCACTCACGTCACTAATATCTAATATGGCCGCCATATTTAATTTGTGTTGCAATGTTTTATTTGGTCTTCTTCTTTTTTTTTGCTAGGTTCATGCCATTAACATTTACTTACTCCAAGTTTTTTCCCTTAATAATAAATTTATGTTATTATTTGAAATTTCATGGTAGAAGTTCGGTTTCGGCAGCTCGTTACCACCATCTGGTAAGGAACGGGCGAAGACATAAACATCGGTGGATTTTATCTAAATATACATTTTAAAAAGATTTTTTACAATTTTTCTTTTATTTTCATTATTTATCGTTTAATTGTGATAATAAATAAATAAATAAATATTTTATAAAATTAGACTCTTCGTTCATATGCATCAAATTCGATAACAATAAAAATCCATCGTTGGCACCGGATTGCATAAGCTATATCAGAGAGCCGAAAAATAATTTTATTGTTGGCGTTCCCCGAGTTGAGCAGTTTTATGCCGCATTCGCCTATGTTGACTAATTAACAATTACTTTCGTATCTGATTTGAAACCCACATTTAATTACAGTTTCAACGTAATTTATTGCGCAGTTGGTGTAGGCAGGTGGATTCATAAAACTAGATTGAAACCGTAGAACATTTTTCTACCAATTCAATTTTATTTTTATTTAAAAAAAAAAACAATTGGGTTATATGGATACATTTTTAGATCTTACTTGTAATTATATCATGTTTCAGGTATATTTTAAATTGATTTGTAGTGAGGCTCCTTGTGTCTTTTGGTAGTTCATTGTAAACTTACAGTCCATTGTTCAATATCCTTGATTATCCTGTCTTAGTTCGTACATTCGGTAAGTGATATCTGTCACAGCTCCTGGTCCAGTGTCTGTGTACGTCTGAATTTTTAGTTAATTTGTAGCTGTTGTCTGTTGTCTCTTCCATGGTCACTCTGGGTACAATTTTCAAGGTCTCAAATTTGGTCAGGTCTGATATGTCCATTTGTTTTGTTTGTCTGTATACTTGTATGGTTGGGGTAAGATAGTTAATGTTATAAGCTAATTTTATTATTTTATTTTGCTGCTTTAATATACTTGCTATACTTTTGGTAAAACATCTATACATTAAAATCATGAATGTTTAAAAAGGTTATTTTTCAATCTTGAATAATAATGTAAAACGCCATGTTACTAGGGTAAACCCAAAAAAATATTCTGAACAGAAGTTCTTAGGAAACGTTTTGGTCTGATGGTGTCAGCCCTCATCATAATTCTATATGACATTATTCTTCTTTTGGTGCCGTGTCAGGTCCCCCCCAACGTTGGCGATCACTGCAGAAAAGGCATCTCTGTCCTGCACTTGGAACAGGTTCTGAACTCTTGTAATTACCGTCCAATATTTAATGTTCCGCAGCCAGGACAGCTGTCTTCTATCAACTCCCCGACGTCCCTCCACTTTACCCATTAATATCAGTCGAAGGAGGTGGTATTTTTCTCCCCTTAACACATGACCCAAATATGAGACCTCTCTAATTTTCACACTCGACAACAGCTCTCTATTGGTTCTGGCTCTCTGTAGTACTTCTGCATTACTGACCTTATCGGTCCACGGTATACGGAGCATTCTGCGGTATATTCACATCTCGAACGCCTCGAACCGGTTCATTACATTCACTTTTAGAGTCCAGGTTTAGCAGCCATATAGTAGAACGGACCATATAGGTATAACACCTAATCATTCTTTGTCGGAGTTTCAAGTTAAGATTATCGTTGCAAAAGAAGAATGACATTATACCTACACTAAATACTGGTTTTGTAGATTTTATTTTGCTCTCCTGTAATTTGGAATGTAAAAAAATGATAGTTTTTAATCAAAGAGTAGGTACACAATAATAAAATTAAAATATTATTCACGTTTTAAATGAAAACGCATATGTAGGTACGCAATGAAAATGTACGTAACTCGTAAGTACGAGTACATAATTTCTTGAGAATGAAAAAAAAACGCTTTAATCATAATAAAAATATCTTCTGAGGTACGGTTATGACTTCCAACCCGAAGAAAATCTTATTTCAATATATGATCCTCGTAAAACCGAAAGCGAAAGTCTGATAATTGTACCGCCGGGATATCCCTATTCATCCCTTTCAATAAAACACCCCACTCGCTTAAAAAAAAAAATTCACACAATTTCGTATTACAAGTTAAATCCGTTGTGCAAACAATTCTTACGTTTGCTTAGCTTGAAAACGCTTTTTTTTGCAGGCAGAAAGCAAATAAAACTTTGGTATACACAGCGAGTGAATCGTTGAGTTTTGGTCCCGTCGCGTCGTCCGGAGCGGACATCTGTGTAAAATATTATCGCGTTCCTTTTTTTGATGATGGGCTGTTGTGAGATTTGGAATTGTCGTGACGTCACATGTCAACTGCGGTTTTGAATCGGAAAATCCTCTTCACTGTCCCCGGAATGTAAATGTCGAAAAGGTCAAGCATTAAACCCTTTTTGTTTCACCCCTATAAATCTGTTGTCCCGAAAGCATATATCGAATTATATTGGATATATGGTCTTGGCAATGGTAGGTTACAAAACATAAGTTTGCGATATAAAAAACGATATTGATATGAATTACTGCTTTCTTAACTGCTTTGTATTGACTATAACTTTATCAATATGTAATTATTGACATAGAATGTAATTGAGAGAAAAATTTATTATATTGTAAAATCGGAAAATAATATAAACAGAAAAAGGAAAATCAAAATCTGAGGATTTTGATATCTTAAATTACTGTGTCAATTGAAAAAGTTAAAAGTAATACATTGATTAAATCATTTCTGATGAGCAAAATAAAATTTGAAAGCTAAAGATTAAATTAAATTAAATATTTATTTATATAAGAAGTATATTGTCTCGCCGAAGGAGTAGGCAGAATGAATAGTATCGTGTCATGCACGCACGTGGATTTCTCCGACTTCTCAGGTAGCCGACACTTTAAAATATTATATCTAAATGTTTTTGGACAGAGACAGAGTGTGATAAGACTAGAGGAATAGCCACAGGAGTTGGTAAGCCAGTCAAGTCTAAATCCGTTTCTTCAGTTGAAAAACAAATATCATAAATATTTATTAATAATATTTTTTCATCGTCACATTTATGTACATACCTACATTTAAATTTATTCGGCTCGTTCTTTAATGACTAAAACATTGTGCTATACACGAAATCGGCGCTATACAAATTAGCCTAATTTTTATTATTCTTTAATTTGTACTTGAGTCGCATAATTAAAAAATATATATATACCTATTCCTTGGAATTTGTTGTGACTCAAATGGCTATTTATTACTCCACTAACGTATTTTGGATGACAATCATAAACCTACCCACGCGTTATTCGTCTTACAGCTTACAACCGACAATAGAAAGGCCTATGTACAGACATGCACTTCTCTATTTCTTCTTCTTTTTCCTCAGCCTATTCCCGTCCACTCCTGGACAAGGCCTCCATTCGCTTCCATGTCACTCTGTCTTGTGCAGACTGCATCCAGGTTATTCCGACGTATCTGTTCAGATCATCCTTCCACCGTAGTTACGGTCGCCCTGCACTTCTCTTTACTGTCCACGGTTTCCAAATCAGCCAGCAGTCTTCTGGTTCATTTTTCATCTGAGCTTCTGGCTACGTGACCTGCTATGTCTGCACCGACTGCAATCAGGTCATCCTTCCTCCGTAGTTGCAGCCGCCCTGCACTTCTTTTTGACGTCCACGCTCTTCAAGTCAGCAGTAATCTTGTTCATTATCCGTTTGGGCCTTCTGGCTATGTGAAATGTGAACTGCCCATTATTTACAATTAACACCGGTCCTATTAATACAGTGAGTCGGTTTGCCTACTTTCAGAAATGATTGTTCGGGAGCAGCGCGTACGCAGTCCCGACTACCAAAAATTACGCGCCCGAGTTATCCGCATTAGGGATAATCACAGGGGTCAGCCCAACCGCAGTGCAATGGAAGAGCCTCACCCTGGGGGAACCGCCTTGTTGATCACGGTATCCCCTACGCCAGGTAAGTATGCTTTGACACGCTAATGTCGAACTATATAACAAAAATTTTATGCATTTCGTGTGGTAGTTGTGTTGGCGAAACTAATGCCACCTATTGTCCAAATTTGAAACTAAAAATACTACCTCTGAAAGTGTAGAATGCAACATCTCCGAAAGATCGGTAGCAGATGATACAACACATGGATATACCCAAGATATCAGAAATTATTTTTTATTTTATACAACTATTAAGTATTTTAACGAATAGCAGAATTTTTTTTATGGTTTTCAGTGCTGGAGTTGGAAATAAATTAACAAAATCAGGCAATTGGGAAGGTTCGTCTATAGTTAACTTTTGTTTTCATCACTTATAAATACATTTTTCAATCGTTTAAATAGTCTTGTAATGCTAGGCTATAATGTCAGGATCTTCAAAACAAACGTCAGACCCACAATGAATTAGGAATCGAAGCAAGAGCAGACACTGATAGAAGGTTACATCTCGTAAGAACAACAAAATTGAACAATTTGCTAACATACGATGCTAGAACTTTCAGAGACAGGACACCTAACGAAGAGATTCGTAGAACCTGCAATATCGATAACACAGTGATATTGAGTAGAGAGAGAAGACGAATCTGGAGGGACCACGTCGAGAAGATGGACCTAAAGAAGATTTCTCAAGATCGTTAGATAGGGCCTTTGAAGACTACTAGAGATGGAAAGAAAGTTGTATGTTTTCATTACAGGACCAAAATTGATATCTTATCTAATCAGCTATCAAGATCGACAGAATGAAGAAGAATAAGAAATTAAATGCTTTTATATTTTAATGATAGCGAAAATCAAGCGCGTTGTTGCTTTTATATACAAGTTAAAAGAGCAAAGTACGCTTATTGGTAACCAATTACGCTACACATTAGAAATATTTCTTATTTATCTAATGTACTCGTACTTTGGAAAAATTGTTCTAAATTTGATTTGGTGGTTATATGTTGAGGCTAAAACAATCATTGTGTGGAATTGTTCATTTCATTTGCATAAACTCATATGAGATTTTTACATTATATTATTTATCACGCGATCTGCGATATTTATATTCATAAATCAATAAAGTGTAATAATTTGTTGATGGTTCTGGTTTTTGTATTGCAAAACTCCATTACAAATTATAATAAAAACGGGATATTTTATTAGTTTTACAGTGCCTTTTTTTTATTTGTATATAAAAAATATAAATAAATAAATTGTCTACAAGAATTTGTATACATTCAAAATGTTGTTGTTAAAAAACATACTTGTTAAAAATTTGTTCCGCCTTGCGATGGCATTCTCAAACAAAGTGTAAAATCTCTGTAAACCGATAAAGCAATCGCGATTTCATTATAATTTGTAATAATTTGCCATTTAAAAGTATTTAGATCTATTTTCAAACTATCACTGTTAAGAAGTAAGCTTGTTCAACAACAACAACAACAAACCATAACGCCGTTTCCCCGCAGGGGTAGGCAGAGAGAATGGACCGCCACACTACTCTATCCTGGCAAACCTCTCGAGATTCCTCCACATTCATACAACGAGTCATACACGCACGTCGATTCCTCCGACTTCTAACATGACCAACCTTTAAAATTTGATTAATTTGGTCATGCCATGTTTTCCTCGGTCTGTACCTCATTTACATCATTAACGTATACTTTCTTAACCATTCTTTCTCCATGTGTTCCATATGTCCGAACCAACGCAGCGATCCTTTCATAATTTTGTTCATAATATCTTCTTCCGCTCTACATTCCTTTCTTATATTTAGCTTGTTCATGTGTATTATAATCACGAACTTAAGTTTCCGAGAATATGAGAACTCATTTTGGGGAGAAATCCCAGAGCGCTAAATCCTAAAAGGCAATTTCGGTGGCTAACCAAACTGACAACTAATTAGGCGAATTTTCCGGAAACGTTCTCAATAACAATCTAAGAACATAAATTAGTGATGAAATATTGGATAATAATAACATTGATGGAGTGCGGGTAATTTGATTCATTTCGATAAAAATTATTGATTCTAAGATATAATTGACAGCTTAATTAATATTCATGAACAGTCGTTATACAAAAGAACTTTTGGTTTTCGTAGATTTTTATTGTATAATTTAAAATGTAAATTCGTCATTTATTTCCTAGAAGTTAAATTATATTTTATGAGAGTGACAGATATTAATTGCAAGCAGATTATCAAATAGCCACATTTAATGACCAAAGCTAGATATACAATAACATATATATTACTCCTTTTTTAATAGATGAAAATGTTGGTCTCTAGGTATTTTATTTTATTTTATAAGAGTGACATAATGTTAGTTGCTAACGAATTACCAAATAGTCACATTTTATGACCCTCGATAACTACGATTTTTTTTAATGGAACAAAATTTTTAATCGTTAAGAAATGAACAGGGTAAAAAAAAAACATTGATAATTATTTAACAAATTTTTATTATATATAGCCATAATTTGAGTTGTCATGATAGTTTATTTATCTTTTACTTTTTTATATACTTTGTATATACAACACTAATATTTAAAAAAAAAAAAAATTACATAGACATGTTTCGGACAGACCGTCCTTCTTCAGTAAAGATACATTTAAAAAAAAAAATTTAAATTGTTTACATGATCCGACAGATGTTAAAAGATTTATTTTTTATAAAAATAAATCCTTATTACATCTGTCAGATCATGTAAACAATTTTATATATTTTGTTTAAATGTATCTTTACTGAAGAAGGACGGTCTGTCCGAAACATGTCTATGTAATTTTTTTTTCTTTTTAATATAAATGTTGTATATACATACTTTTACTTTATATACTTTTCGAAAATGACCAAATAGGAGAAAGATGGAAAAGATATCTCGAAATGCTGTACAATGGAAAGGGAAATATTGACAGCGAAACACTGATAGAAAGAGACAATGAGGTAGACGCGGATGATTTGGGAGATCCAATCATTAGAGAAGAGTTTGACCTTGCACTGAAAAACCTCAAAAACGGGAAAGCACCCGGAATCGATAACGTTCCGGCCGAACTAATTAAGTCAGCAGGAAAAGGAACCACAGATGCCCTGTTTAAAATGATACAGACAATGTATAATACCGGGAAGATACCAGAGGACTTCGAGAAATGCCTAATTGTCACACTACCAAAGAAAGCAGGTACGACGAAATGCGAGCAACATAGAACTATAAGCCTAATATCCCATGCCTCAAAAATATTAACTAATATTATTCTAAAAAGAATAGAACCAAAAGTAGAGAACATCCTTTCCAGTGACCAGTATGGCTTCAGAAGAGGTGTAGGAACCAGAGAAGCAATATTGGCATTGCGAATGCTACTAGAAAAGAGAGTAAGAAAAAACCAAAACACATACATCGCATTCATAGACCTGGAGAAGGCTTTCGACAGGGTGGAATGGAGGAAGCTCTTCGAGATTTTGAAAAAAATTGATATTAAATATAGAGAGAGACAAATAATCCAGGCGCTATACAAGAATGAGGCCGCCATAATCAGATGTGACGAGGGTACAAAGGAAGCCAGTATAAGACAAGGGGTAAGACAGGGATGCTCTCTGTCACCTGCTATTTTTAACGTTTACATACAGAATGCGATTGACGACTTGAGAGAGAGAATGAGTCACAGAGAAGGTGTAAGGATACACGGGCAAAAGATAGACATGATAAGGTTTGCTGACGATATTGCTATGGTTGCTGAAAGTGAGGAGGAACTGCAGGAGGCCTTAGATACTTTGCAAGACATTCTTCAAGATAGCTACAACATGAAGATAAATAAGGACAAAACAAAGCTGCTGACTGTAGGCCGAACGCAACATCAGATGAGAGTAGTGATGTCAGGAGTTCCACTAAAGAACACCAAGGAGTTTGTCTACCTCGGGAGCAAAATAACATGGGACGGTCGGTCTAAGAGCGAGGTCGACAGCCGTATACATCAGGCTAGGCTTGCATTTAATAAAAGGTCGAAAATAATAGAGTCAAATAATATAGACCTAAAACTGAGAATACTCCTCATCAAGACCTATGTATGGAGTGTCTTGATGTACGGCTGCGAGACATGGTGCCTATCCGAAAGGGATAAGCGGAGACTAGAGGCTTTTGAGATGTGGTCCTATAGAAGACTCTTTGGAATTTCCTGGAGAGACCACATCACGAATGAGGAAGTTCTTCAAGGAATCGAAGGAGGAAGGCACCTGCTCAGGACCTTGTCCGAAAGGCGTGCAAGATGGATCGGCCATGTAATACGTCAAGAAGGTCTCTTGCATGCCATAATGGAGGGTATGATCGAGGGGACAAACTCTAGGGGACGCCCACGCCGAGAGTACCTGGAGGACCTGTTGGTGGACGTACGCTGCTCATCATATGCAGATTTCAAAAGAGCCGCACAAGACAGGGAAAAATGGAAGAGAATAATGGAGGAAATTGCTGCAAACCAATCCCAAGATTGAAACCAGAGAAGAAGATATACAAAGTATATAAAAAGAAAAAGAGTAATTTAAGAATTTTTTTTTTTAAATCACTAATTGTAGTATAAACCACTTTATTTAAGTTATAGCGTCAACCGGTTTCATTATGTAGTTAGCTTCCTCGGGGCTATACACAAACCACAAGGCTATATATACAAAATCAGTTTGCCTATATCCGGGGAAGCTCGCTACACAATGAAACCGATTAGCGCTATTAACACAAATAAAGTGGTTTATACTAAGTGAAAAGGTTTTTAATTTTATTTTTGAATACGTCAAACCACCTAGTAATGGCTTCTTATCAAAGCTTAAATAGTTTAACCTATATAAAACCTATTAATCGTAATTAAATAATGCATCAAATATTTGTATATCTTATATGTCTTTGTATTATTTTTCTCACAGCTCAATTTGAAACGACTCGGAACGAAGTTTGTTTCTAGGTTACAATTCCGGAGAAATAGATAATGTATTATTATTTTGAGAGTACAATATTTCTTACTGCTTGTCTCATCTTAGCGGCTGAATAAACACTATTCTTCTAGAATAGTAATAGTACTGTAATAAAAACGTCTTTGGCTAATTAGTTTCCATTAATCGTACATTAAACGGTTTCATTGAAAGCATCCGTATGATACTGTATATGAAACAAATCATCGTGTTTTTAAATCTAGCAATCGTTAAGAAAGAAGATTTATTTAAGAATCATAATGAAAATGTTACATTGTCAACAAAGTGCCGAGAAGCTACGAGTGACCCAAAGAGCCATATTGGGAATAAGTCTAAGAGACAAGAGTTAAAAACGACACGGTGAAAGAAAATATAAGGGTCACTGACATCATCCACCGGGTGGCGACTCTAAAATGACAATGGCAGGTCACGTAGCCAGAAGCTCGGACAAAAAGAGAAGGATGGAGTGCCGCATCAGTAAAAGTGTGACAGTCCATTCTTTCTGCCTACCCTTTCAGGGAGACGGCGTGATGGTTTGTTAGTTAGTTAGTTAATATTAAAAACTGAATATAATTCAATATATATTCATTTTTTATAAGGAGTAATTATATCTCAATAGAGACGAAGATGTAAATTGTTTTTTTTCTAGGAACAGAATATGGTGGCCGAGTTGACCTGCCATTGGTTTGGTTGAGCGATCGCTTTATGTTTAACAATATTCGCCATTCCGCCCTTCTTACGACCACCACGTCTGACAAATTTTTGGAAGATGTACCTATACTCGTATATGCTAAAATTCTGCACTTATCTTCACATTTTTTTTAGTTCACTCTACACTAGCGTCATCTATTAAGATTGGGAAGCATTAAGCAGAACATCTTTATTAATGCACAGTGAAAGGCTCCGCGAATCATACAGTAGGTACTAGATTACGCCTGGATGTCTCTCTTTTTTTTTAACACACTTTTCAAAAATTTACATTGAAGAGCAAATATATTACCTATACTACCCGCAGGACTATGCAATTTGGTTTAAACGCTTTGCTAGCTATGACTGACTTTAGTCAGATTTATAAATCGTGCGCACCAGGATCTCAAATGCGTGTTTATTGGTAATTTGATATTCGAGGAAGATTTTGACATAATCAATTATTGATATAATGGTTTAGTTTGTAAGAAAAGATGGTGAAAGTGATAAATTATTATAAATGCGTCATCGTATGTGTCGCGTAGCGATGACTGAAAAAGTAACGTTTGTTTAGCGGTCTTAGTGTTAAAAAATGTTTCTAAAGAGTCATGTTTTTGAGGCTTCGTTGTTTTGACTTATAATAGTTTATTTATCAATTCGCCTATGTGTTACGACGCTGAAGGAACCGATGATATCTAAATTAATAAAAACCAAAGTGTGTTATTGTGAAGTCTTTTTACTCGGCAAATAGGTAGCAGATCAAGTTGATTTTTTCAGGATTGATTCAACTAAACCCGGCGGTGGTCATATGCGTACTTTTGTTACGAATCGAGCTTTAATTAACTTTATGAATTAATAAATTAATTGATTATTTTCGTAGTACAGGCAAATGTAGACCTTAATAATCGAGCTCTTAGTCCAATTTTTAGAGTTCATATTCGCTTGGCATAGCCAGGTAGCCATAGGCAAGGCCAGATTAAGCCGCTTCATTTGCTTTTATTATTAATAAATTGAAAGTATTTTATAAATAAAAAATATCAGTAAAGGTATTTTTATATTCCACAAGTATATTTGATCAACGACATACAAGTTGATGGTGTCAATAACGCTTATGGAATCAACTACAAGAATAATTCATTTATATAAATATTATAAAGTAAACGCATATCGTACTCTTCAATTCTAGTAATTAAAGTAATTAAAGAGATTGTTAGAAATCAATGCTAAATTATAAAACTTTGTTTTTATATATCACAATTTTATTTTTTATGTTCACATCATCATTTGTATCAATAATTTAATATTGATATAGTATTGTAGCACCTGATGATGTCAACATAGGTTGACGAAACAGTTTTCGCGAAAAAATAAAAATAAAATTGTGATACATAAAAACAAAGTTTTATAATTTAACAGTTTGTAAATATATAAATTTAGTGTTGTACGAGTATATAAAACTCGTACTCGTATATACAAAGTATATAAAAAAAGACAAATATATAACTTAGTTATCAGGAGGAGGTCACCTCCGAAAATTGTTGTATATAATTGTTTTTTTATTCTGTAAAAATATTTAAACAATAAAAGTTTATTAAACTGTGGACATAATTCTATTCATTATAATCCTTCTATAAAGTATAGCTTTCTTAAAAGAACCAGGAAAAAAATGTAAAATAGCATAATGTTGTTTTGTCGAATATGACTTTGATTTAATTTTAGATAAACTTACGGTATCACACTGTGGAATTCCATAATAAAGATATTTTATTAATTTTCTCCACATGCTTCGAAGGTTTTACACCTTCATCATCAAGAGAACGATATATCGAGTTTATATCGTTTTGCAGATGATGTCGAGAAAAATAAACTCAAAAGTGGAAAATCAGTATTTTAATTCATGAAAAAATTGTCACTTTGATTAAAATCATAATACTGACATATATTTTATGTTTTTAAAATATGTGTTTTTTTTTTATTAATATTACTAGTTTTAAAAGAACTAACGTACTCGTACACTAATGTATAACGAGTGAGTAAATGTCAAGATGTACACATCTTCGCGAATTTTAGAAATAAATTTCGCAAAAGTATCACGACTCCCAAATGTATTGAATCTCATCATTGGTTAATACTAATAAAATAGTGTTCACAACCCACAGACAAATCTTTTCCCGAAATAAACCCAGTTCTGTTGACCCTTTGATTCCTGATAAAATCCTCCAGTCAATTTGGCTGTAGCCAAAGGGTATTCCATGTAACAGGGATACCTCTCAAAGAAAGGTGTGTACGTCTCCTATTGTATTACAAATATAAGGATTTTCTTTCTGCGATGAAGCGCAAGTCTTAATGGAATTGCCTCGTTCTATCGGATTTTGGCTGACCGGTAATAACTTATCGATTGAAATATCTTTTTTATAGTAATATCGATAAGAATGAAGTGATCCGTAGATATCCTAAATGATTTTAAAGATTATAAATAGAAAATTTTGAAAGCATAAATATAAAAAAAATTATAAAACACTATGTATTTATTGTCTCTTAAACAAAGATATAAAACTTCATATTGAATAATTAATACGTTGGTTTGTTTTGGTAATGCCTTAAACAGGCAAAACATGTCATTCACATAAATTATAATAAAACCTCTAGAAAACAAATATTTTCATACGAATTTAAACATTTTGTGTCTAAACACATTAAATTTTGCTTGCGAGCTTCATAATGATACTATCACAATTAATTTTGACTGGTTTATCGCGGCAGCTGTTTCGCCAACCCATGTTGACATTGTTCGCTGTTACAAATAACCGAGTTTTTTGTAACACCATCATTGTATTTCATATTATTTGTTTTGTGGATGGATAAAAAAATCGCGTATACATTTTAATTTATAATGGAGTTTTACAAAATAAAACCACAAACATCTACAAGGACAAATCGTTTCTAGCATAAGTTTATTTTTTTAGAGTTATCGAATAAAAAATACATTATTAAACAAGTTTATATATTCTTATGCCACTTTCAATATTTCGAATCTAGTGCCGTCATTCGAAACACGAAATGGTAAAACATAAAAATTTATTGTATTCAAGAGAACACAGCATATCACGTACCACTCATTTATCATTGTCTTTTATTGAAGTTACATGAACGAGCTGGTGCAGATTCCGCGGGAAATTGTACTTATCTCGTTTTTTCCGCGTACATAAAGGAATAATAGTGAATTGGAGCTAGTTTTTTCGAGCCCATAAAAAGTGAACAAGTTAGAAAATTCACGAAAATGAGTTAATAAAGCGTACCATATTGCTTTGACGTTTTACGTTATACGGGGTGGAAATTTCCTAAATTTAAATGCATATAAGTAGTTTATATGAAAACAAGAACAAACTAATAATTGCGCATTATACGTTCTCTCGGGTAGACTTGCGTCTCTGCCAGAATCTCACAAAATAAGGTAGTACATATAAGTAATGTGAACTGAGGGTACTGAGCGGAGTATCAGAAAGCAGTTTCTTTTAATTTTCACATGGCCACCCATGATGTGTATTGTCCTTAGTATTCTTAAGCTCTCCAATCCTGCGGCTTTTTCTGTCTGCAGTACTATTCACCCTGTTTTTATATATACATTCGCCAGGTCGTTTGAACCCAATTACTCTTCTTTCCCTTTGCCATTTCCCATCATCTGGGATCGGCCCTCCTCGTACGAAAACCCCAAACTTTTCTATTTTGACTCATCTCCACTGTCAGGTTCTCGCGTTGGAGCTCCTTTTCCATGTTGGCCCACCATGTTGCCATTGGACGACCTCTTCTTCTTAGTTTTGTGGGAATGCTGAGGGCTCTTTGGACAATGTTTTCGTTCTCTTCGCTTCACATGACCGTACAACCGGAGTCGAGATTGTCTTAATTTTTCCGTTATTAGGGCAACCTTAAAGCTACCCCACACGTATTCGTTCCTTGCGTGGTCCAGCCTTGTGACGCCTCTGGCCCACCTCAGCATTTTCATCTCGGCAGCGTGGACTCGACGTTCGTGGACATTTTTGTTGGTCCAACACACGTAAACAATTTATTTTTAACTATCAAATTAATTATTATGTCTTGTGATAGATAACTAATCTATTGCCATTTTAATGTCACGTGAATTCTAACACAAGACCAAAGACAGTGTGAGAATAACATAACATCGGCGGCACTTACCTACCTTTCCCGAGCCTTGCCCTTAACTCGGTAATTGTATTCTTAGGATTTCAACCAATGATTATTTTTTTATTCTTTTATTTTTTAATATCAGTTTAATAATGCGGTCCCCGTAACTAAGCAAACGTATATATGAGACCCGAAGGAAGAATGGTTTTGTAGCCCTGTTTTAGATAATAGATAATGTAAATATACAAAATATAACTGGTTACAATGAACTTCAATCAAGAAATTTCAATTGAAAACATATTTTTTTGTGGTAACTTATAAGGTTTTCGTTAACTTATGATATTATCTTAAAATCCTCATACATCGGGATGTTCACTTAATTAGATGCAGACAGACATGGGTTTAAATCCTGTTAATGGCGTAAAATATTGTAAATTTGAAGAAGTTATTTTAAACTTTTTTTTTACGAATTTTTATGAATTAAAACACTTTGAGTTACTTTTTCTCGGCATGTTTCGGGAGAACGATATAAACTAACCAAAATTATTACAAACTGAGTGCAAGAACCTGCATTGATATGTTTATTATTATCTCCCTAGTACCTACTAGTCAAGTTAACTAACACATGTTATATATAATTCTAGGTTCTTGCACTCAGTTTGTAATAATTTTGGTAAGTTTATATTGTTCTCCCGATAATGAAGGTGTAAGCCTTCGAAATATGTCGAGAAAAATAAACTCAAATGTGGAAAAATTTGTGTTTTAATTCATAAAAATTCGTCATTGTGGAATTCTACAGTCTTAACGCCTTAAGATTAAAATGTAAGATTTTACTTCTATTGTAAATATATGCAATAATGTATCTTGAATCTAATATATACAAACCAAATCGCAGTAATCAAATTACCATCAATCACCGTTAATTGGTTTTAAAACCTATTTAATGATCAGTCAACTCAGATTTCTCCAACTTGTGATGTACACTATCACTAAACACTAGAGTGCTAATTCACTATATCATCTCAAATAGTGAGATAAATCGACTTTTTATTTTCACAACGAATGTGTGGGAGCCAGATTCCAGCAATCGTTAATTTTAAGATCTCGCATTTAAGTCGTAGATCAAAAGATACAGACAGCCTGCGAAAAACAACTCATACTCATATCTAAAATAAGTGCGTTCAACTTTTTTTTTTATTCTTATATTATGTATGTACGTACATTACTATGTTGTTTATTGCAATGTCTGACCAGAATATGGCAGCTAGCTAAAACCGGTCTAAACTTGAATAAATGGAATAAAAATAATTATATTATTTATGTTTCGCACGTGACACATCTCGAGCCATGTTTTTCACCTTCCGGCTTATCGCACTAACTACGCTCATGTACCGAATTGTAACAGATATAACAAGGTTTTTAGTAACATCGATGTTTTCCATCTGAACGTACGTAATTAAAAAAAGATGTTGGAGATACCTTTCAGCGTGAACTTTACTATTTGAATTTCTCATTTTTTTTAAACTCTTTAAAATATGACTATACAATTATTTAAAATCAATTTTATCTTTGATTTCGCTTCATTAGACTGTACACAATGCTTTTAATTTTTCTAATCTTGTGGTAGGTAACTTGTGGTAGCTGTAAAAAAACTTTTTTTTATTATTACTCCGAACTGGTTTTTAATTACATATGTATTCAAATTCAATCAGTTTGTTATCTCAACAGACATTACAAACGATATTAAGGCATCTATTGAGTACAGGTAAAAGATAATTTATACAATATAATACCAGGAACGCATGATTAAAGATTCGACGTTCAGAAGACAAGATACTCTCTAAAGTCAAAAGAATTTGTCTTCTGAACGTACTTATATGAAAGACATCGATCTTCGAGGAGACCGCGTACAGCAGACTAATAGCTCTTCCCACCGGTTTTACCAGAGGCAGGTTGGTTCTGGCGGCCGGGAGGTAAAAGAATATATGCTCTCGCTATCGCATAGATATCAGGGACAAAAAGGCCAACATCCTCCGAGACCGAGCACGGCCGAGATTATAATTAACATCACAATCGCTATTTGTTACCACAAATAAATAATTAAAAATATCATTAATACATTTTTTCTAAGTATTTTTGTATGTTTATTTTAAAAAATGCTATTGACTTCATAATAATTCCAAAAAAGCCCTTGACTACATTTCAAGCCGATAGATAAAATACTAAAATTTGAAATGTATGAAGTTTTTATGTATTTTCACTTACTTTTACTGAGAAATATCATAATGACGGCCACCAAATCGCACACCGGATGCCACTAAATACTCATAACCAACTTTACGACTTCAAACAACATACATACTTTGGTAACTGTATACCCTCATAGTTCACTATTGCATACCAGTAAGTGATGGTAGTATAATTTTTACTTAAATCAAATTTTCATCTCTTCTATACATGCCTTCACATTACGTTAAAATATTATAAATATTTATTTCCAGTTATATTAAAACTATGCATTTTATCAGTACAGAACTTTTTTGTGTGTGTTTTAATATATCAAGCTAATAATGTGTACTATTTGATTTAATTATGACATAATCAAAAATTTTATGTACAATACATATTTGAAACTCGAATAAAAACTTATTAACCACGTCGTCTTCCCAACAGGGTAGACTTAAATAATGGACTGCCGCACTGTTCTTTCCTTACATACTACTCTCGCTTCCTCAACATTCATACATCGTGTCTTTCATGCACGTCGGTTTCTTCTACTCCTGTTTGTCTCGGTCTTCTTCTATTACTAGTTATGTTCACATCGTTTACACATACTTCACCATTCTTTCTGCTCTCATTTTTAATGTGTCCAAACCATCTTAATGACATCAAAATTATAATATCATTTTTTTTACTTTTTGATTCGTCCTAAAATCACGTAATTAATATTATTTTACATCAATACAATCATTAAAATATCAAAGAGCGAAGATTTAGTGTCTTAATTACGTGATAACATTATAAATTAGTAAGTTCTTACCTATTGTGTATGTGGCTCCATCAATCTGGAAGGTGGCACTCTTGCACTTCTTGAACAACTTCCCGCTCACTGTTTGCCTCTGCTGGCTCGTGTGTGTCGAAGGCGCTCCAGGGTAGCTGGTCACCCTCGGGGTGACTTCGGCGTTCATCAGTTCCTTCCTCAGCTTCTCCATGACCTCCTCCGGGTCTGAATCAGTAGTGGGAGTCACCTCCGACTCTTCGGGAACCTCCTCTGATGGTGGAGACAATACTTGCGCTTGATCTGCCTCCGTCGGAGGAAGGTTATCTTGATTTTCTTCCATCGTATTTTGAACAATTTCACTTTTGTTTTTAATAAGAAACTTTATACTTATAATACGTGTTCACATCATTATTGTTCATCAATCATTGAAAATTTGAAAATTTTATGTTTTTTTGAAAAATTTAACACATTATTTTGCTTTGATAAAATATAATATGATGAATTTTTAAAAAGAAAACTAACTAACTAACTAACCATCACGCCGTCTCCCCGAAAGGGTAGGCAGAAAGAATGGACTGTCACACTTTTACTGATGTGGCACTCCATCCTTCTCTTTTCGCCCCGCGGGAGACGCGGTGTGATGGGTTGCGAATCTCATCGCCACCAATAGGCATCTCCCGCGCACACTTCGATCGTCCAACACCCACAAAATAAATCTAAAACAAATAATATAAAATACAATGATATAAAATAAAATAACAAAATAATAATAATTTAACACAAAATGTTCTTTTTAGATGGTGCACATATTGTTTATTTAATTTATGTTCCACGAATCCACCGTTTTTTTAATTTAGCACATAATGTAACACATAATGTTTTTTTCGATGTTGCACATGTTGACATAGACGATCCGGACTTTTGTGTTTATTTAATTTATGTTACACGTTTCCACCGTTTTTTTTAAAGTTGCTGTAAGTAGGCACTGAACCAGCAAGAACTTAAAAATAATATTGAAGAAATTATTCAAATTGTCATTGGAACAAATGAAAATTTTATTTTTACACCTGTCAAAATTCTTTATAAAAACGATAAAACTAATATAATTTTAACAGCAAAACAGCACAAACGTATTACGTGTCACAATTATCTATTATAAAGTGCGGCAACAGCAAAAATAATATAATAAATATGTAAGTTAAATAATTTAATTATCTGATTTTAAAACCATGCTTATGTTTTAAACCTATAGATATGAAATTATAAAAGAAAACAATATATTTATTCAAGAATTAATTGTATCTCAATAGAGACGAAGATGCAAATTGGAAACAGAGTACGGTTTATCGAGGTGTTTACAGGACTTATGACCGGACATTGGTTGGGTTAAGCGCACGCTTTATGTAATACAACATTCCCCATTCCACATTTTTTTCTTATGACCACCATGTCTGACAAATATTTGTTTGAAGTTGTATATATGTTAATCTGTAACACCACTTTTTACATGGTAGTTTTTCAATTTACACACTAACGCCATCCTTGAAGATCGTATTTTAAGCATTAAGCAGAAGATCTTTATAACGCAATGTGAAAGGCTACCGCCATCAGCGCATTGCTAGAAACCGCCTGGAGATGTCACTCCAATCTATATGCTATATAAAAAGGTGGAATGGGAAATATTGTATTACATAAAGCGCGCGCTTAACCCAACCAATGACAGGTCATAAGTCCTGTAAACACCTCGATCAACCATATTCTGTTTCCAATTTGCATCTTCGTCTCTATTGAGATACAATTAATTCTTGTATTGAGAACCCGCAATGGGTAAAATCCAGTATTCGTCTACAAGTGTTTGAATACATTCAAAATGTTGTAATATATAATATTTATTTATAATATAATATATGTAACGATTTGACAACGATGGATAAACATTATATCGCATTATAAGCCTTAAATTTGAACGTAAATAAGCTTTATGGAAACTAAAACGAAATTTAAAATAATGTACCGACGTACACATTCTAAATTAAAGCTTTATTGTCCTCAAAATAAACAAGAGGCGAATGAAAAATACTTAAAACATAATTAAACCCGAGCTCGTACTATGTGACGGAGAATTCCTTTTGTCTTACGGTTACTAATTAGGTCTAAGCAGAGCCTACAAAGTCCCTCGGCACAAAGTTTCCGTTCAAAAGGAAAAATTTGATTAATCGCGGGGGATGATGAATGCAAAACATTACACTCTTACAAGGAGGGACCGAAGAACTTGAAATGAGCTTTTTTAATTCCGGGGAGTAATTACTTCAGCGGGCTGACTGAAAATCATATTTTTAAATTACGTACAAAATATGCTCTGGTTTTACGTCTTGAGGGCTCAAAGTTTATTTTAATTTTCTATGATTTAGCCAGAAAGATTAAGACACTAAATAAAATAAATTTCCACCTCTAACTTTAATCCCTTTCCTGGAGTTTTAAGTTAGTTAATTGTGAAAAAACTGTTCTCAAAATGAAACGAAAAATATGAGATTAAAATATGTTATACTATATTGTATTATAGTTCCGAATTCATTTCGTGATCAATTATCAAAACTATCTTTTAACGATTTTGTTTCTAATTTTTTTTTCTAGTAATTCAATTATTACATGTTATCTTTGTAAACAAAAAAGTTAAGATATAAAATACAATTTGTTTGAAGTAAAAAAAAAATAATGATTCCGCAAAAACTTCATATTAAAAACAAATATTTTTATTGGCTTGCCGAATGATGATAACCCGCTACAATGATGACTGTTCACCTAGAATGGCAACCAATGAAGATTATTTGCTTCTGCAATTAATGCGATTATTAAAGTTGGAAGCGTGCGTAACTGATTAAGGTCCAATTTAACAAACATTTTAAAGCATCTACGTTATATGTATATACATCCTAATGTACATGCCCCCCTGGAATTAATCACCTTATTTTTGAGAGACATGTAACAATGAACTCAAATTATCAATAAACAAATAAATAACTCCAAAAAACATTAGAAAAATAAATTTTAAAAAAGTGGTTAAAATAAAAACAATTATGAATTAATATTAATGAAAACGTGTGTTCTAGAAGTTGTACTTTATGTTTAAGGAATAGAATGTTCAGCTATTTTTTTAACAAAGATGTAAAAAACAATATTAAATAATCAATTCGAATGAAAACGTCTGTTTAAGAAAAAAATATACAATATTTTATGTGAATAAATCGCCTGTCTTAGGCTATATCAAATGATAATGATGATGCTTTAGACAGGCGAAGCATGTCATTCACATTAAATATATTAACTTCTAGAAAGCAGACGTTTTTCTTTCGTATTAATGACATATTTAGCCTTTCAAAGGCATAATCAAATGATTATGTCTTAGAAAGGCGAAACATTTCATTCCCATTAAATGTAATAAAACTACTAGAAACCGGTCAATTTAATTCGTATTAATGACATATTAAGACTTTCTAAGCCCAAAGTAGAATCCTGCCACAATGACATGTATAGCCTTTCTAAGGCAATATCAAAAGAGAATGTCTTAGAAAGGCAATATACATATATCATTACCATTAAATATTATAAAACTTATAGGAAATTAATTATTTAATATGGAGTTTTAGATCATTATTTAAGAAACAATAAATAACAATATTTACGTATATTCAATCAGTTAAAATTAAAATAAGACTGTTTAATTGCAAAGTATTGTTTATTAACTAACTAACTAACTAACTAACTACCCAAAGGGGTAGGCAGAAAGAATGGACTGCCACACTTTTCTTTCCTGACATATTTCCCTCGTTTCCTCAAAATTTATACATCGTGTCATGCACGCGCGTCGATTTCTCTAACTCCTCACATGACCGACATTCAATATTTGATTTATTTTATCGTGCCACGTTTTCCTCGGTCTTCCTCTATTTCTGGTTCCATTTACATCGTAAACATACATAATTTTTTTACCTTTCTTTCTTCATTCATTTTTTCCATATGTCCAAACCATCTTAATGATCTTTTCATTATTTTGTTTATAACACCACCATTCGCACCGCATTCACTTCTTATATTTTCATTCGACACTCTATCATACACAGAGTATCGACACATTTGTCTAAGAGATCTCATTGCTACTGAATTTATTCTACTTTCATCCTTCTTTTGCCAGTTCCATGTTCCGATTCCATACATAATAGTCGGTAGAAGAACACCATTGTGCACTGCCATTCTAACTTTTTTGGATAGGTTTTTGTTTTTTATAATAAAAAAAGATCTGATCAAATTCTTAATTAATATTTGACCATTGTTTTTTATGTAAGTGTGTCGGTACACAAAACAAATTATAACTTTTTTAATAAACGCGTAGCAGGGATGGCTCTGGTGTGTAGTCTGACATAGAAACACAGCTGCGTGTGTTTTGTGGCAGGAAGAACCCTCCAGTGACATGTGATCGCGGTATCCAATTATCGAGTCGTGTTAAATGGAACCTCTTTATCAGGACCTTTCCTTACAAATACACGCGGGGTCGCATACAGTATTTTCTCGTGATTTTTTGTACTGTTTTCTCACTTGAATATTTCATAATATTTTGGGAAAATAGAGTACGAGTATATGTACATTTGTGAAAATAAATGTATACATATTTAATTAATATATTTTTTTTGTTCTCAAAAGTGAATCAGTATATCAGCTTAAAACATATTGTATGCAGTAATTTGGTTCAAGCGACCGGTTGTATAAAAAAAAATTAAAAATTGTCAATATTTTAAAACAATCCGATAATCTGATTCCATATCCTGAATAACTTCATTACTTGGGTGATAATAATTTTGCATGTGATATAAATGGACTAACTAACTAACTAACTAATCATCACGCCATTTCCCCGAAGGGGTAGGCAGAGAGGATGGATCGCCAGAATGCTCTGCCCTGGCATACCGCTCGGGATTCCTCTACATTCATACATCGTAACATGCACGCACGTCGATTATTCAGACTTTTTTTTTATATAAATGGATTTTAATGAAAATCGATTTTATTTTATTTATTTCATGTGTTTACAAGATTTTTTTGGGTATTATGAGAATCACTCTAGATCCAACTTTAAATTGCGTTAAATGGAAATTTCAAACAATAATACATTTAACACTTGCAAACCGACAATAACTACATGTTTTGGTGAGTTCATTTTTATTTTAATACTTTTCATCTGGTTTATTCAATAGTTCAAGAAATTTATGTGGCGTTTCAAAAGAGAATCAGGTAAATATTTACAATGCGGTAGCGGGTGATTTGTGATTCCGCGTTATCAAACTTGAAACAAAATAAAGTTATGAGGGAGCTTGTGTTTAGAAAAGCGATTCAGACTAGAGATGAAAACGTGAATCAGAGGCGGCCCGTAAAGTGTTAAAACGAAGAATAAAGCTATAAATATTTTACAAAACCAGGTGTTAGTAAATCTAAAAAAAACAGCCATTTTGAGAAAACGATAATTAATGTAATGAGAAACAACAAAGAGTGGACAAAATGACAGCTATTGAAATGAAATAATCATAAATTGGTAATATCAAATATTTTTTATACTAATTCTATTAAATAAGGTTACGATATATTAAATAAAGAATTAATTATTGTATTGTAATTAAATATGATGTCAAGTTATAACGGAAATGTATTTTTACTAAACAGAAAACTGTTCTTAATTTAAAAATATAATATTTGTTGTTTCTTGAACACTGATGTAAAACTTTATGTTAAATAATTAATGTGGATGAAAACGTTATGTTTCGCATTTCTAAAACATCTAAAAGTGCCTTACAAGGGCGAAACATTTCATTCCTTCTAAAATATAATAAAACTCCTAGAAGACAGACGTTTTCATTTATTTTATTTATTAAAAATAAAAGTTTTCCAGCAATATAATATGATATAAAAAAAATATTTCATTTCACTTAAACGGTTTCAATTATTTAATATTTATATATATTTTTGCTTTCAAAAGGCTGTTAAAATGTAAAATAGAACGTATTTACTTTGAAATTTAAATGATAATGTTTTATTTTATGTATTCAGCATACAGAAAATTCCCCACAATATCAGTATACCGAGGACGCCCATGGAAACGACACAAAGTCGGCCAAACCTTCCACCACAATGGCAAGAGAGAAGAAGAGATATTATCCCTTTGAGGGTCATCCTCATATAACTTGCTTTCCATTAACACGACGATGAAAAATAAGTTGACAAACAAAAAATGCGAAAACGATGCTAATGGAGGGGTACATTTAGGAATAAGTAGGCAATTAAACAAGATACCGCATTAAAATATCACATCTATCAGAATCTTACCGATTCAATTTATTTTAAAAAAAACATTAACATTACAGACCTTTTTCAAGTGGTCAATGAGAAAAATTAAAAAATTTAATAGCAATTAAAAAAAGGAACAACACAGTAAGATATAGACACGTGAAAATTTTCAGAAAAATAAAAAATAAAGAAAAAATACATTGAAACAATGTAGTACAATTAGAAAAACAAGAAAAGAAAATACTATTTAAATATATAAGAGATAGATGCTTTCTGATGGTAGCCTCACTATCCTGAAAAATATCCACGTCCGAAGAGATACGGTTGAGAAGGATTATTGCCCTGCCCACGGGCATTACCTTAGGTAGATTAGTTTTACACAGTGGCAGGTGAAATAATCTATGTTGCCGTTGTCGGAAATAATTATCAGTGACAAACAAGGTTAATTAATTCAAAATATCCAAGTAATGTATTCGACTATCCCACGGCATTTCTTTTGGGAATGCTCGGAACTAATTCTCTACAGCTTCGAAGAGATGGGCATCTAATAACCCATTTCTTAAGATTAATCAGGGGATATTTCGAGAACTCGGCCGTGCTGGAGGATGTTGATATTTTTGTCCCCGATAGATATCTCCAACAACCGAGCCGCCAGAACCAACCTGCCTCTGGTGACACCGGTGGGAAGAGCAATTAATCTTCTAAACGCGGTCTCCTCGGAGATTTACGTCTTTCATATTAGTGAAAGTACGTTCAGGGAACATATACTCTCGACTTTAGAAAGCATCTTGTCTTCCTAATGTCGAACCATTTCTAATACGTTCCTGGTATTATGTTGAACGTATATAATATTTTACCTCAATAGATGCTTTAAACACTTATGCTGTTTTTAATGTCTTTTGAGTAAATAAACTGATTTGATTTTCATCTGAACGAATCAGCTGAAAAAAATTAACACCCAAATTCTTATTTCCAATGATTGTTAGTCTAGCATACCCAGCAAGAAATCAGATAGAATAAAAACAAGAATCTAAAAAAATCTAATAGAACAAAAATACATTTTCGGAATAAAACTACTGATAATTTATTTACGGCGCTATTATTTTTTGTTAATGGTTATTCAATAACAGAATGCTAATATTCTTTAATCAAATTTTCAAACTTTTCCAGATATTTAAAGTTTTTTAACAATTCCTAATTTATATACAAAATTCATTGCAGAAAGTAGTGAGAACCAATTTACTCGTATATGTGGGTGCTTATGAAAAATTCATTCGAGATATGAATGTGTGTCAAGAGTTATGAGTAATGACTTACTAATGAAGTAACTTTCACTAACCCTGTAATCCCTAAATGAGATAGCAGTTTGTCGATAAAAAAATTGTTCACCTTAATTCACATACTCATTACTTTGATATAATATGATATGATTCAAAGGTACGCGTACGCGATCTAGTAATGCAAAATAAATTTGTAACTCGAAATGGTTAAAAATATTTGACGGTGAATAAATTATTATTATTATTATTATTTTGTATACAACAGCTCATTTGAACACAATTACTGTACACAATTTGTTTTTAGTTATTATATTGATTCTCACGACATGTGATAGGTAACTAATTTATAGCAATTTTATTGTCACGTGAATTCTACGCCAGACCAAAGACAGTCTGCTAATCACGCTGCCATCGCCGGGAATCGAGCCCGTGACCAACGTCGTGTCATTAAAAGCTCTTGCCCAAGGTCGTCAATTGTTTATAAATAAGAACTCACAAGTGTAACCCCATAAATTTTATGTTTTAATAGGATTTTCATTTGATACTGCCTTAAAACGATGAAATTTATCATTTCAATTAAATATAATAAAACTTCTAGAAAACAGACGTTTTCATTTTTTGTATTCATTATTAAACATGGAGTTTTACATCCTTGTTTAATAAACTGCAATTAAATTATTTTCACATTCATTGACTGGAGGAAATGATAGAGAATATACTCGTATTTCTGATAATTTATTTATTTTACTTTTATATGATATACATTTGATTAAAAGTTTATGGACTGTACTTGTCACATTAGGCATGGCCTATACGTGACAATTTGACTTCTTAAATACTAGTATTTGTAATTTAAAAAATATATATTACCATTTCTAATATGTTTCATAAGATTTTTTATCATTTATTTAAAAAAAAAGAGGATCATTAAGAAGGTTTGGATACATGGAAAGGTGAATGAAGAAAGAATGGTAAAAAAGTATATTTTAACAATGTAAATGGAATAAGAAATAGAGGAACACCAAGGAAAACGTGGCACGATCAAATAAATCAAATATTGAATGTCGGCCATGTGAGGAGTCAGAGAAATCGACGCGCGTGCATGACACGATGTATGAATATTGAGGAAGCTAAAGAAATATGTCAGGAATGAAAAGTGTGGCAATCCATTATTTTTGCCTACCCCTTCGGGGAGACGGCGTCATGGTTAGTAAGTTAGTTAGTTAGTTTTATTTTTAAATTATTAGCCAATATTTTTTCGGTCAATATGAATGTTTTTATTAATATTATATTATATTTCATATGAGTTATTTAAAAATATTTCACGTGCCGGCTTTTCGTTTAAGAACTTGGAAAGAAGTCCGGGGTATCAGCGGTAAGTTGTTGTTTTCCACTGTTGTTCGTTTGTTATTCACGGTTTTGTTCATAGATAAATTATTTCTGTCAAATTGTCAGCTGTTTAGCATTACTTATGTTTACACAAGTGCCCGTAAATATCGAGCACAGCAATCTGCTCGGAATAGTAAATTTCCCTAAGTTCAATAAGACGGAAATACTGGTGCCTGAAAAATCTTGATAATCTAATGGAATTTGATTCATGGCAAAACAAAACAAAAAGTAAGGCGGAGTGACGAAATTTTTTTATTTTATTATTTCAGTGAACAAATTTTTTAGTTTATTATTATGCATCAACTAGTTAATTATATTTTTTTTAAAACAGCATTTAAGAAAGAAATATGTGAGGTTGAGGATATTATAAGATGGAGCAGGCAGCGAAAAAGGGACTGGTACGGTCATGTTCAAAGAATGGACACCACCAGACTCCCCTATATTGCATTGCATAATCAGCCTAATGGTACTCGTGCTCGTGGAAGAACTCCTAAAAGATGGAAGGACAGCTGAAAATCTACCTCACAGGAGGAGCAACAATCTGGAGAACAGACCACATAGGTCTACAATAAGGAAGAAGAAGAAAAAGAAGAAAAAAAACTATTCACTGTAAGAAATTAAATTATAAACAACGCGTTTGCACATTATTACGATTTAATAAATTGTAGTAAAATTCCACATTAAATAATAAATACAAATGAAAACATATTTTTTCTAGAAGTTTTATTAAATTTTATGTGAATGATAAGATCTTAGCCAGGAAAAACACGCCATTCAATCAATAATAATAAAACTCATAGTAAGACTATACTGAAGAATAGGAAAATTCAAGCAGATAGCTTAAAAAAAAATTCGATCTTGTATTTAAAAAAAATCGTTATTTTCCCAAGTACTATGAAGCAACGTTCAATATTTAAAAACATATAATTTACAACGGTTTTTTCTCAATACATCTACCATAAAATATGAGTTTTGTTTTATTCAAGCGTAATATATATTTTTTGTGAGTCAAATAAAATAAACGTTTAATTTAGATTCTTATATATTCGTTGTGGATTCATTGAACACTGTTTTTTTTAACCTTGTACATATCACCAACTTTATTAAAAAATAAAAATAAAAAACAACAAACATGTTTTGGACAAAGAAGCCCTTCATCAGTGATTTATTTTACTGATGAAGGGATTCTGTGTCCGAAACATGTTTTTTTTTTTTTTTAATTTTTTGATGAAGTTGATGTTGTGTGCAAAGTTAAAAAAGAAATAGGATTATTGAAGGTTTAATTTAATGTATTCATTGTATTTCTATCATTTCTTACTACATATAACTGGTTTCTGTAATCCTCATTAAAAAGCTGGATCACTAGTAAAAAAGAACCAAATTAATTATTTTTTTTAACGAATTTCGCATTTCACAAACTCAAGAAGAGATTTTGTAATTAAAATAACTTTTTCTCACTGGCAATACTTCACTCTTATTCAACTAACGGCTTTAAATTTGTCAGTCATAAAAGTAATTAAAATCCTTAAACTTCAAACGAAATTTATTTTGAGTTAATTTCGCTATGTTCGTTTCAAGAGATTACGTCATGAAAGAAAGTGTTTAATTAACATTGCGAAAGAGGGTATATGTCATATTTAAATACGAATGTTTTTAACGCCAACAGAAATTATTAAAATCCAACAATCACGGTGCTTTAAGCGGAATTAATCCAATCATATATATTTTAAAATGTTATTTCACCCCTCAGTACTTTAACTGTAATTTCTATTTGTACGGCATGGGTGCGTATTTGGAGGTAAACTCATTTTGAAATCAAAGCATCGTCTTAAATGTTATTTTTTTAAATACCCAGGGTTTATTCCATATGTTAACTATATTTTAAATAGTATAGATTCATAAATCAATTAATTTTAAAAAATACCCCTGTGTATATTTAGCACTAAATAATTGATCATACTCGTATATGTTTTTTACCGATTAAAAGCAATCTAGTAATTTAAAATGTACTTTCGTATGAAGCACGTAATTTGTGGTGTGGGATTATTACAAAAAATATATTTTTAATTGAAATTCCTTCGTAGAAGTTTATTTTAAATAATGAAAATAAAATAAAAATTGATACAAAATTTCTTAATTATTATATATTTAATGGGCTTCCACTTGTGCTTAACGTCGACCGGTTTCGGCAGTTTGCTCCCATGACCAGAAGATGCAAGCTGCCGAAGCCGGTCGACACAAGTAGAAGCCGACTAAATATATTATTTATGTTGTTTATTGAAATTTCTTGGTAGAAGTTCATTGTAAATAATAAAAATAATAAAAATTTATTAGAATTTTTCTATGTTTATTTTTAGTGTAAAATCTACTTATTGATTTTCGTGTTCGACCGGTTTCGGCAGCTCGCTGCCGAACCAGAAGATGGCAGCGAGCTGCCGAAACCGGTCGAACACGAAAATCAATAAGTAGATTTTACACTAAAAATAAACATAGAAAAATTCTAATAATTTTTTTTTATTTTTATTATTTAAATATATTATACTAAAGAAATTTTGTATCAATTTTTATTTTATTTTAATGAGTTAATACACTTGTTAATTTGTATTTTCACCACTTTATTATTTTCAACAACCAACCGGTTCGCTCCCGCCGGAGCTTTGTCCAGTGTTGGTTGGTTGTTGAAAATAATAAAGGGGTATAAATAAAAAAATACTTGTGTAATAATACAATTTTTAATTTAAAATGTATTTTTTTTATTATATATATTGCTTAAACCATTAAATAAACTAATGAAAACATTGATTTTAAAATAAGGTCAATTTCAGTATTTTAAACAAGGATAAATTTTTATATCTTCTTTGTTGTCTTCTTTGTATTAATTGTGGTGGTTCGTTTAATACGAAATATAACGTAAAAAAGAATAGCTTGAAACTCATAAAACCAATAAAGTTGACACTAATCTTGATTGATCAACTAATTGTTTACATTTACGCACCGATAGATGGTCGACAGTTGTCAAAAGCGTCCGTTCGGAATTCAAAATTAGAAGCACCGGCGTCAGCGGGCCACGTGCTCGCGCCAACCAATGGGAGCGCGGCGCGCGCAGGGAGGAGCGAAGAAATCCGGCGGCGACGGCGTCTGACGGCGACGGCTCACCGAAGTGTACTGAGTGCTGGCCTCTATGCGCTAAATTTTCTGCGCCAAACTTTTCCGGCAGCCGGTGCAGGTTACATGCAGCCGTTTATATCGATAAAATAATCGATACGTTAATTTTTTAAGAATATTTTATATTAAATAACCTACCTACCTACCCTTAATATATGTAAATCTAAAAATTAACATAATAACTTGGATGCCTCGGGAATTTATATTTCGATTAAAGGTTACATAAGATTTTTCTATGTTTTCTAAAAATGAGTTTGGTAGGGACGATACAAAACTGATGGTAAACAATTTTTTTTAAAGATAATCTAATGATTGTACTCTAATCTCTTGATAATAATAAAATTAAACATTTTTTTAACTACTACCGCTTTTGTCTTTATTTTGACAGCTACCAGTTTCGCCAGGCTTATTGGCATCAACAGACTGTTTCGATATTGACCAGTCTGTCGATGCCAGGTATGCCAGGTAAAGACACAAGTGGAAGTAGTTAAAAAAACTTTGTTTTATTTAATTATTACGAGAACCGTAATGAATTATCAAAAGAAAAATTAACAGTATATTAAATTATTAAACCACTACGTATTTATACATCATACACTTTATTTGTGTAATTTATGTCAAAAACCTAACAAACTTCACAAAGTAAAGGCAAATATTTTGAATGTATATTTGTAAGAATGTATATTTTGAATGTATACGAGTATACTCCGAAATTTTCTGAAAATGTTTGGAATGATTTAATTCAATTTTATTATTATTTAAGCTTAAGATTTATTTTCATTTATTATTTCAGATATATTTTATAGAATATCGTATTATTTTTATTGCAATGTTTTAAGGATAAATGTATATTTGTAAGAAAAATATTAATATGCTATTTATAAAAAAGAAGAAATTTAAACTAAAAACTAAACTTTTTGAATTTTTGTTTTATGATCACTTTTTTTTAATTATCCCATTTCAATAAATAATTTCTGATAAATGATGACTTTAACTATTTTTTTTTAATATTAAATATTATAAAATAAAGAATCGGAGAAAATACCTGCGTTAATGATATGTAGTTCGAATATGGAGGAAGTTCAAAAGTATTACATCCTTTCAACCAACTGCTGGTAAATTTTTTATTAATTTATATTCTTATACAGTAAGAGTAATTATTTAGTAATGTGATTATAATTAATTACAGTTAACATAATATACATAGTGTTTTGATATTTTTTTAATAAAAAAAATATTCAATGAAGAAGAGTAAAGATAACAAAATAATAATCTGTTTATAGGGTGATTAATAAACAAATAAGTGTTGTTTAAATATACGATTTTTTCGGTTCATTTTATTATTAATTTAAACACAAAATATAGACTATTATAGAAGAAAAATATATATTGTTGTATTCTGTTTACAGATTTATTTATTATTTTTTTAACGGTTAATGCTTTATCTTTATTCGCCATCACTTCGTTTTGCAGATTAATATTTAAATAACATTGTATTTTTACAGCATTTTACACAAACATGTTTCGAACCGTGCACGTCCTTCTTGAGTGTATTTATTACAATTATGATTTTTTTTTTAAATATAATTATCACTTATGATGGTCGCGTATGGTTCGAACTATATTAATGTGAGGAGTGTAATAAAATGTATATACAATGTTTACAAGAAATAATTCAAATACATTTACTCAAACGACTTAAAATTTAACAAAATAAAAACTTGGTTAAAAATCATAAAACCTCTGACGTACGGTCGTGTGTTTGCATCATCACGTGAGTTGAGATCAATATGCAGATTGTTTGTTGTTTTATTTGTACTAAAATCCACCAGAAGTTCTAGAAATACATTTGTATATTTAAAAGAGCTCTCCTGCGTAAATATTATGTGCGGTACTTGAGTATGTGTATGTCATGGAGTTACTTTACTCAGTGAACGGGAGCTTATTACAACTGTAAGTCGATAATCTTCGGAATAAATTCGTGATTTTCAAATGTGCCTTTAACTACTTTCCAATACTTAGTAATACGATATACAGTTAACGTGAGCTGTAAATATGTGTACATCATAATATATTATCAATATGAAATAAACAGTTAAAAACTTTTCAATTTCAGAGCTTAATTTCCAAATTATTTTCAGTAGATATAACTTTTTGGTTTATGTACGATATAAAACACTGTTATTTACTTTGATGTTAATAAAAAAGATACCCATTAGTTGAAATAACAGTGTTTTAATTCCTACGTAAATCATTGTTATGGAATTCAACAATTTTAAAGCCTAAATATTTTCAAAAATAAATACTGTTTTACTGTATTAAAATATAAATAGAACGGCTTATAAAATATTTATTAAATATATTTATAATTATGGTAATTTTTTATGCTATCGATTGTTCGCAACCACTTTTTTTTAACGTTTCATCGAAAGTGTATGATTTAGTACAATTTAAACATTATTTTTACTCAGGTATATTTTTAAAATTAATATTTAAAAAATATGTTCAAATGAAGCACAAATGTTTGAGACATATGTTTGTCTTAAAAACAAAGTATATACAATATAATTTTAAAATTAAAGTATACTTTCAATATTTGCATCTAAACCAATTTATTTTTAAACACCAACTGGTTTCACTCCCGCCGGAGCGCTTCGTCAAGGTGAGAGAATAAACACATAAAATCAGAGAACAACATATGATACATACAACAAATGGAAGGGAGATAGAGTGGCAGGAGAAAGTGTGCGCGAGGACGAATATAATGTTAGAACGGTGAGTCATGACCATTAGGGGATAATTATGGAGAATTTCTAAAAAAGTTTCTAGTGGCGGACAGGGAAGTTAATTTTTTTTTATGGGAATATTTAAAATTATTTACATTGGCGAACATGGCTAAAATGGGGCTATTGAAAAGATTAGTTTGATTATTAATTAAGGGTAGATTATTGTTAATCTAATTTAAGATAACTTGGAAGCATTTGAAATTAAGAAAACCCTTACAAAATATACCCTTAATTAATTATCTCCCTCTGATAAATCAGACAACATTAAAACAACATTAAAATGTTCAGTTAATTTTCTCACCCTGACGAAGCTACGGTAGGAACGAATCCAGTTGGTTATAACATATAAAGTGATTTAGATACAAATATTAAAAATTGTATTATTTTATTTAATAATGTCACACCACAAATTAAGTGCTTCAAAAATATAAGTTTACTTAAAGAAATTATGTGTTAAACAATAAAATATTATATATAAAATGTATTTCGTAACAAAAACAATTTCAAAACGTAATTAATAAAACAGAAAACACAATATAACAAGAAACTTCACTAATTGAATACCATTAAGTATCTAGGGACTAAAAATAATGGTATACAACTTTATTGCGTCCTGGAAGGAGCTTTATACCCCCCTCGCCAGATAGGCGTGTAAGGTACACGTCCCTTAATGGGATGCTTACGAGTATTTTTACCGTCTTACCTACGGAACACTAAAGAGGACACGTGTAAGGGAGGCTTACGAGGACTAGGCGTGTTTTCTACGCTGTCAAGTGCAAAAGTGAGAAATTTTCGTACTATGGAGAATAAATAATGCGCGGCATTAGCGCCTACCCGAATTTCCGAACGCAAAACGTTCCGGTTTTAGAATGACAACGATGTCTTCTATCTTTAACCCGAAGATATATTGGAATTTGAAAGGTACATCTATAAAAATAGGTGCATATTAAATAAGTCAAATTTATTTCACCCATTTTAACGCAGCACATATGGGTCTTTAGTGACGCTGACAAGCTGGAGAAAACTAACGAACTAACTAACCATCACGCCGTTTTTCCGCAGAGGTAGGCAGAGAGGAAGCATCACCACATTGTTCTATCCTGTCTTAACTCCCGCACCCCTTCTACATTCACACTTCGTGACATGCACGCTCGTCGACAATTCTTACTTCGAATATGGTCGCATTTCAGTAATTAATTAGTCTGGACATGCCATGTCTGCCTTGGCATTCCTCGACTTATTTTTCCATCCACAACAACAACAACAACAAACCATCACGCCGTTTCCCCGTAGGGGTAGGCAGAGAGAATGGACCACCACACTACTCTATCCTGGCACACCTCTCTAGTTTCCTCCACACTCGTACAGCGAGTCATACACGCACGTTTATTCTTCCGACTTATAACATGACTAACCTTTAAAATTTAATTAATTTGGTCATGCCTTGACTCCGTACTCCATTTACATCATTAACGTATACTTTCTTAACCATTCTTTCTTAATCCATGCGCTCTATATGTCCGAACCAACGCAGCGATCCTTTCATAATTTTGTTCATAATACCTTTTTCCGCTCTACATTCCTTTCTTATATCAGCATTTGAGATTCTGTCGTATATCGTTCTACTACACAAACGTCTAAGGGACCTCATCTCTACCGCGTTTATTCTGCTCTCATCCTTCTTCTGCCAGTTCCATGCTTCGCTTCCATACATTAAGGTTGGGACCAGATCTCCATTGTGAACGGCCGTTTTCGTTTTCATTGATAAATTTTTAAAAACACGCTAAAACCACCGGTCCACTGTTTTTAATAAACTCCAAGGCGACACAGTCATAATGAACAGCTTTTCCACCTTTCATACAGTTTACAGATCTTACTATTTCGTTCAAACTTATTTCTGTTATATCTCTTTCGCTATTCGTGCAACTCACATTCGTAACACTCGTTCTCATTGCACTCTTTTCCATTCACACTACTTGTAAATATTTTTTTAACCATTCTTCCCCCATCCATTCGTTCCATATGTCCAAACCATCTTAGTAACCCTTTATAAATTTTATTTATGATGCATTCATCCGCCTTACGTTCCATTTTACTTCATATAATGTAGCTAATTGATGAAATTACAAATAATAATTACACATTTTTTTCTTTCTTTGTAACAACACTTTACTTTATTTAAATCAATGGTGAATATAGAAGAAATTACAAATAATAGTTTAAAATATGTAAATCTGTGATATGAATATAACATACGTCGAGAAACTCTAAGAAAAACGTTGCCTGACAAAGCGCAATCAAGTTCTATGGTTGGCCGTGTTATTAGTATGAGCAATGGGGAACCTGCACGATATAAATGAATTCAGAGAACCAAATATATAAGAAAGAAACTCTTTTCCTCTTTTGCAAAATAAAAAGTCCTTTTATTTTGCAAAATATATCCTCTGCAAAACGTTGTTTAAAAGTTTTAAAATATTTCAATTTAACTAGACATTCAAAAAACGTCATGACAATTAATGGATTTTTATTTTGGTAAACTTACGAAGGCAACATTGTAAAATTCTCTAATGACGAATCTTTTATTAATTAAAACACTCTATTTCCAGAGTTTTTGATTTTATTTTTCTCGACACGTTTTAATTGTCTCGACACCTTCATCATCGGGATAACGATATAAACCGTCAAAAACTGTGTAAAACCTTAAAAACATGTCGAGGAAAATAAACTTAAATGTGGAAAAACAGTGTTTTAATTCTCAAAACATAAATTGATTAAAAACAATTATCATAATACATTATACAGATGAATCTCAAACCGTATTAATTTATGTATGCTTTTATAAAAGGTCGTATTGCACCATGTTTCAATGACACCAGCAACACTACTGGAAAGTCCGAGGAATTTCCAGCGTCAAAAAACTGGATTCTCTTAGTTAAAGGAAGATATCTCCAAAAGAACGTTCTTCAAAGACGACAACGGGAAACCACTCTGGATATCGTGCCCTAGATTATCCATCCTGGACGACCCTTTAATGTGTCAGGGTAGGATTTATGCCCGGGAGAAAGATACATATTCCCAAATGATAGTTAACGTTGGAGGGACCTGACATGACACTGGAAGAAATAGAATTTTGTTCCGTGCAATTTTTTTCAGAAAATCTTTTTACACACCCTGAAAATCTTTTTACACAAGTAGATTGTATTGACTCGCAAATTGGAAAATCAATACATTTTAATCACATTTTTGAGAAAACCTGGAGTTTATGTAAATACTAAGGTATTTGCGGAAAACGTAATTTACTGAATTGTTATTCAAATGCCTATTATTCTACATCTCCTGCAAGCATTTCCCTTCGAGGGAAATTTCAAATTTGGAATTTACTCGCCCACATGCGTTGCCATGGAGACACGCGGCTTCCTAAGCTACCAAGGATTTGTTTCTCAACACATTTTCGGTGAAAAGTGTCGGAGTAGACTATTTAATTTAGGGCAAATAGATTTTTTTTTATCGATTTTACTTTTTATCTGATTTAATTATGGTTATTTTTCTCTGAAACAAAATAATCTAAATGAAAATAACACATATATTGTTGCTTATAATTATGTAAAACTCCATATAAAATAAATAATACGAATTAAAACGACTGCTTTCTAGAAGTTTTATTTAATTTACGTGAATCACATGTTTTGTCTTTCTAAGGCATAATAAAATCTGTTACATTAATGTTGGTATTAATTGAGAAATTTGCGTTAGACAGGCAATATTTATCATTCACATTAATTATAATAAAATTTCTAGAAAACAGACATTTTCATTTGTATAAATTAAAACAAATAAATAAATTGTTGTTATATTTCTATTACGGAAAAATGTGCACTATTTCATTTTCAATTTCATCTTTGTTTATTTTGTTTTACAAAAATAGGACACCGTAGTAAAAACATTGTTTAAAGATTAAGATATATACGATATAAACATTGTTTTTAAACTAACTAACTAACTGACTAACCATCACGCCGTCTCCCCGAAAGGGTAGGCAGAAAGAATGGACTGTCATATTTTAACCGATGTGGCACTCCATCCTTCTCTTTTCGCTCCGCGGGAGACGCGGTGTGATGAGTTTATTTTTAAAGATTTAGAAATTACCTAAACTATAGAAACCTTGAAGTCATCAACACTACCACAATGAAGATAAAATAGCATAATAAGATGCGACGGAATAAAACAACCAAATTGCTCTCATTACTTTGATCACCAGTGGCAGGTTGGTTGCGGCAATAAATATCAGGAACATGAAATGTTTTGATTCAAAGCGTGAATGTTTTCAAAACAGTTTTTACCAAACATTTTGTTTAAGTATGAGTAATATATAATATTGAATTATATTTATGTATTTATTTGACAAAGTACACATTGAATAAACGTTCTGTCCCAAAAAGATGATTCCTTTCCATAAAAATTAAGAGCCTTAAAAATTCTTCCAATAATTTTTCGTTTGCCATAGACATTGCATTAAACACAATAATGTTCCTTAGTGCTTAAAATGAAAGGATATTTATGATTTTTTTAATAAAAATTCTTAAAAAAAAAAATTTAAATGGAGGATTGAAAATAATAAGAATGTTTGGATTTTAAAGATCTATAAGGGTAAATCAATATCGATTAATCTGTTTCCCATAAGAATATATTTATATTTTCACGGCGTTGCCCTGTCAAGGTGAAACATATCACTCAAATATTAAATAAAAAATCTACTAAAAATGGTTTTCATTAATGTTATGATTTATATATAATATCACTGTTCATGGAACTATATATTTAATACAAATCTGATTTGTTTTATAATAATTAAACTGAGGCGTAAAAATAATAATACAAACGTATTATTTTACGAGTATTTTACTTTCGTTAAATAAATTATTTTATCTTATATATGGTAAGATATACGATAATATAATATAATAAAAATAGTGGTCTGCTATTCTAATTAATATCGAAACATTGATTGATTATTTTCAACGAACAAAATTCACGAGTATGTCTCACTTTACAAGTTTTTTTTTATAAAACCTTCAAGTAAGGTTCCCGTGAAGGCTACGCTGCAAAAGAAGGCTGTATTTTCGAGGCTACGCGATACCAGGAGCACAGATTACCTAAAAGGTTAAGTCTTCGTACGTTTACCGAGCATAGAGCGGGGGAAAAGCGGGCGAGAGCTATGAAAATAATTTCCCCCAATAATAAATTTCTTAGTCTGAAAGAGACCAATCTATTTAGGGGTCATATTCGTTGAAGCGAGACCGAGGATATCTACGGCGTAGATTCCCTATAAGGGTTGGCCCAAGGATTCCGGGAAAACTGGTATTTGGAACGAAAACTGCTACGAAGTATCCGGAGCGCAGAACGGAAGACAGGTAAAAGAGCACGCGACTAACACTTTGGGCAAGAGGGAGCGAATGCGTTAGGGGAGAAAGAGAGAAATATTTGGATGTAGGGGTCGCGTGAGCAAGCTGCGCGCGCAATCCGTGGGAGGGTGGGAGTGACTGTACACAGCATTCAACTGTCATTATAAAAGGGGTAAATCTCATTATAAGTTCGATTCTAAGAAATATGAAAATTTAATGATTTTATTGAAATCTCAAATAATTCTGCGATTCAACAAATATGATTTCATGTTAATTTAAAATTAAATTTAAAAAAATTTACGTTGGGTGAATAAAAAATGGCATTTTTTTATATATTAATTAACCAACAAATTAAATTATCTAAAAAAATTATATTCGATATTTTATATTATATAGAGTCGAATAAAAATTTATGAGACTTACAGAAGGATAATTACAGAATTTGACAGTTTTAGGTTGACAGGTATGTTAGAATATGTAGCTTAAAGTTATGAATAATTAAAACGATTGTAAATTAAAAAAAATATGATAAAAATACAAAACTTTTTTGTATGTATTTTTAAAGATAATATTATTTTTAAAGGGGCGAAAGAATCAAGCAAACTAATTCTACAAAATATAAAATATATGAAAATCTCTAAAACCGTAAAGAGTTTTTTAAATTGCTTCCAAATTGCACCACCAAAGCGGAGCATTTCTACCAGGGAAGTAGAAAGGCGAAAAGGTTATAATCGATTTCCATCGTTACTAGCTAGTTCACCAAGAAGCTAAATCCACGTCTAACCAAAACAACAAAACAGTTTAATATCCAGATGCGGAACCTTGTGGAAGTCTCCGACTTTATTGTATGTCGCTTCATGAAACAAGTGATAAGCCAATGTAAGATTTTATCGTGTGTGCGAGTTTTGCCAGATGACGCACTCGGGGTGCCGACAGAACATTAGGGTTGATGGAACGATTTGCATTTTTACGGGTGAGGGTTGCACTACCAGGAGAATATATTACCGGCGAGATCGAAATCGCGTTCTTGAATGCATTCAATTTATTTACCGAGCAAATACAATTGAAAAACTTTAGCATTTCGCGACGAATTTCGCTCAAAATTTCCAAATAACCTTTTAGTCAAAGATTTTATTCGACTCGAGAAAATACAATTGTGTTACGAATAACGCCTCCTTTATTTCCCATCTCAACACACAATTTATCATTCTATGGGAACAATTGGTGACAAAGAATTAAGTCGTTTCAACTGCGATAACTATAATAGTTAAATAATTAATAAATGAGAAACACAAGATTCAAATAATACTTCTCATTCTAAAATGACGTTATCTTAAATTGTACGTTTTCCTTCATAACAATTTCTTAAAGACACTTTGAAATTCTTCGCGGTATGAATTTAAAATAATTACACCGGATTTGCTTGTTTCATTGATATATAAATGTCATTATTATAAGGCCCTGTAATCATAATGTTTTTAGTAGTATAACGAGGACAATAAAAAGACATTTCTTTCGAAAAATTAAAACACATTTGTAGCAAAACTCAAGTATTTTCCAAATTACTCACTCACCTTTTGCTGTAAACTCATGATTGAAGAACTGGATTTCTCTTACCTGAAACAAAAGTAAAAACTGTTATTAAATTATTCTAATCAAAGATAAGTTTTGGATGGTTCTTGTACTTGTTGTACATATTTGTTGTACAAATTAAAACATATACTCGTTTATGTACACACACAGTAAGACAGTACCCGATGGACATCTAGTAGTGTTCGATGGTCACCTAAAAGATGGACTGACGATATTGCTAGACTAGCTGGAACGACTTGAATCTAAAATGAACAAGACAGGGACGATTGGAGGAATACGGAAGAGGCATATATCTAGCAGTGGAGGGAAGAAGGCTGAAGAAGAAGATGAAGAAAAATGTACACTGAAAGAGGATGAATACAAGATTTTCCCATAATTGAAAGCCTAATCGAAATCATAAGATATTAACAGAATTCATAATGATTTTTTATTTTATTTCGTTATAAAAGAAAGCGTCTGCAAATGATCTAAGTTTAAAACTTATCTTTAATCTTTTGCTTGTTGGGTTAACACATATGATGGATCACCACATTATTCGAAATTGATTTTCTTCTTTCGTGCTACCAAGATAATTCGAATTTTACCATCGATCTACCTCAAAAAGTTTGTTATTTTGACTATGCATTATTTTGTATTGGTGTTTTAAAGACTAAACTTGTCAATGATCCACCGTTATTTCGAATTTATCTACATTGCGATCTCACATTACCCTATATCATAATGTTTTTTTTATCATAGACATTCGTTCACAAAAGTAAACATTATTTAAGTGTTTTGTAAGTTGAAGTATATGATTTATTCAATTTTATATTCAAATCAAATCAAATCAAGGTTTATGGTATCTATTGAGAACAGGTATAATAATATATTGTATATAGTATAATACCAGAAACGCATGAGAGACATTATGAAGACAAGATACTCTCCAAAATCAAGAGTATTTGCCTTCTGAACGCACTTTCACTAATATGAAAGACGTCGATCTCCGAGGAGACCGCGTTATCAGTTATAATGAAGAAATATTTATAACGCTAATTATAATTAGCCGAAAGAATACAGTATAGAATACTTACGTACGAAAGAATACAGAAAAAAATTAATCGTAAGGTTTGCGTCCCAATCAAAATTAAAGAAGCGTCGCAAAGATCGTTTAGGCATATGGAAAATATGTTTAAGCAAAAAATGGTTAAAAATCTGTATAAACGAATTTTGTTTGGAAAAACGTGGCATAACCTAAATAATCAATTACTAAAAGGTGACCATGATTGAGGTAAAAAAATCCAAGAGTGCATCAACATGTATGAAAAATATTAAAATCGCGAGATATTTCACAATTGAACAATCCATCCATCCTTTATTTCTTGCTCTTTGGGGAGACTGTGTGATGATAAGTTAATCAGTGGCTTAAGGTAGTACTCTGGTAACTTAAGCCGATTTTCATGTCTTTTTTGGAGGGCTTTTTTTTGTAGGAAAATAAAAATGAATCGTTTTGGATTTTTAGGATGTTTTTATTTACATACATATTAAAGATACAAAAGAATTTTTTTTTAAATTTAATAGTTAATTATTATTATTATTATTGATCGAAGATGGCACCTCGAAAAAAAAGCGCGTGGGTGGCCCCGGTGATTTTGGCTCTTGATGTTATCTGAAATCAAAAATTCTTGAAAATTCTTAATCTAAAGACATGTCATTCTGGTCGGAACTACAGAAGTTAAAGTTCATGGATAAATAACATAATGGCGGACTTTGTAAAATAAAAAGTTAGGGGTGAAAAAATTTCTCGGTAGTTCCGACGAGAATGACATGTCTTTAGATTAAGAATTTTTGATTTCAGATAACATTAAGAGCCAAAAACACCGGGGCCACCCACGCGCTTTTTTTTCGAGGTGCCAACTTCGACCAATAATAATAATAATAACAAACTATTTAATTTTTCAAATTTTTTTTTTTGTATCTTTAATATGTAAATAAAAACATCCTAAATTTCCAAAACGATTCATTTCTATTTTCCTACAAAAAAACGCCCCCCAAAAAAGACATGAAAATCGTCTTAAGTTACCAGATGTATTATACTGTCCACTATTTTGTCGGTTTATAAATACAAAAATTAACATAAGTACAATGAATGGTCGCCAAAAATAATTTGGAGATAAAATGTTGGAACATAAAATAAAGCATTTCGTGTTCTGATTACGAAATAAAATGAAGATTCGTAACAAGCAGGGATTTTTTTATGAATATCTCTGGCGAAATCAAAACCTTTATATCACAAAATTCACCGAAAAGGCTATATTTTATTCACGGTTTACAAGTTCACAACCGCAAAAAAAAACAGACCGGAAGTGTAAGTCGTTTATTTCAGACAATCTCCTCTTAATTCTGAGAGCGCTGAAATAAGTCTAAAAGAATTTTCAATGTCATGAAAAATTCAAGTCCCATCAAAGACTCGAACGTTTACTCTTTTGTATAATATGTAATCAGTAAACCTAAAAAGTAAAAGTAATGCGATGATTTATTTCAGGCTTCTTCGTTATTCATTGGTCTTTTTTATATAGACAATAACATAAAAAAAATATTGTATATAATATACAGAAGATGGCCGCGAGTTTTAGAAAAATAGAAGACCAAGTAGAATTAAATATATCATATGGAAATTTTATAAACTAACTAACTAACTAACCATTACGCCGTCTCTCCGAAGGGGTTAGCAGAAAGAATGGACTGCCACACTTTTCTTTCCTGACATATTTCTCTCGCTTCCTCAACATTCATACATCGTGTCATGCACGCGCGTCGATTTCTCTGACTCCTCACATGGCCGACATCCAATATTTGATTTATTAGATCGTGTCACGTTTTACTCGGTCTTCCTCTATTTCTTGTTCCATTTACATCGTTAACATTTAATTTTAATAATATTTTTTTAATCACAAATGACGATATCAGTGCTACAAATTCGTAAATTATTTCTATAACCACAAGTCATTTTTCTTAAAAAAAAACATATTTATACAAATTAACAATAGAAAATAGTACAAATAAGTTAAAAGTCGAATAGTTAATAAAGTATTATTATAAGTAATTTAATTGCTTAAGTGTTTATATTTTTTTAAGACTAGTAGTAATAAAACTTATGTAATAATGGTTTTTGGGGTTTATAATGACGGTTTTATTATAAACTCTAATAAATGAAAAAGTCAAATTTAAAACAGATAAAATTATTTTGTAGTACCGCGAAGTTGGAATCATGCATGGAAAACATCTGTTGATAAATCGAGTAAGCTTGAAAATCTACTTTTTGGTAGCGGAGAAACACACCATATTTTCTTAAATAATCTTATAATTTTTAGTTTATTCTTAATTAAATCATTTGAATTTTTGAAAACACTTCGTAATATTAAAACGTATCAGAACAATTTGCTAAATTATGTTTATGGGAATTTGTATAGCTAAATATTGTTTAAGAAATGATAATTTTCTAGGATAACAGTGACATCTAGTGATAAATTGCAAAACCATTTTAAGAAAAAACTTTTTAACTACATTAAATAAAAAGTTTTCAACACTATCGCAGTGCCTTACTAAATATTTTATTTTTATGTATATTTAATTAAACGCGCTGAAACAAGTATACTTTTGTTAAGGCCTTATAACTTTTTTAGTTACACGGTGATAGTATTGAGATCTGGATAAATAACATAAATAGCATTAATAGATGACGCTAGTGTAGAGTGAACTAAAAAAATGTGAAGATAGGCGCAGCATTCTAGCATATATACAACTTCCAAAAATTTGTCAGACGTGGTGGTCGTAAGAAGGGCGGAATGGAGAATGTTGTTTAACATAAAGCGATCGCTCAACCCAAACAATGACAGGTCATAAGTCCTATGAGCGCCTCGGCCACCATATTCTGTGTCCAGAAAACAATTTACATCTTCGTCTCTATTGAGATACAATTAATCCTTATAAAAAAACATCTATCTGCAATGAGTAAAATCCAGTATTTGTCTACAAGAATTTGTATACATTCAAAATGTTGTGTAAATAACATATAATATTTAACAGTTTTTCATTCAAACGTAAAATAACATATATAAATATGCTTATTTCTGAAAAATGTATCTCATATATGGTATTCATTCTTCTTCTTCTTTCGGTTCCGTGTCAGTTCCCCCCAAAGTTGGCGATCACTGCAGCAAATGTATCTCTGTCCTGAGCTACTTGGAACAGGTTCTGAAATCTTGTAATTCTTGTCCACTCTTTGATGTTCCGCAGCCAGGACAGCTGCCTTCTACCAAGTTCCCGACGTCCCTCCACTTTACCCATTAATATCAGCCGAAGGAGGTGGATTTTTCTCCCCTTAGCACATGACCCAAATATGTGACCTTTCTAATTTTCACACTCGACAACAGGCTTTCTGTAGTACCTCTACATTACTGACCCAATCGGTCCACGGTACGTGGAGTATTCTGCGGTATATCCACATATATTTACAAGTCTATTTTGATATTATATTTTATAATTAATAGAGTATTCATACACAAATCAAATAAAATATTGAGAAAACAGTTCTCCCTGAATTTTATAATATCTGAAGGAATAGAGCATTATCGAATTTTATGTAATATTCGTACTTCACATAGATTTTTATATACCTTCTTCTCGGTGAGAAATCCCGGTGTGGAATTTGATCTCCTCCACAACAGTCCTCCACTAGCCCCTGTCCTTGATCATTTCTGGCCCTCTCCATTCTCCAGGTCTTTCCTGTTTCCTACAAGCCTTGGTCCAATGTTTTTGCTTCGTCGTTTTTCATTAGAAAGTCCGAGTTACGAAGCGATTGTGTTGGTGTAATATTGTATTCTTTAACAATGCAAGGTGATTAGTTTTACCATGGACTCTTCTCCTTTATTCCGGCTTAGGACCGGGAGCATCTTAGAAAACAATTTCCTCGTCGCAGACGGAGTGAAGAGTATTGAGCGGACACAAAAACAACAACACCAAATGTTAATTCCTCACATATATAATACAATTCCAATAAGAATTTGATTATTTAATGTCTAAAAATAAACTATTAAATACATATTTTGTTATTTAATCATCTAGTGCGTTGATTTTAATAGTTAAAACTCGAAATTAAAACAAGTTAAGATAACCACAACATTTTGACACATAAAACAATTGAAACTTGAGAATAATTTTTAAATATCTTCTGAAGCATAAATAAAAAAAGTACTTGCGCGAAACGTTTTACGTCATGTACTTATCTACAAATTAATGTTGTTCTATTTAAAAATAGAACAAAGTTGAACCTAAAAATTTTATGATGGTAAAATATTTGTTAATCACTTTTAAACTGTTTAATTATGTTAGTCGATGATGTTATTTTAAAATAGTTTAATTGTTTGTATATAAATATGTAATTTGAATGTTTTATTACTTGTATGACACGTGACACTCCATTGTGAATGTGTCAAATAAAAAAATAATAATAAAAAACTGTCTGGTGATATGTCACTACAAGTACTGTTGCGTCTATAATATGATGTACTATTATTCTATTTCTTCCCGAATACCGAACGATACTGGCAACTGCCACATTCTCATTTTTAATATTCCGTGACGTCATTACACTCATGTTGCTTGTCAATCTTATGTCAAGCTGCGATTTATATGTAATATAACAATAAAAATACATTTTGATAATTTTACGTGAAAAGAAAAATAAGATTCAAAAGTTTATTTACTCAAAATACATTACAAACAGCATAAATGTTAAAGGCATTAAGGGATTTATATGTAATATAACAATAAATATACATTTGGATAATTTTACGTGAAAAAAAAAATATGATTTGGTGATATGATTCTCATTTTTCTTGATATAATCTCTATTCTGTTAAATAAATAAATCTGTTTTGACAGACCAATGGTTGATTTATCATAGAAAAACACATAAAATTTTTCCTTCGAAATCATTTGATATAATTTTTTTGTAGTAGTTCATAAGTTAAAATTTATTGTTATTTCGTATTCTTTCGTTTTTCATTAAATTCCAAATATTTACAGGTAAAATTACCCCCATTATAATTTTTTATCTCATATGGGATGGCTGCCGCAATTTTAGCTTCTTGAACAACACAATATATTTTCAGAATCACAAAAGAAAATCAGCATATTATTTATCTTGACTCTCACCCCCCTCTACTGCAATATTTAAAATCAGGTCAAGATTCTTCGCAAATTTGAGTATCCCTCTTCCCACCCTCGAAGTTCCCACCCCTACATACTCATATCCTCCCCTACGCGAGTTATCGAGTGAAATTTTAAATATAAACGTACAAAGTATGAATATATGAGTATCAAGATATATGAGAATTCAGTCAACCAAAAATACTAAATATATCAAATCAGTAAAAGGTGAGCTCGAACCTGATATCAAAACAATTATTCCAGTATTTTGCACATCTGAAATAACAGGTTCAAAACCTGGTAATCGTAAAATTACTTATTAATGAATTAAATATGATGAAATAGAAAGTAAAGAGCTCTGACTACCATACCGAAGGTTCCGGGATCGATTCCCGGCGCTGGCAGTGTGATTGTCACACTCTCTTTAGTCTGGTGTAGAATTCTCATGACAATAAAATAGCGACAGATTAGCTACCTATCACATGTCACGAGAATCAATATATCAGCTAAAAACATATTGTATGTATACAGTAATTGGGTTCAAGCGACCTGTTGTGTACAAAAAAAAAAAAAAATACATATAAATATGCGTTCTCCGTTACCAAAAGCTGAATAGAAATCATATTTTTAGTGATATTTCTTAGAATAATTTAATATTTTATTATTATTATACAGGGTAACAAACCTCATTAAAAACACACAGACACAACAAATAAGGTTAAATAAAAATATACACGATTGGAAGAATTAACAGTACATGCTTATGAATAGACATCGACGTAATGATTATGTATTAAAAGAGTTAAGAAAACAACACTAAGAATAAGATATTTATTATTTGTTTCTTGAACAATGATTACATTCGTACGTGTTTTTATTAATTAGATATTTTTACATTCAAATGATTTATTAAATGTTCATGTCCTATAACAATACATTGTTGTAATTGTAACTAAATAACTAACTAACAATCATCCCGCCTCTCCGTAGGGGCTGGCAGAAAGGATAGACTGGCACATTGTTCTGTCCTGACATATTTCTCTCGCTTCCTCTACACGCACGGCGATTTTTCCGACTCCTTAGGTGGCCGACATAAAAAAATGATTGATTTGGTCGTGACACATTTTCCTCGGCTTTCCTATATTTCTAGTTCCGTTTACGTTTACATACACTTTCTTCACCTTTCTGTCTTCATTCTTTATTTCCATGTGTCAAACCATTTTAATGACCTTTTCATTATTTTGTTCACAAAACTTTTTTCGCACTGCATTCACGTTAAATTCAAAAATAATAATAAAAATACACTTCATTTTTTACTACAAACAACCGGTTTCGCTCGTGTTTAACCATCATGTTTGTCCTCGTGCCTCATCTCCTATCCCTCTTTCTCCCCTACATTTTACATTTCTTTTTTATATATTGTATTGTTCTCTGATTTTATGTTTAGTGTAACCTTAACAAAATTGGTTTTAGTAAAGAACATAGTGGTTGAAATATAATATTTTTTAAGTGATTTTTTTAAAGTTGTGATAAATAGCATTTGATAATGTCCCAGCTAGGCAAAACACCTCACTCAAAAATTATAAAATTTCAAGAAAACTCATATAACTAATAAGTAGGATTAAGTATGAAAAATGGGGCACTTAAAATCATTACCGCAAATATAAATAGTATATATCGACTGAAACAAAGATGGCAGTGCAAAATTGATTTCTAGTTCTTATGTATGGGAGTAAAACGTGGAGTTGCTAGAAGAAATATGATAGTAGGATAAATGCCGTAGAAATTAGTGTAATGTAATGATGAAGTAAGAAATAAAGTTAAGAATGGGTCACAAAGATGATTTGGACATATGGAAAGAACGGATGAGGGAAGAATGGTTAAAATAAGATATAAATGTAGTGTTATTGGAAAAAGAAGTCAAGGAAGGCCAAGGGAGACATGAAGACAAGGGAGACATGGAGACAAGGGAGACAAGGGAGACATAGAGATAAGAGAGACATGACCAAATTAATCAATTATTGAAAGGCGCCCATGTTCGAAGCAGGAACAATCAACGAGCGTTCACGTCACGAAGTGTGCATGTAGAAGATGCACAAAATTCATGTCAGGATAGAACAATGTGACATTCCATCCAGTCCAGAAACGGCGTGGGGGTTAGTTATTCAGTATTATTTAATATAAATAAGACAGTTTTTTGCGAAATGTGAAAATGTGTTTAAAATAAATAATTTAGTAACTTTGAAATTCGAATATGACTAGCATAACGCTTTGAGCGTGACGCAAAAGTTCCATGAATAAAATTTGATACTTATAGACATAATCCTCGAGGATTTCATTAAAATTCCATTGCTTTCGTGTATTTGGGAGTAGAGTCCTTAAACACCGGCGAAGTCCTTTATTCAAATGTAAATTTAAATTTCGTGTGTAGAATATAGAATACACTTAATTTAGTAGTAATTATAAGCAATAACAGAGTTTCTCAATTAAATACCTATAGAGGGGTACCCTTCGAAACATCACATGATTATCAACATTTTTTTAGTAACGAAATGCATTTACAAATTACTTAAATATTATTTTAAAAACGAATTCCATCATTTCATTTTATTCAATGGTTCATTTATAAATCTTAATATGTGAACCAATTAAGTTATAAATTTTAAGAATATATTGGAATGAGCTTGCTGATAAATATTTTATTTGCTTTTTAGAATATTAAATTCAAATGTCGTTGTAAATGGTGATTGAAATGAGAATAAAAGATAGGGCCAAAATGAATTTAAAAAAAACAATAAACTATACAGAGTTTTATCCTTTATAACAATTAAATAATCACACAAGTCCAAAGTTAAATCAATGTTTATTCGGAAGTACACGCTGTACAATTTTAGTGCATTCACTTAAAAACAGATGGCATTGCAAGTAAAATAATTATTTTGGATGAATGTGTCGACATAAATTAAAAACAAAAACCAAGCTATTATTTATATGTTTTTGTGTAAAATTTAAAACATGTTCATTCCCTTGAATAAGTTCGTCACAAATAGAGTTCAAGCACTATAATTTGACTTATAATTTCACAATTTGACTTAAACCTTAACAGCTTGTCAGTCAATTTCAAGAAATAATAAATAGTTAGCACCAACTAACTAAAACGTCATCTCAATGGGTAGAATGAATGAACCGCCACACTATTATTTTCTGATATACTTTTCTTGATTCCTCAACAATCATACATTATGTCATGCACGCACGTCGATTTCTCTGAATCCTCACGTAAACGCCATTTTATATTTGATTGATAGATACAACTAAAAAAAATATATTAAAACCGTAATTCAACTCATCTATTTATTATTTTTATTTACAGAAGTCACGATGAATTTTTTTATATACATTTATCTGAAAATACAATTCAAAAATACAAAAGAACAAAAAATAATATTATATACATAGTATGTCAGTTTCCTAAACATAAAAATTGGGATTGTACTAGCATTAAAAGTAAAAATTAATTCCCATAAAAGTACCGTTTTTCTTTGAACACCGTGTACCAATTTATATTTAAGAACCCCTCAGCAATCTTGGAAACCACCGTGAAGTTAGCGCTCAAATACTTTCATGTTTTAAACTTATTAAGCTTCAAATTTAAATTAAATAATGAGTTCTACATTGGTTAACGTATGCTTGCGAAGAACTTCAGTGCGTTCAATTAAATTATTATTTTTGGGTCTAGAAAATTTTAATGCTTAACTCCTACATACGAGTAGTAAGAATTAATTTCACGTTTAGTTGACTATTTTATCTACAGAGAAAACTATTTACGCAATAATTGATTTTGATAAAATAATCACAAAAGTCCGGATCGTCCATGTCAACATGTGCAACATCGAAAAAAAAATTATGTGCTAAATTAAAAAAACGGTGGATACGTGGAACATAAATTAAATAGAAAATATGTGCACCATCTAAAAAGAAAACATTTTGTGTTAAATTATGTTTATTTTGTTATTTTATTTTATATCATTGTATTTTATATTATTTGTTCTAGATTTATTTTGTGGATGTTGGACGATCGAAGTGTGCGCGGGAGATGCCTATTGGTGGCGATGAGGTTCGCAACCCATCACACCGCGTCTCCCGCGGGGCGAAAAGAGAAGGATGGAGTGCCACATCAGTAAATGTGTGACAGTCCATTATTTCTGCCTACCCTTTCGGGGAGACGGCATGATGGTTAGTTAGTTAGCTAGTTTGATTTTGATTTTTTTGCATTGAAATTTAATGCTTAAACAATAATTGGTTTCACATTTTCTATATTTAAATTATTTCAGTTTAATGTGTGACAAAAAAATATGATTCCATAATTAGGATTTTTAAGCAATCCTAAATGTATTTATTGTTTCTTGAACAATAGTGTTAACTTGCATGTTAAATACGTAATGTGAATGAAAACGTCTGTTTTTTTAAGCTTTATTTTATTTCAAAGAAATGACGTGATTCCCCATGCTAAGCCATTATCAAATTTGCCATTTGATAATACTTTAGCAAGATGAAACGTTTAATTTCAAAACAATTTAAATGAAACTTCTGGAAGTCATACTCGTATATAGGTATGCAATATTTGATAATCGAAATAATTATATCAATCCCAAAACAATTATAAATCATCTTGAAAACAAACATTTTCATTTGTATTAATTAATCCTGATTGTGTTCATTTGCAGAATTCTGAATGTCGTAATGTCGACTATTACTTGGACGGCAAATAACGAGATGCTTGTTTGAATAAATAAGTTTATTATTTCTGTCTACTTCTTCTTCTTCTTCTCCGCGCTACATCCCGGTGTGGGATTTGGCCTCCTCCACAACAATCCTTCACTGGCTCCTGTCCCTGGCCATCTCTCTCCTTTCTCCAGATTTTTCTAATTTCTCCTAGTCCTCTTCCACGCGTTCCACCCATCTTTTTCAATGGTTTGCCTCTTGGTCTCTATTCACTTATAAGTTAGACTTACAGAATCTCACCACTCTTTCATCAGTACTTCAAGTTAAAGCTCAAGCTTCAATTTCTTTTCATTCTGTAAGTCCCATCCTTCAGCGTGGGTGAAAATAATTTCCTCGGAATCTTCTTCTGAAAATTGTTAGCTTGTTTTCTTCTCTGTGCGTTAGGGACCATATTTTACAATATCGCTTTTTAGGATGTCGTGTAAATAAGAGTGTTGCGCTTATGACTTTCATAATATGTCGAACAGAATTATAAAGTTTTACATCTTATGTATTTACTCTATTAAATACTCAAGTAGAACTTTACTCTTTCTAGCAACTTATAATACCGCTCTCAGGAACTGGGGTAAGCTCTCCGTTATAATATTCGCATGTCAATAAAAATTAATCCAACCCAAGCCTTTGAAATATTTTTAACTTTGAGGTATCATGCCATAAATATTTGGAATTTGGTTTTTAATTTGGTTATATACCCGAACATTTTGTTTACAACATATTTATAGACCATTTCGGATACTTCAAAGGCCGCGGTATGAGAAAAATCCAATATCTGTACTAGGTACATCCGTTATTATTTGCTCTGACGTCAGAATTTGGTTAGGCCCGAACATATAAATAAAATTTTACTTTTTCAATATCATTATTATTAATACTTTGAGCCTTAGTAGACATGATACATATTTTTTCAATATAATTCTTACATATGTTTTATTTGTCAATGATACTTGTCTTATAGACTCGTAGACCAATTTAGTATAATTACTTAGTCGGTAGACCCAGATGTGAAAGTGTAAGATGCGGGACCGAAATATTAGATGCGGCCCTGTACATTCAGTACATTTAACAAAATGAGGACTGTTCCACAATGATAAACTGAATTAGAAACTTGGACAGAGAATGTTATAGTGTTATATTAAATCTGTTCTGATTCGGTAGAACAGAAATATAAAGTATAATCCAGTGGGATGCCAGGCCACTTTTACATTTATTTTATTTACATTTACATTTATTATATTATAATATATATATTTATTTTATTTTATTTACATTTAATTAACATTTACATTTATTATTTAATATACGTAAACACAGTGGTATTTACGTAAATTAAACGTATAGACGGAGACAGGCGCTTAGGAAGTGTACGGGCGAGGCTGGCAAAAGGGCGCTGCTGCGTATGTGGTGGGTACCCTTCTGTGTTCCCGTTTACTATTTTTTTAATTTCTTTTGATGTATGAAAATTCGGAAACCTGGACTCTAAAAGTGATTGCAAACATCGCGGAAAAGATTTGTTAACATATACAAATGCACAAATAAATAATTCTGTATGGCTAATTATACATTACTGCTTAGGTCGTTGAAATATTATAGACATTTGAGATATTGTAAAAGTATATATTTCAACATATACGAGTATATGCTTTATTTTATCAATGACATAGAAAATATACACTAATTTCATTTACACAATTTTCCAATAATTTGATACAATTGAGTTATAAAAAAAATTGTACAAGCCCATCTTAAGATATCCTCGTCAGCTTGTCTCCATTCATTGCTGGACGTAAGCCCCAACACCCCCACGCCATCTCTGTCGGTCTCTCGCCAGCGTTCTCCAGGCCCATCCCGCCGTCCACACAATATCATCGCTCCACCTGGTTGGCCGTCTCCTGACACTTCTCCGGCCTAACCTTGGCCTTCATCCGACACACATGACCAGCCCACTGCCACTTCATCCTCGCAATGCATATCCCTACATCGGTGACCCTGGTGCGTCTTCTAATCTCCACGTTAGATATATGATCTCTAAGCGAGATACTCAACATGGAACTTTCCATGGCCCGTTGTGCAACTTTGATTTTGTGCATTCCTTATTTAGTTAACGTCCATGTCCCGCGTCCATAGGTCATCACAGGTAACACATACTGGTCCAGTACTGTTGTTTTTAAATTTTGTGGCATGTTCGACTTGAAGATGTTGCCCAGCCATCCGAATACAGACCAACCAAGCTGTATTCTCCTATCAATCTTCTTGACTTGACCCCCTCTTCCAAAAGTCAACAGATGACCAGGGTACACATATTCATTCACTACTTCTACATTTGAATTATTGATTTTAATGTCTTCAATTTGAATTAAATAATAATATACTTTTAGTTATTATATTAATACCACTTTATTTGGTAACACCAACCGGTTTCGTTCCCGCCGGAGCTTCGTCAGGGTGAGAGAGTAAACTGTCAGTTTACTCTCTCACCCTGACGAAGCTCCGTCGGGAGCGAAACCGGTCGGTGTTACCAAATAAAGTGGTGTTAATACGAATTACTAAAAGCGTATTATTATTTTATTTAATAATGTCACCACAAATTTCGTGCTTCATACGAAAGTTTTCAATAAGCGTGTTAGTCAATATTTTTGTCTTTGTCATATTCATTTGAAGGACAATTTTTTGAGATGATTCATTTAAGGCTTCCAGCATTTCTTGGAGTTGTTCGGGAGACTCCGACAGTAGAACTATGTCTTTAGCGAATCTCAAGTGAGACAAATATTCTCCGTTTATGTCTAGTCTGTGGTTCTTAAGATAAGATGTAAGGAAATGCAGAATTAGTATTATTATAAATTTCCTCAATCGCATAATAACGAAAATAATTAACTTTTAAGTTTATATATTACATTGTGAATTTCTTTAAAAAGGATCCACCGACCCCAAGACCGCCAGAATTCTCCCCAAATGCTTCTGAACCTACTTTGGCTCCCCTTGAAAGCTTCAGCGCCCATCGGCGGCGGTACCGCTCACTCTGAGAACCTACGTTCTAGATAAACTTTTCAAAGTGATTCAACTTTTCCATTTCGTTATTTCAAAATCATTTCTCATTTTATTTTAACAAAACAAATAATTAAGTTTCTTTCACTTGCAAATTAATTATGTTGACTCGGCTTTGAATAATTCTAACGTAGGTACCCATATGTATAAACATAAAACATGCGGACTTCCCTCGCAATTTCTAAAACAGTAGTTAAGTAACTCTTTATCACCAATCTTTCTTGAAAGTCGTAAAGATATATGGAGCATAAACCAATTCCTTGGGTAACTTTTAAACCAGTGTAATAACGAGTGCGATAAATGTGAAATCCTTTATTGGTTTCATTACTCCAGTCGCGGGAGCATATTTAACTCCGTTCACCACCAAAGGAGCTGTTTGATACTTAAGTTATTACCAATATTATTATGACAATTATATCTGATATTTAACACGTAACTTAAAACAAGCAGTTTTATCAGGACCTACCATTATTTCAATAAACAATACAGTCACGTGATTTTTTCCTTTCACTTGATTTTGTGGTGTAAAATAAATCGTGTGAAATACATTTAACATTATTTACTATTAAAATTTATGACACTATTATGATATCACTTCTTCTTCTTTTACTTCTGATTGTAGATCTTGCGATCTGTTTATGTAGGATATCAACTTTCTTCCTGTGATGAAGACGACCAGCCTTCTCTCCATCTCTTTGGTGGTCGTCCTGGTGGTCGACGGCCCTCTGGAGTTTCGTGCATCACGATATTAGGAATTCTTTCTGGATCCATTCTCTCGATGTGGTCCCTCCAGAATCGTCTTCTCTGCCTGCTCCATCTCACTATGTCTTCAATTTCGCAGGATTTGCGAAGGGTTCTTCCCACAATAAGTATGATATCGTGGTTTTTTTAGAGTGTTGCGACAGCTATCAAATTACGTTTCCGTTAAGACGGAAAAAATATTTTTATCGTTTATATGCTTTATGATTAATAAAAAATATTTTTTTGATTATCTAAATACATTAATTATTTTTGAACTACCATTTGAAGATGTTTATGTGTCCTTCGATTAATTGGATAATCGTCTAAAATTATTAAACTTACGGCCTACTAAGAGCGATAAATTCGCGAAGCTTTGACGGTAATTTAACAGATTAGCAAATCTTAGATAAAGATATTACGTTTCAGGAAATAAATTGACGTAGATTCATGTTTGTACACGTGAAATTCAGTTGGATAATGACATTTTGATTAAAGATTATAAATACCTCAACATGTGCTGTTACCTACTGCCTTACATAAGATTTAGAGTGGATTTAATCGCAATACAATCTACATAAGAACATATTTCAAAATATAAAAGTTTTTCTCATTTGTAAACCTTTTTAAGAATAGTAAAAAAAGTATATGTTAACGATGTAAATGAAACTAGAAATAGAGGAAGACCGAGGAAAACGTGGCACGATCAAATAAATCAAATTTTGAATATCGGCCAAGTGACGAGGCAGAAAAATCGACGTGCGTTCATGACACGATGTATGAATGTTGAGGAAGCGAGAGAAATATCTCAGTAAAAAAAAGTGTGGCAGTCCATTATTTTTGCTTACTCTTCGGGGAGATAGCGTGATAGTTAGTTAGTTAGTAAATCTTTGATCCGTTGAGTCAGAAAATTTGCAGTTAACATTTTAAAGTTAATCAAACTAATTCTAATACATTTTTATATGTTCCCGTATGATAACATATAGAACCTTTTGTATCTGTCCTTTTTATATTTTTTGCACAAAATAATTATATATGAGAACCTAAAATAACTTTAAAACAATGTAAACGGGAGTAAAAAAAGAGAAAGATCAAAGAAAATGTGGCATGATTAAATCTAACAAATATTAATGTCGGCCGTGTGAGAAGTCGGATAAACGACGGCGACGTTGAGAAAGCAAAGAAGTGTGTCAGGTGTGGCGTTCTATTCATTTGGCCTACCCCGTCGGAAGAGAAGACGTGAAAGTTAGGTAAGGTTAGGTTTTAAATACTCTAAATATATTGCCTGAGATTCAGATATACATGCGACGCGACGTACAAATATTTTATTTTAAATATAGGTACATTTAAATCTAATCATAGATATATATCTTGATGAAAAAAATAGTATAAATAATTTTCAAAACGAACATATTTTTTTCTATAATATATTTGTTAAAACTAACTAACTAATCAACACGCCGTTTCGGAGGCTAGAGTGGTATGTCAGAACAGAACGGTGGCGGTCCATCCTCTCTGCCCACCCCTTCGGAGAAACGGCGTCATGGTTATTTAGTTAGTTAGTTAGTTTTCATTGACCAGCAAGAAATGGTACGATGTTTAATTAATTAATTAGATTAATAAGTTATGAAAAATACATCATTCAATTATTTTATCTTGCGAATATTACTTTGTGATAAAATCTTGATAAAGATTTTTTGATAAAATTGTAGAATAAAATTTGAGCATTGATTAAATAAAATACATGTTTTTAAAATAAATGTTCTCGTGTGCCAAACAATAATTTCTGCCATATATCATGGACACAGAATTCAATAAAACATGTTTTCAATTAAAATTTTGCATATCAACGTGGATTTACCGAGCAGAGACCGATTGTCATATTTTTAAATAGATAATTGTAACACGTATTGATAACAATACCTAAAGATATTCCTCATTCATGATTTATTTATTGAAACATATAATATTATAAATAAACTTAAGCACAGCATATTTATTATTTCTTAAACAATGATATGGAACTCCATTTAAATAATTAATACGAATTTAAACGTCTGTCTTCTAGAAGTTTCATTGGAGTTTGTGGGAATGATATGCATCACCTTTCTAAGGGACTATCAAATGTCATTTTTATTGTATAATGCTTTAGAATGGCGACCAATGCCATTCCCATAAAACATAATAAAACTTCTAGAAATCAAATGTATTCATATTATTTGATATGAAGTTTCACATCATTGTTCAAGAAACAATAAATATTTTAAATTTTACTTTATCTAAGTGTGAAACGAAATTCTACTTATTCACTATATCCAAATCTATGAGATTTAACAGTAATACAATATTTGTTCGTAAATGAGCAAAGATTTACGAGCTGTTCTATTTCTGTTCAAATATTTGAAAATCAAATAACGTTCCTCAATAAATACTGTACTTAAAACTATTACACTTATTTCATCTCTTCGGAGTATTTGATGTACCAATAGTAGGTAGTAGTCATGGGAACAGGATGTTTGATTCCTGATCCAGAAGACTTTAGTTTATTCCTGTATACGACACGGATCAAAATATTTTTACTCATTTTGGAAAATGGACAATAAACTACCTTTGATATTACCTTTGATATAAATCCTCGGTGTCAGTCATTTGTTTTTATACAACAGGTAGTTTGAACCCAATTACTATATGGAATTTATTTTTAGCTATTTTATTGATTCTCATAACATGAAATTGGTAGCTAATTTATCGCTATATTGTCACGTGAATTCTCAACCAGATCAAATAATGTGTAACAATCACACTGCCATCGCCGGAAATCGAACACAGGACCTTCTGTGTTGCAGTCGTAGCTCTTGCCACTCTGACACGAATGTCATCTCCTTCTTCTTATTTTTATTTATTTATTGTAAACTTTGGGCTTTAGAACCCAATTACTGTATACATTTTACATAATACATACATTTTACAAAAATAGCATAGACAATATATTATATAAGATGGCAATAAAATGAAATGTTAAAAATCTTCAACATATCTCGTATACAATGGCAGTTCGTTCTAGAATCAAATTGAATCTTTAGTACTTAACGCATTTTCTTACTTTATTTTTGTACAGTATACGCTAAACGGAATTTACTGCGTTAGGTTAAATAAACTCTATTATTCGGTCAAAATCTCATGATACAAAAACTTACCTGTCTTTTAAATTACATGTATTAGTAGAAACTTTCTACGGAGTCAAAATGTCAATCAAGAGATTCATACTCTATCAGAAAAAAATGTCTCTTATATTAATATCGAAACACGTAACATTTAGAGATACTATTAAAATTAAAGAAATTATTCAAATGACATATACTTGTACACATAAAGATTCGAAAAATCACGAAAATTTGACATTTGATATATTATTGTAACACCTGATGATGTCAACATAGGTTGATGAAATAGCTGTCGCTTAAAATAAAATACAATTGTGATACAAAACACAAAGTTATTTAATTCAACAGTTTTAAAATGTTAAGGTATCATAGTGTTTCGGCCAAAACAATGGACTATTTAATTTAGAGATACTTTTTATTAAGTCAATATTGCATTCCGAGGTAATATATTCTACCCGTAACCCAAAACAACGACCTTACCTCAACGATTTAGTACACTTACTCACTGAAACAAACGTTAAATAGCTACATTAACTGAAAGTTACCCATAAAAGTAGGCGCTAAGCTGCCGGAGTCGGGCTTATTCCTTGAGTAAAAGTAACTTAGGGGCATAATTTTTGTATTTACTACCCCAGAAGGCCACCTTCTCTCCAGCCCTCGACACCGCCTCCGCCCTGGTCGAGTACTGGCGGCCGAATAAGGGCGAGTTACCGACTCACTACCAGGGGTTTCCACTCCATTACAGTATTAAATTCAGTTACTTTACTTTGGCTTTAAGCTGAAATCCTTCTACAATTCAAATTTGTGCGTAAGTTATGTATGATGGCCCGAAATATTCCGAGTAGCCGTGCCCTTTGATAAAAACATACTTTCACTTTAGACCGAGTTCATGCCTTTAAGAATACGTAAATATCATCTCTTATATTTCATTTAGTAGCATGCATATTTAAACGTTTCACTAAGTGACGCTCGCATATGCACGCCGCAGGATCCTTATTCTGTTGTTCTCTGTGACGACCTTCGTGGCCGAGTGGTAAGTGCTTTGACTGCCACACCGAAAGTCTCGGGTTGTATTCCCGGCGATGCAAGTGTGATTGTCACACTGTCTATGCACGTGATGTGTACGTGGTTTGCTCGTGATGTACGCGTGATGCGCACGTGATGTGCACGTGATGTGCACGTGATGTGCACGTGATGTGCACGCGATATGCACGTGATGTGCACGTGATGTGCACGTGATGTGCACGTGATGTGCACGTGATGTGCACGTGATGTGCACGTGATGTGCACGTGATGCGTGATGTGCACGTGATGTGCACGTGATGTGCACGTGATGTGCACGTGATGTGCACGTGATGTGCACGTGGTGTACCCGTGACGCGCATGCGCATGTGATGAGCAACGCGATGCGCAATTACGCGCATGCGCACAAGATCCGCACGTGACTCGCATGCGCACATTATGCGCATATGACGAGCATGCGCAAGTGAAAGGAATATGACGCGCATGCGCACTTGATGCGCACGTATCGCGCATGCGCAGTGATGCGCAACGATGCGCACGTGACGCACACGTGAAGCCCATGCGCACTTGATGCGCACGTGACCTGCATGCGCACACAATTTTACGTGACGCACACATGTGATGTCCACGTGATACGCACGTGATGTCACGTGACGCACATTCACTTGTGATGTTTACGTGATGCGCACGTGATATACACGTGATATGCACGTGGTATGCACGCGATGTGAACGTGATGTACACGTGATCAGCACGTTATGTGCACATTATGTGCACGTGATGTGCATGGGATGTGCGCGTGATGTCCGCGTGATGTGAACGTGATGTGCACGTGATATGCATGTGATGTGCACGTGGTGTGCACGTTCAGCCGCGTGATGTGCACGTGGCACGCATGCGCACATTATGTGCACGTAACGCTTAAGCGCACTTGATCTGCATGTGACGGGCATTCGCACGTGATGTGCACTTTCTCATTTAGTGCCCGTTTTAAGATGACAACGTTGATTGATTTGTTGATCAGTGTTTCCCATTAAATAAATTTGAAGAAATTTATGATCTGCGTTCGGCAGTGGTAAGTGATCCTGCACGATGATATATTTGTTCTTGCATTTTAAATGTTCTCGTGTAATTCTAGCGCACTATATTTGTTGTACGATACGATGTCATTTGGGAACATGTGCTTGCGTATTTTTGCCAAGAAATGTTTCGATTGGCAAGGGTCACCTGTTACCAACGAATGAATGGTGGTGAATGTAATGCTGGCAATTTCACATTCCCACGCACGCAGCACATTCCTTGTGTTTCATTCTAAAATTTAAGGGCACTGCAATAAGCGTATTTTTTAAATCAATTTTTAACAATGAATAAGAACAAACTGTAATGTATTCAACAAAATCGATAGTAATTTTCGAGAAAATTATAGACCCAAAGACTAACATTCATTTATATAAATATATATGTCTATATATATAGCTTCTGTGTCCGAAATATGGTTGTTTTTCAATATCATTTTTGTAATAAAGTGTGTATTGTGTTCAGAGTTAAAAGCGGAAACATTGTTTTAAACATTTTATGGCGAATATAGATTAAATAAGTTCCATCAGAGTAAGACTTTTTTTAACTAAACTCATTTGTAAAAATATTTGTACAGTTCAAAATTATATTTTTTAGTTTTGTAAAACTAAAAAATATAATTTTCAAATAATATTATGTAGTTTCTTCTATCTTCGCCATACTTTGTGTTGTAGATGTTTTATATATACATATATATTCTTTTTTATATACTTTGTATACGACACTTGCTTTTCAAACAAATTGAAATTAAATATAGTTGATTTCTTTGGCGGTACTTTCTGTGACGATTTGAATACGGAAGGCGTCACACACATAATAGTCCCGTCTTACTGCAGTCAAACCAAGCTAAAAGAGATTCAACTAAAAGTGAAACTGTTTGTAACTACACCTCTTATACTGAGCTTGGAATGGTTAGAAGTATGTCTCAGTAGTAAAAAATACTTGAAAGAAGATGATTTTATTTTTGCATATTAGTTATTAAAATTTCTGATTTTGAAAACTTGGTTTGGTTCATGTAGTGCGGTGTTCCTGTAAATTTGGAGATATTTCGTGTATAAGTGAATCGTTTTGGTCAATTTAACTGTTGCCGCACTTTATCATAGTTAATTGTGACACGTAATACGTTTGTGCTGTTTTGCTGTTAAAATTATATTAGTTTTATCGTTTTGATAAAGAATTTTGACAGGTGTAAAAATAAATTTTTCATTTGTTCCAATGACAATTTAAATAATTTCTTCAATATTATTTTTAAGTTCTTGCTGGTTAAGTGCCTAATTACAACTAATTTAAAAAACGGTGGATACGTGTAACATAAATTAAAAAAACACAAAAGTCCGGATCGTCAATGTCAACATGTGCAACATCGAAAAAAAACATTATGTGTTATTACATTATGTGCTAAATTAAAAAAACGGTGGATTCGTGGAAAATAAATTTAATAGAAAATATGTGCACCATCTAAAAAGAACATTTTGTGTTAAATTATTATTATTTTGTTATTTTATTTTACATCATTGTATTTTATATTATTTGTTTTAGATTTATTTTGTGGGTGTTGGACGATCGAAGTGTGCGCGGGAGATGCCTATTGGTGGCGATGAGGTTCGCAACCCATCACACCGCGTCTCCCGCGGGGCGAAAAGAGAAGGATGGAGTGCTGCATCAGTAAAAGTGTGACAGTCCATTCTTTCTGCCTAACCTTTCGGGGAGACGGCGTGATGGTTTGTTAGTTAGTTAGAAATTAAATATCAAACATGTTTCGAACTACCCAGCCCTTCCTCGATGATATTATATAGATATTTAAAATATTATAAAATTGTTTCCAAATATGGTCAGTTTTGACAGATGTTATAAAGATTTATTTAATTTCATCACATTTCAAAGTCATTTAATTTTGGATATTTCAACATCATTCTGAAGTCAAAAGTCTTATTTTTCTTTTTGTTTGTGATATAGTTTGTATATACAACACTTACTTTAAAAATAATTAAAATTATATATCAGTCATAAATAAATCTTTATAACGTCTGTCAAAACTGACCATATTTGTAAACAATTTTATAATATTTTAATTATCTATATAATATCACTGAGGAAGGGCTAGGGAGTCCGAAACATGTTTTCTATTTAATTTTCATTTGTTTAAAAAGCAAGTGTTGTTTACAAAGCATATAAAAAAAATTAAATCTTATGTAGTTTTAAATTCCACATTGAGTTACATGTCTATAAAAATAAATGAAATCAATATCCACCCAGGCATACGCAAGGTCCCCAAATCTCCCACACGGCTGTGAACCGGATTTTTCCGCTTAAGAAAAATAAGTTCTTTATTTCCAATATTTCACAAATATTGTGATATTTTCCTACTCAATCGTGGGCTTTTGTTATATTTACAAAAATAGAGGGCTGCTTTCATACTGGAGACTAATATTTTATTTGGTTTGTTACAAATTTATAGGGTGAATAAAATAAAATTTCCCATTAATATGTCACGGCAAAGCAAAATAAATAGTGTCTTCTACGTACCGCAACCTTTCGCTTTTTACCATACGTTTTCTTTCTAAATATATCAAAACGAGTTATATTAACAACTCACTTAGACATTTCTTCTTTAGAAAATAATGTAATATTTTGAACAAGAGATACACATTTTATGATAATATTCAAAACATGTCTCTTTTGTCGGATTTGTCGATTTTCTACTATTCCATGGAAATATAAGAAACATTTTTAAATATGCTTCTATCAATATCGTTCAATCTTGGTTTTGATGAAAAAATACAGTTTTATAAAATCATAAATATATATTCTGACTAAAATATTTCATTTGTTTTATTCAGATTTATAATATTTCATTGATTATTTCCATGAACAGAATTGGAGCTTGAAGTTGGCAGAAGAAGTATGAAAGTAGAATAATGGCGTAGAAATGAGAACACTTAGAATAATGTGCGTAAAACAACGTTAGAAACAATAATCAATGAAGAAGTTTAAAAGGAATGTAAGGCGGATGAATGCGTCCGAAATAAAATTAAGAAAGGGTCACTAAGATGGTTTGAACATTTGGAACGAATGAATGAGGGGAAAGTTCTAAAAAATATATATACAAGTGGTGTGAATGGTAAAAAAAATCTAGGAAGGTCAAGGAAAATATGACATGACCAAGTTAACCAAATACTGAACACACTCACTAACAACATACAATACATGTTCGAAGGAGGAATAATCGACGAGCGTGCGTGTCATGGTGTGTGAATGTAGAAGATGCGTGAGAGTTATGTCAGGATAGAACAGTTTGGTGGTCCATCCTCTCTGCCTACCATTCCGGCGAAACCGTGTGATGATTAGTTAGTTATTTGTTCTAATTACTTAACTAACTAACTAACTAATTAACCATCACGCCCTCCCCGGAGGGGTAGGTAGAAAGAAAGGAACGCCACACTGTTCTGTCCTGACATACTTCTCTCGCTTCCTCTACATTCATACATCTTGTCATGCACGCACGTCGATTTCTCCGACTCCTCACGTGACCGACATTCAATATTTGATTGATTTGATCATGCCACGTTTTCCTTTCCTTTCCTTCCTCTATTTCTAGCTCCGTTCACGCCGTTTACATAACTTCTTTACCATTCTGTCTTCACTCATTCTTTCCACGTGTCCAAACCATCTTAATGACCCTCTCCTTATTTTGTTCATAACACTTTTATTCGCACCACATTCACTTTTTATACTTGCATTTGTCACTCTATCATATACAGATTTGGCACACATTCGTCTTAGAGATCTCATTTCTACTGCATTTGTTCTACTTTCATTCTTCTTTTGCCAGTTCCATGCTTCGCTTTCATACATAATGGTCATACAAATTGACGTTTACTTAATTTAATCATTGAATTAATTATTTTACGTAACTCACTTTGCAACGGCTACGAAATGGTGGCAATCAAGTTGAAACAATCTTAAAAATTCCAAAGCTAGGAAGCTTACCTCGGAAGTAATTGATACTTCATTATGTATTGATGAACGAGAATGTTACACACAGCTGTTTAACAAAAGTACAAGCGATTAAGGCCCGATATAACCGAGCGCCTTTAATGCCCACGGCATTCTCCCTGTTAAAGTATTTATGGGATTAATGGCCCGGGCGTTTAATTCGATCAAAATGTTAACTCGAGTTCCCAAAACTGAACCTATAAGGAATCTGTTGTCTCAGAGTAATTCAATATTTGCTTTCTTCTTGTCTCCGGAGCCGGGATCCCGAAATCTCATTCCCAGAAACGTCTTTTGAATCCCCTCGGAAAATCTTTGTGGATAGCCTTACGCGTCATTCGGCTTCATTTCTGCGAGGACTTTATGTAAATCCTTTTATCACATTAACGCGATTACTTTTCGATCAGTTGAATTTAACGAATTCTGAAGTTCCGTCAAGCAAAACACAAAGCGCAATATTTACAAATAGTCACGATTAAAAGTCCCTACGCTCAAAAGCTTTCTTTTCGTTTGACACAACCAAAAAAGACTTAAAAAATTTAAAGAGAAATTTAATTATCATTTCTATAGCGTTGCGGATCCGGTGGCATAGAATAGCCACCATGTAAGTATTAATTATGAGGATAACGACATTAAATTTAAGAAACTTCAAAAGACTGTCCTGTTCGGTTAGTTTTTTCCTAGTGCGCCCTTGGAGTAATTGATTTTACAAAACGGAGCACTTAGAATGTAAGTCATCAAAATAATAATAATCTTCTTCTTCTTCCACTTAGTTTAGGTCGTAAGACCTGTTTGTGATGGAGGGTTGTCCTGAGATGATGATGTTCAGCCATCTCTCCATCTCTTTGACAGCCTTCCTGGTAATCTCTTGCTTCTTGGGTATTCATCTTTAACAATTTTTGCAATTTTTCTTGGGTATTCATCTTTAACAATTCTTGTATTCTTCACGTGGTCTCTCCAAAAGCACCTTCTGCTTCTTCCGCATCTTATTATGTCCTCAACACCACAGAAAAACCTTATCGTTTCATTTCTGATGCGATCTCTGAGGCTTTTGCTTGCGATGGAACGTAGGGTTCGCATTTATGCTATTCTAAGAAGGTTCTTAGTTCTATTGGTATTGGCCCTGACCTCTATTCCATACGTCATGATGAAAATAATCATAATAATATTCGAGTAATAATAATATTAAGATGGAAATAATAATAAAAATAGTTATTTGCTTGTTGAAGACGTGTGAATGAAATGACTTACTTTAATAAATAATTGTAAAATAATTCATCACTGCTCCAATTAAAATCTTTGGTTCAAGGGGGATTAATTTGTAGGAAGTTTGTCAATTAGTCGAAAGACTGTTCAAATGTATTTTCGATATCAAAGCAAATATTCGAAATGCTTTAAAATATTTCCGAATTGAAATTTAGAAAACAAAGTCAATTTTATCATTAGAAATTGCATTACTTTGCTTTTTCCAAGTTTTGAATTTATATCATTCTAAGATGATCCGCCTTTTCGAATCGAGAGATCTTGTAACTTATAAACTATTCAACTTCGTGGCAGAGTGGCAAGAGCTATGACTGTCACACCGAAGGTCCCTGGTTCGATTCCATACTGTAATTGGGTTGAAACATATACTATAAAAAACTTAGAGCCTGAAGTGTTAAGTTTCATACCTAATTTATAGTTAATTACTTCATATTTTGTACACTGTGTTGTTTATCAAGTGTATTTCTATATAATAACTTTGGCTAAAATAATAATGATGAAAACGATAAAATTAAATTCTAATTGCAAAATAAGTCTCCCCTATAAAATATAATTATATATTTAAAAAATAATATAGAATTCGATGTGATTATTCTTAAAACAATAAAAAATGTATTATTATATATTTATCAAATCTGATAATCAATGTTTTGTAGATAATAAACGAAGATTCATGTTTGAATATTTTTCATAATGAGTATCTTGGACAGTACCTAGAGTCCTACACTTATTTAATATGTTCTATAATTATTGTAAATTATTATTGTATATATGATTGACATAAATGTAAAATATATTTTTAATCCCATAATGAGTTATTCATGAGAATACAATAAAATTAAAATATTATTATTTTAAAAAGTAGAAAAAATAATATTTATTCTTAATATGTATAAAAAAACGATAGTTTTCAAGGAGTTTTATTATAATATTTATGTATGACATGTTTTGCCCTTCTAAGGTATTAATTAGTTCAAGAAATATTTGTTCTCCCAGCATTTACCCAACTTCTAACAAGACTAACATTTATAATTTGATTAACTTGTTATTTTATATTTTTTCGGTATTCCTCGACCCGTACTTCATTGAAACCTTTAACGCACACCATTTTAACAAGTCTTACTTTATCCATGCATTCGATATATCCAAACCAACGCAGTGATCCTATAATATATTTTCAGAACACTTTCTTCCGGTCTATAAACGTTCCTGATATCTGCATTCGAAATTCTTTCAAACATCCTTTTTTCACAAATCAGTCAAAGGGATCTCGTCTCAAAAACGTTTGTTATGTTCACATCCTTATTCTGTAAGCTTCGCACAAGGGTTGAAACTTGAACTCCATCCTGTATTGTCAATTATATATTCGTAGAAAAACGAACTACATACTTTGATTATCTATATGCTTTATTACGAACACTGACCCTTCTTTCAGCGTCACTGTTCGTTCAGCCATCCACTATCATTATGTAACCAAAATTCATGCTTTAAGCGGCGTGATGGTTAGTTAGTTAGTTAGTTATATTAATATACGAGTGAATTCATGCAAAATTCACTCGTATATTAATATAACTAACTAACTAACTAACCATCACGCCGTTTCCCCGAAAGGGTAGACAGAAAGAATGGACTGCAACACTTTAATCGATGCTGAACTCCATTCTTCTCTTTTCGCCAGCGCGAGAGACGCGGTGTGATGGGTTGCGAACCTCATCGCCACCAATAGGCATCTCCCGCGCACACTTCAATCATTCAACGTCTACATAATAAATCTAAAACAAATTATACAAAATACAATGATATAAAATAAAATAACACATAAAAATAATTTAACACATAATGTTCTTTTAGATGGTGCACTTGTCGTCAGCTGGACGATCCGGACATTTGTGTTTATTTAATTTTTTATTCCACTGTTTTCATTTTAATTAGGCACTTAAAACAATCCAACACCAGCAAAAACTTGAAAATTTGATTGAAGAATTTATTCAAATTGTCATTGGAACAAACGAAAAATTTATTTTTACACCTGTCAAAATTATTTTTATAAACGAAATAACTTGTATTATTTTAACATCAGAAGAGTGAAAACGTATTTCGTGTCACAAATAACTATCACAAAGTGCGGCAACATATATTAATATTAATGTAGTATATTCGTTGAATGAAAACCTTCTCATGTAAACTGATATAATATGGTAAAAATATAAATGATGATTGTTGTTAATAATATTCAAGTACTCGTACGTGGAAGTGAGTTAAATATTCCACAAATTACACCCATCATCTGCTTATTCCTCACTCATACGTCATAATACAATTTCTTCATATTTTATCATATTGTGTTCGTATAATTTTTTTTTCTTTTCATATAACACGTGTTTTAAACAAGTTTACGCTGGAAAATGGTATGAATTTTTTATAAACTATAATTAAAATTAATATCGCATTTCAAATTACCAAAAAATCTACTAACCAACTCATATAAAACAATGCAATATTATAATATTTAAAACTTATTCGTTTTCTCTAAATTATAATATATGGTATTTTATTAAAATTACATATTTTACCTAGATTTAATGCTATAGAAATACGAAATATGTCATTTCCTTAAATGAATTTGAACATCTAGAAAACCGTCGTTTTCATTAAAATAAAATTTGTGACATCCATTTTTAACATCCATTTTTTTTATCTCAGTGTAAGGAACAGTAAATAACAATATATTAAATGGGACATTTTAGACAGTGTATATTCCAATAATCCACTATACTATTATTGTTTTATGCAAATAAGAATTTAATTTTTAAAGACGCCAGATGATAATCATTCAAGGCAATATTTAGGCTACTGAATGACATGTTTCGCCTTTCGGCTTAGAAAGGCATAAATTCCAATAAATTAATAAAAATTCTAGAAAACATTTGTTTTCACTCGTATTCGTTATTTAATTTGGATTTATTACATCATTGTTCGAGAATTTAAAAAATAATTGAACAGTGTTCCGTTCTGTGCATTGTTGTTTTTTTAGAGGTACATATTAAAAATGAAAAAAAAAAAAACAAATTAAAATGATGTCTATGATATTGGCTTTATTTAATAGATAATTTTATGCCATTATTGTTAAAATATGATTTCGGGCATATAAGCGCCACGGCTAGCTCGAATGAAGCGCAATCGTGAAATCCAATTTTCGACAATTGTCGTCTTTGTGGATGCGTATTATCCACTACAGTGTACGTAATGCGAAAACGATCCATGGTCTTCCGAATAACTTCCTCGGATAGACGATTATGTCGACCGTAAAATGGACGTTGTGCACGATAAGTTTGGCGAACCAAACAATGATTTTCAAAACACATTTGCACAATTTGCAAGCACTGTTCTGACGTCAGTCTATTAGTGTTAACGTACTGAATACAAATCAACTGTCAACTGTCAAATTAACAGTCTGTAGAAACAATTTTACTAGTTTAAAAACCAAACCTCTAAAAAAACATGTAGTTGTTCTTTTTGTAATTGAAGTTAGAATGTTTACTTATGCATATTTCTTTTAGATTATTTCTGCTTGCTGGCATCACAAAATTAACCCGGCTCTACCGATCATATTTCCCGTTTAGTTGTTTGCACCATAAAACGCTAGGCAGAATTTATTTCCCAGGCTTAGGTGCCCGGTTAGGTGGCGGGCGGCTCGGCAGGACCGAAATACCGTTTTCCGAAGGTGTATTGAGAATTGTTTATTAGTTTTTTAATGTTCCTATTATGGCGTTGGTTAAATTTACTGCCAGACGTAAACCAGTATTTTTCTGGGTTAATAAAAGCGCACGCAACTTTAAAAAACTTGTTTCCTGCACGTCTTCCCAAATGAACAATATAATCCTAGTGAATTAACTATTGTTTTTTTTTATATTACTTATTTTTTGTTTTAATTATCCACTGTTTTTTAGTTTGGTATGATCACGAAAAATTATCTTCGGTTTTTATGATTACTTCCTTCTCTCATTAAATGTTTGGTCGAAATTTCTAATTTTATATGAAGCACTCAATTTGTGGTTAGACATTTCATATACCATGTTTTTTTTTAATTAATTGACCACGATATGGTATTATAAAACGATATAGGATGATAGCAGGAAGGACTATTCGAGACCTATCTCGCATAAAGACAGAATAAGATAGATATATATCAAGGGACAAAGATTACGCAGTAATAAAGTGTATCTCCGTAGTTTTTTCATATTCCACTAACATCCGAGCAGATGGTGAAACTCGAGTGAAAAGAAAATAAAAGTTTCACAACAACGGTTGATAATCCACCTTTTCACCCTAGTGAGGAACACGGCCATCCGCGAGATCTGCAAGGTGGAGGATGTCGTGAGATGGAACAGACAACGCAGAAGATACTGGAATGCGCACGTGCAGAGGATGGATCCCACCAGAATCCCACACGCTGTGGCGCATCAGATTCCTGCCGGCTGCCGTCCCCCCAGAAGACCGCCGAAGAGATGGAGAGATAGTTGGGAGTCTACCTCCTAAGAAAGGCCAGCCTGATATCAGGAACAGACCAGAGGTCTATAAGGAGAAGAGGAAAAAGAAGAAGATATGGTTATATCATTCGTTGCTTAATCGTTTGGTATTTAATATAATAAATATAAAAAATCAAGGGCAGACACAGTATGGACTAAACAAGTTTTGAGGACTTCCGAAATGAAGACACTGAGGAGGAAAGTAGGCAAGACACTGAGAGATTGCGTGAGGAACACCAGAATAAGATAGATATGTAAGGTTGAGGGTATTTTAACATTGAGCAGACAGCGAGAAAGGAACTGGTACGGTCATGTTCAAAGAATGGACACCACCAGACTCCCCTATATTGCATTGCTTAATCAGCCTTATGGGACTCGTCCTCGTGGAAGACCTCCCAAAAGATGGAAGGACAGCAGGGAATCTACCTCACAGGAGAAGTAACACTCTGAAAAACAGACCACAGAGGTCTACAATAAGGAAAAAGAAGAAGAAGAAGAAGAAAAATATAAAATGTCTTACCAAAAAGAGAGTGCTTCATATAACATTATGGTCTGTGCACGGTCTATGGCAAAAAAAATGTATAAATGTATAGCACCGTTCGCAAATAAAACTATTTAAAGTTTCTTAGATACGTGGTAATAACCGTGCATTTGGTATATATATAAACATACAATATACTCGTATACACAGTAAAAATAAATATGATGATGCCCTCGGAATACAAGATAAATCAAGTTTTCCTTCTACTAGATAAACGTGCTTACCGAAGCAAGGGACAAAGATCACGCAGTAATAAAGTGTATCTCCGTAGTTTTTCATATTCCTCTAACATCCGAGCAGATGGTGAAACTCGAGTGGAAAGAAAAGAAAAGTTTCACAACAACGGTTGATAATCCACCTTTTCATACTGGGTGGGCTACAAATTTCATCATAATTTTTAAAACCTTTTTAATGTGATACACTTTAAAGTGATATTTCTTACTTTATAAAAATACCATATTATTATTAATTAAAGTAATTTAAAATAAATAAACAGGTGCGAGAAAGTACATTTCCTTATTGAGAATCAGAATAAATAGTATATAAACGTAGATAGAAACGTATTAAAAAACATTTTTCGATTGTATGTTTTTTCTTTATTATGTTATTTTCGATGAATAAATCAAATGTCGAACAAACATACCATCACGCCGTTCCCCCGCAAAAGTAGGCAGAGAGAATGGACCGCTACACTACTCTATCCACTCTAGCTTCCTTCACATTCATAAACGAGTCATACACGCACGTCGATTCCTCCGACTTCTAACATGACCAACCTTTAAAATTTGATTAATTTGGTCATGCCATGTTAGATAAAAAGGAACAAAGAATAATATAAGAATCAATCGGCTTTAACGATATAATTCATTATTCACATCCCGAAAAGGTCTGTTTTCTAGATGTTTTATTATATTTTAAGGGAGTGGTGTTATGCATTCCCATAAAACTTCTAGAAAACGGACGTTTAATTAATATTAATTATTATGAAAGAATTTTTTATCATTGTTTAAATATTTATTGGGGTATCATATTTAAACATTAAACATATATTTAGTGTAATCAAATGATTTTACTGAAATCTCTTGATGGAAGTTCATTTTAAATAATAATTAAATAAAACGATGTTTTTTAAGTACTTCCACTTTTGTCTTTATTTAGACAGCTGTCTAAATAAAGAAAAAAGTGGAAGTAGTTAAAAAACATCGTTTTATTTAATTATTATACGAGTATATTTAGTGAGTTAAAAAAAAAAAAAATTTCATTTTACCTTAAATTTTCGCATTTAAATATAGCGTTTTGGAACGTTTTAATTAATGTTATGTTTTTATTTGAAACTAAGGATGTTTTGTTTTGTTTTCACAAAATCAATACGCGTATTTTGAGTTTAAATGTTAATAATCGGGTGGTGGTCTAGGAGATAGAACGCTTGACTCCTAATCTAGGGGACTTGGGTTCGAGCTTGGACACGACCAGATTCCTTCTTCATAATAATGAGCTATTTTCTGCTCATATTGAAGATTGTAAAAAAATTCTAATATCATTGATTTAAATCTTTGATGTTAGTCTTTTATTTAAAAAAATAAAATTAAAATTATTTATAATTTGACAAATAAAAATATATTTCCTCCATCCTAAGGTGTAATTTTAACCAAATCAAAACCAATGAAAGACTTATGTAGTAAACATGTTATGCTTAAAATGTTTACTTTTTTAGTCTTTCTTGATTGAGTAATATTTACACCTGAGCATAGGAAAGGTCACATTCGAAACATGTAGCATATAATATATATTTAAAAAAAAATTAATAAATAATGTGGATCACACAGTATTTAAAATTAGGAATGGAATTCAATGTGTTAATGCCTTAACCTTCAATAAATTAAAATCGTTTATTTCGAAATAAAAGCAAATAAATAAATGTGTTATACGTAAAGTTGCAATGTATTGGAAATAATTGTAATCCGTATTATCATTAGAAAGCAGAAGTTAATACAGAAGTAATTACATTTAAAGCTTTATATTGCACTATACACATGGTTAGTTATTTTAGATTTCAGCGTGCATTATTCCTGTGGTTAAGCTGGCTTCATACTCTTAACTCTAGTTAGCTTAAGCCTCCTGTTACAGGTCCCTGATTCATTACTCAAAATAATTCCGAACTTTGCGTGATTATGAGTACGTAGCCTTTGAGCGCAATAATTCCCCGGATACCGAGTTCGCAGTTCAACCAGCTCACAGTAGGGTATATAAGACATTCGGTTACAGTGCTCAGCGTCTGGACTTAATCTCTATAACGACTCGGAACCTTTGTCATATCACATAACACATGAACATTATTTTGAGAATTTAAATCCTGACTTATTATCATTTGATTAAAATTTGCACAGGAAATGAATATTTCGAAATGTTGTATTATTATTACTCTCGTGTCACTCAGTTCCCTCTGACGTTAACCATGATTAAAGAATAATAACATCTTGCGTCTGAGAGGTATAATATGATGATATCCATCGCAAAAACAAAATGTCTAACAATATCCAGACAGTCTCTCAGATGCATCTATATAATGAAGTTAAAAAACAGACTGATAAAGCTCCAGTTTTCTCCAGATGTCTAAAGGACACTGTCTGGGACAATAAGCATATGCTAGTGAAAAACATTTGAATTTATAAAAAATACATCAGGCCCATAATGACATATAGAATCGAAGCAAGAGCAGGCACTGTAAGAATCTCTTTAGAGTAGCAAAAATGAGAACATTACGACCTATTGTGGGAAGAACCCTTAGAGATAGGCTACCCAATGAAGAAATTCGCAAATCCTACAAAATTGAAAACAAAGTGAGATGGAATAGGCAGAGAAGACGATTCTGGAGGGACCGTATCGAGGGAATGAATCCAGCAAGAATTCCGAATATCGTAATGTACGAGACTCCAGAGAACCGTCGACCACCAGGACGATCACCAAAGAGATGGAGAGAAGGCTGGTCGGCTTCATCACAGGAAAGTTGATATCCTGCATAAACAGATCGCAAGATCTACAATCAGAAGAAGAAGAAGATTTTTTGTCTGATTTCTGACGCACTTCGAAGATTGGTATTTTTAATGAAATACGTCATCTACCAACTTCACTACATATTCTATCTTAAAAGGCTAATGCTGATGATTTAAATCAATAGGATTAGAATTATTTAATCTATCTCCAAGATGAGCAGAAAATAGCTTATTATTACGAAGAAGAAGTCTGGTCTTGTCCAAGCCTAATCCCAAGTCCCTTAGATCAAGAGTCAAGCATTCTGTCCCCTAGACTACCTCGAGATTATGTTTTCTTTCATTTGGATCAAAAAGGATTTCGAAAAACAAATTTTGTAAGATTTTAAACTAAGTAATACAACGATTTCAATTAAAAATCTTTTTCCAATTTTAAGAAGGATACTACCTCCCTTCGGTGAGCCACAATATAATGAAAATAGTTTATCTCCAAAATGCCACGGCTTAGCAAATAAATTGTTATATTTACTTACGTTGGTTCTGAAGCGATAGATATTATATTAAATAATTAATATGTTATAAAGATAAACAAATGATTTTACTGAAATCTCTTGAAGGAAGTTCATTTTAAATAATAATTAAATAAAACGATGTGTTTTTTCCTGGACCAGTCTGTCGATGCCAGCGAGCCTGGCGAAACCAGTCGCTGTCGAAATAAAGACAAAAGTGGAAGAAGTTAAAAAAACATCGTTTTATTTAATTATTATTTAATATGTTCTTTATAATTATCATGAAAAAACAAACGGGTATCACTCACGATTTCTTGCCAATACAATATAGTGACATGCCAATATAATATAGTACTCGTATTAAACGGAAAGAGAATAAAGTAATATTATGCAAATAAAAGCGTCCTTATGAAAATAAAGTAATGGTCATGCAGATGGTTTGGATATATTGAAACGTACCTCCTCGGTTAGCACAGAGAGCATGGTTTTTAATCCTCAGGGTGGTAATCGTGAGATTCTTTTCGGTATATTATTCGATTCAGGGACGGGTGTAAATATAAAGACAGTTACATGGGATACATTAAGGTTTATTAGCTGGTTAAAATTATAACAATAATCCAGAGGCTAGGGATGTCGTACGAATACATAAAAAAAGGCACATGATGAAAGAATGAAGAGGCTGTTTGAGGCGATTCCTCGATGGCGTGCTCATCAGGACATCGACCGGCGACGTCGTCCGTAGACGTTATCAGCGACGCTGAACAGAAGATGGTGGGTCAGCAAATCAATATTTAGAGCGTCACCTGGCAGACACAAGGTTCCCTAACCTGTTGGTGCTGTCTGAAGCGGCGTGAAGAAGTGGTCCTCGCAGTTCCGCTGGGTGGTGAGGTCAACCACGTTGTCGGGACATGATGTGCGACAACACGTGGGCGGCAATTTCGGGAGCAGAGGATGGCTCGGACCGTGGCGGAGGGAATCAATCGCAGACACGCGGACACATGACGCACATGTGTAACCAATGTGCGGTCTTCGATATGGATATTATTATTAGTATTCTACCTGATATGATGGGAGAAAGGCTGAACCATTGCTGGTCCAGCCGGATGCAAACGGATTAACGTTTCTCCTACATCGTGGTGGTAACTGGGCACTGGCGAAAAAACACAAGATGGCGGCCTACCCGCAATGGCTGACTCGAGGGAAGTGGCGGGCTTCTGCCTCGAAGCATAGAGTACCGAAAAAGCAGTGTTACCAATTGGGAAGGCGGCGGTGGCTCACAGGGCGAAAACAGGAGAAGTTGGAAATAAATTTCGAAAAGGTACTTAACTGGGGAGAATTGGGGCGAATTCAGTGGCCGAAGAAATCGTAATGATGTACCATTACAATATGGAACTAATGGATGAGGCAATAATGATAAAAATGTTGTTAATGTTGTAAAGTATTGTTTACGGAAAAAGAAGTAGAATAATATTGAAGGAAACATGGCATTACTATGTTCGAAGTTGACGAAAAAATCGACGCAGGGCATAAAAAAGCTCGAAAAATATGTCAGAATATCCTATAATGTTTAAGGCGTTCCTGAGTTATTGATTTTAATAGAAAAGAATTTGAAATAAAATATTTTTATATTTCACAATATTATGTGGTCGTGTCACCTTTGGGTGACCCTGCTCCGTACAATGGAGGTGTCACCGCCTAGTAAGCTTCTCGTGGGGCTGAAGAGTGCCATATACCCAACGGCGAGTACGTTGAGTGTAGTGACGTGTTGTGGCCATAACACGAAATGGTGAAAGTGGGACGCGAGAAATCCCGGACCATTTTTCCGCGTCAAATTTCCGCCCAGGAAAAGTCGCGCCCTCGGGCGGCATTTTATTACTTTTCCATCACGGAAACCTGATTAAAGCATATTTTAATAATATTTTGATTAAGATATAAATATTTAAAATAGGATTTTTTTTATTCAAATAAATCATTGTATGGCATTCAAAAATTATTTAAATAAAATCGTACGTGCGTGCATGACACGATGTAAGAATGTTAAGGAAGCGAAATAGGCATGTCAAAAAATAACAGTGTGACGGTCCATTATTTCTGACTACCCCTTCGGAGAGACGGCGTGATAATCAGTTAGTTTAAAATTTTATATTATATATTTTTTTGAATCTAAAGCACGTAATACTTAAGTTATTTGATCAATATACATAATTATGTGATTACACTCTTTCGAATATCGTGTGGGAACATCTAAATTTTTACAATTAATTTCATAACGTTTTTGTTCGACTCTTCGACATTAGTTTATTTTTTTTATTTGAACTAAGTCAGTAAACGAGAATAATTACTAATAAAATAATATATTCATCCTTTATTTCCAATCATACATTAAATGGTTCGGTAACTATAGAAAATAAATCTCCTTGTGAATACGTAAAAGAGAATAATCGTGGATGTTTATTCTAAAGGATCAGAAGACAAACAACACGTGACTGCAATATTGTTTTTCACATCCAGTGAGTCGAGGTTAACCGCGAAAATTCAAAACATCACGTTCATATTTTCTCGTGTGTAAAACCCTAAGTTCATGTTTACTTAAAATTAAAATATTTTTACTAATAAAATATACGCTTTGCAGCTACTGAAATGTTTTAAAGCTTTATTAAGAGTAATAATATTACACATACTTCGCAGTGTTTACGACAGCGAAATTACTCATATAATATGAATGTTTTAGCCGCCATTTCGCTACCTGGTAATTATTGCGATTGTTCGTGAAATGGCCCTTAAATCAAATATTCATTCAGTTTGCTGTGATAATCTACAAAACAAACGCAACAACATAAAACAACGGAACATTATTTTGCCGGCGTTAACTAATGAATTATTTGGCTGTTGGCTGGTAAATTAACCACAAACACGGAATGTAAAGTGACAGAACTCTCTCAATTTATGTTTCATTCATTCGAATTCGTATAAGTACAAACGGCCGCTTAACTCGCTGAACAAAACGACATCAAACGGTAATCCAATTGTCACACCATAATAATCTGTTTTTTAAGGATAAATAATTCACCCAGTCAATTGAACTACATGCGCATACGGCTAAATATTAAAGAAATATATTAAAAACCTAATTAATACAAATGAAAACGTCAGTGTTCTACAAGTTTCATTATATTCAATGGGAATGACATGTTTCGCTCTGCAAAGGCATTATCAAATATGACAAATGTAACATTTGATAATGCCTTTGAAGGGCGAAACATGTCATTCCCATAAAATATAATAAAACTTCTAGAAAACTGACCTTTTCATTCGTATTAATTATTTAATATGGAGTTTTACATCATTCTTCAAGAAACAATAAATATATTAAAAACCTCTTTTATACAGATTTATATTGAATTTTATTCTGGGCTCATTTTCATAAATGGTTTACTACATCATTTCAAGGTGTATATTAAACTTAAAGCCCAGAGCTACAGAGATGTCGATAACTAAATTAAATTACGCAGTATTGCATTCTTCAAGACTTTCAAATCTATATATATCTTCCTATTATTTTATATCTCCCTATAAAGTAGAATCATTAATTCGACTATATACTTTTTTACGGTTCTTTTAAAACTCGGCCCACGTTGGATAAATGCAATTATCAATGACATTAAATTCAAGTGATTATAATGTGAAGATTTTTTTTAGCATTTATTTAATATTATTTTTTATATAAATCGACGGTTAAATCCTGATAAACCTTAGTTCATTGTTATTTTCAATAATTAAGCTCATGTATTTTACATTATATAAATCAAAAGCATACGTTTGTACCTAGATACTCGTAATATAACACTGCAAGGAAATGGCAGATTAAGCATCGTATAAGACGAGTATTATTTTTCTTCGTGTCAATGACACTAGTTTTGTAAGAATGGCAATGAAAAGTGGCCTTATCTCTACTATTATCTTGCCACTGTGATGGAATGTTTTGCCAACTTTGTGTCGTTTCCATGAGCACCGGTGTTACCTATATACATCGGTTATAGGAACACCAAACTCAGGAAAGACGAGTCTTAATTAATAATTAAATAAAACGATGTTTTTTAACTACTTCCACTTTTATCTTTATTTAGACAGCGACCGGTTTTGCCAGGCTCGCTGGCATCGACAGACTGGTCAGCGAGCCTGGCGAAACCGGTCGCTGTCTAAATAAAGACAAAAGTGGAAGTAGTTAAAAAACATCGTTTTATTTAATTATTATTTAAAATGAACTTCCATCAAGAGATTTCAGTAAAATCATTTGAGTCTTAATTAGATTGTATACAATTAAACAGAACAGTAAGCTTAATAAAAGAAACACAATAAGATAGCTCCCTTAGATAAAATTCAACAATTTCTATTCTTTCGGTGATTAAACGAATATTTAATTTAAAAATAAAATCATAGCAGACTACTTTTGATAATATTATTTCATGTTTAAATTTGTTTCTTGAACAATGATGTAAAACTCCATACTGAATAATAAATACGTATCAAAACGTCTGTTTTCTAGAAGTTTGATTCTATTTTATGTGAATGATATATTTCGCCTGTCTAAGGCATTATGAAATGTCAAATGATAATGCATTAGACAGACGAAACATGTCATTCACAAACAATATAATAAAACTTCAAGAAAACAGATGTTTTCGTTAATAATTAATACGAATGAAAACGTCAGTTTTCTAAAAGCTTTATTATATTTTATGGGAATGATAGGTTTCTCCCTTCAAAGGCATTATCAAATGTTGATAATGCCTTAAAAGAGCGAAACATGTCATTCTTGACTGACTTTTTCATTCGTATTAATTATTTAATCTGGAGTTTTACATTACTGTTCAAGAAAAAACCAATAAGATTTCGTTAATATTAATTATAAAAATGTTTTGTTATCTTATTCCTAGAAGAAGAACTGTACTATATATTGTACATTCTGTGGAGATCACATTTACCTAGCTCTTCCCTGTTGATGACATCATAGGTGAACAACACATAATTGTACGTGACTGTACCACGACTCTATAATCCAGTATAAACAGTGATGGAGGTAACATTCTTCTTATCATTACACTATTCCAGAAATAGATGAGATGGGTTGTGAACCGTCGTCGCTTTTTGGGGTGAGAAAGTTATAATACGTCACATGATACATATGTAAATTAACAAAGGTATTTGCGATACTGGATTATTGAAATAACCTGCCAAACACTATGATTAATTGAAGCGCGTACTCAAAACACCTTTGATGCCCCAAATTGTATCTTCTTTCACGCGTTTATTTTTTTATAATGAAAATAAAAAAGTATCTAAAAATCTTTTATAAAATACATTTCGTTATTTTCCACTTATGTTTATGGCTTAGACTAGTTCCGGCAGCTCGCTGCCATCTTATGGTGTTAGTCCAAAAGATGCCAGCGAGCTGCCGAAACCGGTCGAAGCCATAAACCTGAGTACAATTAAACTCAATATGTATTTTAATGGAATTTTAAATTAGATTTGTTTATATACATTATAACAATGAAGTTCTACTGTAGTATAAAGCAATTTTTTTTTTGTATTCATTATTTACACTGAAACTTTACAAATAAATTATAGTTTACAAGATTAATATATTTTTTTTGTGTTCAAACGTAGAATGAAATGTAATGTTAATACGTGATACATACATAGATTCGATCGCAATTAATTCGGTGTTTGAAATCGTTGACATGCTTTGCTCTCGTAAAAAAATTTCACATTGGATTCGAGAACACCTTGATACAATTAATTATATTTTAATTATATCTGAAATGATTAATACTGTAGAATTATTATAGTTCTTGTTATTTGCAAGGAAATTTTTGTTTTATGTATAACCACTTATCACAAAAAAACTTTATGTTTCGGAAATATACAATAGAATTGTTAACACTGTTTTAATCCACAATTAAAATATTACACACAACATGTTTTGGAAGTTACTCTTAATCCTCAGGTGGAGGAGGTCACCTCCGAAACATGTTGTGTATAACATTTTTTTTATTTGCATCTGTAGATGGGTGCAAGCATTTTTGATTACAATAAATATATGTAAATAGCGATATTACTTCTTCTTCTTTCGGTGCCGTGTCAGGTCCCCCCAAAGTTAGCGATCACTTCAGCAAAGGCATCTCTATCCTGCGCCAGGTTCTGAACTCTTGTTATTCCTGTCCACTCTTTGATGTTCTGCAGCCAGGACAGCTGCCTTCTACCAACTCCCCGACGTCCCTCCACTTTACCCATTAATATCAGTCGAAGGAGGTGGTATTTTTAAAATAAACTGATTTGATTGATTTGATACAACACAAAACTATATTTTCCTTTCAAAATTACAGTTAAGATTTTATGTCAACAAAAATAATATTTTACAAAATTGTTTCAATATCTTGTCAGTGAAATAATAGGACAAGTCAACAAGGCTTCGGCGGCATCAGGTTGTCACAAGGATATAGTAAGGAAAAACAAGTATATGAGAACTGACAGTAAGGTCAGAATATATAAAACCTGCGTAAAGCCTATACTGACATGTACCATTGAGACCAGAGCGGATACCACAAGAACGAAGGCTAAAGTACGGGTGGCAGAGATGAAGACGCTGAGGATGATAGGAGGAAGGACTTTTCGAGATCGGGTGAGGAACACGGATATCTGCAAGATCTGCAAGGTGGAGAATGTCGTGATATGGGGCAGACAGCACAGAAGATACTGGAATGCGCACGTGCAGAGGATGGATCCCACCAGAATCCCACACGCTGTGGCGCATCAGATTCCCGCCGGCCGCCGTCCCCCCGGAAGACCGCCGAAGTGATGGAGAAATAGTTGGGAGCAGTGGCGGTACTCCCATAGAAGCCCAGAAGCCCGGCTTGCGTAAGAAATTTTGGATCAAAACCTCTTCTGGCTTACAGAGTTTCAGCTCTTGTGACTATTCCTCTTGCGTCTGAGGAACATTGTTGGAAGGTGATTTGGTGGATTGTTGGTTTATGCAGGGGCATGATTACTTAGATATGGGGGTTTTGATTAAAAATTCCTTACGCATGCCGGGCTTCTGGGCTTCTATGGGAGTACCGTCACTGGTTAGGAATCAACCTCCCAAGAGAGGCCAGCCTGATTTCAGGAACAGACTAAAGGTCTATAAGGAGAAGAAGAAGAAGAAGAAGAAGAAGAAGAAGAAGAAGAAGTTTCAAATTTAATTAAATAACTACATATTTAACTATGTACAATAAACATATATTAATTTGGATATATATACCAGTACCGTTAAATCTGGATTTATATACAAGTACGAGTAATTTGAAAGTGTACATCACACAAATAATAATAAACGAAAATTAAGTTTGTCTACGGTCTGGGAACAAGCAGCAAGAGGGAATCAGTCGGTAAGGTTATTGTAGGCGGAGTAATAATAATTCTACTGGGAGTAATTCTACGGCGTAACGAGAAAATCTCAAACAGCCGTTCGCCATGTAAAACATTTTAATGTTTGGTTTATGACAATGGTCTTCTCAAACTTTATTAAAATTTTGTTCTCCTTTTATGTGTGGTTTTTAAAATTCTACTTGTTTTAGGGTTTGATTGTTCTGCCAATCGGGTTGCAGATGAGAAGGGATGGGTGCACACTCACCCGTTTCTTCAGACTTATCAGGGGATTCTTTGAAAACTCTGTTATCTTGCTCATGTTTCATGGAGGTACCAATGAGGAGGTTCTCAGCAGAGTTGAAGAGGATATGCACATGTTGAACACCATAGCAGAGCGTGCGACACGAATGTTTCCTGCATGATGTATTGGAGGGAATGGTCGAGGGATCGATTGGCAGAAGACGACCTCACCGGGAGTACCTGGACCAGATTTGCCGAGATATAGGCTGCACCTCTTATGCAGAGGTGAAGAGAGTTACCGAGGCTCGAGCGTAGTGAAAGAGGAGATGCGTCGCCTTGCTGCAGACCAATCATTAGATTGAGACCGGAGAAGATGAGGGGATTCTTTGAAGACTCCGTTATCTTGGAGGCTATCCAACTTTATTTTCCAGATGGTTATCATCGACAGCGTAAGCACATACTATTTTGTCTCCCAGCATGCAGAACCAACCTGCCTCTGGTGATGCATATGGGGAGCGCAATCAAACTGCTGAACATGATCGCTTCGGAGATCGACGTCTTTCATATTCGTGAAAATATTGTACGTTCAGAAGACAAATACTCTTGACTTAGAAGAGTATCTTATATTCCTAATGTCGAACCATCTCTTATAGATATCCTTAAACTATAATTGTTGGTATAATTTTGAGAAAATAAACTGATTTAATTGATTTGATTAAATTTGTTAACATTGTTTCTCGTACAAAGATATAATACGTTTTATTAAATATTAAAATAAATATTAATAAAAACTTAATAAATCAAATATTACAAATCAGACATTTTTAATCAAATATTGAATGTCAGCCCCATAAGGAGTCGGACAAATCGACGTGGATGGATGACACGATGTATGAATGTTAAGGAAACAATAGAAGTATGTCAGGAAAGAAAATTGTGGCAGTCCATTCTTTCTGCCTACCCCTTTCGCAAGACGGCGTGATGGTAAGTTAGTTTTATTTTTATTTTTATAAAAACATGTTTTCAAGAAGTAGAATTTAAAATGTTTGATAAAATAGTCGAATTTAAAATATTAATAAAATACTTATGAAGTAGAATTCGAACTTAAAATATTAATAAAATAGTTTTTTCCGAAACACTATAATACTTCAACATTATTACAGTTAAAATTTAAAACACTGTTATAATATCACAATTTCTTTTTATTCACTGAGAGTGTCGCGACAGTTGTTTCGCCAACCGATGTTGGCATCATCAGGTGTTAATAAGTTTATTGTAACACCTGATGATGCCAACATCGGTTGGCGAAACAGCTGTTGCCACATTCTCAGTGAATAAAAATAAATTGTGATATTATAACAGTGTTTTAAATTTTAACAGTAAAAATATCAGATATTAAAAAAACAAAACATGTCGCTCCGATAAAATAAAACAAAATTTAAAAAAATCAGACATTTGTATTAATATTATTTTTCCTTTTTTTAACTTGCTGTAAATTCAGTTGTACAGTTAAATGATTCTTCTCTTGTGACCTTGTTCCCCAAATGTCTCTCCATCGTTTGGAGAATCTGGTATTCAATGCTGAGCTGTGTAAGGAAATTCTAGTAAGGAAAATTCTAGGAAATTCTAGGAAGTTCTAGTATTCATTCTCCGTATATGTTGGTACAGGTACCGCCATAGCTGTCGCCCCTATCTGACCACATCTTAAACTTCACAGAACCCTCTGATTGTAGTATTCCTTACACGAGCACACAAAACCTTCGCATCAATATCAAATAGCACTAACATTTAAGTTTTCCTTACCGTACTAAGTGTCCATCCTCGCCACAATGCCAAATGCGAGGATAGGTCGCAGACATGTCTAAAAAATGCACACCTTGATATCTAGTCTCAAATCTTTATCCTTCCAAATTTCATTTCTGAGGCAACCCTCAACTTCTTTAGCTTTATATTTTTTGAGGTCATACTTTTCTAGAGAGATCGTGAAAGCTAAGCGGTTTACTGCTTCACTCATTAATTTCAAACAATTTAAATGCGTTCACATATTTTCTTATTGTTTTACCTAGCTTACAATATGTTAATTTAATCAATCACAGCGCATTATGAATTATATTTGAGTAAGATTGTATTTTATAAAAGTATAAATGGAAAAATATATTATACACGTACAAACTCATATGCACATAATCAAATGATTTTACTGAAATCTCTTGATGGAAGTTCATTTTAAATAATAATTAAATAAAACGATGTTTTTTAACTACTTCCACTTTTGTATTTATTTAGACAGCGACCGGTTTCGCCAGCCTGGCGCTGCCAGCGAGCCAGCGAGCCTGGCGAAACCGGTCGCTGTCTAAATAAAGACAAAAGTGGAAGTAGTTAAAAAACATCGTTTTATTTAATTATTATTCATATGCACATTTTTATTCTAACTGAATTTTTATATTACACATCAAATTATAACTTAAATGTTAAACCCAATATTTATAATGCGCCGAAGAACACCATTTTGTATTTTCCGTTTTTTCCGTGTTTTAATTTCAAATGTTTTTTTTTTTTGCTATGGCTTTCTCCCAATGATGAAGATACTAATCATACCTTTAAAAAGCTTCCACAAACATATACTACGATAAATATTTTTTTTCATTCATTAAAATAATCATCTTCACACTTTAAATTTAGGTTGGCTAGCATCGACAGATAGACTGGCTGGTGAAACCGGTCACTTACGAAATAAAGACAAAAGTGGAAGTATTTATTAAAATTATATTTTTATTTAATTATTATTTAAAGTTATCTCTCATCAAGAGGTTTTATAAAAATCATTAAATTTTAATTATAGTTTCATGATTTCTCTTTTACATAATATAAAGTTGATTTAAAAAACTTATTAAGCCATGTAAGTGTGAACGGTGGCAAATTGGAGCAAGTTACCGTTTTTTTATCTGGTAAGCATGTTTACAAGAGATATATAAATGGAGAAAGATATCGCAAAAAGGGTTGGAGCTTGAAACAAAATAACTGGCGCACTCAAAGTCATTACCGCAAATAAAAATATGTCGACCGAACCAAAGATGGAGTTCTAGTGCCCACCCTTATGTTTGAAAGTAAAGCTTGGCGTTGCAAGAAGAAGGATAAAAGTAGGATAAATGCCGTAGAAATGAGTTCACTAAGAAGAATATGCGGAAAAGCAATGTATGATAGAATATCTAATGATGAAGTAAGAAAGGAATGTAAGGCAGATGAATGCGTGATAAATAAAATTGAGAAAGGGTCACTAAGATGGTTTGAACATATGGAACGAATGGATAAGGGGAGAATGGTTAAAAAGATATACGCAAGTAGTGTGAATTGAAAAAGAAGTCGAGGAAGGCCAAGGAAGACAAGGCATGACCAAATTAATCAATTACTGAAAGGCGGTCATGTTCGAAGTAGGAACAATCGACGAACGTGCATGTCACAATGTGTGAATGTAGAAGAGGCGCGAGAGTTATGTCAGGATGGTACAGTGTGGCAATCCATCCTCTCTACCTTCCCCTCCGGGAAACGGCGTGATGGTTTGTTAGTTAGTTAGTTTTTGATGTAGTTTGGTCACTAATTTCCATCAGATCGTCGTCACGCCTTTGAAAACAAGATCACGCAACTCCGAAAGCTTGACCATCCCCCCATTCTCTCAATGAAATTATTGGCCAAATTATCCGCTAACACATTTAAAGTCAGCATAGTAAACTTTGCCAAGGAAATTTGATTTGTAGTTATAAATTAGTGTTTTCAGAAGGCGAATGAAAGTCAAGAAGCTTGTAGGCATCTGAATCTACGTTTACTGTTCTTTAATTCAAATTACGCAGAACAACTGGTATTAAGCGTAAAAATTCACTTATGAAAATTGATCGTAAATTACTTTACACGACAATTATTTTTAATCGTTGTTATATATTGTTATCCTACTGTGTAATACATTACAAATCTTTTAGGAAATCTTTTTGTAATATCTACGCGGCAAGGAATACATTGATTAAAGATTGTTTTAGGGTAGTTTATAAATTATATTAAATTACACGTTTTTCTAAGATTACAAAGTGACTGATCCAGAAAGTTTTATTTGTTGAGAAAATTTTTAGAACTTGAGACAATACGGTCCTCACAACTACACTAAAGTAGAGTCATTTCATATTTTATGTTTTAAATTAGCCTAGCCGACTAAACCACTTCTTAATCCTACAATCGAAGGGCATTCGTATCATATTTTTAATGAATTTGTATTTGAATTAACAAAAATTCTAATTATGATTAAAAAAAAAATGTGTGCGGTTTATATTTGTTCTAAATTACTGTAATTTTATTCCATCGACAAAGATGTTTATTATTTTATGATGATGTTTTGTGGGAAATATTAACTTTTGACTATGGGAACACGATTAATATCAAGTGGAAATATTTTTCTTCGGTCCAATTAGAGGTTAAGGAGGATCATATAAAAACGTTATTATTATTTGTTCAATCTAATGTTTCATCGTTGTATCCAATATTATATGATCGATGTATTTTGGAACCAAATGATACAACACACGTACATATATATACGTGCTTACGCTGTTTAATTGAACCATTTGTTTCAGCAATAAAAAATTGTTTATAACTGTTTGTGGAACACGACAAATGTAAATAACCCCCGAAAAAACAAACACTTTAAACGAAGCAACATGCTATAAAAAACAACCTAGCAATTTGGAGTTGGAAATTCTAGATCGTCGGATTTAAAACGTTTGCATTTTACCTTTAGCGAAAATCGGTTTTGCGTACCACTTTTTCTAAATGAACCCACTCCAGATTATTCGTTTCGTTTGTGTTTCGTAAAATAATGAATACCCTTAAAAAAGATTCAGCAATTTTTAAATTTTAAACGAAATAACAGAATTATGAATTTGCCCGGAATTCAGTCAGTTATAATTGCTCCGTCTTAAAATAACAATTCTTAAGCCTTCCCGAGATAAGTTCGTTCCAACAAATTGATATTTGCAATAAAATAACTTTTCCGGACGGTTTTACACAGCGGGCGAGATTTTGCTGCCAAGGTCGTGTGCCTTAGGTAGGCAATTTATCTGTCAAAGAGTTAATTGGAGGCATGGTGCTGTGAAAAACACGTTGTAAGCGAAGTCTATAGGTAAAGCAGACCCGTGTTAGAACTAATTAACGGTAAAGTGGATTAGATCGCTCAGCTACTCGCACCGACAAAAGGATTTTTTGCGCTTTTTCTTTTTGTCTCCATTGATGAGGTTTAAGATCAAATATTTTATTTAAACAAGGCACAAAGGATTTTAAATTGTGTTTCTGAAAGTATATGAACAACAATAAAGTGTCTAATACTAATAAATGGAAAGTAATTAAGTTAAGTCAAATAGAAAATTAATTCATATTACCCTTCAAAACAAGCTTTAATAACGAAATATTTTATATCACTCAGTAACATGTCAATATTTGAGCATGTCCCTTAAATCTACATTATAATTCATACTAATAAATACAGTACATTTTGTTAAAAATGGCAAATTAACTTTTATATTTTGTTTAAAAAAATGCGTGATCCTCTCATAAATATTTATGTAATAAGGGATTCGTCAACTTTAATTATTACATTTCAAGGGACGAAAATATATCTCAGTACAACAATATTTTCCTTGTTCTTAAAAATTATTAAATTTAACTTTAAAAATATGAAAAAATTCTTTAAAATCTTGATAAACGAGAATTTTTTTAATTTAATTTTTCCGTTTCTTTGTAAACATTTATCAAATTGTAAGATAAACATTTTTTCTAGATGCTTAAAATACTTTAAAAAGAAGAAAAAATGTATGTATTTACTACGATAATATTGTATTAAAGAATAATAAAAAATTCGCGATTCAAAAAATTGTATTTTTTGGACGAATATTATATTTCAACAAAATAAAACATTTTCCTCTTGTAACTTAATACTTGGGATGTTGTTAATAAAGGTTGAGTTAGTGCCTGATAAGTCAGATCAGGGTTACCAGATAATCATGAGAAGCACTTGAGAGAATACTGAAGAGTAGAACTACAGTATTAATTTAAACATTATTAAAATGAAATTAAATGCGACCTTAATTGGTGGCTATTCAAAGTTCCATATAAGTATCCCATAGATTTAATTTATAATTTCAAAAATATTATTGTTAATGCAAGTTATTATCTACAAAATTAATAACCAGTAAAAGTGAGTAAGGGGGATCCTATTGACTCTTCGAGCGGTGCATGGCCATCACCGTGGTGATGGCCATGTTACGCTGAAGGATTGATCTGATCCCAAGTACCTATCCACACCTCCTTGACATTGGTCTCCCCTGGAAACTATGCGAAATGTTAGAGATCGAGTGTGAATAACCTCGGTGGATAATATTGATGCATAGGCTAACGTGGAAGGACACCTCGCCAACCCGTCTGGCAAGCGTGGCGTTGTAATGCCAACCACCCCCCGTATGACATGTCATACATGGAGAAGTATGGGGGAGGCCTATGTCCAACAGTGGACGACAACGGCTGTTAAAGAAGAAAGAAGAACAGACTTTTCTTGCTTTATTATTGCAAGTTATTATCTACAAAATTAACAACCAGCAACAGTCTTTTCTTGCTTTATTATTTTTAACAACCCAAGAGATCATGTTATATTTTCAATGTGTATTTTTTTAAAACAACAGATATTAATTGTATGTTGTAAATTTTAATTTTTAATTTAAAAAATAGCATATTAACACAAATTATGAAATAAAAAAATATATCTGTTAAAAATGACGACATTCGGGAATTAAAAAAAAGTATTTGTAATATTTATACAATATTATTATTTATCATATAACAATGATGAAGAGCTTGTGTGTCTGAAACATATTTGCTTTTTAATGTTTTTTTTATAAGTGTGTGTTATATACAAAGTATATTACAAAGAGCCATTGAAAATATTTAATTTATTATATAAATTAAATCAAAGTAACACCATTAAACAATTGTGTTTACTTATAAAAATTAAAAACAACAATTTTAACTCTTCATTTGTTTTATATTTATGAGAAAGTTAAAGCAACTTATAGTAATTCGTTACAAATATTCAGTAACAAAATCTTTTCACTCCAATATTTGTCTAAATGTTATCTTATTAAAAATACAAATAAAATGATTTTGCGAGTAAACATGCAAACTTATTTATTTATAAGTAATTTTCTCGAATTTATACAAACAGTTACATAGTTTTTAACTGCCAACGTGCATCATTGGTACTGACAAATTCGAAAATGGAATAATAACGCATAATTTTTTCCGACATATGACATCCCTAAGTTGGATGTTCCGCAGAACTGAGCAACTCTTATAAATAAATTACCCCCGGCAAAAAGTGCGCTCCTTGGCGGACTTAAAAAGGCGCTAAAAGCGGGAGATTCATAAGAGAAAGTTTAAATTAAGAACTAAGTGGATTTTTCGCCTTTTTAATGCTACACCAAAACTACAGCGAGTCTTTATTTATTCTTACAAACATTTTTTCCACTCGGAGTGATTTATTCTTGTTCATTTTTGACATAAATCATTTTTGTTTGAATGAAAGATACATATTTATAAATATTCTGATGGTGTTCTAAATTTGAAGAGATTTAAGGTTTTTTATAATGTTCTAAATTCTGTTGCTCGTAAAGTGGAATGAAATGCGGTTAAGACACATCTAAAAATGTAAATGAATTTTTTTCCAGCTATTATATTGATTCTCATGACATGTGATAGGTAGCGAATCTATCACCATTTTATTTTTACGTGATTTCTACACCAGATCAAAGACAGTGTGACATAACACGAACCATTATGCCGTCTCTCCAAATGGGTAGACGGAAAGAATAGACTACCACAACTTTATTTTTCTGATACACTGCTCTCAATTCCTCAACAAGGACTGTGTTTCATACACGCACGTTTATTTCTCCTACTCCTCACGTGGTTGACATTCAATATATGTTTATTTGACCACGTTTTTCTTGGTGTTCATCTATTCCTATTTCCGTTTACATCGTTAATATACTTTTTTTGTTTTTTTTTTCACCATTCTCTCCTCATTCATTCAACGCAACCAAATGCAACGGTTCATTAAAAATAATTGTAAACATCAAAGCGAAAATATCAAGCGATTCTCAAAATTACCGCAATTACTCACAAGCTAAATTGAACCTGATTATTAAATTTAAATGAAATGCTACTCGGCATGAAAAGGCCATAACAAAATTCAATAGAACATTTTTTTATTAACGTTCTCCGGAAAAAAATATCGCTACCTGAATTTTCGAATTTAATTTAAAACGTCCCTCGAATCAAACTGAAACCATTAAATCAATTACGATCGGAAACACATTTCTATTCAAAATTAACTGAAGTATTCTCTGGACTTCCAGGAGAGGACGAAAGTGCTGGGATCAAATTAAATTACCGGAGAAGAAAATCAACCCCGGACATTTAAAGGGTATCAAGATGTACATAGAACTAATAAAACCTTATTGGAAGCACAACAGTCATTGGAAACTCGACTTTTTTAGAAATAACATTTGATAATTTTCCAGTAACGTGGATAGGGAACTGGTCATACTTAACTCTACCGTGAAATATTATTTTTCATTTTTGAGTAAAGTAACCTCCCTCCAACCTCTCGCGGAACAAAAACTTTGACTACACTTACTGAAAACAAGAAAAGGTTAATTTGTTATGATTTTAAAATGAAATTTACAAATTTAAATACATTGTATTTTCATAACACTTTAAAACATAATTCCTCCACCCCTAGACTTAACCCTTTAGACGACATCGAAAGGGTAGCTAAGCTTAAATAGTCATTTGCGTGACATGTTGCCAAATTGGTAGACGATAGATATACCAAAAGGGTGGTAAAGTTGAGACCCCGCGAAGACAAAAGAAACAGAGGGAGACCCCACACGATGGTCCAATGACATTAGAAGAATTGCTGGCGATTGGATGCAAAAGGCACAAGACAGAGATACGTGGAGAAGTATGGGGGAGGCCTTTGTCCAGCAGTGGACGACAACGGCTGTCTAAGTAGAAGTAAGTAGTAGACTTAACTCCCCCCCCTCCCTTTTCCCTCGATTTATTTTATTTTATGTAAGTCATGATTTTGTTTCAATAAATTGTTAATTTTTTTACATAGAGGAAAGGCATGTCTCCCGCAACATGATATTGGAAAGTATTATAGTTTTTTTGTGTAAATACGTAATTAAAAAAAAAAATTCAAATGTGAATTCACAACACAAACGAAATAAACAAAAATGTTGAGCATGTATCCATCCCATAGTATAATAGAAAGCAAATTGATTTGAACGAATAATTAAAAGTGTAACAAGTAGTATATTTACAATGTGGTCAAAGCATCGTATCAATATATATTTTAATAAAACGTCGTTATATTGATAAAACATAACCAATCTAATATATTTCAACAGCGAGGAGCAAAAAGGCAGTAATAAAATACTCGTTAACATTGATTTTCATTCATAGAAATATCATCATAAAATCACAGAAAATAATACAGCTTGCTTAATATACCGCATCTCAAAGAATCCTCATTCGCATTCAGTTCAAACAATGATCTAGCTCTGCAGTTAGATAGAGTTCGTGACCTCAAGACTACCCACACTTAAAATACTCGAGACGGTCTGTTAAGCTCCACATTTAAAAAAGAGCTATTCACTTTCAGGAATAATATAATATAACGTTATTCACAGAATAATCTTCGGGTTCAATAACTTCAAAATAATAATAATTTATGATTACTCCGCTGTCAGACTTCATTGTACTTGTGAACTAGCGCCAAAGGCGGGAGATAATAGCAAACAGAGAAAAGAGGAGCGGAAAGTTGAAAGGAAAGTTTAAATTGAAATAAAAACATCAAACAGTTTCCCGGCCTGTATTTTCGTTTAATTTCGACTCCTGTACAATTGCTTATCAAAAGAACATATCAATTATTTATAAAGACTTCACTCTATTTTTGTATAATGAAACCATTAATTTAAAAATGTATTATATGTAAACAAATATTATATATTTCTTGGTGTTATGATTAAAGAAGTCTTCCTAAAATATGTCTTAATATTTTGAACTCAAAAAAGTATTTTTAATTTCAACGTAAAGTTGATCCGAAGGAATATATTATTTTAAACAATAACATTTTTCATTAGTCAAATACTTTACTAGAATCCACCGAATTTAAACATCCTGTAATTACAATTTTCATTCACACGATAATGCCTTGCATTGTCCCGCGTTTTCCGCTATATTCAAACCCATTAATCAATTAATTATCATTTTCGAGGTAACCCCTCTATGGTATATTCTCAATCACTTTGTGTTGTTGATTCGCATGTGAAATTCACATGTGATTTGCATCTTTTGAAAACAATGTTTTTTAGTACACTTTTTTGAACTTTTCACTAACCTTTTTGAAGCACAGGCTTCCTTTCTCATTTTTTCTTAAAGAGTTAACTCGAAAATTCAGTGAAAAATCCGAAACGGACCGTATAATATATTCAATATATTTTGACAACTTTTATGATGGTCGTTACACATCAAAAGTAACAGTAATAACTGTAGTTATAATAAGTAAATTATTTTAAAGGACTTTTATATGGTGTGTATTGGAATCGACCGCATGTGTCTTCAACTACATATTGACACAAATCATAATATTAGACGAAATCCAGTGATAGATGTCATAAAGAAAGAGTACGAGAATTTTTTGAATACAAGAGAGCGAGAAATGATTACTTCTTTGATATTGTTCTGATTCTGAATCTAATTTTGAAATTTGTTCTGATTATTGTTATATGACAAGTGTTGAAAACAAAAGGAGAACAATTTGTTTTTGTTAATAAATGATTTGCATTAAAAGTAACAACTTATTACTGATTACGATTCTACAGTGAACCGAGTTTTTAAGTTTAGAAAATCTTTACTTTCGTGAATATTTAATGGGTTGCAACTAGTTGACACAATAATTTGTAATTAGCTAACTGTCTAATGTCACATTAAAAGTGTTAATAATAAAAAAAACTGATATTTTAAAATGATTAAAAACTCGTTAATGTTGTACGCTATACATACATTTATCCGTGATGAGTTTGGTACTTATTTCTAGCTACAAGTGGCACAATATGGTATATCCCGCTCTCAGAACTCCAACCCACAGTGCCCTCTCTGAGAACTCCCACTTCGATTAGCAGCGAGGAAAATGAAAACGTATTCAAGAGAGAGTGGAGAGGAATGTGAAGAGAAGGGTGATTTGCACTTATTGAGCGATTTACTTTATTACTTCCAAGAAAACCTGCCCAAAACTCATTAAAACTCGTTGAGAATGGATGTTTGAATCTACACCTACGATATAATCCTCGGTAGTTGTGCGCGAGTATTCTATGCCGCTTCGGTGAAATGTGAATTTTCCAGAAAACAGAGGAGCAGCTGGATTCTGGAATTGCTTTCTGCCGATCGTTTGAGGTAAAGTTTTTCTCATTTACCGATTATTTCCACTGGGAATCCTCATCTGTCCTGGGCTCACTTCTTCAATTAACTCGAGTGATATGACGAAAATTTCTCCCAGACCCGATATTGATCAACAATAAAGGGCTTCGACATTTTCAAATCAGTATATGAGCTGTTCACAAAAAGATAAAACTAATAAATTACTTTTCTATACAATACACATTATATTTCGAGCTTCCAGCAGCACTTGAAATAGTGACGAGCGATTTTAATAAATACCGTTGAAGGGTTCAATATTGCTTAATTCAAAACATTGAATTGCTGTACATGATTCGATATCGTATTAATAATAATTCTATGAAATTGTACTTGATAAACTGTAATGGATATTTCAATTTAATAGTCCACTGTTTTGGCCGAAACACGATACTTGAACATTATAAACTGTTAAATTTAAAAAAAGCTTTGTTTTATGTATCACAATTGTATTTTTATTTTTCGCGACAGCTGTTTCGATGATGTCAACAAACGAAACAAATCTTCAATCTTCTTGACAATCGCCCATCATAACAGTTGTCAAAAGATATTGTTTATATACATACGGTCCGTTTCGGATTTTTGTATTTAGTGTACTTCCACTTGTGTTTATGTTCGACCGGTTTCGGCAGCTTGCTGCCATCTTTTGATGTGATCGAAACCGGTTGAACATGAACACAAGTGGAAGCACACTAAATACATACTAATAAAGAAATTTGGTGTGATTTTTTTTGTTACATTATTTAAAATGTACTTCTACCAAGAAATTTCAATTAAAAACATTAATTATTACTAAAAGTGTATTATTATTTTATTTAACGTTTTTTATTGTTTTTAGGATTTCTAGTTTATTTTGTATTTAAACTTTGGAAAGAAGCTTTTACTTGGTGGCTTGACATATTTAAAATTAGAATTAATCACTTTTAAAACGTTGTACAAAACCACTTTATTATGGGTCAGGAGCGCCGAACGGTTTCAGTCTGTAGCGAGCTTCGTCAGGGCTATACACAAACTGTTTGTGTATAGCCCTGGCGAAGCTCGTTACAGAGTGAAACCGGTTGGCGCTCCTGACTCAAAATAAAGTGGTTTTATACAACGTTTTAAAAGTGTTTAATTCTAATTTTATTTTGTATTTATTTGCTTGCATATCTTTGGTGTAAAATAAAAATAAAAATAAATTTTCCGCTATATTCCATTTATCAAGGTATATTTTAATAAATTAATTTTATCCTGTAATATTAACTTCAGTGTTAGTGATTGATTAACATTAAACACCATATGGAACAATAAATCCAATGCCGTAAACATTAATATTTTGTCGTGTTTTTCCATGACAATATTAATATAAATAATAATGTTGCGTGTGTGTGAAAGGTTGAAACCAAATTATTATTACACACATAAGTGAAATTATTAATTGTGTTTACTCACGATAAATTCAGTGATGGTATCGTATAACGAATTCATTGTTTTGCCATTAATTTATCAATAAGAGATTATCGTTATCAATAAGAGGTGTTAGATTACATGCCTGCTTTTGATTATTCGTTTTCTTACCTGTTTCATTAACATATTTATGTTTTAAGTAATCGAACACGAATTTATAATACACAGTTTATATGATTAAAGAAGAAATGGTTACAAAAACTAACTAACTAACTAACCATCACGCCGTCTCCCCGAAGAGGTAGACAGAAAGAATGGACTGCCACACTTTTCTTTCCTGACATATTTCAACAACATTCATACATGGTGTCATGCACGCGCGTCGATTTCTCTGACTTCTCACATGGCCGACATTCAATATTTTATTTATTTGATCATGCCACGTTTTCCTTGGTCTTCCTTTATTTCTGGTTCCATTTACATCGTTAATATATAATTATTTTATCATTCTTTCTTCATTCGTTGTTTCCATATGTCCAAACCATCTTAAAAATCCTTTTATTATTTTGTTCATAACACCATCATTCGCACCGCATTCAATTCTTATATTTTCATTCGACACTCTATTATACACAGAATATCCACACAGCGTTTTGAATCATAACAAATTGTCAATATTGTTCGTAAATTACAAGGATACACACAAATTTTCTTAACCGTTTGGGGTAGTTGCGCTATTTCTTGCTGCGATTCTAAAAAAATGTTATTAAGTTAATTTTTTGTCGATTTTGTATGGCTTAAATATAACAACAAGATAAATAAATATAAAAGTATCGTTTTACTGAAACAATAATAATCGAGGATAAAACCGCGTTTATCGTTTGTAACAAAGAAAAAGCTATTGATGAAGACGTTAAATTTAATACGAGCTTGTCTGCTATGGGCTGGGCCTTGCTGCGGTTAACGATTTCCAAACTGTAAGAACTACAATAAAACGAAAATAAACTGATACTACGGGACACCGCAAAATGGAGATTTCAAAGTTTGGAAGGTACTAAGTAGATATTGGTTTAATCAAGAACCAACCGGATGGTCCCTTGGGGACTTGAGCGGGCGACCTTATGCCTTACTCGACTTTCGATAAAATAAAATCATTTACCTATTAATTAGATGCTGGTTTTAAGACTATAAATGTACCTAAAATAACTCTGTTTCTTGAACAATGTTATAAAACTCCATAAAAGTTGTATAAAGCCTTTGTAAGGTGAAACGTGTCATTCCTATAAATGATAACAAAACTTCTTTAAAACCGACGTTTTAATTCGCTTTATTTCTTTTTTGAAATACTTATTTCATAAAATGTTAAATCATTAGAATCTGCTACTTTACCCGGATATCCTTGATGTTATTCATAAAAATGGCGGATTATCATTATCGAATTTATTATTATTATTATATTATTCAAATCTAGACTGCTCTAGATTTGGATATCCAGCTATAGATCTACGAGTAGACACCTCTGCTGATTGAAATGGATATGTCACAATAATTTTACTATTTTTTTATTAAACTACCTAAATAAAATTGTGAATTTGAAGGAGATATATATTATTATCAAAGCATTTTCATTTGAATATATATTAGTCTAGTTGAGATTTGATTATTATTTCTTGTTTATTATGTAAAGATTATATATATATATATATATAACTAAAGAAATGCCTGTATTAAACATATATCCTAAGTTGGAAGCTATGAAAACCATGTGTTTTTTAAGTAAATTTTAGTAGTTAAAGTTTAAGTAAGCAAATTATTAATTGAAAAAAAACTTGGCTAAAGTATTTCATATGAAATGAAACAAGTCTGCAATCTATATATTTCTTAATAAATCAGATTCAAAAAGCAAATACTATTTTTGTGATAAACTAGGATTAAAAAAGTATAGATAAACCTTAATAATATCGCTCTGAAATAAAGTTTATTTTCTTCTATATTTACCATAACTTTAAGTTGCGGATTCATCAAAAATATTTCTTTCTTTGTACGAGTATAAAATGTTGTTCACAAAGAAATAAACTGTGTTTAAAGCTAAGTTATTGTCATTATGGTTTAGGCATGTAGATTCTGAAAACTCAATAAAATTTTAATAAAAAAAAAGAGTGTTTTTCAGTTTCAGTTCGTACATGGTTTTAATTTTCGTAATATTGAAAACATGAGCAAATTATTATATGCCATTTTAACGTTAAGATGTATAAGTAAGTAAAACATGGAGGCTACTTAGTAAATAATATATTCAAAGTATACGATTGAACTTAATACATCATAAACGTGGTATAAGGTACGAGATTTACTAACGCGTTGATAATTCAATACCGTACTAGAGCAAAATAATTTTACCAAAAGCACCTCTATATGAACTAATTTTGTCTCAGGCTTATTATGTAATAAACATTTACTTTAGCCTAAATACTTTGAAAACTAACTAGCTTATTGTACGCCGCCATATTGATGGAGTCTAGTTTAGTGTTGTCACCACCGCCAATAATGAATTTTGCTCAAGGGCGTTCATTTTAAGGCGTCAAGTTTTCAGCTCTCCTTCAAAAGGTAAATTATAAGGTAGGATGATTTTTGTTCTAAGCCAAAAATTGACGGCTCTTTTGACTAGTGTTTTGATCGCCGGGTTTTTCGGCGTATGTTTAAGCCCGGGATCATGGTTGGAACATGCTGTTGGAGGGAAATTTTCCTACATTGTGGTTACACGATTAATAATGTGCTAGTTAGGGGACCCGACCGTGCTAATTTAACGAACCATTCTACAGTATGGAGAACATTGTAAGCGAAAACAAAAATTAGATGTTGAAAAAACTTTTAATTGCGATTTTCTACATTAATAATTTAACTTAAATTATGAAAAAACGTTCGTGCTTTTTTAAAAACACATTCGGATGTGCGTACATTAAAAAAAATTAGCATTCTCTTAATTTCTATAATAAACAAAATAATTTGTTCTTTTTATGTGTTATATGGCCTCCTCGTCTGTGAAAGCCTTCCATTAGGTCCGGTTCCTGGCAATTCCTCTCTATTCTCCAAATTTTCCCATTCTCCTCCGGTCCTCTTCGACGTAGTCAGACTATCGTTTTTAATCTTTCTTATTTCCTATAGGCGTCACCCATCAAGATATCTTTGGTGTTCTGTTACCAGACCACCGTAGTCGTTGAGAATCACAAATTATCATCAATGCTTTCTGGTCTAGCAGCTCTTTTATAGTTTATTTTTATTCTATTATATAATTTCTATCCTCTAGTATGAGTAATAAATTATTCCTCGGAATCTTTCGTTCAAAATAATATCACCAGCTTGTTTTCTTCCATTTGTCATCTAGAGACTAGTAGTGTAAAGACTAGTAAAAAGTGACTACCGGTCTTATTATGATTTATTTGGCAGCAGTTTAGATCAACAAAATTAGTTAATTAATTTAAAATCAATATTATATCTTAATCAAAAGTCTAATAGCATTTACTGAATCGCTAATATATATATTAATTAACATTAAAATAAGAATACCTAAAAAAATAACAAATTATGTAAAATTAAAAAAATCTACTTTGATTCAAAAAAACAATATACGAGTATGTACATAGAATTGAAATAACGTAAATTAAAACAATTGACATTATATGTATATATAATTATATAAAAATATACTCATTCCTTGGTTTATTTTTTATAACACACAAACTTATTAAAGTTGTCATTTTCTTCAAATAATTTTCAATATTTCACCCTCTCGATAGTTTTGCATTATTCTTTAAATCTAGACTAGAAGATATGCAGGAAATCTAAATTTGAATGTATAGTATTGTTATTACCACAGACAGATTACCAAAATAAGTATTTCATGCTCTAACTAATTGAACTCGGCAGCAAAAGTGATTAGTTATTGCTTCCGAATATTTGATATCAATATGACTTATTCATCTAAATAGTTTGTGAAATGTTTATAAATACGAGGTGAGACTCAGTATTTAATTGACCAATCGGAGTCTAACTTATTGAAAACATGAAATCATGCCGATCAGCATCAAAGTAGTGATAATTAAAGCAGAGATAACATAACGAAACAAAGTAACACAGTCGGACGTGAGATTCGTTTTAACTTTAGGGTTTATTCCGTCCCGCTGAGCTTCCTTCACCGCAGAACACGGGGTGGGATAATTCTCGAAGGGGAAATACAATAAAACATTGTTTCGCCTCATTAAATAACGGCGGAACAAACCACATTTTATTGTGCCAGCTGTAGGCAGTAATTAAATATTTACTATCATTGTATAGGCCCATTATTTAATCGCAGACGCAAAAAGCCAACAAAAAGATCGTGCAAAGAACCTCACTTCAATGGGGCATTGTTATACCATGCTTGTACTCACACACCTGTGCCTTACCTCATGGCAGAGTTGCGTTCAAGAAATTTTAATTTTTAAGTCATTTTCTTTTATATTGTATAATTATTCTTTTGTTGCGAAAAACTCATGACTCGTTGCCTTTTTAAGAACGTCATGAAAAGCTGGTAGAAATTTTCAAAAATATATTGTACGGTGAATAAACAAATAAAAATAATAATTTGGTAGAAACTTAGAATGAAACCTGTCGAAAAGATTTCAGAATAATTCGCATCACAGTTATCCTAGGGGTGCTTAATCACAGAAAAAAACCTATACCCAACAATATGACATATTTAAAACATCGAGAAAATTTTCAATGAAAGATACTACAATAGAAATTTACATCATTCATATTGTAGCTGATCCAATGACATTATAAGGATTTTTTTTCCATGTCATTCCCTACATACATTGATTTATCCATATCCTGAAAAATATGTCCTCTTTCTAGCCTTCACACCGACGCGACTAACCTAAATTACTTTCACGATTTTCTTCTACTTCATACATAACAAATATTTTATTTGTTTATTTAACAATGGTGTAAATATTCACATTAAATAATTAATTTGTATAAAAATTCACGTTTTCTAGAAAATCTATTATGTTTTATGTGTATAAAATGTATCGCCTTGCCAAGACAATATCAAAGAGTAAAATTCTCGTCTTGGTCACTGTAATTTACTCAAAAATGATAACTCTATGACTACTCGTATTTCTAACCACACATGTTTTTAATGTTTTTTATTTGGGAACATTTTTCGCATTAGGTTTAGAAAAAAATCGTATTTTACGCATCTGTTATGTAACAGTATGATTTAAATTAAAATAGTTTGTAAGTTTTTTATTCTTTGCTATAAAAATGTTCTTCAAAGTAAATTAATTATTATATTTATTCAAATTTGGAACTTAAATTCCTAAAGCGCTTAAATTAGAGAGCTAATAAACCGTTTAGGGGTGACAGCCCTCGAAATGATAAAAAAAATAATGAAATATGCATAACAGATTGAGTGTTTAACAGGTGTCTGAGCTATTAGGCGATTATTTCGTATTATACCGTAAACCTTAGCAGTAATAAGAATATTATATTGAATCTTTAAGATAACAATAAAGCATGTTTATGTAATAATCCGGACTTTTTACTTTATACGGTAAAAGTACTAACCTACATTTTCTTAAATAATCAATGACCTTTGAATTTTTTTATACCACTAATTTTGTTTTATCGAACCAATCTGATTCGCTCCTTAGGTAAATTTGTGTTTCAATCGAAACATGTCCGTGATTACAAGTTAAATAAAGTGTTGTGAAAACACAACGTATAAAATTATTTGTTCAAATGATAATCCACGACATAATGTGCAAGCGAATATAGATGAAAAGTACCATTCTATGTTATAATTTCATTTATTGAAATTTTTATTAATTGAATTATGTATTAAAGCGAAGCATGGAACTTGCAAAATAAGGATGAAAGTAGAATAAATGCAGTAGATACTTTGTGTATGATAGAGTGTTGAATGAAAATATAAAAATTCAATGCGGTGCGAGTGATGGTGCTATTTTTGTTTTTTTATTATTATTATTTTTTATACAGCATGTCGTTTGAATTCAATTACTGCATACAATTTATTTTAGCTATTATATTGATTCTTATGACATGTGATAGGTAGCCAATCTATCGCCATTTTATTGTCACGAGAATTCTTCACCACACCAAAGACAGTGTGACAGTTATGTACAAAATATTAAAAGAATCATTAAGGTGGTGTGTCCAAACACATGGATAGAATGAATGAAGAAAGAATGGTAAAAAATTACAGGATCATCGAAAAATAATGCCAACATTTTAAACAATTATAGCATCGAAACTCTTTATGTTAAACGTATAATACTGTCACTGAACACTAGCTGGTAAACGTAACTTTTGGTTTGGAGGTGGCGTGATCTTGCTATGCCCACACTAGATGCGCAGTAGCCAAGGCGTTATTGGACCTTTCTTGTTCGTAGAAAAGACCATTACAGGCCTAGTTTACCTGAGCTGCTTGAACTGTTTGTGTTGCCTCAAACTGGACAGAGAATTATTTTTATGGAAGATGGGGCTCCACCTCACAACCTTCGCGAAGTACGCGGTGCATTAAACGAACGCTTTCCCAACGGCTGGATTGGTAGAGGAGCCCCCATTGCCTGGCCTCCAAGAAGTCCTGACCTTACCTTTCTGGATTTATTTTTCTGGGGGGAAATTAAAAACATTGTGTATGCAGAAAAGATTCAGAATTTGGAGCACCTGCGAAAGCGAATTTCAGACGCTATCTTGACAGTTACTCCTGAAATGATTGCACCGTACGTGGCAAAAAATCGACTACAGACTAGACATCTGCAGAACAACGAACGGTGCACACATCGAAACAAACTAAGGTACGAATTTTCAAATCTTTTTCGGCACATTTTAAGATCAAAACCATTGAATAACCTCTAACAGTTTTTTTTAATAACAGTTATTTTAAATGTTGGCATTATTTTTCAATGACCCTGTATATGTTAACGATGTAAAATGGGACTAGAAATAGAGAAAGGCCGTCGGCCACGTGAGGAGTCAGAGAAATCGACGCGCGTGCATGGCACGATGTATGAATGTTAAGGAATCGAGAGATGTATGTCAGGAAAGAAAAGTGGGCTGGTCCATTATTTCTGCCTACCCATTCGGAGACGGGGTGAAGGTTAGTTAATTAGTTTTTTTTTTTTGTATTAATTGAACTTCGTTTAATTTAAATTAACTCCCATTAGGTCTTGCGATGGAATTAAAATGGTTATATTTATTATGTATCATTAAAAAAACGTTCAGTAGCGTGATACATTTCACGGGTAGAGTAATTCATTGTTTTGAGCATTTTGACATATAAGAGGTTGGTTAATCGATCAATCAATCAATCAATATCGCTTCAACGTGGGATGGGTTACGGTTGCCTGCAATTACCCGCCTCCATTGGTCCCTGTCTAGTGAGATTAGTTACCGGTCTGTTTCGCCTAGAGTGCGAAATATAACTAATTTCGTATTAATATAGAGTACTACTTCCTGGCGCTATCCCAATTCATTGTCTGTGTTGACTGTTGGGGTCGGCTTTTCTCGATCTCAAGCTGTACTTCTTACGGTTCTGAGTATCGCCTTAATTCAAGCCATTTCTTTGCAAGACGCTACTGTGCTTAAATATTCACGTGTTCCTAGGTCTTCCTCTGGATGGTTGACGAGGAAGATTCAAAGCCAAAGCGTTATTTACTGTCTTCGTATTGATATCGAGTATTTATAAAATAACTTAAGAAACAAAACGCAGTATTATCTTATTCATTTTTCTACTATGCCTAATTTAAGTGGTAATGTTTTTTTTTTGTATATGTTAATACTATATAAGGTCGAATAACTTACAAATTTAAAGTCAGGGTTGATTTAACGTTACGTCTATAATTAATAAAACACAGTAAATACAATTATTAAATAATGACGATTTTAAACGAAAGCTTATTTTTTCTTGAATAATGATTTAAATTTCCACGCTAAATATTTAATATTATATAAATGAAAATGTCCATTTTCGAGATATTATATAGTAAAAGTTTATACATATGTCAAGTCAAGTTTATATATTTATCAGAGTCAATAGTTAACAATAACCTAACAAGGTGAAACATACAATAATGAAAAGGTCGTTAAGATGGTTTGGAGACATGGAAAGTATGAGTGAAGACAGAATCAAATCAAATCAGTTTATTTTCTCAAAAGACATTACAAACATGTTTTATTGTTTAAGGCAGTTTGAAGGGCAGAGGTAGGTTGGTTCTGCATGTTGGGAGTTAATACAGTCTATGCTGACGCTGCCGAAGATAACCATCCGGAACACAAAGATGGATAGCCTCCAAGATGACGGAATTCTCAAAGAATCCCCTGATAAGTCTGAAGAAATGGGTAAGTGTGCACCCATGGTGTATGAATGGTGAAGAAGGTATATAAGGAAGACTGAGGAAAACGTGGCACGATCAAATCAATCAAATATTAAATGTCGGTCACGTTAGGAGTTGGTGAAATCGACGTGCCTGCATGACAAGATGTAGAGGGATGTAGAGGAAGCGAGAGAAGTACGTCAGGACAGAACAGTGTGGCGTTCCATTATTTCTGCCTACACCTCCGGAGAGACGGCGTGATGGTTTTTTAGTTAGTTTTATACCGAAACAAAGGATTTTGTAACGTTTTTTTATCCATAAGTATTATCAATCGAAAATCTTACGCTTATGGAAATTGAGAAATAAATTATAGTATGCACATGTAGATGTTGGTTCTATCGTGAATATGTATGTGAAAATGTAATAGCATTCTTAGGAGTCACGTTGAAAAATAAAGCACAGAAATCGTTTTGTTTTGAATCACCCGAGCTCTTATACGCTAAAAGTTTTGTTGACTGAAATTCGAGAAATTCGAATCCCTTTGAGAGCGATCTATTGAAATCGCAGTTTTATTCAATTCCATTTCCACACACTATGAAGTCGCTCTTCACATTATTTTCGTTTTATTCCTTATAACATTTTTTGTTAAAGATTCTGCCAAGGAAATATGATTGGACGTATACCTATCTAATTACTCAAGTCAGTACCTGCCTCTCTTTGTGTGCCATAGAAGGATTCATTAACTTTGCCGAGGAACTAATTTAATATCGATATTATGTGGTATCCATACATTTTGTAGCTAAAATATAATAATTCCTTCACAATTCTATACGTAACTAATATAAGCGGATCGTTATTCGAATGTCTCAAATCTCAAGTTAACAAATCACAGCTTACACGATATCGATGGCAATATGTTGTTAACTTCTCTTTGAAAGGTTTTTAGAAATTAACCAGAAATGTTAAATAATTCATATTTTTGACATTGTCCGTTTTATAGTTTAATTACAATTTGTGGAACGACAAGCTAAATCTTATTTGAAATTGTCATAGCAAGACGAAACGTGTCACTCCTATTTAATTTAGTAATATTTCGATACTTAAAAAAAATAATATAATGCTTGAATTTCTTATATTATACTTTATAATTAAAAATTCGTTGATATATTATATTGTAAAGAACACTTCTTCTTCTTCTTCACTTTTGGTAGACTCAGGAGTCTGTTATCTCAGGCGGGTTCTCTTAAGACGCCGAACTCCAGCTCTCTCTCCACCGTTTCGGGGGTCCTCCTGGTGGGCGCCGTCCGTTTGGCGCTCCATGGAGAGCCACGTGTGGTTTCCTACTTGAGCTCATCCTTTCTACGTGTTGATGCCAGCATCGCCGTCTCTCGTAAAGAACACAATCTTACATATTATTTTTATTTAATATAATAAAATACATATTTTCACATTAAAGTATATGTTTTTCAACATGTTTTGAAGGTATTTAACTATGTTCGCCGTGAAAATTAAATACACTTATCGAATAAATTTTGACAGAATTCTTGGGGGTGAAATAAATACGAGAAAAACTAATTACATTTTTTGCTTTGGATTTCTTATTTTCGGTATTCTTAACATGAACGCTGAGAAGTGAATTCTTGCAATCTTAAAGTATTCTTTTTAATCATTTTTTTTTTTCAAAAAAGAAAACAAAAACAAAAAAGAACCTTGTATATACGTATATATAACAAAATATGTACATATAACAAAGGGATAACGTAAATATATTAAAAATCAACTCTACTACGCTATAACACGCAAATAAAAATTGAGTTATTTTTTTCATTATAAAAGTAAAAAAAATATTGAGAAAATAAATATATGTTATTCATAATAATGTTATCAATATTATGATATAAAACAAAAAAAAACATATCTCTGTTTATGTCACAAAAACTCTTCCCAAACTATAAATATTGGCAACACGACAATTGAATGTGTCGTTTTGGTTGTCATTCCAAAATCAAATCTGCTATTGCCAATTTTCTTTGGGTTTTTTTTTGTACTAAACTGATAGACATTCTTACCTTAAAGAAATTCTACGGCGCCAATAATCTGTTATTCACGATTTGAGACTCAATTAGATTTTTTTGTGAAAATTCTAATCATAGTATTTAGTGATTATTCTATTATTTGTAGCCTGTATAACTACAGCTTAACATTATATAAAATAGCTATAATTCACGTAGATACATTCAAGTAATACTCTTTAATACTTTTATAGGGAGCAATTAATTTGTTACGTGATATGTCTTAAGAAAAATTGAAACGGAAATGTATTTTTAAAGGATTAATTTAATCTCAATAGAGACGAAGATGTAATTTTTTTTTGGAAACAGAATATGGTAGTCGAGGCGTTTGCAGGACTTATGACCTGTCATTGGTTGGGTTAGGCGATCACTTTATGTTAACAACATTCCCAACAACAGGTCATAAGTCCTGTAAACGCCTCGACTGCCATATTCTTTTTCCAAAAAGAAAAATTATTGAGATACAATTGATCCTTAAAAAATGATTAACCCGCGATGGGTAAAATCAAGTATTTGTCTACAAGTATTTGTATACAATCAAAAAACAAAGTGGAAATATATTTATATAATTTATTTTTAATTATCTTTTTTTTTTAAATCAAATGGTTTTGCTCGAACTGTACATTGATCAATGAAACAGGCTGGTGTTTTAAAACAAATACAACAATTGTGGTATGACCGTGTCTCCCTGATTTCCAGAACACAACCATATGGATTGAGTCCTTCATCAGTCGTAAGGGTTACTAAGATACACGAACGTACATACCCCTTATCAAATATACTAAAGAATTTTAATTTATTTATAATTGTTAGATTTTTCTCACATTTATAAAAAATAATGAAAAATATTGTACTCTATAATTTATTTACTGCAACAAACGTTTCTATTATATCTCAATTAGGAATTTTCACAAATTTAAATAATCATTTGGTGACACGTTGGATGGCATGAATATGAATACGGAATTATTTATCGTAAAGAGAACCGAGCAAAAGCTTTATGAATAGTTATAAAGCGAAGTTTCATCAGTCGAGTGTCTCTGGAATCAACCTCGGTCCCGGAGGTAAACACGGGGCGCCGCAGAGGGTAAAGCTCTCGTGTCAACACTTAAAAATGAAAGCTTAGCACATGTGTCAATAGTCTACGGGTCCCCGGGGGTTGTTAATAAAACCATAAAAGGGATTTTAATTTGCGAGTACACCCTTAACGAGCGCGGAATAAAAATGTAAAACGAAAGAGTTAAAACCAACGCGCTTTATAACATGGAAACGTTTTTTAAAAAAATACGGTGACCGCGGTTGGTAGTAAATTATTTTACGTTACTGAAACGAATGAAATTTATTCTTAAAACAAATGAAAGCTTTAAAATTACAAAATTAGATCTTGTTTTATTTCATTTAAGGTAATTATACTTTTAACTGATAAAATGTGTCACCTTTTTTATTATTACTCTTTTGAGTGTCCCGACAGCTGTTTCGCCAGAGTTGTTTGAAACACCAACTGTGATGATGCCAACATCGGTTGGCGAAACAACTATCGCAACACTCAAAATGGAAGAATAATAATTATAATATCATAACAGTATTATATATTACAATATAACAGTTAAAAATTTATTATTTTTGTCCAACGTTCCGGAAATCATTGCAGATTCCATTTCAGACTCCACAAGACGTATCTAAGATCGTATTCATCTGTTAAAATCTACACTATCTATCTGTTAAATCTACTTCCAGCTATTAAATTGTTGGCCCTGGCTGTACCCAACTGATTTCTTGCTGGGTATGCTGGACTACCAATCATATGAAATTAGACGAACCATCCACCTGGGTGTTCACTTTTTTCAACTGATTCGTGGTCGAATACATAACTCTGATATTTTGAATGACTTGACTTTGTTTGTCCCAGACAATTATCTGCGACAAAGGCAACATAGATTATTTCACCTGCCACTGTGTAGAACCAATCTACCTAAGGTAATGCCCGTGGGCAGGGCAATAATACTATTAAACCGCATCTCTTCGGATGTGGACATTTTTCACGATAGTGAGGCTACCCTCAGAAAGCATCTATCTCTTATGTATTAAATTACTATTTGCTTCTCTACTTATTGTACAAAAATGTTAATCTTTACCAAACTGTTCTCGAATATATTTTTTTTAATTGTCTTCTGTTTCTTTTTTCTGACTTACTCATTTGTTTACATTTGTTTTCTTGTTATATTATTTGTAAATATGTTTTTTTAAATTGTTCATTTTATTTTTGTGATTATAAACGATTTGGATGTGTTATTCTGTAATGTTTATAATTTTTTGAATAAATTGAAATTGAATTGAAAAAAATTGAAATTGAATAAAAAAATCGAATTTTATTAAGATTTAAAACACTGTTTTTTCCACTTTTGAGTTTATTTTTCCCGAGATATTTCGAAATCTTACACCTTTATCATGGGAGAACGAGATAAGCATCGTTGCCCGTTTAAATTCGTAAAATATTCGTCATTATTGAATCCCACAGTGTTAACGCCTTAAGTTTATCTAAAATAAAAAATAAAATCAAATATTCGGTTAATGTTTTCTTGAAAGGTAATTTAGTAGTAACAATATATTTTTAATTAAAGCACCGTTTATTTTTCTCGACGTATTTCGAGTTAACAATTTAAGCCTTAAAAAAGTTTTAAATCGTTCTCACGGTGTAGAAGGTGAAACTTTTGAAACATGTAAAGAAAACTAAACCAATAAGCGTAAAAAGGTGTTTAATTCACTAAAAAACATCTTCTTTTTCTTCTTCTCCATATAGACCTTTGGTCTGTTCCTGAAATCAGGCTGGCTTCTCATGGGAGGTTGACTCCCAACTATCTCTCCACCTCTTCGGCGCTCTTCCGGGGGGGTGGGGGGTGCAGCCGGCAGGAATCTGATGCGCCACCGCGCGTGGGATTCTGGTGGGATCTATCCTCTGCACGTGCGCATTCCAGTATCTTCTGCGTTGTCTCCCCCATCTCACGACATCCTCCACCTTGCAGATCTTGCGGATAGCCGTGTTCCTCACCCTATCTCGAATAGTCCTTCCTGCTATCATCCTCAGCGTCCTCATCTCTGCCACCCGTACTTTTTTAGCCTTCGTTCTTGTGGTATCCGCTCTGGTCCCAATGGTATATGTCAGTTTTTATGTATTCTGACATTACTGTCAGTTCTCATATATTTGTTTTTCAATATTATATCCTTGAGACAACCTAATACCGCCGAAGCCTTGTTGACTTGTCCTATTATTTTACTGACAATATCATTTTGACTGAGCAGATCCACTCCCAGATATCTAAACATTGCAAAATGTTCCAGTATTCTGTCATTTAAGAACCTGCATCCTAAGGGGTAAAAAACATCATTACGGAATTTCGCAGTGTTAACGCCGCAAATTTATCAAAAAGTATAATAATTTAGTTCATTTATAATATAATAACAACGGGTTGGATTGCTTTGGCAAGTATATATTTGTAAGATTGCGTTATAACTATATTATTATTTGTAGTCATGTATTATGTATAATGTATGTGTGTGAATAATGAGTTTAACATAACCTGACATTTCTGTATTACAGGCCCACCAAAAAGGGTTTAAATTAAACATCACACGCGGTTAGGTACATGAGCAATTCTGTCTCTAGAAATTTATTTTCGTGGTTGGACTTTGGCGTTTTAATTCATCCCCAGTGAATTGTACACACCTTTCGTGTGTGGGTGCCGCACACTGCTATACACGCGCCGTTCGCCAGAAAAGTTACAAGTTTTAGTATTCAAATACGGTTTTACGAAAGTTTCAAAAACTTTTACGCACCTACGTGAATTCTTCCGAAAGTATAATTTTAATTTTCTCCACGAATTCGGGTGAAGCGGTGATATATTCTACACGAATAAAATAAATAGTCGTATATTTTTTAAAATTGTAAAGGTAAAGACGACCTTCGTGGCAGCGTAGTATCTGTGACTGCCATACGAAGGTCCCGAGCTCGATTCCCGGCGATGATATTGTGAATGTCGCACTGTCTTTGGTATTCACGTGACAAAAAATTGGCGATAGATTAGCTACCTATCACATGTCATAAGAATCAATAGCAAAAAAAAATAATAGTTGTTTGGTTCAAATTACCTATTGTATACAATAATGTGGAATGCAACAGGAAAGGGCCAAGGGGCATCCCAAGAACCAGCGAAATGTTACAGTTTGTTACAAACCAATCCCTAAGACTGAAACATAAAAAAAATCGTTTATATAATAATAAGAATTTTAAAATAATTTTTGTGAAGGCGGGGAAGGTGCCTCCACGAGTGATATAACCATAACACCCGGCGCCTCTTGAAACGATACGAGTCGGCCAAACATTCCACCACAATTGCAAAATGCGATATACTCGTAAGAGAAGACATTTTCTCCTGTATTGAAAGCGATTCGTCTTTAAAATGGGGTTGCAAAAGAGATAGACCTCTTTGGATGCAATTATGGCGAATTTGTGAATACCCTTACGATAAAGGCAGCAAGGAAATAACTGGCATATTCCTATTTATAAGGTTCTATGTACATTTCCTTTGATATTATTTTTTTCACCCTTTACATCGATTTGGCTCGCGCTGTAATGATTTGAGGAGTTTTTACAACAAAATAATAATAATAATAATGTAAAGCCCTCTTTACAGCCATCCCCACGATTCTTGTATAAAAATATTATATTTCAAGAATGTTTTTTATAACGTTTACATAACATTTGAATAGTCTTACATAACACCCATTGTAGAAAGGAAAATAATATACAGTAGACATATAAAATGCGACTATTAAGATGGTTTGGACATTTTGAAAAAATAATTAAATAATAAACAAACAAACAAATCGTCACGCCGTTTCTCCGCAGGGGTAGGCAGAGAGAATGGACCACCACACTACTCTCTCCTGGCATACCTCTCTAGCTTCCTCCACATTCATAAAGCAAGTGATACAAGCACGTCGATTCTTCCGACTTCTAACATGACCAACCTTTAAAATTCAATTAATTTGGGCATGCCATATTTTCCTCAGTCTGCTTCGACTCCGTACTCCATTTACATCATTATCGTATACTTTCTTGACCATTTTTTTCCATCCATGCGCTCCATATGTCCGAACCATCGCCGCGATCCTTTCATTATTTTGTTCATAATACCTTTTTCCGCTCTACATTCCTTTCTTTATTATATCAGCATTTGAGATTCTGTCGTATATCGTTCTACCACACATACGTCTTAGGAACCTCATCTCTACTGCATTTATTCTGCTCTTATCCTTCTTTTGCCAGTTCCATGCTTCGCTTCCATACATTGGGATTGGGACCAGAACTCCATTGCGAATGGCCGTTTTCGCTTTCATTGATAGAGACCGAGGAAAACGTTGCACGATCAAATATATTAAATGTCGGCCACGTGAGGAGTCGGAGAAATTGACGTGCGTGCATGACCCGATGTTATAATGTCCGTTATTTCTGCCTACCCCTTCGAGTAGACGCCACGATTGTTAGTTTTTTCGTGACAACTTTCGATACATTTATGCTATGTAATTTGTTTGATAAAAATTATCATACGTTTCGAGAAATCTTACATATTTCACATCAGTCACCGACGCTATCAACAGAAGTCAAACTCGTTACTTTCGCTTTCTGGACGATTGTTCTATCCAAGTAATGGTAACTTTTAGCGTAATTCGTTGTTTTATATTTGTTTTTGAAGAATATTTCACTTTACTTAAGAGAAATAATTTTTGATAATGATTTTTTTTAAATGGATAAATATTAATTTATTTTTATCTTTATCTGTGCTTTTATAATATATCACAATTTCTCTGTTTTCTCCTTTAAGCCACTTTCTTGAAGTTATTTATCTCATATGTATTTATTTTTTATCTATAAAAAATCTGAAGCTAATTTTGAAATAAAATTGAGTTTTGTTCAATTAGCGTTGTATTAGAGCCCCTTTAACTGTAATACTAATAAGAAAAGTTTGTTTGTTTGTTGGGGGCATGTTATTCAAGGGATAGAAATTTGCGGAACACGAAGCAGAAGAAATCTTATTACGACATTAAAATTAATACTATATATTTTGGAGCTTGTTTATACCAAAACAAACCAGAGGGGAAGCAAATAAACTGGGAGAAAACAATTGCCTTACAATATTCTAAAATAATACCTAGCGCTTGGGTAGGGTAGAATATTCTCAACAAAAATACACGTGCTTTTCGTTCAAATACATTCTAATAAATTTGTTTTCAGACGTGTACATACAATTAATTGGGCACTTAAAAATTTAACAACATTCATATTTTAACACATATGTTAACACCTTGAATTATAAAAAACGATGTGTTAGCTTCTTCTTCTCATTTTATTCCTTGCTGTAGACCTATGTGGTCTGTTCTTCAGATGGTTGCTCCTGTGAGTTGAATTCCCAGCTGTCCTTACATTCATTAGGAGGTCTTCCACGGGGAGTCCCGTGAGGCTGATTGTGTAATGCAATAAAGAGGAGTCTGGTGGTTTGGGCCTAAGATGGGTACTCAAGACTCTCTCAGAATCTTGAGAACCAAATAAAAATGTAAAAAATATGTCCGAATAAAAATGTAAAAAATAAAATATGTTTCAGATAAAAACAAAAAATATAATATGTATACTTACATAATCTTTTTTTTTTTAATTTACAACAAAGACTACATGGATTCAAAACCTTCATAATTCTTCTTTTTCAAGTGCCCTGTCGGGTCCCCCCAACGTTGGCGATCACCTCGGCGAACCTGTCCCTGTCCTACGCCGCTCGGAACAGCTCCTTCACACTTCGGATGCCGGTCCACTCCCTCACTTTTCGCAGCCAGGACATTTGTCTCCTTCCGGGCTCTCGGCGTCCCTCAATTTCCCCCTCCAATATCAGTTGGAGAAGGTGGTACTTTTCCCCACGCAGTATATGACCCAGATGTGAGATCTTTCGAACCTTGATAGTTGATAACAGTTCCCTGTCAACTCTAGCTTGCCTTAGGACTTTGGTATTGGTAACCATGTCTGTCCAGAGAACTCTGAGCATTCGGCGATGGAGCCATATTTCAAATGCTTCCAGCCTGTTCATTGAGTTAACTTTAAGGTCCACGTTTATAATTAAGTTGACTTAAAATTTTATTTTTACATTGTACAGTAAAAGAACGAATAGAGAATAGTTTTAACCAATAAATTGTGAGATTGAGCCTACTGTGTTGTTGTAAGCTCTTGTACATATTTCAACTTTAATCCTATATATCATGTGAACCTTTTTTTAAGAAAATAGTTTTCTTAATCTACCATTTTTCACCCTTGTATATAATAATGTATGGTTAATTTTGAGTTGAATCATAACATGGATACATTTTTAATTCGTCAATTGACATATGTTCATTGTTTACTTGAATTAAATAGCCAAAAACAGAAAATTTGTGTTTGCAAAGTATAACTGTTAATCAATTGTATAACCAATTTTCTACCGAATTCATTCGCTTTCATAGCTTAGGTCACTTCAATTGGGATACAGTATCGATTTCTTAAATCAATATTTTCAAACTGGTCCCTGAATTTCCCGGAAATACTGAAACAATAACCCCAAAAACAATAATACCCTTAGACATTTGGAAAACATTTAATACTATTTTAAAGCTTTGAAGCTTACAATTATTTATCAGAAGCCTTATTTATATTTTCTCCTTTTTGAGATAGCTTTGACGTTCATTTCAATATTGGGTCAAAATTCTTTGTTCAAAGTATTTACTTGTATTATTTTACTTGGAATAATATATGAGTATATTATATACGTATTACAGTAAATTGATATTTTTATTTTTTAAAAATTAGAGTCTTCGCGAGTCGTCACAAAAATAATTCTATCCAAAAAGCTAAGATAGCAGTTCACAATGGTGTTCTTGTACCGATTCTTATTTATAGAAGTGAAATGTATAATATATGCGGTTAAAATTAGATCTTGAAAAATTAGGTTGTAACGCCCCCCAGGAGGCGCTGGAGCCTTCCACGGGGGCGGTACCGGGCTCAAAGGCAAATGGAGGGCGTTAAAGTGGTCAAGGACCATATTATAACCATTTAATAACTTAATTAGAAAATTCTGTCTTCATTAATAAACATTTAATCAATCAATCTATTATACGTAAAAAAATCCACTAATCTTTATCGCGTAAAAAAACATTATTTAATTAAAATTTTCATTGGTTATTTGTATACCTAATTTTCTTAAATAATTTCTGTCACAATTCTATACAAGTTGGTTAGAGAGGCCCAAAGTATAGAAATCAAGCAGGTTTTGATTAATAGAAAGATAAGTATAGATAATGTGTTGTTGTTCAAGAAACAATAAATATTCGAAATATTTATTGTTTCTTGAACAATGATGTAAAACTCCATTTTAAATTATTAATATGTATTAAAACTATCGTTTTTCACACATATTAATAATATTCTAAATATTATGGAAGAGGGGGTGTTAGAATTTTATTTTCTTGTAAAGGGGGGCACATGTAAAAAGCCTATGTCTTAGACGAGTACTTAAAAAAAGATAATACTTAAAAAAATAATAAATAAAAATTAATTACGTTGTGAATAGAGCAAGAAATATAGGTAGGCCAAAGAAAACGTGGTAATCAATCAAATCCTAAATGTCGGCCAGGAGTCGATAAATTCACTGGCGTGCATGGCACGATGTATGAAAATTAAGGAAGTGAGAAAAATATATCAGGAATGAACAGTGTTTCGGATCACTATATCTGCCTAACGCTTCGGAGAAACGGCGCGATATTAAAAAGGGGGTTAGGAATATACTTCTACGTGCAGTTTTATTATTACTATTACACCCGGCGACAAACCGTAAACGACAAAAGCAAGAAAAGATTAGAATTTAGCCCTTTTTACCGTAATTTCTTTAAAATATAAAGCTTTCTTGTCAATGATACGAAAAATAAGAAGATTGTTAGATTCATTGTCTTTTGTAAAAGCATTATGGATATTCGATATTCGATTCAAAATACTAAACATATTTCGCATTTTTTTAAATACATAATTCTTAGAATCATTACTCACCCTGAAAAATGTAAAATCATTTGTAAACAATTTGTCAGAAGATGTTTTTCTTAGAAACACTTTATTTCGTTCTACCTCAAATAACTTATTTTTGATTTATATAAAAATATCATTCAGTATCCTTACCATGTAACCATTGTCATAAAATTTCTTAACAGGTTCCAAGAAATACTTTCTATTATATCTGGATCGACCCAAATAATTATTTGTTAAAAATGTATAAAGCCGACTGCCACCCCGAACGTTCCGGGTTCGATTCCCGGCGAGAACAGTGTGATTGTCACACTGTCTTTGTTCTGGTGTAGAATTCACGTGAGAATAAAATGGCGATATATTAGCTACCTATCACATGTCACGAGAATCACTATGATAGCTATAATACCCTTTACATCGATTTGGCTCGTGCTGTCATGATGTAAAGAGCGATTCAACATAATGATAATAATAAAATAATTATATTATTTTTGTGCGAGTGATTTGAATGAAACACAAATGTGACGAAAAAAATAAACCAGAAACCAACTTCACTTCAGGAATTCTTAATTTAAAATATATTACCACGTGTTCTTTTAACAGTCGTTCTTAACATTTTAACGTTAATTATATTTAAAATTATACGTTTTTATGAAATTAAAGTACTCATGCTGTGGAATTCCATAATTTTGAAATTAACTATGAGTATTTTTGTTTTGAAATAAGAGAAAAACGTACATTTAAAAAGTGAAGAAAAAATGAGTTTCAATTAATTTAAGAAAATTCATAAGTTCATTCTTTTTCATTTAATACACCAAAAGTTTAAGAACGAAAGAAAATCTTTTATTTTGTAAATTTTTTACTTCAGAAAGTAGAACAAACTCACGATCACAGTACGAGAGTATATAATATTTTATTTCGTTTTTGTATGCAAACCAAGTCCCCATCAGATATTCCAATCATTGATACTATTGCCATGTCACGTTTCGCATTAGTTTCATAACCGAATTTATTGTTCTTCTTTTATCCCTGGGAAATATTATAGTTGTTTTGAATTTTCAACTTGGGCAAAACAAAAACAAAAGTCCGGAATAATCTGTCCGATTCAGTGATAGAAGAACAGAATGAATAATAGTTTATCGGATGCAACCGAATAAAGCAATCCATTTACTCTGCATAGATATCCAGAGGGTGATTTATGGTGGGGTTTGATGGATGAACCCTCTGCGTCCTGGTCCTGCGGCGTCATTGATATTAAAACACTAATGTCCTGTGACATTTCTTACCCAAATCACTGTAATAAGGGTGTGTTTCCCACAAGGATTCGATAAGTAGAGCTTAGGTTAAATATTTAACACGAACTCTTTTATTTATCTGGACATTTTGGTTTCTGCTCCCACAAATGTGAGCTTTTATTTGGTGTACGGTAATTTATTTAGTTCCTTAAAAGCTTGCTCAGTTATTTAAATATATAAATTTTAGTCCATTGTTTTGGCCGAAACCCTGTGATATTTTAACAATTTATAACTGGTAATTCAAAAACTTTATATCACAAATTGTATTTAACACCTGATGATGTCAACATTGGTTGAAGAAACAGCTGTCGTAGAGTAAAATAAATACAATTTGTGATATAAAACTAAATTTTTGAATTAACAGTTATATAAATTTTATATACAATTACCAAAACTATAAACTTTTTAAATTTATTAAATTTGTTAAGATACAATTTTTAGTATAAATTTTTTCAGTGCCGCGACAGCTGTTTCGCCATCCAATGTTGGCATCATCTAGTGTTACAAACAAGTTGTTTGTAACATCTAATCTGCTGTCGCGATACTCAAAAACTAAATAATAAAAATTATGATTTCATAACAGTGTTATAATTTTTAACAATTGTTGAAGTATCATAGTGTTTCGGCAAAAACAATAGACTATTTAATTACCGAAGTAATAACACGAATTTGAAATTTCAAATATGATATCATGATATATTATATTAAAATAAACATTTTCATCAATTAGAAACATTTAAAACCACAGTGGTAATCACCATCGTCCAGTAAAAAATATATACTTAATTGGTATATTTGAGAATATATTTTTACTAGACTACCGCCATGGTATTATATATTCCCTTATGTACGGAAGTGAAACCTGGAGCTGGCAAAAGAAAGATGAAAGTAAAATAAATGCCGTAAAATTAGATCAATGGAAAACGATGAATAACTCTTCACCTTTTTAAAACAAAAAAAAAGGCTGCTCTGTATTATTTAAAAAAAAGAATTTTATTGATGAAACGAATGTGTGATAACAAAATAAGGTCTTTCACAAGGAAGCGAACCTCAAAGACAAAATTTAAAAATATGTTTTTAAAGATCTGACGATCTGTGATACAGTAATGATGTCTTGTCGGATGATGAGGTCCAGCTGTCCTTTCCATCTCTTAGGCGGTCTTCCAGGTGGGCGAAGTCCGGAGGGGATTTCACAAGCCGCTGTATATGCGAGTCTGTCAACATCCATTCAGGCTACATGGTCCCTCCAGTATCTTCTGCTGGATCTAATCGACTGAAAGATATCCCATATTTCAAGTTTTTATTATGTCTGCGTTGCGGACGACACGATCTCGGAGAGTTTTTCCAGTAATTGATCTTAGAACCTTCATCTCCGATGTTCTTATTAGACTCTCGGCTCACAAAGTATCGGCCCGCGTCTCTAAAGCGTACGTCATGATAGGTCGCACGCATGTCTTATAAATTCTGATCTTGCTATCGATACGCGTATGCTTGTATGCTTGTTCTTCCAGACCAGATTTTTAAGGTATCCTGACATGGCAGAGTGACTTGTTCTCGTATTTCGGTATAAATATGAATATGGCTGCAGATCGCTACTCCTAAATATCTGAAACTCATTACTTGCTCCACAGTCAGCTTACATCTTGTAGGTTGTCTAGATATAGTGAGACTTTTGTTTTGCTGATTTAAATTACCCGATTTCTGTTAAATGTAAGCTGTACATACTCTAAAATTTCCATTAAGTTCATAAAAGGCCAATCATAAAATTATTCCATCAAACTTTTAGACGAATTTTTTTTAAGTTATTCATATTGAAATTATCGACTCAAACAATTTCCATTAATCATTATTTTGCAAATTTCGGAACAAAAATTCATCTTATTTATATCCTCTTGGCTGAATTTTACGTCTGTTACTTTTTATGGCGTTCCGCAAAGAATTCGTTATACCAACATAAAAAAGCTTTAGAAGAGAACACAACATTTCATGTAGTTCTTTAATAATTCTTTAGTGTCGATAAGGTTTTTTCAAGTTGGGGAATATCTCATTATCATACCCAACAATAGAGGTGTACGCAAAACAGAAATCATATATGATAAATAAGAGTAATACTATCCTTACTTCACTTTGATTTATTGTTTTTCTTTTACTGATTATATTTCTTTCCTATCCGTTTAAATGCCATTTGTTATTTTACGAAGACGATTACTGAAGTGTGTATAAGCAGTACATTTTGTTTTAAAATAATTATATTATTAAGAACATAGAGTTGTTAAATGTATTCAATGCAATTTTTAATAAAAAAGGTTCAATATTTTTTATAAATTTTTCTGTTAATAAGTTTTATTCTGTGATTTTTATTTATTTATTTAACTTAAATATCGTATTTATTTTCTTGTAAATAATTCTTTATGCCATAGGGCTATGTCTATTTTTTAATATTCAAAACTAAATAACTAAATAACAATCACGCCGTCTCCCCGAAGGGTTAGGCAGAAAGAATGGACTGCCACACTTTTTTCCTGACATATTTCTCTCGCTTCCTCAACATTCATACATCGTGTCATGCACGTGCGTCGATTTCTCTGACTCCTCACATGGCCGACATTCAATTTTGATTAATTTGATCGTGCCACGTTTTCCTCGATCTTCCTCTATTTCCGGTTCCATTTACATCCTTAACATATAATTTTTTTACCATTTTTTCTTCATTCATTCTTTCAGTATGTCCAAATTACACAGAGTATCTACACATCTAAGAGATCTCATTTCTACTGTATTTATTCTACTTTCATCGTTCTTTTGCCAGTTCCATGCTTCGCTTCCATACATAAGGGTCGCTTCGCTTCCATACAATATTAATGGGTAAAATTATAGAAATTTTAATACAAACGTATTTCTTTACGAATTGTGTATCGAATGTGTTACTGAATTTTAATCATTTCTTCCGCACCATTATAAAAACCGTGACACAGATATGTATTTTGTTTTAAAAAAAAATTGTGTAAAAGTTATTCTTTCTCTTTGTTTTTTAACCAACCATTTGTTTTTTTTTATCTTTAAAATATAAACAGTTCTTCTTCTTCTTTCGGTGCCGTGTCAGGTTCCCTCAATGTTGGCGATCACTGCAGCAAAAGGCATCTCTACCCTGCGCCACTTGGAACAGGTTCTGAACTCTTTTATTCCTGTCCACTCTTTAATGTTCCGCAGCCAGGACAGCTGCCTTCTACCAACTCTCCGACGTCCCTCCACTTTACCCTTTAATATCAGTCGAAGGAGGTGCTATTTTTCTCCCCTTAGCACTTGACCCTAATATGAGACTATTCTAATTTTCACACTCGACAACAGCTCTCTATTGGCTCTGGCTCTCTGTAGTATGTCTGCATTACTGGCCCTATCGGTCCACGGTATACGGAGCATTCTGCGATATATCCACATTTCGAACGCTTTCAACCGGTTCATTACATTCACTTTTTTTGTTTCACAGCCATATAGTAGAACAGACCATACATAACATTTCATCATTCTTTGTCGGAGTTTCAAGTCAAGATTATTGTTGCAAAAGAATGTTCTCATTTTATTAAATGCAGCTCGTGCAACTTCAATTCTGCCTTTTGTTTCAATGTCCGGGTCAAGCGCTTTAGTGATAATGCTGCCAAGATATTTAATATAAATAGTTATTCTACTAAATCAATAGCTTTGAAGTAACCGAATAAGCCTTTAGCCTGGTACGCTGCCTAAGTTAAATAACACGTGTTACATATGTTCCAAGGTTCTTGTGTTTAGTTTGAAGTCATTTACTTAGTTTATATCGTTCTCTCGGTGATGAAACTGTAAAGCCTTCGGAACATGTCGAGAAAAATAAGCTAAAAATTTTTAAAAGCTGTGTTAAACTAATAAAACAACTAATTGTTCTGTGTTTAATATTTCAATAATATAATTTACGTTGAAACGTAATTAAATTTAAATCAAATTTATTCTTATATTCATTTTAAAAACCATCCCAAGAATGTGTCGGTTCGGACAAGTGTTTGTCCTTCAGGGAAGGAGCGTATTCTCGGTTGTTTCCTAGTTAGTGCTTCCTAAAATAGATGGCGCCTCCTCTCCATAGAGAAGTACACAGGCTGGTGGAAAAGGGACGAGAGGGAGGATAGGCATGTATGGTGAATTAACGGACAGCCGCGAGAGACCCGAATCTTCTCGGAAAAACTTCAAATTTGATTTGTAATAAAGTTTCAACAATTTCATAAAACATGGACACACATATACAATATATTATAGAAACGTCACAAAATTTTCACACTATTCACACACAATAATTTATAGAATTTTATATGTTATTTTCATTCACCCCATATTGCGAAATGAAAGTCTTAGGTGATCGATTATTTTACTCTTCTAAGCTAACAGATTCAAATCAAATTTTTATTTTGCCAACGTCAAGAATATATGAGCGGTGCATGGCAAACAATTTAATGATAAATGTCGGAAAATCAAAGGTGATTTTCAAACATGTTACAAAGCTTTTGAATAGAAAGATGAAATGCCATTTTTAATATATTTTATGAGAGCCACATGTTATACCTTGTGAGGGCGTTATCAAATATGGTACATATTTTATAATACTTCTAGAAACAATAAATATTCAATGATTCTCTTATTTTTCTTCGGCCTATTCCCGTCCACTTCTTGACATAGGCCTCCTCCATTTGATTTAACCCCACCCTGTTACTTGTAGCGACTCAATTTTTCCATTACTCAATTACCGAAATTTTCTTGAAGAAGGATCTTAAACTTAGATGATAATGATTAAAAAAAACATTTGATAGAAAAGCGAAAAGTGTCATTCCTATGAATTATAATAAAACTTCTAGAAAATATGCGTTTTCATTCGTATTGACTCAATCACCTTGTTAATCGGAATTTAAATATTTCGGGAACATTATCATAAATTTGCGTTTTTTTTAAATAAAAAATGCACATGACTAGAATTGTATTGTATTATTCAAGCCAATTAAGTGAAGAAGGCTAAATATAGCGGAGACTTTGCATTGTTAGAAGGGAAATTATTAAAAGAGAGCTTTTGTCGAGTTCTTGGAACTGCAACAAAACCCTTCTGTCGGCCATATTCTCAAGTGGTTATTAGCGGAAGCCTCTGTGGGCCTCATTATTAGGGGCCGCACTTTTTCTAAATGAGACAGCCGTGGTATGGAACTGGCCTTTTATCTGGGTAGCTACTATGGAATACGCTGACAAATGATAAAAGATTCGAATTTCAAATACTTTATGAAATATTTATACAGTCAAAATAGTTGTTGTAATAATGGTAGCTAACACGATTATGAATTCAAAATTAGAATTGGTACTGATTTAAATAAACAAAAGTCTAATTATAATACATCATTATGGGGCTTAGATAAGGTAATTCTGGCTCAGATTGACCACGTATAATAACCTGAGAATCTAGGACCAATGTTATCTTGAAAATAATGGCCATATTATTTTCAATGCAATATTGCTACATTAATCAAAAATCACCCGTTTATATTGTCCTAAACCGATATTACTTAGACTCACCGATGCAAAAATATACACAAACAACTAGTTTCTAAGGCGTTATCAAATGGCATTTAAAGGTATTATCGACATTTGATAATGCTTTAGAAGAGCGAAACATGTCATTCCCATAAAATATAATAAAACTTCTAGAAAACTGACGTTTTCATTCGTATTAATTATTTAATATGGAGTCTTACATCATTGTTAAAGAAACAATAAATACGTTAATGGAAGCTTCACTAATAATACTTCTAATAATTACTTTATTAAATTGTTAAAAAAGGAATCCTAGTGATAATATTGTCCTCTTCTTTTACACTTTCATTAAAATAAAAACAAAATATTTCATAATTGGATGAAGCATTTGCTTTGTGGCTAGACATTTACTTTAATGTATTAATAAATAAAAATCAAGAACAACACTTTATATTTAACCACGAAATAACTACTACTACTAAACTACTACTAACTACTAACCATCACGCCATTTCCCCGGAGGGGTAGGCAGAGAGGATGGATCGCCACACTGGCCGGTCCTGGCATACCTCTCGAGCTTCCTCTACATCCATACATCTTACAATGCACGTACGTCGATTGTTCCGACTTCGAATGTGGCCGCCTTTCAGTAATTGATTAATTTGGTCATGCCATGTTTTCCTCGGTCGTCCTCGGCTTCTATTCCCACTCACGCTGCTTGTGTACAACTTTTTAACCATTCTACTCTCATCCATTCGTTTCATATGTCCGAACCATCTCAGGGATCCCTTTTTAATTTTATTCATGATGCAGTCATCTGCCTTACATTTCTTTCTTATTTCATCGTTCGGTATTCTATCATACAACGTTTTCCCGCACATTCTTCTCAGTGATCTTATTTCTACGGCGTTTATTCTGCTTTCATCCTTCATCCTTCTTTCATTTATTCTGCTTTCAACCACGAAATTATAATAATATTTTGCAAGTTTTAATAGTTTCGCTTGTACAAAGCTTCATCAGGAAAATATAAAAACTTTTCACATGTTCAAGTTCAGAAACAAGAATTAATCAAAGAAGGTAAAAATGGCCGTTCTCAATATTATGAAAGAAATCATAATTTCAACCCATAATTAATGTGGTATAAATTATGATTTTGTATGAGATTGGACATTTGATAATGCCCTAGCAATGCGAAACCTATCACTTCAGTGAAATACCTGTATGTTTAAATTTCTATAAAATTTACGTTTAATGTCAACATCAAATATTTTTTGCAGACTTTTGCTTATACTTTCAATTATTTATAACATTGCAGAAAATTGTGTTATCGTTTTTATTTGATGTTGAATCTCATTTCATATATTATTTTATCTTATTCTATGCATTCTCCAACACCCATGAGAAATTTACGACGTAATGAACCAAATATTTCTATGTTTTCTTGTATTTGTGTAAGTACCTACTCGAATCTCTTTTGTTTATGTCATACAGGCGTAAAATGTCCGCTCTTTTCAATTTTTTAAAAATACTTTCCTCGGGCCGAAATGCTTCAACATTAATCGCAGACGCCCTCTCGGCACATATACAATCCTTGAGATTAAAGTCTCGGCAATGAGAAAAATCCAAGGCAAGAAACATTTCAAGATATCTGGTTGAAAAAATATTGTTTGTATCTTTGAGTGAAAGTTACTTGAAAATTGGCATAAAACATTCTGCGTGTAATGTAAAAATATGATCCTTGGAACTCATCAATCTCATCAAAAATGATAATGTTATTTATTTTTTATTATATAAAATGTAAAAAGAGTTTTATATTTTTCTTTTTTATATATACCTTGTACACAACACTCACTTTTTAAACAAATAAAAATAAAATATCAAAGCCACATACCCATCCCTTCCTCAGTGATATAAAGATATTTAAAATATTATAAAATTGTTTACAAATATGGTCAGTTTACAATTTTATAACTAACTAACTAACTAACCATCACGCCGTCTCTCCGAAGGGGTAGGCAGAAAGAATGGACTGCCACACTTTTCTTTCCTGACATATTTCTCTCGCTTCCTCAACATTCATACAACGTGTCATGCACGCGCGTCGATTTCTCTGACTCCTCACATGGCCGACATTCAATATTTGATTTTATAATTTTATACAAAACAATTTTATAATATTATAAATATCTATATAATATCACTGAGGAAGGGCTGGATAGTCCGAAACATGTTTGATATGTAATTTTAATTTGTTTAAAAAGTGGATGTTGTATACAAAGTAAATAAAAAATATAAATTATCTACAACACAAAGTATGGCGAACAGAGAAAAAATTTAAATATAGTTTTAAATTTCTTTAAATAGTTATTTTTAGTAATGTTTTCAATCATATTGATAAAAATGAATTGTTAGTTAACATTGAAAATACGACAGTTCAATGTTTTAACTCGTAGTTGCTTTGTAAGGTACTATTGCCAGTTTTTTTGTAAAAAATCAACGTGCCTTTACGCTGAATTCTCAACATAAAATATCGCAATCAAAACACAAACCAATTAATAATCACTAAGGCACTCTTAGAGTTATCAAGGAGTGATAAAAAATCCAGCAAAAAGCACTTTTATATTTCAGCTCTAGAAATTCTGAAGGAAGCAAATCCTCTTTAAAATGTCGTAATATGTCATGTTACAATATCACTAGCTACACTATTGCTAAGAAATATAATCCTTTTGGTAAAGATATTTCATGTTCAACGATTTTTGTAATTTTATTCCCAGAAATCCATCGGCCATCACATTGTTCACAAGGCTGCATTAATGCTTTATAAAGAGATACCTACTTTCATTTTAATACTTTGAACAATTCGAAATAAAGCATCAAAACCTATTTTAACTACGTAACCATTACGTATAAAATTATCTGAATTTTAAAATTAGCCACTCATAGCGAAAAATAGCTGAAAACATCTGGTGTAGATCTATTTTTTGTCTCCCAGTGACCAGGCGCACAGAGCCGGTAGGCGGTAATCGGATTAACCAGTGAACATCACGAGAATTACCCCTCGCGCGCCCACACCCCCGAGGCAGGGCGAGTGGCGGGGACACAGGAGGTGTTTTGATATTTGAAACACGATTAGCCCCGTTTACACGTCTCTCGGTTGCATGCATTTCAAAGGCTGTAATACGATCTAACGCTATTTTTGCTTTACTTGGACGTAATGAAATCCTGAAAGGTGTATCACATAAGTGAGTTTGAGAAATTACTTTCTGGTAGTGATGATTAAAGTAATTTCTTATGGTATAATAGGTATCTTATATGTATTTTACTTTATGTACATATTCTTTTACTTTTTTCACTTATCTAGGTTTAGAGATCTGTAGCAATAGTGACCTTTATAGTGAAGTGCACAACCCAAAAAACGACCACCGTAGCTGGCTGCTTGCCCAACACCATGTGGAGGAACAAATACATGCTTACCGAAAACAATTTCAGGGTATACAAAGCAAGCGTCCGCCCCATCATGACATATAAGATAAAATTCAGAGCCGATACCAATAGGGCTAAGAACCATTTCATAATACCATAAATAAGAACCCTTCGCTCCTTAGCAGTCGGAACCCCCAGAGATTTGATCAGAAATAATACGATCTACGTCTGTCGGTGATTTGAAGATATTGTGAGGTGGAGAAGAATTATAATCTGATTTTAAAGGTCGAATTTGAAGGTTTTGAAGGTTTTTCATCAGCTTGTCTCCATCCACTGCTGGACGCAAGCCTTTCCACCCCCAAGCCATCCCTCTAGGTCTCTCGCTGTTCTTCAGGCCCTTCCCGCTGTCTTCTTCGCATAATATCTTCGCTCCACCTGGTAGGCTGTCTCCCGACACTTCTTCGGCCCAACCATGGCCTCCATTCAGTAACCTTCTGGCTCCATCTTCAATCATTGCGCCGGCACACATGCCCAGCCCATTGCCACTTTATCCTTGCAATGGGTATCCCTATGTCGGTGACCCTGGTGCGTCTTCTAATCTTCACGTTGGGTATTTGGTCTCTAAGCATGATATGTGGATCTTTCCATGGCCCGTTTTCTTGATGCAATGGTATATAACTCTATATATTTATTTATAAATTTTAATGAAAACAAGAAAAAAAAATATTTTTACATACCATGACATTTGATAACACATTAACGTAAAAAATATGTCATTTCCATAAAATAATATACTAAAAACCTTTAGAAAATAAATCATTTTATTATTGATTATCAATAAATAATTGATTTTTTCGGTTTTGATTTTGTTATATCATAGTTACCATACAAACATTTTTATTTAAAAATCATTTTCTATGAATATTATTTCCATGCATAATCAAGTTGTAATTAAATTATTGGATTTTTCTGTCCAACCAGGATTATTGCCACAATATTCCTGATACGCGCATTCACGCATTGAAGGCAAAATCAATTATCCTTGACACGATACAACAGTTTGACAGTTATATTTTGGCAGTTTCAAAATTACGTAGTTAATTTATGATCATGTGAATCGACACTAATATTGTATTTTTATAACACGTGCTATGATATAACATGTTTCGTGTAGTATTGAAGGAATAAACCTTTTTCTAATTTGTAAAAAGAATTTACATTTATAGTACATCTTAAACCAGTTGGTTTTTTCGTAAACAATTCTGTGTATATTTATTGATTCTTGAAAAATGATGTAAAACTCCATATTAAATTATAATAACGAATGAAAACGTCAGTTTTCTACAAGTTTTATTATATTTTATGGAAATGACCGGATGTTTACCCTATAAGGCATTACCAAATATCTCATTTGATAATGCCTTAGAAGGACGAAACATCCGGTCATTCCCATAAAATATAATAAAAATTCTAGAAAACTGACGTTTTCATTCGTGTTAATTCTGTGTATATTCGTATTACACTTTTTTTTTATTATGTTACATAATTGTGCATTTAATTTTTTTTAAATTGACGTTTAATAACGCACTTCGTACATACGTTTGACACGTAATTATAACAAGTTTAAGGGTAAAATTTTCACAGTTGCAGCTATAACTTGCTATATATTTTTCTTTTCTCCTTTAAATAGATCTGTCGACCTGTGGCACAGAAATCATGTCTTCTAGGATGATGTGGACAAACTGTCCCTCTATCTCTTAGGCGGTCTTTCGGGTAGACGGCGTCCGGAGGGGATTTCTTAAGCGGCTGCATATCAAATCAAATCAAATCAAATAGCTTTATTAACTCAAAAGACATTCCAAACAGCATATGCAAGTATATCACTATCCATTCTGGCTACATGGTTCCTCCAGTATCTTCTTCTGGATCTACTCCACCGAACGATATCTTATTTTGCAATTTGTTCTTATGACTGCGTCACGGACACGATCTCGAAGAATTTTTCCAGTAATGGATCTCTGAACCTTCATCTCGTTTCTTAGAAGACTCTTGGTTCGCACAGTACTCTAAATATCAAAATGACTTTTTTCACCTTATACAGTAAAAATTCTGCACTCACCTATTCAGAACAAAAAACAGATAAAATAACCTCTTCGTTCTGATATTATGTATTTGAAAAGAGATCGATTTATTATGAATAACCATTAAAATATGTTTTGTATACGAAAACAGCGTTTTTTATTAACGCAGTGCCCAAATGCTTTTGGTGATCGAGACTTTAACCGATTGACCGAGAGTTTTCGATAAAACCCACAATGAGTGGATTTTTCGTTGATAGTGAAGTGTGCGCCAACATTATAGCCCGTAATGTGGAATATTTTGGACATGCTGCATCTGATCATTGAGATAAAATTGAGGGTCGACGGGACAGGAGGCGAATTTCCTGGCTCCATAACACAAGGTACTTGGCTAGCTTGAGGATCGTTGAAAAGCTGTTTCGTTACCAGGGAAAGAAACGCCTATAAGAGACGATAGTCAACGTCGGGGAGACATGATATTACACCAGAAGAAGAAGGTCATCGTACATAATTTACTCATAATGCAGCATCCTTCTTTAGTATGGTTTACTAATAAAAATACGTGATAAATATTTTTATTATAATTTCAATAAAACCGTATTCCCGAAAGATATTTTCGTACAAAATTAACAAAAACTCAAATAACTTTAATTTAGTTTGACTTGAAATATCTTTTTCATGTTGAAATCTTTTCAAATCACATCTTTGGGCGCGCCTGTTATAAAAGAAAACTTTTACCTATTAAGATCATAAAAGTTAAAGGAGGAACTTAGAGTTGGGCATAATATCGGAAGTTTGTAAAGGAAATATAAATAAACCTACTCGCGAAAGCGCCCTGTAGCCGTTGACTAAACAAAATCATAGCTTTGACTTTGAGCTTTTTTTTAAATATTTTTTTAAAACAATTATGGATCCTCCTAATAACCCGTGAAAGATGGAACTATTTACATAAAATATTACAATCAAATGATTTTACTGAAATCTCTTGATGGAAGTTCATTTTAAATAATAATTAAATAAAACGATGTTTTTTAACTACTTCCACTTTTGTCTTTATTAAGACAGCGACCGGTTTCGCCCGGCTCGCTGGCATCGACAGACTGGTGAGATTCGACACCAGTCTGTCGATGCCAAGCCTGGCGAAACCGGTCGCTGTCTAAATAAAGACAAAAGTGGAAGTAGTTAAAAACATCGTTTTATTTAGTTATTATTATATATAAATATTATGACAGTTAACTTCTTTGAAAAAATTAAAATAACGGCCAGCATCTTGTTGGTGAAAATAATAATAATTAATTGTATCTCAATAGAGACGAAGATGTAATTTGGAAACAGAATATGGTGGTCGAAGCGTTTACAGGACTTATGACCTGTCATTGGTTGGGTTAAGCGATTTTTATGTAATACAACATTCCTAATTCCTCCCTTCTACGAACACTACGTCTGACAATTATATGAAAGTTGTATATACTCGTATGCTACCATGTTAAGAATAATGTCACATATTTTAGTTCAATCTACACTAGCGCCATCTAGAGACTAGAGTGAAGCGCCATCTATTGAGACTAGAATGTGTACAATGTTTATGATTATTATCAAAATAAATTAAATGAAAAAAAAATGAAATAAAAAAAAACGAAAATAATAATGTTATTTAGTAAAAATAATGATAAAACGAATATTAAATTTATATTATTTTACGATACTTTTCCAAAATTATTAATTACAAATGGACACACAATCTAAAAATTCAAAAACATTTGAGATACATAATTCCATTGAATTAAAGAAAACTCGTTTTTAAAGGAATTTCAGCTTAAGACATTTTTTAAATTAAAGAAATGCGAAGTTTGAAATTCAAAAAATTCGCTTTGTACGGAATGTGGAATTAAAATTAAGTAATTCTATCTAGAAACATCCCATTCTCCAGCGCCTCCTGCGTATTATTTTCGTTATTACTACTTACTCCTTGGCACGTGTCAAGTTATTAAAATGTTATTTTATACAACGAATTAGATACCTTAATTTAACTATAAGTACACTCAAATTTTTTATTATATATTATACGTATATTAAAATTAAGTCATTTAAGAGTTCACGTAACACACACTATAAATATATATGTATTGATCTAGAGCGGTGTTTCTTAACCGTATTGATAGAATCGCCCCTTTACCATAGCAAAATTATCCATCCTTTTATTATATATTATGCTTAAAAATTAAGTCAGTTCACGTAACACGTACCTTAAATATATACGTTTTGATCTAGAGCAGTGTTTCTTAACCGTATTGAAAGAATCGCCCCTTTACCATAGCAAGATTATCCAGCGTCCTCCCCCCAAAACTAACACTGTTCTCTTTGTAGGTGTATGTATTTTATGCTTTGGATTTCCTACTAGAAATAAAAATGATAAGAAGTACAAATAGTCTGTCCACACAGGTCAGACTGCATAGACTGAGATGGGCCGGTCACGTGCAGAGGATGCCGTCATCGCGAACCCTAAAAAGATTGCTGGAGTGGCACCCAGGTGGTAGAAGACCAATTGGACGACCAAGGCTGCGATGGGAGGATGAAGTTGGGAGAGATGGGGCAAAATGTTAAGAGTGTCAGATGGGAGGGTCGAAGCGGAGGACAGGAGGAGTTGGGGGCGAAGAATACTGGAGGCTAAGGCTCGATATGGGCTGTAGGGCCATCGAAGAAGAAGTAAAAATAATACAAGTCATTATTTTTATGATTTATTAATTAATTGTTTAATAGCACTTATAAAATCAAAGCTAAAAGAAAATGTAAAAGTGTATCAGTGTGCATAGCTCGTGAATGAGGTTATGTTTCTATATTGACACAATGCCCAGTCGAACTTCTGCAACGCCCACTAAATGCTAAAAAATTAAAAACGCCTCTCCAGAAAACGCTGGCGCCCCGGTTAAGAATCACTGATGTTAGGTACATTTAAATTAATAAACAATTATCAAATGAAGACTACAGGGGAAAAACAAGGAATGTCAGTTAAAATTCTAATTAAATGTAATAATGCCATCTAGCGGCATTTGTACGTATCTATCCACAGTAAAATTTTCATAATCAAAAATCATCTGTGTCATCGACTATGGCCAGATAATCGATTGCTAATTGCTAAGAAATATATAGACTTTGATTAGCTTTGTTCTCAATTTATTCAAATTAACCTTCTACTGACATTCCGTGTTTTTCCCCTGTAGTCTTCAAATGTGAAGTAAATGAGAAGTATTCAACACGGTTTCTGATTCTATTTCTTGCCCCACCACATAATATGTTATTTTATGAAATTATAATATTATTTTGCAACTATCAAATGTGAATGCCGATATCTTTTAACAAAATTCGCAATGCGGCAGGATATTTCATGATGGTCGCTTTGTGAAAATTTTGGCAACAAATTGTATTCGCTCAAAACAGTTAAAGAAATACTTATTTTCAGGTTAAAACTACTGCAATTCCTTTTTTTATCAAATTAGTTCATTTTCTCAAAAGAACTCAATAAGCAATTTAATATTGCATCAAATATTGTATATCAATACACATTCCAACAAATTCAATAGAGTTTTTTTTTTCTAAGTCAACAGAACACTTTCTTTCTGTACTCATTGACGTATCATGGACTTTTTGTCTGCCTTATTCAACTGCAATGATTATCAGCCGAAGAATCAATATTTTAAGAACAACTAGGAAGGGAGTCATGTAATGACTAATAGCATTCAGAACTACGTAAAAGCTTTGTAAAAATTACATGCAGTATTTGGTTTCAAACAACTTAAATTTTTTTAGTAACACTTCCGACAATACTCCTTCAATCATTTCGTTTTTTCTTGGGTATTTGTTTGTTTTGTCAGTGAAAAGTGTTTTAAGAATTAATTATATCTCAATAGAGACGAAGATGTAAATTATTTGGAAACAGAATATAGTGGTCAAGACGTTTACAGGACTTATGACCTGTCATTGGTTGGGTTAAGCGATCGCTTTATGTAATACAACGTTCCCCATTACGTCCTTCTTACGAACACCACGTCTGACTATTATTTTTGAAAGTTGTATATATGCTACCATATTGAGAAACATTTCACATATTTTATTCAATCTACAATAGTGCCATCTATTGAGACTAGATGTAAGCATTAAGCAGATTTTTTTTTAATCTCCAAGGCTATCTAACTAACCCAACCAACCCAATTATCACACATTACTAGACAACACCTGGAGAAAACTCTCCAATTTTTATATGCTTTTAACTTTGATCAGTTTTTAAACAACATTTTTGTTTTTTTGAATGTATACAAATATTTGTAGAGATTAACCCGTTATAGGTAAAATCCAGTATTTGTCTACAAGTACATTAAAAAAAACAGAAAAGTGTTTTGTTTATTTCAGTAACTACGATCATATCGCTTCAAATAACACTCTGATGTAATAATAAAATACTACCAGTATTACTTCTAGTAACATATGGTAATTCATTCTAATGAAGCACTTTATTTATGTTGTGGTATTATTAAAAATAATTTCAAACACTTTTTTATTTTGTTTTTACACCACTCTATTTTTTAGTTTTGTAACTTTATTTTGGTATTATCAAACTGAGTTTGTTTTTGTAACCCCAAAATAAAGTGGTGTGTATAAATTATTTTGAATAGCATAAATTGTAATTATATAACTTGTGATTTATGGAGTTCTCTGCTTTCTCAAAAACTCCGTTATAATTATTCCGTGACTTGTATTATATATTAAAAGTTTTTAATCAAGTTATATCAGCAACATATTGTGACGCAAGCAACATTTAAGGGATCATCTCTTGAGAAATATTAGACTGTAAATTCTGTCACGAAAATGTAATTCGTGTATACCGATGAACTGAAAATTTCAAAATAAACATTTTATCTTTAATGTATCTTGAAATATTTTAATGCCGTGTTATTACAGCCTGGCTGGATGTACTACTTGAAAGAAAGAAATATTGATTTGCGTCTTTCAGCGATATTAAAATATGGCGTGTGTTGAATACGCCAGAAATAAATAAAAAACATGTTTTTAATTGTGTGCTGCTCCGAAGAATATTTTTTGAGAAAAAACACGTTGCTTTTGACGAAGATAAATATTTACAGAAGAGCACCCCAAACCTTTAAACAGCCGACTTTATTTTTCAGCGAAATTACAATTTCAATAGAATTCGATTTACCACAGTAAATTTTCATTTTAATGGAACTTCTAATGAGAATATGACTTATTTTCAGTCATAACGCGTACCTACACTTATATTACTGTAAACGGGATGTGGTACATGTTTTTGTTTATGATGATATGAGGAAAGAACAGTTTTTTGTTTTCAGAGCCAAGTATTTGCTTACATTATATTTTTTATTGAATTTTTTCGTATAATGCGTTCATCATTATACGAATGAATCTTTGAAAACGCCAATTATTTTAAATGTGTGGAATATCATTAGTGATAAAAAATATTTCTATTACTTTACGAATTCACATATTTCATTATGAAGTATCACTATTCATTACAAATATGATAAACCAGGCGTCTCTCCAAATGGGTAGACAGAGAGAATGGACCACCAAACTAATCTATCCTGACACATCTAGATTCCTCCACGTTTATACAGCTAATCATCGATTCTTAGAACTTCTTACATGGCCGACAATAAAAACTTGATAAATTTTGTTTTGCCATGTTTTTCTTGGCATTCCTCGAATCCGTACTTCATTCACATTATTAACGTATGTTAAAAAAAGTATGCAAGGAAAGTTAGGATAACATTTTTTTTCAACTATGCGTTCAACTTTTCCAAACCAACGCAATATAAAAACTAACAAACTAACCATCACTCCGTCTCTCCGGAGGGGTAGGCGAAAAAAATGGACCGCCACACTGTTATATCCTGATATTTAATACTTCTCTCGATTTCTCTACATTCATACATCTTGTCATGCACGCACGTCGATTTTTCCGACTCCTTGTGTGATCAACATTAAATATTTTATTGATTAGATTGTGCCATAAATTACTCGGCCTTTCTCTATTTCTAACTCCTTTCGCGTCGTTTATATATACCTGCACAATAAAACATTCATAATTTTGTTCATATTACTTTCTTCCGCTCCATATTCCATTCTGATATCAACATTTGAAATGTCCGTCATACGTCGTTTTACTATATGTAAGTCTAAGAGAATCATCTCGTTATGCTGGTTCAAAAATTCGATTCCTTACATCAAGGTTGGAACCAAAACTCAATCTGTGAACGAGAATTTTCGCTTTCATTGATACATTCTTGTTTCTTATAAAGAAAGATTCCTTCTGCTACTTGAACCAATACATTTTCTCATATCTTATTCGTATCATTGTGGTGAAAGGTATGGCTGACTTTGCGACGTTTCCAGGGACTCTGGGTGTTAAAAAACCCAAAAAGTTTGTCTTCACTATGATATAAGAATAAAGTGTAATTTTATATGTGTAAGTGAGCGGGACATAGAAAGGGGAAAAACGATATATTAGATTAAATGCGGTCTGGCATCCCCTTGCGATTGATATATATGTTATAAAATATATGTCCCGGATGGATGAGGAACAGGCCTAGGAAGTGCATGAGCGAGGCTGACGAAAGGGCGCCGCTGCGCCCTATAACCGCTTCGGATATGTGGTGGGAACCCCTTCCTCTATTAAATAACACCACACGTGGAAGCATTTAATACCAGTCAAAATAAGGGTAAGAACTCTTTCGACGTCACTGTCTCTTCGGCCGTAATAAAAATTTAATGAGCTGCAATTATTTTCATAATCAAATTAATTCTGACTACAATAATCGATAATTGTATGGTACGCATTCCACATATTCTTTTTTTGAGTATTTTGGCCGTATTAAAAATTCAATAAGTGTTTCCTTGTATACGCGATACATTCCATAATCACTGTTCGCGCGGCGACAAGAGGGTACCTTTTTAATTATGCAGACACCCTCTTCCATTATTTAACGTCCGAGGAATATTTCATTATAAATTACAGTGAAATCGAATTTCCACGTCGATAGAAGCAATTCCATCCAAGTATTTCTACGAATACTTTGTATGAATTCAAACCAAACTTAACCATCGGATACCATCTGGCCCTAATCCTAGCGAGCTCCATTTAAGTAAATTGAGTCTGCGAAATCATTAATCTTTCAAATTTTTGGGATTAGCGATTAATCGAAATCGCCGGTCCACGGTTATATTTTGTATACATTCAGACGAGAATTTTAATTGGAGGATGGTATCTGATATTTTTTAAGGTACTTACTTGTGGGGAGAGCTGATTTTTCGTCGAGCGTCCCCGAGTAATTGCCATCGAGACTTTTGTAAATGTCACAATATATACGAGAATTGTTTTATGATAATCTCGAAGGCCTTCTAGAAGAAAAAATGGTTATCATCGGTGCTGGTATGCGGTTTTAATGATTAATTTTTCTTAATATAATTGTACGGTATGCACATACTTTTCAAATACCTTAACTAGAAAAGCCTTACAAGGGAGCTATTTTTAACAATAGTTATACAAGCATATTAGAATATCATTATTATTTTTCTTCACAAATAAAAACTACTTTATTTTACTTTTATATCAATATGTTAAAACTATTTTAATCAATAATTATTTAATTTAAAACACTGTTATATTATTAAAATGTATTTAATTTGTTTGCTTGCAACACCTGAGGATACCAACATAGTTTGTCAAAACAGCAATCGGGGCAATTTCATAAAAAATATATAACAAATTGTGATATAACGTTAGTATTCCAAATTAAATAGACCATTTTCGCCAACCAACCTGGCGAAATCATTGACTTTCGAAGTAATGACAAAAGTGAAAGCGTTATTAAAAACATCGTTTTATTTCATTATTATATGAAGCATAAATTTATTATTAATGTTTTAATTTGGTTTTTCAATTTCATTTTAAAGATTGTTTCAAAATAACATTGTTTTAAATAATTTTACATGTTTTTTTATCAAAAAAGAATTTCTTCTTCTTCTTCCTTGTTGTAGACCCATATGGTCTGTTCTCCAGAGTGTTCCTCCTCCTGTGAGGTAGACTCCCAGCTGTCCTTCCATCTTTTAGGAGGTCTTCCACGAGGACGAGTCCCATGGGGTTGATTTTGCAATGCAATATAGGGGAGTCTGGTGGTGTCCGTTCTTTGAACATGACCGTACCAGTCCCTTTTTCGCTGTCTGCTCCATCTCATAATATCCTCAACCTCATATATCTCTCTTATTCTGGTGTTCCTCACACGATCTCTCAGTGTCTTGCCTGGTATCGTCCTCGCAAGAGAAATTGATTTCAATAATACAGTAACGTCTATTTGAGGCAAAACTTCATACTCTCGTTCAAATATGTTAAAATATCGTCAAAATAAACCAAATTAATCAAATATATTCGAAATGTAAAAAGTTTTTTTTTTTCTGTCAAAAATGTATAAATACAGACGTCCTTATTTTAGGGGGCGCTGATCGAAAAGGGGCAAAAATTCCCCCGAAATATTAATTCCTGCGCACCTTCAATAATCCCATCACGGTGAAACAATCGGAGGGATAAAAATTCAGGCGATAAATTCCTGCCCACTCCGCCCCCTCCCCACCCGCACTCTGCCCTCGCGCTAGTGTCGACGTGTTCGCCGTACACATCGTACCCCCGATAAAATAATGACGCAGGTCAAAAAAATAAGGCTCGGAACCCAGTTTCATCATAAGAAATTGTTGGTTCATCAGCTCTGATAAATATTTCATTTGAATAGCTGCAATGAATTTGTGAGAAGGCTCGGTAATCTCGTTTATGGTTCTACCGTAGTGTTACGACCACATATAACGGATTCGGTTAATATTATATATTACATTGCAGTGCATTATAGAGTTCATTTGTATGTATGGAATAAAATAAGTAAAATGAATAAATTTTCTGTTTTCCATTAGTTTTTTTTGTATTTTATGGTAATGATATGTTTTCCCGTGAAAAATACATTTCATAATGCCTTTGCAAGGCGAAACATATCATTCCCATAAAACATAATAAAACTTCAACAAACAGGCGTTTTCATTTGTTATCATATGTGTATATGTAGTTTTCATCATTGTTCAAGAAACAAAAAATAATAAAGTAATTTAAATTACTGAAAACGCATGATTACTAGAAATATTATCATATTGGAAATGACACGTTTAGCCTTGCTCAAGTATTATTAGCAAGGCTAAACGTTTTTTATCCCCTCATATACTGCGTGGGGAAAAGTACCACCTTCTCCAACTGATATTGGAGGGGAAAATTGAGGGACACCGAGGGCCCGGAAGGAGACAAATGTCCTGGCTGCGAAAGTTGAGGGAGTGGACCGGCATCCGAAGTGTGGAGGAGCTATTCCGAGCGGCGCAGGACAGGAACAGGTTCGCCGAGGTGTTTTCCAACGTTGGGGGGACCCGACAGGGCACTTGATGAAGATGAAGAAGTATTATTAAATGTCAATTAATCTACTTGACAATTATAATCATAATGAATATTAATAAAATGTGTATTAACAAGAAATTTTCAACAGTTGTTTGTATAGAAATAAAATGGTTAATTTGGTATTTTAATTAAATATACTCTTTTTTTTTATTAACGTAAAACTGAAATACATATATAACATGTTTCACTTCGCAACGGCAATATCAGATGTCAATATATATTTAATAAATCTTCATCAATATTAAGATTTATGAAATATTTCTAATAATTGTGTTAATTTTTTTTTCAATAGAAAGAATTTTTTTAAATAACTATGTATATTGAACTAATGGAGTACAGCTATAATATGTAAAAAATAGTATTCAAGCGACCTGTATAGGGCATCAATTAAAAAATGTGTGAATTGGAAAGAGAGAGTTTTTTTTTTTTAATATACGAGATATAACAAAAAAAATCTTTGTTTTTTCGTGATTCCAAACTACTATCAAGTTTTAATGGTCGTGCATATCCAAATCGAATATCTTCTATTTAATACATTATAACGTTATATTACTATTTTATGTGAATTGCGAGTAGCTTCTCCCTCCCTCAAGGGGGTTAACCCGGGCCAGCTTTTCATTCAGTGTCAGTCCGAGTGAATTTCATAAGATTGACGGCTTGTTGACTGGGCGACTATTTCACTTTTTTGTGACATTAAATTTAGTTTTAAAGGCTGAAAACGATTATATTATTAGGTTCAAATAATAATTGAAAAAAATCAATATTTCAGTTAAACTGAACGCCCACCATTAAATTATTAACTTACAATGTAATATATTAATCCATTCATAGTGTCATATTTATGTTGTTTATTTAAGATAACAAACAGCTATTGTATTATAATTCAAACATAAAAACACATACCTTCTTCTTTCGGTGCCGTGTCAGGTCCTCCCAACGTTGGCGATCTCTCATCTCCATCCTGCGCCACTTGGAACAGGTTCTGAACTCTTGTTATTCCTATCCACTATTTGATGTTCCGCAGCCAGGACAGCTGTCTTCTACCAACAACCCGACGTCCCTCCACTTTACCCAATAATGTCAATATGAGAACTTTCTAATTTTCACACTCGACAACAGCTCTCTATTGGCTCTGGCTCTCTGTAGTACGTCTGCATTACTGACCCTATCAGTCCATGGTATACGGAGCAATCTACGGTATATCCACATCTCGAACGCTTCCAACCGGTTCATTACATTCACTTTCAGAGTCCAGGTTTCGCAGCCATATAGTAGAATGGCCATATAAATCATTTAATCATTCTTTGTCGGAGTTTCAAGTTAGGATTATCGTTGCAAAAGAATGTGTTTATCGTTTTATTAAATGCAGCTAGTGCCACTTCAATTCAGCTTTTCATTTCAATGTCCGGGTCAAGCGCTTAAGTGATAATACTTATAAAAATACACATAAGCAATTAAATAAGGTCTACTTCATGTTACCACAAATTTAAATAATTGGATCAATTAACAGTACAGACTAATGAATCGAAATTAAATAAATCAAGGCAGTTTTATTTCTCAAAGGATATTATAATCAAAATTAAAGTTTAAGGCGTGTTTTGTAGCTTAAAAATAGTTGAAAAAGTATATACAGTAATTTGTTTTAAATAACTAGCTATATACAAATGTGGAAAACTACAGGAAACTACCACATCAAAGGCCCAGGTAGCATTCGAAGAACCAGCAAAAACGGTTACACTTTACTGCAAACCATTCCTTTGAATTGAAACTAACGATGTTATAACGTTATTTTGTACATTGCGATTATCAAAATAGAAATAAAATATCGATATATTTTATATATTGATACATGTGTTTAACTTAAAAAAACACAGGATATCGAATAAAAATCTAGCAACTATATATTATTAATAAATATGTATCTTCTTCAAATTATGCAATTTCCTTAAATAAATATCATGAATAAGCTAGTAGGTTGCTACGTCTATCTGAGAAAAAGAATCTCTTTGATTCTACTGTAATAATATTGTCTTTGTATTTAACTTTTTTATGTTGGCTACATATAAAGATCAATGTATAGATATATCCATTTACATCAATGTCACGTCTTACAGATGTATGATATATGTTTAATTACTTAATTTGATTGAAGTTATCTATTGTGTTTTGTATTTATAACACAATTATAAAAAAACAATTAAAAATACTTTTATAAAAAAACTTTACACCACTGTATTTGTTATAACAAACCAACCGGTTTCGTACTAGTCGGAGCTTCGTCAGGGTTACAGAAACAAACAATATAATAAATTAAACGTTTTATATCATTTTTCAAGAAACAATTATATATACATATGATGTATAATTGTTTCTTGAAAAATGGTGTAAAACTCCATAATTAATCATTAATACTAATGTAAACGTCAGTTTTTTTGAAGTTTTAATATATTTGAATATGAAATACTTAACTACGTTAATATATTTTTAATATTTAAAACCATTAACATTTTAAATAATCAGATATCTTTTGCTTCACTAATTTTAATTCCAAACAACTGATGCCAACATCGGTTGGCAAAACAGCTGTCGCGAAATTCTCAAAAATTGTATAATAAAAAAAATGATATTATAACAGTGTTTTAAATTTAATAGGTAACACTTTTTTTTACTGAAACCGATCGACAGTATTATCAAAAATCACATTTTTGGCTTTTGCATGCCTTTGAAATAGCTATATATTATAGTTCCAACGCTTTACATAAAATTTATCTTGTCCATTACGTTTTCTTAGCCTTTCATTTCTTCATTATTTTCTCATTTCTAGACCTATTTATGAATCGACTTCCCGCTCGATCTACCTAATGACCGTATTTCCACATCATTTGCTTTATTTTCATCATTTTTCTATCGGAAGTAGGACAACCGGGAAAGATTTCAAAAGATCTACACCCCATCAGGAGTACTTATACACAAACATGACTCGTTAACCCCTATATTCAGAAGCATTATTTTATATAGGTGTGGCATCTTCTATAATAACAAACTATGGTATAGTTTCTATAACACATAAGCAATAGCTCTATGGTTTTTGATTCAAAACCATAGAGCCATTGCTTATGTGTTATTATGGTGGTAAAAAAAAAAAAAAAAAAAACATCACGCCGTTTCCCCGCAGGGGTAGGCAGAGAGAATGGACCGCCACACTACTCTATCCTGGCACACCTCTCTAGCTTCCTCCACATTCATACATCGAGTCATACACGCACGTCGATTCTTCCGGCTTCTGACATGACCAACCTTTAAAATTTGATTAATTTGGTCATGCCATGTTTTCCTCGGTCTACCTCGACTCCGTACTCCATTTACATCGTTAACGTATACTTTTTAACCATTCTTTCTTCACCCATGCGCTCCATATGTCCGAACCACCGAAGCGAACCTTTCATAATTTTGTTCATAATACCTTCTTTCGCTCTACACTCTTTCCTAATATCAGCATTTGAGATTCTGTCGTACATCGTTCTACCGCACATACGTCTTAGGGACCTCATCTCTACCGCATTTATTCTGCTCTCATCTTTCTTCTGCCAGTTCCATGCTTCGCTTCCATACATAAGGGTTGGAACCAGAACTCCATTGTGAACGGCCATTTTCGCTTTCATTGATAAATTCTTGTTTCCAATAACTACTTTTAAAGCTCCATTCACTTTGTTACCCGCACCAACCCTTCTTTCAATATCACTGTCCGTTCGGCCATCCGCTGTGAACATGCTACCTAAATACACAAATTCGCTCACCTGTTCCAAGTTCACTTCATTTACACTTATATTACAAACTGTCATTTGCTCTTCCCTTTCAAAAACTAACACCTTTGACTTTCCGACATTCATCATTAAATCGTTCGACTTGCATACCTCATACATTCTCGACACCAAGACTTGTAATTCGTCCGCACTATCCGCAACGAGAACGGCGTCGTCCGCGTAAAGCAGACAGTTTACAGACAGATCACTCATCTTAGCACCAGCATTTATACCTTTAAGTTCTTTCATACACTTGTCCATATACGGATTGAACAACCAAGGGGACATCACGCAGCCCTGCTTAACACCCTTCGTGATATCAAACCAGGGCGTGATGTCCCCATTTACCCTAACACTGGCAGTGCTCCCTTCGTAGAGAGAAGCAACCGCCCGTATCAGTTTTGTGCTCACTCCGTATTCGGACAAGATTGACCACAGTTTTTCTCTGTTCACTCGATCATAGGCTTTTTGCAAATCGACAAACGCACAGAAAAGCTTACGGTTTTGGCCATAAACTTCTCCGCAAGCGTTCGAAGTGCAAAAATCTGATCCATACAACCTCTTCCGGTCATAAAAGCGCCTTGCACATCCCATACTCTTTCAGTCGTCGTCTTTTTTACTCTTTCTATTAAAATTCGACCGTAGAGTTTACCAACGGCGCTTAATAGACTTATTGCCCGGTGATTTCCACAGTCCATACGAGACCCCTTTCCCTTATAAAGAGGCATGATAACAGCCCTCCTCCAGTCGAGCGGCGTATATCCCTCCTCTAAACACTGGTTAAAGAGTCTATATAACCATGCTGAAACCACCGGCTCACCGTTTTTGATAAACTCTAAGGCTACACAGTCATATCCGACAGCTTTTCCACCTTTCATACATCTTACAGCACTTACTATCTCGTTCAAATTTATTTCAGTAATTTCACTTCCGCTGTTCGTGCAACTCTCATTTGTAAAGCTCATTCTTATTGAATCTTCAGTCATTTCACTGCCATACATATCTTTAAAGTACTCCATCCATCTTCCTTGTATACTTTTGAAATCAGTAATCATTCTTCCCTCACTACTTAAAATTGCTTTCGCACAACCACTTTCGGGAGGATTTCGGGCTTTTTTGACTTCCTTCCAGAACATTTTTATGTTGCTCTGGAAGTGATTTGTCATCTTAAGTCCGTCATCCTCCTTCATTTTATCCTTTTTCGCTCTCACTTTCAACTTGACGTTCATCTTGCAAACTTTGTACGCTTGACGCTGTACGTTTGTATTATGGTGGTCTTTCTTGGAATCTGATTGGTTGCGTCCCGTTAGGTACTTCAAACGTCACTGCGTTCCGAGATGCTAGGCGGAGCGCACGCATTTGGCTCCTTATATACTCCGTTTTTTAAATATTATTTCTATTATTGAAGCTCTATTTGTCGAAATTAGGAAAAGCAAAGCCACTTTCGGGTCAATTTAAATACATAATACAGTAAGAAATTTTATAATAACTAGTAATAATATCCTAGAGATAAACACCTGCAAGGATCAAATATTGTAATTGAAACCAGTAAAGGCAAAAAAAATATCATTATGAATATTAGTCTCACCCTTAGTTGTTTTTCCAAAGAAAAATCAATAAACAAATTATAATTTTAATTAACTTAATTTTTTTAATCATTACAATTTAACCAATTTCATTTTTGTTAGTAAAAAAATATAAAAATAACATGTTTATTTATTTCAATGTTTGAAAAAATTTTTGGTTTTCCAATCATAAAAAAATAAAATCAAAATAGCACGATTTTTTATAAACGCGCTGTCGCTCATACTATTGCAAACGATCTCCATGTGAATGGACTATACCAGGGTACTTAACTTAACTTAAAATAACTTTGTATTTAATAAATACACACAATTTTAAAAGGATTAATCACCTAACTAGTGATTTGACAAACCCAAAGTGAAAAATCGTGTACATTATAATGTTTTGTTGAACAAATAGTATTGTATTGACTGTTTAACATAAACAGAAGCCGGGTCCTTTATCTTAAAAAAAGGATAATTTTAATTGAAAAGAGGGATGCTTAGAATATACGAGTAACTATTAACTGATTGCTTATTAAACAAATAAACATTATTGAATGACGTGTTTCTTTAAAATATTTCATATCGATTTTCATTTAGGAACCATAAAGATACCCGGGCTCCGTAACATGACTACTAGGGTTAAAAGCTTACTTTTGTAGAAAATGTGAATGCCTGGAAAATAAATATTATAGATTCAGAATAATGTGGTTTCTTTAAAATATTTCATATCGATTTTCATTTAGGAACCACAAAGGTAACCGGGCTCCGTAGCATAGCTACGAGGGTTAAAAGCTTACTTTTCTAAGGTCCTTCCTTATGATGTATTATAATTCTATTGAGAAGGAAACGTCTAACAGAATATTATAGTGACAAGATCTAAAATGCATGTTGGCCGTCCTCCCTTTTCAAACCTTCGTTTCTAAACAACCACCTCCAGAATGACAATATATAACGTATACCTACGTATTAAATATTAAAAATCTTCTTTTTTCCTAAAATCCATACAAATCTGTTGTATTAGTATACTGTAAAATAATATTGAACTCTAAAACTTTTTTTTTTTTTAATTGTATTTAGTTTTAAGTTTGCTATTTTTTTATATTTGTTTGTGCAATTAAATTTAATTTGTACTATATTTATATATATAATACTTCTGTACGGGCGTATAAAGTTGAACTCCTCCTAAACGGCTAGACCGATTTCGATTAATTTTTTTGAGTGTGTTTGAATTGGTCCCTGGATGGTGTAGATTCACAATTAGACTCGGTTTTTGACCGTTAAAACCTTCTGGGAAGTTCACGAATAATTGACCTTCTTCTTTTTCTTAAAGTTCCCTGTCAGGTCCCCCCGACGTTGGCGATCACTCTGGTAAACTCTTCCCTATCCCGCGCTGTCCGGATTAGCTCCTCCACAGTTTCAATTCCCGCCATGAAAGCATTGAATATTTAAATTTTGCACGTATTATTCAATGAAGTTACTGAGACCGCTTGACCCTGTAAGTTTGTAACTTCGGCAGTTACAATTCATCGGACTTGCACACACTCACACACACACACACACATGGGCGTCCTTGTACACATACATATTTAGCGCCCCCCACCGCCTCCCGACCCTACAGCGTCCCCCCCCCCCACTTCAGCCCCGACCCCGCAGCCGTTACCTGTTGAATGTCAATAAAACCCTGCCAGAATAGTGATTCCAGAAGGACCACCGTAAAAAGAATACTTATTTTGCAGCGCTCTTAACCTCAGCCCTTGGATATTCCATTTGGACTGAGGACAGAGAAACGTAGAATAAGGTCTAAAGATGAAAATCCCGTGTGAAATTTATCCGTTCTTGCCCATCGAACTGTGAATGTGTGAATTCCTTATATAGAAATTCGATTTTTATGACTGGGGGTACTTGCACAAAGAGTAACCAAGGAAACTCGTAGAAGCGTGAAATTCGTTTTTTGTGCGTTTTTTTCTGAATGTGTACACTTAATTTTCTCTTTCGAATCTGTTTATTCTGGTTCAAACGGGATATCTTTACGTCTTTTTTTTAATCAAAGTGAGTTTTTGCAACAAAGCTTAAATAAACTAAGACAAAAATTAATAGTTTGAAGTTAGCCCACATGAGTTATTCGCAATTACATGTAAAAAAAAATTAAAAAACTTGTGTTAACGTCTAAATACACTTTTCGAACGTACCCGTTGAACCGATATAATTGCGTAGATTTTCACGGTAACACCGTATGATTTCTCCATCTCTACCGACGTTTCGGAGATCGTTGCAGTCACCATCTTCAGGGTAATGTGGTGGTGGTAATGAATGTGATATGAGTTGTGTCTGCTAAGGTACTTCACTGTTGTACCATGTCGCCGGCAGTGTGTACGTGAGTACCTTAGCAGACACAACTCATATCACATACATTACCACCACCACATTACCATGAAGATGGAGACTGCAACGATCTCCGAAACGTCGGTAGAGAAAGAGAAATCACACAGTGTTACCCAAAATCACACAAAACGTACTCGTATAATGTCTTAAACAATTTTATAAAAAAAATTTCTTAGTGTAAAATGTACAAATTTTTCGTTATATTTTTATAGCATTTAATCTTTATTATTTGCCTTGTCCTGGCAATTTATCAAAATAACACTAACATCTACATAAATACATTTTACGTACAAAATAATGCATATTGTTTGTTTATCATTAGAATACTAAACGTCTGTCTTCTGGAAGTTTTATCGTATTTTAGATGAAATGACATGGTTTGCCCTTCTAAGTCATTATCACATTTGATAATGCATTAGATGGGCGATGGAAGTCATTCCATCTTAAATATAATAAAACTCCTAGAAGACAAACGTTCATTCATATTATTTTTTCTTTAAAAATATAAGTAATTGTAAATATATGATAATAAACAAAGAGACTAACACTAAATAAAGAAACTAAGACGTATGTGTGGTAGAACGATATACGACAGAATCTCAAATGCTGATATAAGAAAGGAATGTAGAGCGGAAGAAGGTATTATGAACAAAATTATGAAAGGATCGCTGCCATGGTTCGGACATATGGAACGCATGGATGGAGAAAGAATGGTTCAGAAAGTATACGTTAATGAGTGGAGTACGGAGTCGAGGCAGACCGAGGAAAACATGGCATGACCAAATTAATCAAAATTTAAAGGTTGGTCATGTTAGAAGTCAGAGGAATCGACGTGCGTGTATGACTCGTTGTATGAATGTGGAGGAATCTAGAGAGGTTTGTCAGGATAGAGTAGTGTGGCGGTCTATTCTCTCTGCCTACCCCTGCGGGGAAACAGCGTGATGGTTTGTTTGTTTGTTTGTATAAACAAGGATTTTCAAGTATTTTTTTAAATAAACATATAGGTAGTACCCACGTATGTGAATTCATAATTAATTAAGAACCACGATTTTTAAAATTATAATGAGAGATATTATTTCATGCCCCAAATTGCCGCATAGAGGCACTTTAAAATTTATTATACTAAATTTAAAAAATCGTCCTCTTTATTGAGGTGGCAACGGAGATAGACCTCTTTGCGAGTTCGTAAATATCTTTACGAAAAGAGAAACAAAGAAATAACTATAATATTTCTATTCACATAGTTCAATGCATATTTACTTGATTGGTATTTTATCTTACCCTTTACCACTTCCTATGGCCAAACAACTCTTGAAGAGTTTTATCCTCATTGATAATTTTTCGCCAAGACTTTTGCACCCAGCAGTCCGATTCGTCCAACCTAGCCAGATCAACCAGAACGTTGTCCATTAGGCGTTTTCTAGGCCTTCCTAGAGGTCTTACTCCAGTCGGTCTAGACGCGTACAGGGTATTGATTGCTCTGGTATCTTTGGCTCGGCATACGTGCCCAATCCATGCAAGAATACGAGTATATACTAAATTATAATACTAACAAAGGTAATTTCATTTCGTCACAATATCAAAACACGTGACTTACTAAGTGTAATTTATATAAACCATTGTAATGATAATTTTCTCTTTAGCGCGCCAAAATGTGCATAAATTTACGAACCCATTGAATAATTCAAAGTCCCGTACTGCAATCGAGCTCTCGACAAAGTACGCCCGCTCATTTTCAATTCCATTGTCGAACAGTTGGTTCATTTGCTACAATGTATCTCTAGTCAACCCGGCTGTGTTAGTAGTATACGAGTACATATGGATGGGATATTCTAACTGAACAAGCTACATTCGATGCGTTACAAGCTTGTCGGTTAAATATTTGAGTCTCAATAATTCATTCTAGACATCATTTCTCATCAATAATCTCCCCTTTATCTCTTTTCGTGGTTAGATTAAAATATTTTCGACTTTAACGAAATAGGCACAACAAAATGTTGGCATTTAAAAACTAAAATCGTGAAGTAATATTTTATCTTATATGGATAAAATAATAAAACACTTTCTTTTTAACCACAGTGTGGTTTATTATAATTGATGCCAACTAGTATTGCTTGGACTCAAGCTTCATCGGGGCAGTATAACAATTTGTTATACTGCCCTGATGAAATTTGGGTCCATGCGAAACTAGTTGGCATCAATTATAATAACCATACCGTGGTTAAAATCTATATTATTTTATGTACAATATATAAGTTTAAAATGTCTTACCACAAAGTGAGTGCTTCATTTGACAATTGAAATATTTTATCATTATGAGGATTGAATGATTTTTTTTTCTAAATGACATGTTTCGCCTTTCTAAGGCATTATCAAATAGGGCGAAACATGTCATTCCCATAAAATATAATAAAACTTCTAGAAAACTCACGTTTTCATTCGTATTAATTATTTAATGTGGAGTTTAACATCATTGTTCAAGAAACAATAAATAAATAAAATAAACTATTTATTTTTACATTTCTTCACCACACTCCTTCATGTGGTCTTTACCTTCGTCTGTGTATTTTAGTTTTTTTTTAATATTCATTTGAATATTCAAAGTGAAAGCGAATACAGAAGAAATAATTGTAATTTAGTATTTAATTACGATAAACCCATTTAAATAAAAGCAAGTCAATTCTGTTTATTTTTAAACTTTTATTTAGAGACCACGGAGAAGATTAAACTCAACCGAAAATAGAATAGGAACGATTAATTCTAATTTAAAATTAATGTGAGGGCAACATTAATTTGGTACTTGCTTTGGAGAGATTTTGCAGCAACTCCTGGGAAAGAGGTGATCCAAGGTTAGGATAAGCCGTAAAGATCAACCAAAAAGCTTTTAGCCGGCCGAAAAACCCGAAATACTTTTAAGGTCGTTAAGGTAACCTTGCGGAATGGAAAAAACATTATACCTTCCCTCTCGGCCACCTCCAGCCTGATTTGCATTATTATTCCGTTTAAAAGGCTAGTTAGATTTCAATAAAAATATTTTTTATAGCTCCTGATATTTCGCTAACGTTACGCCGAATAAATTGCGCTCGCAATCTTGATAAATAATTGAATGCCCAAAACTGGAAACTCATCATAAAATATTTCAGAATTTCTGTAAATTCGAGAAAATAAATTGTAACGTAACCTTTTTATAGTTTGGAAAAAATATGCCTCTAGGATCCAACATGCCGGACATAGTTTATAAGTATTTACGGGGAATAGAAACGGCCCTCCGATGGACCCGATGGTTGAATAAGATCTTATTTTTGACAGTCGAAGGTATTAATATTTCTCCAGCAACAAGTAGCACCCCCTGAAGGCGGATTATTTCATACGTTTTATGAGTTGCGTGGAGAGTTCAGCGTTTGTCTGAGAACCCTTTTCAGAAATATTACATTTTCGAGTTAATGCTCTTTCGTTTTTCATTGGTTTATGAGGTTACATTGTCCAACGCCCTATACTACAAAAAATGTTATTCATTACAATTTTAAATTTAAAAAACTAAGTGTTTATTTAAAAAAAACATGTATACCTTTTGTAAATTATCAAATTAAACCAACAGAATCAATCTTCTTCTTTTACCTTACTCTGAGGGTCTGTTTGTAAAGCCGGATAGCCGTTAGTTTTTTTTCTTTTTTTCATCTTACAATAACTTACGATAAATGATAAGATCTTTATTTAATTTTTCCAGAACGATTTGCATATTGCCTCGTTTTATAAATAAATATATTTTTAAAATGTTATTTACATTTCTTTTTACATTGACATTTAGTTAGCACGTTTATTTTATACATAATAACTAATACAACACTTTATATTTAACTTTACATCACTAGTTATTATACTGCCCTGCTGAAGTTTCGGTACAAGAAAAAATAGTTAAAAGTACTAAGTTTAAAATGTCTAACCATAAAGTGAGTACTTTATATGAAAAAAATATGTATTTTATATTAAACAAATGCGTTAGAAAATCTCGGTGGAACTAAATGATATGTTCTTTACTTAATTTATTGTTTGTTGAGCAATAATGTGAAAATCAATATTCAATAATTATTGTAATTACGAATGAAAAATTTCTGTTTTCTAGAAGTTTTATTATTGGATAATTAATGTGAATGACATGTTTCGGTTTTCTAGTGCCTTTATAGGCGAGACATGTCATTCCCATTAATTATAAAAAGAATTCATTAAACAGACGTTTTCTTTCGTATTCTTTCTAAATTTTTCTTCTATATTTCTTTTTATATTGATATGAATAGTTAGCATTTCAATTTTATATTGAACAGATACGTAAGAAAATCGTTTAAGATCACGTACGGAACCTCAGGAACCGGTCCAGGACAGCCTGTTCCCAGAAGGGCGCGCGAATCGAGACCCAGAAGGACGGAATTCGGAAATTAAATAAAATTCTAGTCCCGTGATCACATCGGTATGTCGAGTGGGTGCCACACAAAATACTGCCTCTTTATGGAGTCATTACTGAAACGTGTAATGCCGTCGAAAGAATGGCATACGTTTCTCAAAGGCGATAAAATAGAAACGTTGCTGCCACGGAATTTTATTATTACTGGCACCAATTCACTCTATTTGATGGTGTTCACCGACACTCCGTGTCGGGTGTTGTTCGAGAAGCAAAACAAATATTCGACGACTCTAAATACTCTTTCTTCTTATATATTGTTTATTGAACAATGATGTTAAACTCCACATTAAATAATTAATACAAATGAAAACGTCTGTTTTCTAGAAATTTTATGGTTTGTTTTGGGAATCGCATGTTTCACCTTTCTAAAGCATTATCAAATATCCGTATTTCAGGATTACAGTCCGCATCGCTCAGGGTGCATTTGACTGGTCTAACCTCGAGTCATCTGCAGAAAAAACATGCAGAACGAGGTTATGGCCCGGTGGTCTAACTAGAGGATAACACAACATAGGAAATTGACTTCGAGGTGGAATTTCGTTGGATTGGAGTGCCCCCTTAAAGTCATCTATAGTCAAAGTATCAAAGCGCAATAGTCAGCCCATTTCTAGAAATAAGCGTTCAAAGTCTCCACCGTTGCTTTTATATATTATGTTTAAAAAAAGAATCACAAAAATGAAGATTCTCCGATCCGTTGCAGGAACGATACTCCGAGACAGAATAAGAAATTCTGAAATAAGAAAGATCTTAAGGAAGAAGATGTCGTGCGATGGGGAAGACTGAGAATACGCTACAAGAGATCATGTGGAAAGAGCATGTTCTGAAAGAGTGATAAATATAGCCGCAAATAAAGTACCAACAGGAAATCGAATAACTATCAATTGCATTTTCTCACTTTTACTATAGACGACTCTTAGGAGGTACTACAATATTGCAAAATCCCATTCCGAAGTCAATTTTCTATATCGTTCCCTTATTTTGTAAGAGTAGTTTTAAGCATCAGGCGTACAATAGAGCCTTGTAGAGAAAGATCTTATAGGCCCTATGCACCACGGGGTTGTGATACTACAACAAAAAAAGAAAGAATATTGTAAATTGTAGCTTTCTTCTGTCTGAGATCTAGAGAATATGACATGATGGCTTGTCACAATTTACATTTTCATAAAAATATTATATGAAAGTATTTATGAACGGTTTTAAGTCTATGCTCAAACCTAAATATTATTTTTCAATTATCTTTCAGCCACGGATCGGTTGGAGTTCATTTACTTTCTTCCAGCATCATTTTCTGTAAAGGGTGAATTCATTATGCAAATTAATTTCATGAATTCAGTTGAATGAAATTTTTGACCTTGGTTTTTTATTGACTCAAGATAAATTATTCCCAATGTGAAAGCAATTTTAATGATAATTTAGATTAAAATGCTGAACGATCTACATCGCGCATATTTAACGATTCGAAAAATCTCAATCATTAACTTACGTTCTTCTTTTCATATCCGCTTTCGCAAAATCTATCATCCTTCGTCGACAAGGAAAAATCAATTTTCCTCCCTTACTGGAAAGTGTCCCTTCCGAATTCGGGGATGTTCTATTTGTAGCATTATTGGTTACATGGGCCTAACATTGTCAGGGAAAGCACACATAGTTGTTAGATATTGAACAGTCATTTAAGCGCTGAACAATATAAAGGCAACTGCTTTTCAAAAAAAAAAAAAACATGCATTATATTTATTGTTTCTTGTACAATGGTGTGGAATTCCACATTGTATTATTATTACGAATGAGAACGTCTGTTTTATTATAATTTATGTAAATGACAAGTATCGCCTGTCTAAGACATTACCTTAAGCAACCGAATTTATTTATCTGGAAAGCATGTTTACAAGAGATGGAAAATTTGAGAAAGATATCAAAAGAAGGGTCGGTGCTGGGAACAAAATAAAAAGCGCTCTCAAAGTCATCACTGCAAATATAATAGAAATATATCCACTAAAGCAAATCTATAGTACATAATGGAGTTCTGGTGCCAACCCTCATGTGTGGAAGTTCAGCTTTGAGCTGGCAAAATATGAAGAAAATAGGATAAATGCCGTAGAAATGAGATCACTGAGATGAACGTGCAGGAAAACGATATATGATAGAATACCGAACGATGTAATAAGGAAGAAATATTAGTAAAATAATTTAAAAAGGGATCCCTGAGATTGTTCGCACATACGGAACGAATGGACGAGAGAAAAATGGTTAAAATGTTGTATACAAGCAGTGTAAGTGGAAAGAGAAGCCGTGGAAGAACAAGCAAAGCTTAGCAGGACCAAAATAATCAAATTCTGAAAGGCGGTCACATTCGAAGTCGGAATAATCAACGAGCGTCCATGTTACGATAAAGCTAGGTATGTCAGGACAGAGCAGTATGGTGGTCCATCCTCTCTGCCTACCCCTCTGGGGAAACGGGGTGATGATTAATTAGTTAGAAACATGTATAGAACAATTTCTGCGGTTTGGTTATCTCGGCCCAGTCGAATATTGTGTCCCAGTCGAATATTGTACGACGAGATAACCAAACCGCAGAGCTAAAAAGAAGAATTGGACTAAGCTGGGCAGCTTTCGGAAACATGGGTTACATCCTCAAAAACCGGAAAATACTGATCAACCTGAAACGAAAAGTCTATGAAGCCTGCGTTCTGCCAGTTGGTACTTATGGTCTTGAAACTGTAACGTTGTCCAAACAAAGTGCCGAGAAACTACGATCGACCCAAAGAGCCATGAAAAGAACCAGGTTAGGAATAAGCCTAAGAGACAGATTCAGAAACGATTCGGTGAGAGAAAAAATAATGGTCACTGACATCAACCACCGGCTGGCGACTCTAAAATGGCAATGGGCAGATCACGTAGTCAGAAGCTCAGATGAAAAATGGACAAGAATACTGCTGATTTGGAGACCGTGGACGTGCAGGGCGACCGCAACTTCGGAAGAAGGATGATCTGAACAAACACGTCGGAATAGCTTGGATGCAGTCTGCACAAGACAGAATGACATGGAAGCGAATGGAGGAGGTCTTTGTCCAGGAGTGGGCAGGAATAGGCTTAGGAAGAAGAAGAAGATAGAAAAATGAAATGAAAGGGGAAAGAACTGTGTTTATTATTCATAATAAATCATGAGTTATTCACTAACATAAAATTTTAATGAACTATCGTGGTATAAATACAAGTGAAAAATAGTTTAGGGCAACCTTGGCTCCGACTCTCACTACTTATACCGTGTACTCTTCAAATTCAATCGATTAGATAGCGGGCTTTGTATTTAATGACGTTTTTTTATAGAACTACGAAAGCTCTTATCTTTGGTCTATTTTACGAACATTTTTTTATCTCGAAAAGAAGACACGGGTACTCCATTGTATTCGAGTACGGCAATACATTTATTGAATCACTGTGTGTTTGTGTATCATATATCCACAACGTTATACAATGTGCGACACAGAGGACGAAAACAAGATCAAAAGAGGAGAAGTACGATCATAGATTCTTATTGATACTGATTCTTATTGTATTGAAAGACATCGTTAATTGGTTCATTTTCAATAAATTTATCAATTCTTGTTTCTTTTAAATACCAGTACAACAATATGCACAACACTGAAAAATTGTAGAGCAGTTTTATAAAATATATCACATTGTAACAAGATTTTTTATATTAATAAAACAAAACACTATTTACATTACTGAATTTAGTGTACCTATCTGCTTGATGCTTCCATCTTAAGGTATTAAAATAAGCTATTTGTATTCTTAATATACTATACCTTAGTACCTAAAAAATAGGCTTCTGAAACATATAGTGATACTTAAAATACAGTGGTGCAAAAGGCCTTTTTTTTATATAAAAATTTCAATTGACTACCACATTTTTTACACCGCCACAATGAAATTTTAAGAAAATATGATATTTCAATTAAACTAAGCTTCATCCATATTGTAATAAAATTATTTTATTTTAGCACAAAACAAAATGTTACAAAAATATCGTCCTGAAAATAAGTTTTTTTTTTGTTAAATACCAAAATATCGAAGCAGACCACCATTTTTTTAGAGGAAACCTTAACATATTAGCGATCTTCGACTTTGAATGCGATTTTTTACTCTATTTAAATTATTCATAATTTAATTTCAAACATGTGATCATGCATATTGATAAACACAAGATTTTATTTTTGGATAAAATCGGGGGCGTTATCGATACGAAAAAAAATACAGTTTTGCATAGCTTTAGAGTTTGAGAGAACGATCGTTCTCCCGACAATTAAGATTTAAAACCTTTGAAAACTGTCGACAAAATTAAACTCAATGATAAAACATTAATCAATTCATGAAATTAAGTTTAATGTTTTTAAAAATATATATTTTAGTGATAACATTCTTCCTGTTTATATTTGAGTAAATGATTAAATTTTAAATTAATATGAAAGCCTCCAATCATTTCTTACGTGATATTTAAATTGTTTAAGAACAAATAAAGACGAAATGTGATTTTTAATTTATAAATCTGATTCCGTCTCAACTTATGTCGTGAATTTTATATCGCGGCTCGAGAATCCGTAAAATGTTTTCTAATTAGAAATTCTTACAGACTTGCACATTTAATTACGTATCTACGCTTCGATGGGATTAGGGTAAGGGCGGAGTGATTAGGGAGGATTTATCCAATTATGTAGCTAATCCACATCTCCAATTTTGTTATTATCAGCTAACGAAAAGTTTTTTTAGACCTTTTAAAGGATAACATTATTTAATCATAACTCTTGTATAACTCACATACTAATCATCACGCCATTTCCCCATAGAGATTAACAGCCGTATTATTTTTTTTTGACATACTTCTTTCACTTCCTTAACATTCATATTCATCGTATCATGCACGCAAGTCGATATTTCCGACTTCTTACATACCTGCCATTTAAAATTTTATTGAATTGATCATGACTTTTATTTATCGCTCCATTCACATTGTTAACGTCTTCTTCTTCTTCCTTATTGTAGACTTGTGTGGTCTGTTCTCCAAAGTGTTGCTCCTCCTGTGAGGTAGACTCCCAGCTGTCCATCCATCTTTTAGGAGGTCTTCCACGAAGACGAGTCCCATGAGGCTGATTATGGAACACAATATAGGGGAGTCTGGTGGTGTCCATTCTTTGGACATACCCGTACTAGTCCCTTTTTCGCTGTCTGCTACTGCCATCTTATAATATCCTCAACCTCACAAATCTCTCTTATTCTGGTGTTCCCCACGCGATCTCTCAGCGTCTTGCCTGCTATCGTCCTCAACGTCTTCATTTCGGAAGTCCTCAAAACTTGTTTGGTCCTTACTGTGTCTACACTTGCTTCGACGCCATACGAGTATGTTATTATTGGTTTTACGTATGCTTTATAGATTCTCATCTAACTCTTAATGGCCATGCCTTTGTTTTTGGACTGTTAATGATTGTTAACGTATACTTCATCATTATAATCTCATTTTTTTCCTATCTTAATAAGCCTTTCATTATATTGTTTACTCTATTCACGTATTAAATTCGCGTTTAGGATTTATTTCCAAACCATTCGGGTTTCATTTTTCATTCGTTTCATCCTTTAAAAATAATCCTCATAAAATGATTCGTGATATATCATTTCTACCGCATATTTTCCACTTATATCTTTCTTTTTTCAGTTCAATTCTTCACTTTTATATAATACATATGGATCGGTACAAAAACACAAATGTATTTTCACTCTTGTTGTGAATGAGAATGATCTAAATAAACATATTTCGTGAATTAAAAGAGACGCGGTAACAACATAATTTGGGCACATGATTTTCGGGCGATTGATATGTTACATACTTTTACACAGGTGTTATATATAAAAATAAAATTTGATTTTAACTCAGTTTTACACTCAAGCTTTCAAGTATGTACTCGCATATGCTTTGATATTATATTTTATATTTTCTAGTAAAGATGATAGTCATGGCAGCGAGAGAGGAATTTAATGTTAGTGATATGTAATACTTTGCGCAGGAATTTTTATATCATGTCTACACCTGCTCCAGAATATAACGTGCAAGGATTTTACATAGCATGCAGCTGCCGGTATTTTATTCTTGACATTATTGGCTAAAATATTAGAATATGAAATGATAAAAGCGTTCCATAAATACAAAATAAAAAAGAAAGATGTTGCCATACTGAAAAATACAGCAATTACCAAATGTATGTATTAAGGCAGAAACATACTATTAACACGCCACGCCATGCCACGTGATGCGTGTTGAGTCGAATCAAATTGTATTGTTTTCTATGGACAGAATCACACTACGAACACCCGACGCGACGCCATGCGCGCACACGCCACCCGATCCAAACGAAGTAGATCGACGTGTTGCCGGTGGTGGGAGTAAACACGCCACGTCGCGTGTTAATAGTATGTTTCTGCCTTTATGTCTATATTTTCATTACATTAAAATAAATGAAAGCGTGTTCATTTATTTTTCATATATTTTAAAAAATATAATAGATCATGAAAAGTGGAAATTCATCATCAAGGTACTAAACAGAAAATCATAAAACTACTGAAACAGCTGTGAAGCAATTGAAATTAAACAATATTTGTTTAAATGTAAAAACTAACTAACTTACCATCACGCCGTCACCCCGAAATGGTAGGCAAAAAGAATGGACCGCCACACTTTAACCGATGCGGCACTCCATCCTTCTCTTTTCGCCCCCGCGAGAGACGCGGTGTGATGGGTTGCGAACCTCATCATCACCAATAGGCATCTACCGCGCACACTTCGATCGTCTAACGTCCACAATAGAAGTTATATAATCGAAAAAAAAATTACAGACTTAATACTTGTGACTATACAGTATACACATTTAAAACTTGTTTTAAGAATTTCAATCAAGATGCCACATATTGTACAATTGCAGTTACAGAATCACTTGTGACGTTAATTGAATAAAACAATTATTGAACTATTGTACATAATCAATTATTTTCTTATTTATTATTAATCAACAAAAATGTATTGGCAATACTGACAAACAGTCTAGAGACAACTACCTTCACAGCAAAAAGTGTCTACAAATTAAAACATACGAGTACACAACGTATATATTTATAATAAATAATAATTAAATAAAACGATGTTAAATAGTCCATTGTTTTAGTCGAAACACTATGATACTTTAACATGAAGAACTGTTAAATTAAAAAACTTTTTTTATGTATCACAATTGTATTTTTTTTAATACAATTGTGATATATAAAACAAAGTTTTTTAATTTAACAATTTAAAACTACGTTTTTTAGCTACTACCACTTTTGTCTTTATTTCGACAGCGACCAATTTTACCAGGCTCGCTGGCATCGACAGACATACTTGTTTAGATTGTTTATATTTATACTTGTGGGAAAATAACACGTATTATGTATTGTTTTCCTTTGGATTATTATCGTGTAAAATATCATAATTTTAATATCACAGTGCCTTTCATAGTAAAAACAACAGAACGCTATCATTGAAACACGCAATCCAAGGGAAGATCTCTAAAGGGGGCTCAGCCGTTGAATGTTTTGAAACACAATACTGTAAAGGATTTTCTCACCCATATAATACACGTTTCCGAAAATTTATTTGAGCAAATTTCACGGACGATTTTCATTAAAACTGGTCTTTATTTACTCGAGTTACGAGGGAGACTCAAAGTAATAATGTTGAAACTTTCCGTAAAAGATGAATCACGTAAGGCAACAGGTAATAAGGACCATAATTCCGAGTTGCGTTGTATAATACTTGGGTTGCCATTCCTGAAAGTTCCAGAAGCTAGCATTTTATGAAAACTTTCAGTCTATTTTACTTGTTGAAATGAAAGCGAAACCATATCTTGGAGTGTCCGGAACAACGCACTTATAAAAGGTAAGATGAGAGTTAATACATTTTCCGATACTTTGAAGGATCCCCTTTGAAACTTCGAAGCATTCGTTTGATTGGGGTTTCTCAGACGTTAGACATACTGTGTAATTAATGTTCTATGATGAAACCAACAAAACGCTTACATTTTTTTATCCAGAGTAAATAAGGTCAAAAATTGATTACCAAACTAAAAAAATAATGTATTTAAGTTTTATTTTTTCTATATTCATTTTCGAATAACTGACAGAATTCGGTAGCAATACTACCAACTTTTGCCATTGATCATAGTGGAAACCAAATGATGTGATATCAAATAAATAGAACATAAAGTTTTGGTTAATAAAACACCATTACATGCACTTTTTAAGTACATTTATATCGACGTTTTATAGAAATTAAACCCCTAGTATTACCCCTTATATCACACTACTGGTGATAAATAACTTCAATATTTGTAAAAGATTATAATTATAATATTAAATTATATTTATACCAAAACATAATGCTAAAATTATAATTGGTACATTAAAAATAGCTAATAAAACTAAAAAATTGTTTAGATCATCTCGCCTTAAAAACATCAGTACTTAAAATTAAACAGAAATTAAATATTAAATACTTATCTATAACAATGTTTATTCCTTAACCCTATTTATTTTGTAGTATTATTAGAATTTTGAAATGTAGTTTATTATCTACGAGTAATTGGTTTAAATAACTCGAATTAATAAGATAATTCAATCTAAGATAATGCCTCAACATTAATATTTCAAAATTTGATATTGCCTTGCGATTAAGCAAGGAAAAAGGGGTAAAATAAAATAAAACTTATAGAAAACCGACGTTTTCATTCGTCAAAATTGTATATTTTTTTAAAATGTAAATCTACTGGATTTCTATATTTTATCAATATCATATGGGCAGGACGTGTCGCCAGACAAGGAACAGATAGATGGGCACTTAGAGTTTTGACTTGGAAGGCATGGACAGGAAAAAGAGACATCGGTCGACCCCTAAAAAGATAAACTGATGACATAAATCCAGACAGAGGAAGAAGGTGAATAAGAGTCGCGCGAGATAGAGAAAAATAGAGACTGTTCGAAGAAGCTAACATCCAGCAGCGAAGAGATGGCTAAGGGAAAGAAGAAGAGTAGATATGTTATTTTTGTTTTACGTCTTAACACATATATCATACAGTCGAATACATTATTTGGTTATTGAACTTGTTTGAGATTTAAAGGGCATTTTAAAAATGTGTCAAGAGAAACGTTTTTGACGAAAAACTACTTGTGGCCCGGGCCATATTATATTTTGTAACCCCCAACACCACCGCCTCCCTGTGACCTATAATAAGGGTCGTGTGTATTTGACACGTGACGTGTTTTGGTTTTCATTTTTATAAGCATTTTCCCATCTTCATTTTTCGCCCAAGAGGTAGCTACGCAAAAGAATTAATTGAATTTAAATAATGTTTCAAATGCCAAATAATTTCTACATTTACACACTAAATGCGTCACAGACCTATCATATATTATAATTTTAAATTTTGTGTCGTTTCATGTTTTCATCTAGAAAAGTATAACAAGTAATTTTTGTGGCGTATTAAAACAAACGTATTATAATGTGTCATAAAATGTTAACGATTAAACAATACTAAGGAATGTAAGGCGGGTGAATGCTTGACAAAAAAAGGGTCACTAAGATTGTTTGGACTTTTGGAATGAATGGATAAGGGAAGAATGTTTAAAAAGATATATACAAGTAGCGTGAATGTAAAAAGAAGTCGAGGAAGGCCAAGGAAGACATGGCATGACCAAAATAATCAATTACTGAAAGGCGGCCATGTTCGAAGTAGTAGCAGTCAACGAGCGTGCATATCACGATGTGTGAAGGTAGAAGAGGCGCGTGGATTGTGTCAAGATAGAACAATGTGTAGATCCATCCTCTCTGCCTACCTCTTCTGGGAAACGCCGTGATGGTTAGTTAGTAAAAACGTTATATTGTTTTATAATTGTACTGTTTTATAATTATATTTTAAAAGTGTTTTTTCAAAAAGACCAATGATCTAAATCAAAGGTATTAGAATTTATTATACAATATCCAATATAAGCAGAAAATAGCTAATTTGTATGAAAAAGAAAGCCAGGAGTCAAGCTTTCTATTGCTTAGATTTATATTAAATAGTTTAAAAAAATGTATTTATTGTATCTATGAAACAAATTATATTTTAATATATTTCGCAAATTTTTGGAATCTTAATTCTGGTACAGTTCACATAGATATATTTTAATTTTAATTATAAAACTTTCATTTCAATCAAGTTACAACAATATTTAGATATTATCATAACACAATATTTATATAAATGTTGAGGAGACAAAAGTGAAAATTAGCGTAGCGATCCATCCATTCTGTCTACGGGATTGTAAGTAATTTAGTCAGATTTAAAAAAAAATATTACTTCCTTTGTACAAGTATTTATTTATTTTAAACGAAAACATTAAAAATTTTAAGAGTATGGATATTATATATATTTAGAAGATCCCATTTTTTCGTTGTATGTTATTGCTTAGCGAATCGAGAATTGTGAGTATCAAAAGAATCAACGAAGCAATGGTTTGTTTCCAAAAGAAATTTCCATTTATTTCGATTATTATTGCACGGGAGCGCCTCCATGTGCCCAGTACAGTGTTTAGGGAGAAGCAATTTGAATAGGAGAATGAATATCAAAACGTTTGACAATGAATCAAAGAAATCCAAATGGGGTTCTTGAAGAAGGGATGTATTCAATAATGACGCCGGGATAGCGCGAGGAACTCCGAACCTTGTGAGCATTGCAAAATGCTTAAAACGATATTTATGGTTTTTTGAACAATTTTGTAAAACTCCCTATTGAATAATTAATACGAAAAATAATATACTCGTATATTTGAAAAAATGTATAATGCCTTAAGCAGGGGAAACATGTCAATCAAATAAAATATAATAAAATTTATAGAAATCAGATGTTTTCATTAGTATTTATTGCTTAAAATGAGTTTTCTTCCCGTTTCCATTTTCGTCTTTAATTCGATAGCAACCATCATTAAAGCAGAATTAGTAAATAAATATTATATACATATTATGAGGTTCTCCAAAGAATCGAAGGAGTAAGGCACCTGCTCAGGACCTTGTCCGAAAGGCATGCAAGATGGATCGGCCATGAAATACGACAAGAAGGCCTCTTGCATGCCATAATAGAGGGTATGACCGAGGAGACAAACTCTAGGGGACGCCCATGCCGAGATTACCTGGAGGACCTGTTGGTGGACGTGCGCTGCTCATCATATGCGGATTTCAAGCGACCCGCACAAGACATGGAAGAATGGAAGAGAAGAATAGAGGAAATAGCTGCAAACCAATACCAGGATTGAAACCATTAAGATGCAATTACTTTGTGCTGTGATACAATTTTTATTTTTTAATAATATCTCTATTTTAAACTACAGATTATCTCTGCTTTAATACACTTCTATTTTCATGGACCAATAAATATTTTAATATAATATGTTGTATAATAGATATAATCTTATGTAAGCTTGGGAATATATGTATTTATTTCAATTCAAGATATTATGTATTATTAATCTTATGAAGAACAATGAATTGTGTATATACTCGTAATTCATACTACTATTATGTGCACAAACAAAGGAACGCGATATTCTAGATTTCGCTCCCAGATATATATTATTTATTCAAACTTTTTGATACGCAAGATTATTAATCATCTCTCTTAATAAAATATGATAAATAACATAAATTTAAAAATCTGGTGTCTGCTGAATACGCGTTTCTTAGTTTTTATTGTAATTTTGTCATAAATAATGAAAAGAACATCATGAACATAATACGATTTTTTAGAGAGAGGTTAACACACTAGGGCAAAGCCATTTACAAGGATTTTGAAAGTTTCTCTGGGTAAATGTTTTTATTATGATTTTTTTAGCGGATTCTCAGGAGATACGCATCATATGCTGGTAAGTAAAACCATTATTTTAGATCAGAACATTAAAAACACTTTTTTAAACAATAGTTTACATTCATAGTCCGTTTAGCTACATTTGCAGTCTAAGAAATTGGTATCGAACTACGGCAGACTACATTTGAAGTGCATATTTGAACGTATATTATAAACACTTTTACTTTACTTCCTTACTACTGAATAATACAATAATGTAATATGATTGTCTGTTTGAAACAAATGACATCATCAAATAAGGCTAAACACTGCCTTATTTGATGATGTCATTTGTTAATTGTTAACTATTATTTTATATATGTGGTAGCATGTAATTGATCTTATTTTAATTATTCTAAAAGTTTTTTTAACTAACTAACTAACTAACCATCACGCCGTCTCCCCGAAAGGGTGGGCAGACAGAATAAACTGCCACACTTTAATCGATGCGGCACTCCTTCCTTCTCTTTTCGCCATCGCGAGAAGAAGGACTAATATCACTGAAGAAGGACTGGGTTGTCCGAAACATGTCTGATATTTAATTTTTTTTTTTTAAAGTTAGTGTTGTAAACAATGTACATAAAAAAAGAAAAAGACAAATAAATACTATAAATTTTATATTTATGTATGATTTAAATATTTATTGATAACGTGACATTATTATATTATAAATAACTTTATGTAATAGTTTATATGCAACTTATTACATACTCGTACAATACATAATTTATTCAAATGAAAGGACAATTTTCTAGAAGCTTTTTTTTGTTAAAATTTAAAGTTTCGCCTTAATAAGATAATATCAAATGACACATTTGATATTTTTTTAACAACGCAAAACATGTAATTTCCATGAAATTAAAAATTAGAAATAAACACTTTCAAAACGTTGTATAAAACCACTTTATTTTGAGTCAGAAGCGCTAACCGGTTTCACTCTGTAACGAGCTTCGCAGGGCCATACACAAAACTTAATTCAGTTGTATAAATGTAATATGTATATGTAATTGTATAAATGTAACATGTCAAACCACCAATTAATAGCTTCTTTCCAAAGTTTAAAAAATAATTTGTAAACCGGAGTTTTGGTTTATAATATTTGTTTAATATAGAACTTTAAATCATTGTTCAAGAAACAATAATATGAAATATATAGCATTACGCATTATTAAAATGAATATAAAAATGATTGAAAAATTTAGAAATTACTATTTTCGCTTTGTTTCACGTGTTATTTTATTTGTTTAGAAAGAGCAAGTCTAAAATAGAAATCTTATCCTACTCCCAATGTATAAAGTTTCACTAGAAAATACACGTGAAAATGTTTATATCTACCAAACAAACTGCGATTGAGAAATATGTACTTGTTAAGGATTCAATCCGAACTCGATCCTAGACATCACTCAAATCACACTTTCCCGCTAGAAATTCTAGAATCTTCTCTCAGCCACTGAGTGCTGTTTACAGTATACTTCCAGACAATTTGTAGCCTTCATCTCCCCCTGAGTAATATGTTGTGTTGGTCTTCTCAATTTCAGGAGTGGAGATCAGGCGGCGGGCGGACGGCACTTTGATTGATGGTTCAACGGGATGCTGAGCTAACTATTATCCGGTGGCTACAAATTTAATTATATGCACAATTCAATCTTCATTTGATATCTTATACAATTCAAAATACATATGTACTAAACATTAATTAAAGATACCAAATTAAAGGGTGTCTCATATTGTTTTTCGTTTTTTGTTTGACCGTTACGCGCCAAACAAAGATAGTGAGGGGATGGGAGTGGTCTCAAACGCTTAGCAAGCTTGTTTAGTTTAGTAGTAATGGATAGCTTTACAGGACTGCAGCGCGCATTTTTCATGCGAGCGTTTTACAAAAACAACGATTCCTACACTATTGTTCGACGTCTCTACAGGACACATTTTAATTTAACCACTATGAGAAATGTGCCAAGTGCGAATTTAATCAGGCATTGGGTGCGCAATTTTGAACAGACTGGGAACACAATGCCAGGTAAATCAACTGGGTGCAAAAGGACATCGAGGACGAGCACGAATGCCAACCGCGTTCGCCAGTCTGTTATGAACGACCCACGACAGTCATTACGTTTGCGCGCAGCTTCTCTAAATTTAAACAAATCCACGGTTCATCGCATTATTCGCAAAGATATGCATTTTCACACCTATCAAATTGTAATTGTTCAAGAAATGAAGCCCGATGATCCTACTAAATGAGTCGAATTCTGCAGGACGATGAAAAATCATTTAAGGAGTTTCAATAACATATGGTTCTCCGATGAATCGAATTTTCATATCAACGGCCACGCGAATAAACAAATTTGCAGATACTGGACTTCCGACAATCCGCTAGAACTGCATCAGCAACCATTACACTCGCCGAAAGTTGTCGTTTGGGCTGCCATATCAAGGTAAGGAATTATCGGCCCTTACTTTTTTGAAGATGACCGTGGTCGCGCACAGACAGATAATTCTGATCGATATTGCCATATGATCAGGACTTTTCTGGCTAAAAAATTCAAAATCAGATCAGCTACAACCGCAACACATTGTCCCAACAAGATGGAGCCACTTCTCATGTTACAAATGACTCCCTAGCTGCTCTTCACGAATTATTATCTGAAAGAATAATAAGTCGCCGAGGAGACATCTACTGGCCACCGAGGAGCCCAGATTTAACGCCTGCTGATTTTTTCCTATGGGGCTACTTAAAAAGTAAAGTTTACAACCCATTGCCACCCTACCTGGATTTTTTAAAGCAAAGAATCACAGACGAAATTAACGATATTCCAAGAGCGATGGTCCATCGAGTGATTGTAAATTTTAGTGCCAGGCTAAATGAGTGTGAAGAAGTGGATGGTGCGCACTTACAAATGTTTATTTTTCATAAATAAAAATTTGAAACCTGCTCTTTAATTTAACAGTAATTGTAACAAGTTTGAACGAACTCTGGTGTTTTATTTTTAAGTATCAAATACGAAAAACAATCTGAAACACCCTTTAGATACCAAATACCAAATTAGATACCAAATTCTAAGATACGAAATTAAAAGCCGTTACTTGGTGGTTCGACATACTATATTTAAAAATAAAAAAATAACATAACACTTTTTCGCTTAGTATAAACCACTTTATTTATTGAAGTGGTTTATATATACTAAGTGAAAAAGAAAAGAAAGAAATATGTCGATAGTCGTATCCACCATAAAATATTCAAGTCCAACAACATAGACCTAAATTTATAAAAACATCGGTGTGGAGTGTTTACTATACAGCTGCAAGACTTGGTGCCTGGGCGAAAGAGAACGCAAAAGGCTGGAGGCATTTGAAATGTGGACCTACCGACGAATTGCCCATGTTTCATGGAGGTTCTCAGCAGAATTGAAGAGAAAAGGCACATGTTGAACACCATAGCGGAGAGGCGCGCGAGATGGATTGGTTATGTGTTGCGACACGAATGTTTCCTGCTCGATGTATTGGAGAGAATGGTCGAGGGATCGATTGGCAGAGAACGGCAGGAGTACCTAGATCAGATTTGCCGAGATATGGGCTGCATCTCTTATGTTGAAGAGAGTTGCCGATGACCGAGCAGAGTGGAAGAGGAGGTGCGTCGCCTTGCTGCAGACCAATCTTTAGATTGAGACCGGAGAAGAAAAGAGAAGTATTAACGTATTCATAAGAAAATTGATTCCTTTAAACTTTATAAGGATAACAACACAAAGGCCAATGTTTGATGCAAATGATACGCACGAGTCTCATAGATGTATTGCAGTATTGATGCAAGAATCAGTCAATGACACTGGTTAGGCGATAAGACTGATGAATAAATTTAATAATCCAGTTGATTTTTCAATGAGGCGATTGAATCTAAATTGAAAATAAACTCTTTGTATCCTTGATCTATCCAACGCTTGTTGAAAGCCGCCTAATTCTAGAATCACCCATAGAGGCGCTATTCGGCTCGTTACTTTGTCGAACAAGTCGGATATTATACGTAATATGTAGATCTCACCAACTCGGGAGCGGAAATTAACCCATAAAGTGATTTTCATCCCAACTGTCGATGTGCGCATATTTGAACCAGAGTTTTATATCCACCTACGTGCGTATTTACGTGACGTAACAAATGCCCGCATATACACATATAATTTATAAAGTAACTTAAAGAAGTGTTCATTGTTTCTTGAAGAGTGACAGAAACCTCTATTTTTATATTTAATATTGATTTAAAGTCTTATTTTCTAGATGTTTTGTATTTAATATTTTATGGTATTAACTTGAGAAGCACGTTTGATTATTCTATAGCTAGGTAACGTTTTACCGCTCATTCTTCTCAGTGATCTCATTTCTACAGCATTTATGTTGGCACTAGAACTTCATTAAATACTGCCATTTTGCTTAAGTAGATATTTTTCTTTTTGCAGTGATGTCTTTGAGAGCGCCATTTATTTTGTTCGACGTACCCTTTTTCGATGTTTTATCAAAATTTTAATACCTTGTAAACATGCTTCCCAGATAAATAAATTTCTCCAATTTCCCACCAACCATTTCAAATATATTAAAATAAGTACATTTTTAAGCAAATCGTAAATTAAAATATGTAAATCTCTTTTGATAAGAACTTTCGCGGTAAATAGATTTATATTGAAAATGATTTCATACAAGTGTATCCGATAAATCTGCGTCGAACGCCGGGAGATAAGGGACGAGAGATTGAAGAGAAGAGGAACACCATTTATTATCCTTGAGGAAGCGCGCTATGAAATAGGAAGTGGGACTGAAAACGATGTTTCCGTCAGGTTTTTCCGCCTATAGAACGGGGAGTTAATCGCAAGGCGGTGTTTAGTAGAGTCTAACCATCATTAGTCTGCAACATCGACGTTACATGTGACAGCTTTGAAAATTAAATTTATTTTATTTTATATTCACAACTGCAGTAAATATACAATTATACAAATAATACAAATGGGAAGGTCAGTTTTCTAGAAGTTTTATTATATTTTATGTGAATGACATGTTTCTTCTACCTAAGGTATAATCAAATGTGACATATGATAATGCCTTAGACAGGAAACCTATATCGTTTCAACCAACTAACCTATCATCACGATGTCTTCCGTAGTGGTAGGCAGAGAGGACGGACCACTACACGGCTCGGTCCTGACATATTATCTATTTTCCTTTATACTCAGATATCGTAACATGCACGCTCATCGATTTTTACGATTTCGAATGTGGCGACCTTTTAGAATTTGATTTATTTGGTCATGCCATACTTTCCTTGGTATTTCACAGCTTCTCTTTCCACTCACACTGAGATTGTATACAACACTTTAACCAATCTTCCCCATCTATTCGTCTCATATGTCTAAACTATCTGAAGGATATTTTTTAAATTGTACTTATGATGCAATCATCTGCTTTATATTTCATTCTTATTTCGTCATTTTTCGCATTGTTAACGTTTAATAAAAATAAAATACATATGTTTATTATTAAACAATATTTAATTTCTATGATTTTCGAAAAAGAAGGAAACTTGACAGTCTGAAACATTAGTGTAAACGGTGAAAATCTGGAACAAGTGGATGAATTTGTTTATTTAGGAAGTGTGTTTACAAAGGATGTAGAGTAGAGAAGCATATTGAAAGATGGGTTGGGGCAAGCAACAGAGTAAATGGTGCACTTAAAGTTGTCATCGATATCAAAACCTATCCAAAAAAGCTTAGCTAGAAATAGAGGAAGGGCGAGGAAAACGTGGCACAATCAAATATTAATTGTCGGTCACGTGAGGAGTCGGAGAAATCGACATGCATGTATGGCAAGATGTATGAATGTAGAGGAATCGAGAGAAGTATGTCAGGACAGAACTTTGTGGCATTCCATTATTTCTGCCTACCCCTCTGGGGTGACGGCGTGAAGGTAAGTTAGTTAATTTCTATCGAGACCGAAATAATTTTATGAAACCTATATAGTTTAAACTCGCGCCATCTTCCGGAGGGGTAAGCAGGGCTGGGCCGCCACACTGCTCTGTCCTGACATACTTTTTAATTTATTTGATGCTCAGACATCGTAACATGCACGCACGTTGATTTTTCCGACTAGGAATGCGGCCATCATTTAATAATTTAGTGTTGTGTCGTGTCATTTGTTTCAGTGTCCAATATACTCGTATATCAATGATCCATTTTTAATTTTAATAAGGAAATAATCATCTGCCTTACATCATATATCGCTTTTCCGATTATTTTTTTCAGTGAACTTATTTTTACCATATTCATCCTACTTTCATCCTTCTTTTGCAGCTTCATGCTTCGTATTATATAATAGTTTTATGATATTTTATTAATTTCATGTTCAAAATGAAATATATAATAAAAATCAGTTAAACCAAATAATCTTTGTGTACTACTTCAGTACCCATCATCACATTAAATTACTAACTAACTAACTAACTAACCATCACGCCGTCTCCCCGAAGGGGTAGGCAGAAAGAATGGACTGCCACACTTTTCTTTCCTGACATATTTCTCTTGCTTCCTCAACATTCATACATCGTGTCATGCACGCGCGTCGATTTCTCTGACTCCTCACATGGCCGAGATTCAATATTTGATTTATTTGATCGTGCCACGTTTTCCTCGGTCTTCCTCTATTTCTGGTTCCATTTATAATACATCATTAACATATAATTTTTTTACCATTCTTTCTTCATTCGTTCTTTCTATATGTCCAAACCATCTTAATGATCCTTTCATTATTTTGTTCATGACACCATCATTCGCACCGCATTCACTTCTTATATTTTCATTCGGCACTCTATCATACAAAGAGTATCCACACATTCTTCTAAGAGATCTCATTTCAACTGCATTTATTCTACTTTCATCCTTCTTTTGCCAGTTCCATGCTTCACTTCCATACATAAGGGTCGGTAGAAGAACACCATTGTGCACTGCCATTCTAGCTTTTTTTGATAGGTTTAAATTTAAATTAAATTACCGTCCATAAATAACATACATGAACATCTTTTTTTTTTAATTCTTCATTTAGTTTTGTATGGTACTCGTCTATCTTCAGTGCACAAAAATCACAATATAATGATACTAAATCGTTAGTTATGAATTCGGACAAAGAGGTCTAGTGAGTAAATGTTATTTAGTAAGGACATATACACGACTTCGAACATATACTCGTATAACCATTTTTTATATCTTTATTATTAAAATAAATTATACTGAAATTGCACTATCCAAAACGCCACAAACGATGTTTGTGACGATTATAATAAAACTTTGTGTAAACACAATGTTTTTCAAAAGATATTCAATTGTGAATCCACACCACAAAGAATTAATACGAAGGATGTCTAAGTTCAAGTGATTTTAATGTTTCACAAAATGGTGTACCTATAAATAAAAAATTGAAACTCCTAAATAATGTGTGTTAAATGTTAATGAAAACGTCTGAAAACTAACTAAACAACCATCACGCCGTCTCCCCGAAGGGGTAGGCAGAAAGAATGGACTGTCACACTTTAACCGATGCGGCACTCCATCCTTCTCTTTTCGCCCCGCGGGAGACGCGGTGTGATGGGTTGAGAACCTCATCGCCACCAATAGGCATCTCCCGCGCACACTTCGTCCAACATCCACAAAATAAATCTAAAACAAATAATACAAAATAAAATGACGTAAAATAAAATGAAAACGTCTGTTTCTAGGAATTATATTCGTAATACAAGGATGTAATTAATTATCTCCTTAGTCCCACATATTATTTTTAAATTAACTGTTTAATAAACAACAAATTAGAATTAAGTGTATAAATAAACAATTTTATACAGTTATGATTTGGATAGCATGTTAATATCAAAATATAGAAATTTCTTTTATCAGATGCCGACTTAGTAGGGCTTGACTATACCCCATCCCCACATCACCTGGACCGCCCAATCATCACTCTAACCGAAGGGTCGACCATCATCAATCGACCCAAAAATTTTGGAGACTGCGATAATAGTAACTTCAGTTTAAGTGTGATTAATTACCGCTATTTCAGTTTCCTATTATTTTGTCAGGAACGTTTCATCATTTTTAGATTCAAGGAAATATTTTTTATTTGAGTGAAATCAGTCGACGCTCAAATATTTTTATTTTAAAATTTTATACATTGAAATAAAATGTGTATTTCTCTTATGGATGTAACCAATCTCATGATAAATTACACGTTATTTAGAAATACAGGTTAGAAGGTAATTGTAATTCAAAGGGCTTTTGATTCTTGAAATGCCTTTCTAAATTAAGTTAAATTTAATGAAGAGATTTATGCACTTGATTACAATATTGTGAATCTATAAGAAAGTAAGCCAAAGACTATAGTTTGAATTGATAATTATAAATGCAAATAAAGTGCTCTCGATCATTCTAGATGCTAATAAAAAAAAATACAGGAGTTCCTAAATTATGAACGACGAAATAATGAAGAAATGTATGGAGGCATTACATCATAATTAAAAAAATGTAAAGTGTTATTTAGATGGTTTGGACATATGGAACAAATGGACGATAGCAGAATGGTTAAAATATTATATACAAGGAGTGTGAGTGGAAAGAGAAACCGTAGAAGACGAAGCAAAGCATGGCATAACCAAATTCTAAACGACGGCTTTATGCAAATTTGGAAAATCGACAAGCATGTATGTTACGATGTACGAGTATTAATGTAGAGGAAGCTCGAGAGGTACGTCAGGACAGGCAGTATGGTGGTCCATCCTCTCTGTGTCTCTCTTTCTTCTCTCTGAAAAGGCGTGATGATTAGTTAGTTAGTCGGTTAGATTTCTCGCCTACACCCTAGAGAAACTCAAGAAAGCTTTAACGTTTTATGAAACCCGGTAAAATAAAACATATAATTTCTTCTATGTTCGCCATACTTTGTGTTGTAGATGTTTTAATTTCTTTTTATGTACTTTATATGTAACACTTACTTTTAAAAAAAACTGAAATTAAATATCACACATGTTTCGGACAACCTGGTCCTTCCTCAGTGATATTTAAAATATTATAAAATTGATTAAAAATATGATCAATTTTGACCGATTTTGTTTTAATATAATAGAATGTCTAACGGTTTTCTCTGAAAAATACTCATTGTTTGTAAAAAAATTAGGGTATATTTTTGGAAAATCATTTTTAAGATATTTCTACTAAAAGCACGGTGTATCAGATCCATATAAATCTTTATAACATCCGTCAAAACTGATAATATTTGTAAACAATTTTATAATATTTTAAATATCTTTATAATATCACTGAGAAAGGACCGGGTTGTCCGAAACATGTCTGATATTTAAAAAATATATATATGTTTGTGTTGTATACAAAGTATGTAAAAAATAAAACAAAACATGTAATTTCTAAAATAACAAATTTTCCTTTAAAATTCAAAGTTTTTTAACATAAACAAAAATTATATCTACGAACATACGAGTATATAGATTTATTTCTTGCTCAAATTGCAGTAATAGCCTCATTCTCTTTAATTACAATTTCATAGATACTGCTAGTATCGTGAATTATCACCCGGGCAATGCTATGTAATCTAGCCGAAAGTGCCCTGTCAACTGCCGAGGTAGAGTCCTTGTGAGAAGTCTTTTAGATTTTCATCTCGCCTTTTCAACTTGTTTTCTACCTTCGTACTTTCTCAAAGGTCAGCAGTCAAGAGACAAAAACATGTTTATTGGAAAAATCTAATACAACCTTTATTATTATCTTTTAATATAATAGAATGTCTAACGGTTTTCTCTGAAAAATACTCATTGTTTGTAAAAATTGAAGGTATATTTTTGGAACATCATTTTAAAAATATGTCTACTAAAAGCACGGAGTAAGATTCATAATAGGATTATATCTTATTTTTCAAATTATGTTTATATATAAACAAGCACGAAAAAAACACAAATTTTATTTGCAACTTCTTCTTTTCCCTCTATTAGATCGGACGATCTGTTTGTCTTGGGATTTGTCTCCCCTTATGATACGGAACATATCTTTCCATCTTTTGGGTGGCCTCCCAGACGGACGTTGGCCTGTGGGTATCTCATTTGTTGTGGAGTATCCGATTCGGTAGGTTTATATGGTCTCACCAATATCGTCATCTTGGTCTGCTCCATCTTACGATGTTCCCTTAGTATTACATATTTTCCCTGTTTCTGTATTTCTTTCTCCCTAAATTAACCACGTTTTAAAAAATATATATTTACTACTAAAAATCTAGGAATAGATTTCTATTATCCATATAAGAATAAATATAGTTAGTTGGGTGACGTCTAAAATAAAGCATAAGCCATTTTAATAATTTTAAAATTCTAAGATAGCTGGAACGTTACATAAAAGATTATCTTCCCGTAGTCTTCACAAATATCTTTAGCATAAATCTGTATTTAAAAATATAAATAATATTTTGATTGTTTGATCTGTAGCTTTTTGTATAGAGACGTATTCTTTGAAAACGTTCGACTGTGAAATGCGCAAAAACATTTTTTTGTATTAAAATAATTTCTCCTTTGTTGGGAATTTGGAAGAAATACGTTAATGTTAACAATAGACTGATTCTATTGAATGTATCTTCGTAAGCGTTCCGAGAAATTCATCATTTATCTCGAAGTATTATTCCTGGGGATGAAAAACTATAGGCGCATTGTTTGCAAAGAAATCAAGGATAGATTGTCTTTTATTGTTTTTTATTTCAATGGAAGTAATGATAAAAATATAACAAATTCAATCAATCAAGAAAAATATTAATTGTTGTGCAATTAGTATATAATAGTTATTTCAATTACTGGTTGGTTCAAAAAAAAAAAATTTGCGTTTTTAATATTTCAATATGATTAGAAGCCCTATTTAGCTTGCATTGCCATAAAAAAGGAAAAAATAATAGAATGTTAAACAAACAAACAAACAAACCATCGCGCCGTTTTCTTGCAGGGGTAGGCAGAGAGAATAGACCGCCACACTACTCTATCCTGGAAAACCTCTCTAGCTTCCTCCACATTCATACAACGAGTCATTCACGCACGTCGATTCCTCCGACCAACCTTTTAAATTTGATTAATTTGGTCATGCCATGTTTTCCTCGGTCTGCCTCGACTTCGTACCCCATTTACATTATTAACGTATACTTTCTCCATCCATGCGTTCCATATGGCCGATATTAACGAATAGAATGTTTACGACTAATATTCAAAAAAAAAAAATTGTATTAGAAATGCCACAGTTTTATCAAATTTAATCAAATATTGTTCTGAATGACCTGCACTTGTTGGGAGTTAGACCTGAGGAGTAGAAGTCGAGAGTTCAGGATTGGATCGGCTGGAGAAACTTATTGGAGACGGCTGAGGTTCACCCAGGACTGTGGAGTCAGAGAAAAGACGAAGAATAAAATATTTAAATTCAGATTTTTTTTTAATTACATAAGTCAAGAAAAGAATTAAGATAACTCTTAGTAAAACATCTCTTCTCCAGGTAATTATTTCTTTACTGTTTTATTTACTCATTTCAATGTTCTGGGAATTGCTAGAGACAAAAGAAATATGAAAATAGAGTTTGCCGTGACACGAAGTCTCCAATTAATCCTCTCCGAACCTCGCGGAGTGTTGGCACAAAAGAGAAAAGGATTATACTCTTACTAATCTCGTTACAAGTTTCTTTTTTACCTATAAAACTTTCTCACGCAAACATTATACGGGAGATATAAATCTCTTCGAATGAATCTGCCCTTTAACTTCCAAATATAATGTTCTTTGGATTAGCAAAGAGGAAAACTCACTAATCTTGTGTATTATAAAAAACGCAATTAAGTTTAATTTGAAAGAAAAATAAATACAAAAAAATCTCCTTTGATATTTGTAGAGTTAATTATCAAAATCAATAATACATTTTTAAGTGTTGACAAATTAAAAAAGCTTTATTTTATGTTTATATCTGCAAAATATTCGTATTGTGATAGTCAACGGGTATATTTTTTTTATGTAACTAGTTTCGATATTTCATAAAACCAATTAGAAACCACGTTTTGAGACTGAATAATGACCAGTTTTAAATGTACTATTTCTTGAACAATGATGTAAAACTCCATCATTAATAATTAATACGAATAAAAATGGCCGTTTTCTAGAAGATTAATTATAGTTTATGGAAATGCCATTTTCTTTCGTCTTTAAGGGATTATCAAATGTAGTAAGCATCAAACACGCTGTTGTTAAGATACCCGAGTTAACGAAATAGAATATGATAATTAAGGTAATTGATGTGGCTTTATACATATAACACATTGTCAAGAGATGAAACCCTTATTATTACCTAGAATTGATAAAATAATATTTTGACTAATTTCACGCTTTTATTAAATAAAAGTTTCAAAATTTATGTCAGAATTAAAAAATATATATTTTAGGAGTTTCATTGATGATATCTTTTGCGTAATTTTTAGATGAAGCTCGCTTCAAGGGCGCTCAACATCTAAAAAATGTTTTTTGTATTGTTGAAAATCTCCCATCCTATGTTTTGACTTCTTTAATTATTTATTTCACATAGTCGGTCCTGCAAAAAATTTAATCTCTAGGATACCACAGAAAACGAAATATATTATATATATAAATTATTTTCTTATTGCATATTATTAATTTCAAATTCGAACTTGGTTATTTTGATCTACGGACATGCAAAGGTCTAAAAATACAATATTGTGAAAAAATCTCCGTGTAAGCTTCTACGAAACCTACATTATCATCTGTATAAGTGACAAATAAAATAATAACTACTTACATCAGCATCTTAACCAAATCATCGTGAATATGTTAAAGAAACATATTATTTTAATTCTATAAATAATTCTGCCTTCTTAGCAAAAGATTTATACATACCTGCTCTATCGTGATGTCTCAATATACAATGCATCTTGTTGACAGAATTTATTGTTTCTTGAACAATGTTGTAAAATTCCATATTAAATAATGAATAAGAATTAAAACGTCCGTCTTCTGGAAGTTTTTTTTATTTTTTAAATGAAATGACATGTTTTGCTCTTCTAAGGCATTAACATATATATCATTTGATAATGCCGTTAAAATGCGAAACATGTCAATCCATCTAAATATAACATAACTTCTAGAAGACAAATATTTTTATTCTAAAAATAAAGAAATCTCTATCGCTGTTTTATATATTATTACATATTTGTATAAACAAAACGTTTATATATATTGTATCATATATGGTTATTCTCTGTTACGTTAGACTATAGATTGGCGGTTTTCTCGGTCTGAATTTCGTAGTCCATATCCGATTGCTTATCAAGTATTTACTTGGGTTGCCAGCGGAAACATTCTTAAGGATTAAATCAGAAATAAAAAAAACCTCTTCCCATAATCAACGCCTACCTAGGGTGTGCACAATTTTAATAGAGGTTCAGTTTATGAAATATTTGTTTTTCTCTCGCTTAATAAATCGAAATTGATCTTCCTAAATAATGTGTCAGGGAACGGATAAAAAGCTTCATATTTTTATGCCTGCGCTGAGATCCGGGCCTCCGTTGAAATTTCCTTAAAAGCTTTCGGATATTCATCCAGATTCAGTCATTGAATACGTAAATTCGGAGGGTTTTTCTGCACTTCTTCGGCGGAGGAAAGTAGAATTATTTTTCAGAGGAAGACAGATAATGGTGCTCACCAGTAAGCTCCTTAACCCTTTCAAAGTAGAACTTATTTACCGTAAAACTTTAAGTTGAGTTGTTACATAAATAATCCGACGGGTTAAACAAATCAAGTGTAAAACGAAGCCTTACTCCAAACATTACATAAACGATATGCGGTCGTTACACGTAACGATGATTGTACATACGATATTGCTTTGTTAAAAATAAAGTACGCCATAAATAGTATTTAAAGTATTATGGAACCTAGGGCCGCCTGTGTTTGTGGGTAGTGGGTGCTGGTTAAATATTCAACTTAGTAATCGACGTGAGTTATAACTAGTGTGCCAATAAAGAGGTGGGATTATGAGTGTGTCGTTTGGAGTGCCAGATGCCGATTAAAACTTGAGGTATTGAACAGTTTTAGCGTTTTGTTTTAATGGTTTTATTCGATGAAATGTGACGTATTAATCTCGATCGTTTTCAGCTGATTTGAAAAATTACCGTTTTTAATAGAATTTTGATACCAATTGGACGACCAAGGCTGCGATGGAAGGATGAAGTTGAGAGAGACGGAGCAAGATTGTTAAGAGTGTCAGACTGGAGGGTCGAAGCGGATGACAGGAGGAGTTGGAGGCGAAGAATACTGGAGGCTAAGGCTCGATATGGGCTGTAGGGCCATCGAAGAAGAAGAATATAATTTTATTATATACTTTACGATTTGAAAAACTCTCCTAGATTTTTTAATAATATTTTGTAAATATTTTGAATTATACGAATATAATTTCTATTAGAATTATATGCTAGAATTTCAAATGCTGATATAAAGAAGTGAAGTGAAGAATCTACAGCGGAAGAAAGTATTATGAACAATATTCTGAAAGAATCGGTGCGTTGCTTTGTACACATGGAACGCATGAATGAAGAAATGGTTAAGATACTATACGTTAACGGTGTGAATGTAGTAAAAAGTCGTGGAAGACCGAGGAAAAATTAACATGACCAGATTAATCAAATTTTAAAGGTCGACAATGTTAGAAGTCGGAAGAATCGACGTACGTGTATAACTCACTGTAAGAACGTGGAGGAAGCTGGAGACGTGTGTTAGGATCGAGTAGTGTGGCGATATAGCTCTCTATATACCCCTTCTGTTAAACGGCGTAATGGTTTGTTATTGTCGTTGTTGTTATTAATACACATTATTTTAATATTTGTACCTCCTTTTATAATCTTTTATATATGTCATAAAATGATTTGCTTGAAATCTCTTGATGGAAGTTCATTTTAAATAATAATTTTATAAAACTGACTAGTATTTCGATTCCAGGCAGCCTCGCGAAACAGGTCGCTGTCGAAATAAAGACAAAAAAGGAAGCTGTTAAAAAATATTTAATTATTTATGTAGCTATTATTATTGTATTTATGTTTTTGTGGATACTATCCGCATGCTAAATATGTGAAATTCTTTAAACAAATTAAACAAAATTTCCGCAGTTTTATATATGATTGACAGCATACTTTTATTGTATGGTACTTGGGTCAAATGTTTTTTTTTTTTAATTTATCGTTCAAAAAATTAAGAATAATATTGATTTTTTTTTTATATTTTACTTTATGAAACGCAAAGCAATTCCATTTCTAAGATTTATTTAAGTGTCCTGAGGAATAGGAAGGTTTCTTCTTGTCTGGAATATAAAGCTAAGAAACCATTTTTATTTTTATTTTTATAATATTTATCCTTTCCGAATTTTTCAGATTTTACGATACTTTGTTTTTGCCGTATTAATAGTTATTTTATTTTATTATTATAATTCCATCATTTTGCTGGATTATATCAATAAGTATGTCAATGTATAAAACTAACTTGTATTAAATATAAAACAAATAAATCTTAAGGTAATGGTTCTGAAAAAAGTATAAAGCAAATTTAATTCACAACAACAAACCATCACGCCGTTTCCCCTGAAGTATTGACCGCACACCTATCACACATCTTCAGCTTGCTCAACATACACCGAGTCATACACATATGATTAATTTGTTCATGCCATGTTTTCCTCGGTCTTCCTCGACTCGGTAATCCAGTTATATCGTTAACGTTTTCATCCATTCTGATTTCATTCATGCGTTCCGTTTATATCGAAATCAACCCTGTGATCCTTTCATAATTTCATTTATAATACTTTATAGAAAAACGTATTATTAATATTTATTCGATATTTAATGTATGGGTGTAAGACTCTTTACGTTTATATGAATACTTGATATTTGTCGTTTATTACATCCCACACACCGCTACGCTAACCTTTGAAGGGTTAAACTTATAAATTTAAATTAAAAGCGTTCTAAAATAAAACTCTTTCCAGTTTTCTGTTTTACAGGCTGTCGTAAGCATAATCTTGATTAAAAATCAATTTCTGTACACTTCTTGAACCAGAGCCAATAAAAGATAATATCTGAACTGTAGAATCTGACGTCAGATAATATTGCACCAAATCAATAAAGGCGTTTCAGCAATTTTATAATATATAAAACAATATATATGTATTATATTAAGCTTATTTAATTCATTTTCTTTGTTAACTAACTAACCTATCATCCTTATCGTCAAACTTAACTTGATGTAATTAATACCAATGAAAACGTCTGTTTTCTAGAGGTTTTATTATAATTTATGGGACATTCTTGTTTTTCTAAGGCATTATCAAAAGCCTTAGAAAGGCGAAACATATCGTTCCCATAATTTATAAAAAATATTTTAAGAAACAGACGTTTTTATTCGTAGTTCGTATATACGTTTTCATTTAACCTAGAATTTTTCATCATTGTTCAAGAAACAATAAAAATGTGATTTGTTGTATTTTTCCACGATAAAAGAACAAAATTATGATACATTTATTATCCAAAAAGCAAATGTTAAACATTTGATTCGTATTGTAAGATTCATGTGAATTAGAAACAAATGTTTTATATAATAATTTTTAATCCATTTTCATGTTTGAACAGTTTTTGTTTAATTTTTTTTTTAAATACGACTTTGTAGTTTTGATAATAAAAGTTGCTCGTCAGGTGTAATTTTCCAGAATATTACGAAAATTAAGTAGAAAAATGAATCCATTTAATGACACTAGTGCAAGCATTATGTTGAATTGCCAGCATATGCCAGTGAATATTTTTTGTACATACGAGTATACAAGGATTTATGAAATGTATACTGAAACAAGCGAATGCATCCTGTGTGTTTCGGTGTAAGGGAGTAACTCAAAGTCTCTATAGCAATATATTAGTTCAATATGTTAACTTGTACTACAATATATAATATTATTTTATAATAATATTTCAAAATACTACAAGAAAAATAATCAGGTTTTAAAGCAGGACATATTCCGAAGAAATGAAAAAGAAAATTATATTTGATGTTATTCTCTCGCACGTTCGTAAAATATAATCAACTTTAAAGGACCAATTTAGTGTTGCGATATTCTCCTATAATAAGTCGATTTAACCATCCCGTTATTACAATGTGATTAGAGAAAAACGGAACCTGTGTCGAATGGCTCTAATCGAGTTATGGCTCGAATTCAACTAACGTTTCTCTGACCTAGATTGGTTTTATTGTACTTTTATGCAAATAATTTCCTCGCTCTTGTGGTTGAGGAAAATTTATGTACGTACGTGCACTTGTGCACTAACCGGCGCTAAACGATATTAAATGTTACTCATTTTCCTAAATTTAACGATTCTACACAAGCAGATTTAATGGTCATAATATATGTGGCCATAAAACCTTTATTTCATTATGAAAATAAAATAGCGAACAAAACGAAAATTTTCTACCAATTCCATTCAACAGGTCGTGAATTACATTCGCGAATTTTGTCAAGTTATTGTAGAATTAAATTAATAATATTACTTGTTATATAAATATAATAAAATATAATATATACATATAAAAGCTTATACATTTTTTTATGTATTTATTTATTAATTCCGTTAACTTTCGAATTTTTAAGAGAGTTTGAAAAGATTATTGAATGTGTTCAAACCTTGTCCAGCGGAATATCGCCTGATGGCTGCACGAACGTAAGAAGGCTTCTCTTCTGAAGGATCCTCCGACGCCTCCGGTCCGGTGCTCGCAGAAGCCTCTCCAGATTCCTCAGCAAGCTTCACACACTCCGCGCGGCACTCAACTTCTCCGGCCGCGGAAGTCGTCGAAGCTTCGTTTATCATAATGGAACCGATCGAAACCGATACTAAATTGCTATCGGACACTGGGTCATGGGGGACCGGAGGACCGGCAGCGCGGACTCGGGCAGTTTCCTGAAACTTGTTCGGCAGCCGGGAGGCGCACGTGTCGGGCTCGCACGTGTCGGCCCGCTGCATGGCGAGTGGGGAAAGCGGCTCGGCCGGCCGCGGTGGGCGGAAGCGGGGCGTGGGCGGGGCGGCGGGCGCGGGCGGCGCAGGGCGGCCGCGGCGCCCGCCCTCTGCGCGCCCGATACCAGGAGCACAGCTGATCGAGAAGGTGAACGACGCCGGTAAACGCTGAGATCGTACGGCGCAGGCGCGCGGGGGGCGGAGCCAGCGTACAGCGCCGGTCGCCAAGCTGTCTACGGAAAAGCTTCGCGCGGGAAAGCTCCCGATACCAGGAGCGCAGAATTTTCACTGAGTGCAACTTTTCTCTTAGAAAACAAAACTTTTCAACTATTTCGAAGCGTGTCATTTTTTTCGATCAGTTATGTTTTCTAACCATTTATTTGATAAGAGATAAGAAATATGCTGCTTAATGAAACACCTGTATCGTTGAATTAATATTATTATTTATATTCACCGGATGTTATTAGTCTTATATTAACTTATAAATTGGATTATTTTGTACTCTAATGTTTATGTATTTTTATACATTTTAATATAATATTCTATGATTATAATCACAATACATATATTATTCTTATGAAGAAGTTAAAAAGAATAAACTGATTATTTCGGTCTATAAATTTTCATCGACGGATTTATTAAAATGTGTCATACTGTTTGAATGCGAATATAATATTCAATCTTAAAAAGTTTCTTTAAAATGGTAAAATATTGTAATTTTAAAAATCCTATTTTAAATATAGGGAATCGTCTATTTAAAATTCGACCCGTCTAAAATTACTTTCTTTCATAAACAGGGTGAGTATCTCCCTTTAAAGTTCACGTGTTAATTACACCTTTCTACATGACCGGCTTGCGAAAGTGGTTCCGGAGATACCTCAACTGATAGTCGCGGCATTCCACAGGAGCAATATCTGGCTCGCAGGTCCTTTGGAAAGGGTTATTTATACTCCTAATAATAGAAAGCGAATGGCGCGGAATAATTTGATCAGAGCGGAGCGCGCTCCTCCCGCCCCCTGGCCCGACCGCCTGGCACTCGGAGATAAAAATTCGTCTTGTAATATAAACCCGATAAAAGCGACGCGTGGTAGAAGTATTATTTTCATCTAAATTGAATGTGCGCCCTCCGCTGAACATCTCCCATCAATAATGGAGAATATGTCGTCTGGATTTTCCCAACAGATATTTTCTCACCCCGTCACTCATTTCTGCCCCTTTGTCTGTAAGTATCTGTCGGCACAAAGCGCGGTTTCCTTTCAGATCAAATAATGCTTTCTACGTGAAGTCATGTCGAAAATAACGGATGGGACGCGCTATTTTGTGCCTCATCTAACTAATAAATTTGAATATCTTTCGAAAAATTAGGTTCAATGTAAATTGAACATTGAGCTGTGACGTAATGAGATTATTTATTTTTTTAAATATTTTTAGATAAATCCTCTTTTTTGTAATTAATTCTTGTTATTCAACGTTAAGTTTCTGATAATTTATTTAAATATTCATACAAAGATTTTTTTAATCGTCTTTTATTTATATAATGCTTTAAAAAAAACAATCCTCTGATAGAATCTTTCGTATATAATTGCAAAATAATATTTAATTTTTTTTCATCGTTTAATTATTATGCAAAAAATATTAGAGGGAGAGATTCGTGTATGAATATGTTGTATTATAAATTATTATTTTAATTTTATTACCAAACAAATAATTTCATATAAAAAAAATTTCATGACAACTAATTATAATGATTTATTTATACATTTTTATAAAATTCTAATAACCCGTTTACAAGTATTACGCGAATAATCCATCAATTTTATAACCATTACGAATTACCTTTGAATATATTATATGTATTAACTTCAACACATTTATAATTAAATCAATAATATAATATAATAATATGATTCATACAATCATTCCAAAGCCATCAAAAATATTGACAGCTGAACAGCTGTCACTTAAACCCGTCCGTTACGTCATATTAGACACATTTTACACTTACATCTACCAGGGCAACAGAAAACCGAGGAGGTGAAAGTGCTATTTCCTAACAGTGAATACAGAAGTTCCATTTCACAGTAGAAAACGGCACGATGTAAAGATAACACTAACACCTAATACAGCAGTATTGCTACTCGTGGCCTTTCAATCAAGTGCCGTGCATTTTCCTTTGCTTGTCATTTTTACTCAGCGCAACCACAGCCCGCTTCTGTTTCCCGCCGATGAACGGCCATCACAGGCTATTTTCGCGGCCGTTGCGACGCTATGAGCCGTCGAATCGCGCAGCCGCCAAAGCGGCCCTCTCTCGGCAATAGAAATAAGCTCTAATTATTAGGAACGATTTACCATGCAACGCTGCGAATAATGTTTCGTATAACATTTCATAGATGGTGATGCAAGAAAAATATATAATAAATAGAGTGTTTTTATTTAATTCTTATGTAAATCAGAATTTATGGTATAATTGATAACATTTTGCTTACTCACTTAATAATAACAATACCAGAACACAACATTTGTGCGTCATAGAAACATAAAATAATAGTTTTGTTATTAATTGTTTTCATTTAAAAACATTGTTTAAGGTTGATAATTGAATGATACTCGTACATAAATTCGTAAGATAATAATCTAAATTAGCTTTTATTAAATTAAAAATATATGTTTATTAATTATAATAATGTTCAAAATTAAACAGTTAGTGTATATTTTTTCAAAATAAAATTTTATAATGAATAAAAAATATATATAATAATTTAAATCGGATTTATTTTGGTCCGAAAGCGCAATATATATATTTCAATTTTTTTTATACTAAAGATCCTATGTACTTATAATAATTTTTATACATATTTTCATAATTTGTTTGGATTACCTCATATTTTTCTGTACAGTTAAAAAATTTCGCGAGCCAGACAATCGCTTGTTTTTATTACGTCCGATAATAGCATTATTACTACGGCACAAACAAATAACATTTAACGACCAACAAAATGTATTTTAATGACATTGAATCCACATCCATAAAAAATCTAAAATGATTTCTTACACAAAGAATGTATGGTACCTAGTTACGTGGTCCAACCAGAATCCGTATCGTGTATATTAATTACTGTACACTTATTAAAGAATGCAGATTATTTTGCTGTTTTTTTTTTCATCAGTACGAGATCAAAGGTGAAATGCGTTTAAATCTTGCAATTCTATACTTGTCAGCTGTCTGTCGTCCACTTATAAATGTAGGCCTCTCTTAAAGCACGCTACTGCCCCCTATCCATCACCACTCTCATCCATCCCCGTCCAGTAATCATAATATTATAATCATAATATTAATTGTACGTAATTTATATTTTCTATTATGTTATCGTTATTTTTGTCGTTATGTGTTAGTTAACTGTTTATGTATGCAAATATTAATTACATTTGTTACTAAACATGTATTTTTTTATAAAAGCCCTTGCGGCGATTATGACAAAAAAATAAAATAAAATAAAAATGAAAAATATATAAATGGGCAAAAACTAGATGTCATCAAGAAAGAGAACGAGAATATTTTGAATACAAGAGCACGAGAGAGAAATATTTCGATTCTCTATAAAAGTACTTCGAAACGCTTGAGAACGTTTCTGAATTATTTTGAAATTTGTTCTAATTGTTTGTATAACAGCAATTTAAAAAATAAAAGAAGAATAATGTGGCGTTATTAATTATGAAACTTTTAACGTATGTGAAAAAAAACTTATTTACTATAAATGCTAAAACTTATAACTGATTACGATCGCACAGCGAACCAAGTTTTTAAAGGGTAGAAAATCTTTACTTATATTTCATTGGTTGCTACTAGTCCTTATAATATCGTCGGCCCAGCGGGCAGGGGACGTTCAACACTATGTAATCCTGTGCGCGGTCTCCACTCCAATACCCGTCTTCCCCATCCGTTATCGGTTCTCCGACAAATATAGCCAACCCACCGTCACTTCAACCCGCCTATACTCAGAGCCACCTCAGCCATCTTGGTTTGTTGTCGAATGAATTCATTTCTGATTTTCTCCCTCAAGATTATTCCAAGCATGGTTCTTTCCATGGCGCCCTGTGAACTTGTACATTAGATCACATGTCAGCATCCACGTTCAATGCTGTATGCATTTTTTTTTAATTCACAACATAATTCATATTTAAATTATATAAATATGTTATTTTCAAGTGTCTACGTCGTCTGCGGTGGTACGTCTATATGAGCAGAAGGGAAGATGAGTACATCGTCCACATGGCCCTGCAAATGGAAGATGGAAGGAGGGGACCGGGTTTGCCTCCTGCAACGTGGATATCCACAATTATGAACGACCTGAAGGCGCTGGGACTGGACACTAAGATGACCCTGGATAGCGAGTCTCGGAGGAGCCGTATTAGGAGAACCGACCGCAAATAACGTGAAATGGCCAGGCGAAAGAAGAAGAGGAAGTTATTTTATGTGTTTTTGTAATACATTGAACAGATGATAGATGCGCCTTAAGTGAAGACACCATGCAAACGGTAGAAAATTAGAGACGCATCATATTACAATCCTTGCATAGGTTATTTTAAAATTACATATATAAATATATATGTATTAACAAGATTGTCAACGGCTTAGAAATGCTGTGTGATTTTAATTAATTACTGTTAAGTTGTAATTGTAATAAATTTTTGTATTTATCATCTTTACATTGTAAAAATATTATTTTTTATATATCCCTGATAAGAGATTACCTATCAATACATAAAATTGAATTTCAAACTATAAATCATAAGATGATTAATTTCTAATCATACAAAATAAATGAAAACATTGTTTTTAACTTAATAGCTTATTTTTCTCGACATAATTTTGAAGCAATTATACCTTCATCTTCGGGAGATTGTATCGCCCCCTTAATGATGTAGGTTATATTGCTATCGAGACATATCTACAAAAATAAGCTTAAAATATGGAAAACCAAGAACTTTATTCATAAATTACTTTTTCCGGTTAATTTATTATAACCTAAACTAAGTTGAAATTTGTTTTCTCGTCTAGCCGAGCTGATTACAACTTCTTGCGTCTGATATAGAGAATAATATTCAACTGTGTATTCAACTTAATAACCCAAAATCACTTTTTACTTTGTTGTCATCCATTATCGTTTTTTTTATATGCACTGAGATGCCTCTGATATGAAGGCGGACGTCGCCTTTCGTCAGCTTCGCTCTATCAATCCCTAGGCCCGTTCCTAGTCCATGCGGGATTTATATTACTGTTGTTTTGTGATCAAAGAAAAACGAGAGGGACCCAGGCTACATTTAAACAACCTTTTTCATCTGAGTCCCGCCGAAATTAAAATTTATTTAATAGTCATAATACAAAATAAAATAAAATTTTAAAACAAAATGTTCAAAACTGATTATTGTTATAGATGTTCCTGTCTTCATTCAGAATCCTCAAGTAGCTTCCACGTGTCAGTACCGTCATCTTTGTGTATATCATAGAATCTTGCAGCCTAAATATCATTAATTAGCTGAACAATAGAAGTGAACTATACTCCTAAAAATAATCATTGTAAATGTTATAAATTTTAATTTTAAAAACAGGCCGATTAAACCCAATTACTCTATACAATTTGTTTTTAGCTATTATTATATTGATTCTTGTGACATGTGATAGATAGCTAATCTATCGCCATTTTATTGTCACGTGATTTCTACACCAGACCAATGACAGTGTGACAATCACACTGCCATCGCCGGAAATCGAACCCAGGACCTTTGGTATGGAAGTCGGAACTCTTACGAACGTTATATAAACACTGTTTAATCCATTTTAAATATTATCCACAACACGTTTCGGAGGTGAAGTTGGTTCCATCCTCAGGTGAAAATATACCTTAATCAAAATTAAAGAAAGACTTATTTAAATTTTGATTTAGTTTTATTTACACCTGAGGATGGAGTAGGTTACCTCTAAAACATAAAACTTTGTTTACTTAGTAAAAAGTTTTTTTTAAGTAAAGTGGTAAAGTGAAGTACAGTGTTTAAAATAGTCCTTGTAAATTAACAATATAATTCCACAATTTAACGCCTCAATCTTCAATATAAAAATGTAATGTATCAAAATGTCTAAACTTCTTAATTTCAAAAAGAAAAAAGATATCTTCGAAAAGATTATTTGTTTAAATTAACCATGAATGTCTTAATTACTATCAATGTTATTAAACAATAGCTTCATTTGAATTGTATCCAGAACTGTGGCTTTTTGTTGTTAGAAAATTATTTACAGATAACATTTTAAATTAGAAAATGCATTACCGTTTATAATGGATAAACATTTCGAAAGGAAAACCATTATTTGAATTAATAACCGTAATAAACAAGCGATACAATTAAAATGTTATACTATCACTAGGACGTACCTACGCAGTTTGAGCACAATAAGTTATTACTTATGAACGTATTATGTAGTCTGGAAAAACCAGTTTTTTTATTCAAGGAGTCGGTTGTTCCGTCAACAGACTAGTTCCTGATTTTGGTTTGATCCCAAGGGCGTGGTCACTGATCGAGTTATTGTATGGCAGTGTATTAATAGTAGAGACATGCTAATTGTAGCTGGAATTGCTACCCCAAATATAATAGTATTATACATATCTAGCTAAGCATTCGTCTATACGTACGTAGCAAGATCGACTGCCCCAAGCAATTGCTAATTAACCAGTATCTTATTCGGTCTATTTTAAGGTTGTTTCGTAGTAAAATAATAATAGATTGTTATATAATATTTATAAAAGTATTCATTTAGTATCAAGAATAATGTAATATCCTATATTAAACAGAGAATTAAATTTAGTTCAATTATATTTGTTGTTAAAATTATATTGAATGAGAACCGTTCTTGTAATGTCGAGTAGTATGTGATATGATTATATTGTATATACATAATTTTAGATTAGCGCTGATATAAATATTTTTGTTTTTTTAATTTTGATTTCCAATTCTTTATGAGATAATAAACTCTTTTAAACACTATTTAAGCCTGTATAATAGTTATTTTAAATAAGTGAACATTTTGGATATAGATTATAAACGGGCCGATTTAAGGGCTATAAGAGCATCAAAGGATTGTTTCCCACAAGGAACCAAATCTTAAGGGTGACTTCCAAAAAGATGGAAGAACAGCTAGCAGTCCACTTCTTAAGAAGGAACTTGACCCATAAAATAAGCCGGAAGGCTTCCTGTAAGCAACCCTGACCCATCTGATTAAAATCACTAATTGTAAACTAATTCTCTAGTAGCCATTTTAAAATAGTTGTGTTGCGCTACCTATTGTATAATAATATCAGTCAGTTGATTTGATTTTTTTTAATAATTATTAATAAGATTTTTTAAACCTTTTGATTAAATTTTGGCGTGTTTCTTCTTGTTGGGATAAATTAGAACATTTGCTTTTTGACCAACGTTTCTGAGATCGTTTCTGACTCCAGTTTAAACAATTGCTTTGAAGGTGTAGTCTGCAATGGTTCCCGAAACAAAGAAGGTGCCACAAAATATAGACATACCCAAAATCACATTAAATAATATTCCATCTTCATTATATGCTTATAGATCGTTTTAATCTCACTTACCAGGACGAATGATGTCGCAACAAAGGTCATATTATTATGATTTTTTTTTAGACTAACTTCAACGATTTGAATAAATTGTATTAGAATTTATTACAAAATGTCCAATGTCATTATGACAAAGGAATCGGGTCGTATTCAATCTTGAACCCAAGTCCCCTGAATCAAGAGCCAAGCTCTATGTCCCATAAATCAACACCCACTTTTAAAGGAGTGTGACTAATTAACTAACCAACTAACATTTCCCCGGAGGGGTAGGCAGAGAGGATGGATCGCCACAATGCTCTGTTCTGGCATACCTCTCGGGATTCCTCTACATTCTTACATCGTACCATGCACGCACGTCGATTATTCCGACTTAGAATGTGACCGCCTTTTAGTAATTGATTAATTTGGTCATGCCATGTTTTTCTCGGACGTCCTCGGCTTCCTTTTCCACTCACGCTGCTTGTGTACAACTTTTTAACCATTCTACTCTCATCCATTCGTTCCATATGTCCAAACCATCTCAGGGATCCTTTTTTAATTTTATCCATGATGCAGTCTTACATTTCTTTCTTATTTCATCGTTAAAGGAGTGTGTATTTCTTAAAATGTTTCCTAATTATCTTCATCACTTGAATCAGTATATTATTTTGTTTCATGTTTTCAGCAGCATTTCAAGTAAGTTAGCGGGTTTGAAGTTACCAGAGAGAAATTATTTTTTATTATAATGAACTATCTAAGATAGTGCAGACATCTCGGAATCAGAAAATAATTAAATCCAAGAATATTTATTGATAGCCGATGTCATTGACAAACCGGATTACAATCCAGAAAAAAATCTGGAAGCTCGATTAAATGTAGTAATCTGTCAAGCTGCATTATTTTCTGCAACTATTTTTAGAGTGAAGCTGTTATTGATAGGTTTAACGAGACCAGTCTGCAATGCTTTTTCCTAATAACTAGTTTATTATTTCACTTCCACGGCGGTTAAGCGATAAAAGTATAATGAAAATTATTGGTTCTTAAACAATGATGTAAAACTCCATGTTAAATAATTAATACGAATGAAAACGTCTGTTTTCTAGAAGATTTATTATATTTTATGTGAATGGTATGAAATGTTTTTACAATTACTGTCATTTTATAAAGTTCATAATATACATATATGTTTATGCAAGAATAATATTTTTTTCTTGGCATGCCTTTGCAAAGATCGGAAGACTTGATCAGACTTACGTGGATAAAAAATATTTAAATTTCTTTCATTTCATTGTAAAAACAAAGCAAGGTTATTATTAATATTATTTTTATTTTTATTCTCATTATTATTATTATTAGTTTTATTATTTTACTATTATAATTATTAAGATGATTATAATTATAAAGAAAGAATGGCAAAAAGTGTATGTTAACGATGTAAATGGAACTAGAAATAGAGGAAGACCGAGAAAAACGTGGCACGATCAAATAAATCAAATATTATAAATCAAAGTACATGACACGATGTATGGATGTTGAGGAATCGAGAGAAATATGTCAGGAAAGAAAAGTGTGGCAGTCCATTATTTCTGCCTACCCCTTCAGAGAGACGGCGTGATGGTTAGTTAGTTTATTATTATTATTTTATTTTATTATTATTATTATAGTTATTATTATTATTATTGTTATTAGTTTTATTATTCTTATTTTGTTGAATCGCTCTTCACATAATAACAGCGCGAGCCAAATCGACGAAAAAGCGTATTGCTATCATATGGATTCTCGTGGCATGTGAAAGGTAGCTAATCCATCGTCATTTCATTGTCACGTGAATTCTGCACCAGACCAATGACAGTGTGACAATTACACTGCCATCACCAGGAATCAAATCCAGGTCCATCGGCGTGGCAGTCAAAGAAATTACCACTCGGTCACGGAGGTCGTTATGTACCTTTATGGACAAACGTTATAAGGAAAAAAACATTCGAACAATTATTAATATTGATTAAAGTAAGGATTCTGTAAAATATTTACAACATTTAAAAATTCGAATCATAATGTGTTTTTATTTCTTAGGATATAAAATGTTAAGATAACAAAGGCTAATAAATTTAAAAGGACAAATTTTAATCTTAGAAGTTCGTTAATCTTTGAAACTTTTTTTTATTATAAGACAAATGTCGCCATCGCGATAAGATTGATGTTGTATTTCGCTAAATTATTAACAATAAATGTTTTGTTTCAATGCGCGTCTAACCGAATTTACAGGATAATTAAAACAATTTATGGCGTTCAACTTTGAGAATCAGTGTTGGCTACTAACTTCTTTATCCTTCCACGAGCTTTATCATTCCGATCAAGTGCTATTACGTAAAATATTAGCAGCCCATAGACAGTTTAAAAAATAAACAAAAATTATAAAAATAAAAATAAAAAGATTAATAACTTATTGTATCATAATGTTCCGAACAAAATAATAATTTTCAAAATTATGAACATTGGACGTAAACGATGTTTTACGGTTGATCTTATTAGCAAAGTGACTATAGCTATAACTGCCGCATCAAAGGTCCAGGGTTCGATTCCCGGTGATGACAGTACGAATATAAAAATCACTCGCTGTCTTTGATCTAGTAAAATCCACGTGAAAAGAAAAATGATGAAAGATTAATTATCTATTACATGTCATTGGAATCAATAGCTAAAAATGTTGACAGTAATTGGGTTCAAATAATTTTGTATACAAAAATGTGGAAATCAACGGGAAACAACCACATTAAAAAGGCCTTATGGCATCCCGAGAACCAGTTAAGATGTTAATAGACCTTGGTGCAAACTAATCCCTTGGATTGATACTATATTAAAATTATGTGTTTTAACTATTTAAAATCAAATAACTGTTATTAACCTATTCATAACCGCAAATATCTAATATATATTTTATAGAACGTAGGCCAAATATTTTTTGCCAAAATAAAACTTTTTATTTTTTTTTTGGCTGTGTGAGAAAGAAATTTTAATTAACCTACGAAATACGAGTATTATATCCCGCATCGATTGTTATAGTTTTAACTTGAAGATAAACCAGTTTCAAATTTTCATTGTCAAACAGCTTTCGAAATTTACGGATAAATCGGTTAAAAGTTTATAAAAACTTGATAAAATATTTCGGGATAACTAAAAAAGATGTCATTGTGTGTCCGTTTCTGACAAATTGGCAATACGGCGCAAGAATACGACACCAAAAGTTCTTCCGAGATATCTCGTCTGTGGCAACCATCGAGTTAGATCATTATCATCAGCCTTTAGTCGTCCAGTGCTGAACATGGGCCTCCCTTCCCGACTTCCACAACTCTCTATCTCTCGCCGCTCTGTGCCATTGACCTTTGCCACTCTCTTGATGTCATCAGACGGTTCTCGGTCGCCACTCCAGGGTGCGTCTTGTCCACTGATTATCCGCTCCGTTATTAAAATAGATAAGTTTAATTTTATACTTTAATACATAAAAACTCTTATACAAATCGATTGCAACTGCAAGGTATTTGCCTTTTCAACCAAAGGTTTTATTTTATTTATACATAAATAGCAAAAATATTCTAATATCATCACAGATTTAATAACAGATGCCACCAGGACAGAGTGGTCTGGAGGCGCCATACAAGAATAGCCGATACCAAGGAAATGGGGCAAGGCTAGGAAGAAGAAGATGTATGCTAAAATATTATTAACAACTCGAGGTGTGATAAATGACACGTCCGTGTGTGTGCCACTAGTTGGAGTAGGTTACTGTTTGAGAATGCGGGAGCAGAAGTGGATGGCGGTTATTCCTACTCGCATTTTTAATTGTCAAGGTCGTTCGTTTCTCGTTTCTGAACGGAAAGGTGGAGCCGCTCCGGTAAATGTCGCCTGACTCAGGTGGACTCTATATAGATCACTCACCTACTCGCTAATTAGAGCACTTAAAATAAGTATTATTTATGATTCAGTTTTAATCATTTCTTCAGCGCCGTCATATTATTCGACATTATTATTTAAAAAAAATCATAATGTTGTTTTATGGATTTCGTTGGTGGGTGTAAGATTTTTAATTGACAAACGTAATATGCTGTCAAACTGTTTTAATAAAAAAACGTGTCATCAACAGATGTATGAACACACTTTATACACTCTATGTGTCATGGGCTCACTTTATACACTCTATGTGTCATGGAATCACTTTATACACTCTAGGTGTCATGGACTCACTTTATACGCTCCATGTGTCATGGGCTCACTTTATACACTCTATGTGTCATGGACTCACTTTATACACTCTATGTGTCATAAATTATTCGACTATTCGAAGTCATGAACTCTCTTTTAAACCTTACGTTTTTAAGAAAAGTTACTCAGACACCGAGCACGCTTTCATTGTATGTTAATGGTGCGTTATAAATAATACTATTATATTATATATAATCAGTACTACTTAGTTATATACTAAATCAAATTAACCGCAGATTTATATGCGTAGTACAGTGTGAATAGTTATTTTTCCCTTGTAGCATTCTGTACATTAAAACCACCATTTATTTGAACGTACGTGATACGTTCACTTTGACTGTACCATTCTGCGCTATCCCGTATCACGTACGCGCTTGAGAAAAAGTAATGTACCTAAAATGTCCAAATTGTTAGGGATACGCGCGTGTGCCAACAATACTCGAGTACAAGTCTTCATAAATATGATAGTTTTACAAGGGATAGGCGAAGTGTACGGCCGAGTATTTGACATTTCGTAATTTAAAAAAATAAAATCAATATTAGGTCATTACATATGAAATTGGCGTTTTGCCGTACTGGCAACTTTGATCTCAAATATCTTCTCTTTGGTTAGGAATTCCAAATTCAAATTTATACAGCTATTTACTCAAGTATTTGTGTTTCGAAAATTATAATTCATTTGTTTTTTCCTCAATTGTTTTTTTTCTTTGCGTCACTCAGTTTACAAAATGGAAAACTTGAAATATCGCGTTATTTACGAGTACGAGTTCCACCGTGGCACCAGTGCTGCAGAAACGGCTCGAAGGATTAATGATGTGTATGGCGACGGTGCCGCAAAAGAAAACACAGTGCGTTTTTGGTTCCAACGTTTTCGTTCTGGAAATTTCGACCTGCAGAACAAGCCCCGTGGACGGCCGGAGACCAAAGTTGATAATGAAGAATTGAAGGCTATTGTGGAAGCGGATCCATCGCAAACCACGTCCGAGTTAGCTGCAGGCTGCGGTGTTAGTGATAAAACTGTTTTAATCCACTTGAAGCAAATTGGGAAGGTGAAAAAGCTTGAAAGGTGGGTACCTCACGAATTTAGTGAAGCAAATCAACAAACGCGCGTTGACTGCTGCGTTGCATTACTCAACCGGCACAATAATGAAGGGATTTTGAATCGAATCATTACCTGTGATGAAAAGTGGATCCTGTATGATAATCGGAAGCGCTCATCGCAATGGCTGAACCCTGCCGAACCAGCCAAACCATGCCCCAAGCGAAAATTTACTCCAAAAAAGTTACTTGTGAGCGTTTGGTGGACTAGTGCTAGTGTCGTTCACTACAGCTTTCTTAAATCTGGCCAGACGATTACGGCAGATGTCTATTGTCAGCAACTGCAAACCATGATGGAAAAGCACTGCTAAACAACCGAGGCTGGTTAATCGCTCTAGGCCACTGCTGCTTCATGATAACGCTAGACCACACACTGCACAACAGACGGCTACCAAATTAGAAGAGCTTCAATTGGAATGTCTAAGACATCCACCGTACTTTCCGGACCTTGCCCAACCAGATTACTATTTTTTTCGAAATTTGAATAACTTCTTGCAAGGGAAAAAATTCAACTCCGATGGGGCAGTCCAAACCGACTTCAAAGATTTTATTGATTCCCGTCCGAATGTTTTTTTTAGTAAAGGGATCGATGAACTACCTATGCGATGGCAAAAGTGCATAGATAGCAATGGTACATACTTTGATTAAATAAATATATTATATTTAAAAAAATCAACTTTATGTTCCTCCCATACAAAACGCCAATTTCATATGTAAGGACCTAATATATAATTAAATTTCTTTAATAAAAAAACTGTTTTTTTTGCACGTGTCTCGGAAAATAACCCAAAGGTCGGGTGGTTAAAAAAAATTTGCTCTTCATAAAAATATATTTTCGATGAAAATACCACGTTACACGGATTTTGAATGCCAATTAAAGTAAGAACTATTTTACTTATTTTAATTATGTACTTTTTTAGTTGTTATTACATATTGGTATTTATATACTTTAACCATTCTTTATTAAAACATTTTTTGTTTCGTTTTCAAATTCAAACGGCGCAAAATCCTGTTTTTTTGTACGCGAATAAATGCTCTATAAATACTTATCGCTGTTTATTTTTATCTGTTTAAACTCATAAATCTTATATTGACAACCACGTAGTGTTATATAACGCATATTTACATAAATCAACTGTTTCGATCTATTTTATATAATGTCTATTATCTGCACATAGAACATTCCCACAAACCTAAGCAAGATAGGCAATGGAAAGAATGACTAGTTTTTTTAATAGTTAAGCTGGTCATAACTATTTGTTCTGATGTAAAAAAAACTAAGTTCACAGAGTTTGTAGCATAAATCAGCATTAGAAAAAGAACCAAAAACTGGATCCCAACTTGTAAAGTTCGATCATTAATTAAGTTTTTTTTTAAACTAGAGCAAAATTTCATTTTTTTACAGATTGTCAGGTAAATTATTGAAAATTTTAGTGATCGGGTTTTAACGTTTTTTTTTCATATTTTATTAGTAATTGCTAAAATTTATTTAATGTTTTATTATACTAGACAAATAAATATTTGTAATCTGCATGATCACTTGCTCTAAAAAAAATATTTGTTTACCATACCTTATGCACGGAAGCGAAGCATGGAACTGGCAAAAGAAGGATAATGGCGATGAGGTTAGTTAGTAAGTAGAATAAATGCAGTAGAAATGATATATCTTAGAATTTTGTGGAAAAGCTGTGTATGATAGAGTGTCGAATGAAAATATAATAAATGAATACGGTGCGAATGAAAGTGTTAATAATGAAAGGATCATTAAGATGGTATGGACACATGGAAAGAATGAATGAAGAAAAAATGGTAATAAAATTATATGTAACTAACCATAATGCCGTCTCCCCGAAAGGGTAGGCAGAAAAAATGGACTGTCACACTTTAACCGAGGCGGCACTCCATCCTTCTCTTTTCGTCCCGCGGGAGACGCGGTATGATGGGTTGCGAACCTCATCGCCACCAATAGGCATCTCCCGCGCACACTTCGATCGTCCAACATCCACAAAAAAATCTAAAACAAATAATATAAATACAATGATATAAAATAAAAATAATTTAACACAAAATGATTTTTTAAGATGATTAAAAATACATGTTAATAATGTAAATAGAATTAGTAATAAAGGAAGACCGAAGAAAACGCGACACAAATATTATTGAATGTCGGCCAAGTGAGGAGTCGGAGAAATTGACGAGCGTGCATGACACGATGATTGAGAAATCGAGAGAAGTATATCAGGAATGAAAAGTGTGGCGTTTGATTTTTTCTGCCTACCCCTTCTAGAAAATGGCCCTGATGCCCTAATGGTTAGTTAATTAGTTACATGTGATTACTTAAAAAAAATTCAAGCAATAATTGTATCTATAGGTTCTTTTACAATATTTAATAACTTGAAAACTATATTAAAAACAGAATTACATTTCATTTTTTCATGGCAAATATCAAGGATTTGGTTTGAATGCAAAAAAAAAACATGGGTATCTGTTATATCTTCGCCAATATTTAAATAGTATTAAAATATAGAGAAAGGAACCACAAATGCTTAATTATTAAAGATATTCATTATAGTATGAACAACAATTTTGATCACTGGTGATCTAACTAAATCCTTAATAAGCAAAACATTTTTACACCATCTTTAATTACCGTTAATGATGCGATGGATTATAATGACCGGAAGTATTAATAAGTTTTTTTTTTGTAACAATTAAAAGCACTAATGGTTAAACAAAAATATATATCCTTATTAGTTCATCGTTTTTGGTATCGATCAAACTAATAGAACACTAAAAATATTTTTTAATTCGATTGTGATCTGACCTTTTGAAATACATTACAATATATTAGTGTCTAGAGAGTGAACCACAATTAAAATTATGCATGACACGTTATATTTTAGCGTTATGTCTTAAGTTGTTATGACACAGCAAAATTAGTCTCCACGTAGCTCCGTAACCATTATACAAAAATTTAAATAATCTACTTAGTTATGTATAATTTAATAGATCGATTTGAAACTCGATCGACTTAACTAAGGCGTTTGACAGAGAATTGCTAAAAGACATTGTCAATATCCTCTTAGAAAGAGGTATATCATCATCTTTAATAAAAATAATACAAGACCTTAACACTAATGGTAAAACGACCATTAAAGCAGATGGGGAGCTCTCTAGGGAAATACCTGCTATTTTTTTTTTTTTGATTTATTTTTTTAAAAACCCGATTGGGTTATATGGTTACATTTTTAGATCTTACTATTAATTATGTATTGTTTCAGATATTTTTTATATTGAGTTGAAGTGAGTTTCCTTGTGATTATGCTGGTCGCTAATTTTTTTGTAAAGGTAATTTCTTTTCTCTTTTTTGTTGTAAATATCCTTCGTCATCCAGCCCTCTTGAAGCGATGGAGTGTCTTATCAGGAATAAGACAGGGCGACAGTCTCAGTCCTTTCTTTTTTAACCTCATCGTGGACAAGATCATAGAGGAGGTCGCATCTCTTAATCTCGGATATAGGATGGGAGAAAAACTCATTAATGTGGTATGCTATGTTGACGATCGAACAATACTGGCATAAAGTGAAGCCGATCTACAAAGAATGCTTATAATATCCAGACAGCCCCTCAGATGCAAATTGGTTGTAGACGATAAACCCATAGAACAGGTCATGACGTTCAGATATCTGGGTATGGAGATATCTAGTTGCAGTGATCTATATAATGAAGTTAAAAAACAGACTGATAAAGCTGCAGTTATCTCTGGATGTCTAAGGGATACTGTCTGGGGCAATAAGCATATGCTAGTAGAAAGCAAGGTTAGAATTTAAAAAACATGCATCAGGCCCATAATGACATACGGAATCGAAGCAAGAGCAGACACTGTCAGAACCAAACATCTCTTAAGAGTAGCAGAAATGAGAACATTGCGACCTATTTTGGGGAGAACCCTTAGAGATAGGATACCCAATGAAAAAATTCGCAAATCCTGCAAAATTGAAGACATGGTGAGATGGAGTAGGCAGAGAAGACGACTCTGGAGGGACCACATCGAGAAAATGGACCCAGCAAGAGTTCCTAATATCGTGATGCACGAGACTCCAGGGGGCCGTCGACCACCAGGACGACCACCAAAGAGATGCAAAGAAGGCTGGTCGTCTTCATCACAGGAATAAAGTTGATATCCTGCAAAAACAGATCGCAAGATCTAAGTTCAATCAGAAGAAGAAGAAGATATGAAACCATAAACTTAAAGTATTATAAATTGAAATAGTTATGATTCATAATACGAACAGACTAGTTTCTAGAAGACAACTTGAAATCAATTATTAATGAAAACATTACATGCGTAGGCCTATTTTATTGGATCTGGCCTTGGTCTCAACTATTGACCACTCGGAGTAACACAGTTATAAAACAAAGCAACTTACTTGTTTATAAACCTCTGTACACTTGGAGTATTCAACAATATACAAAAAACATTTATAAACACCTTGAGATCCTCCATTCAAACTTTAGAAATACTAAAATTTCCAATAAAGTTATCAGAAATAGTTGTATTCAAATAGCGTCCATTCAATTCCTCAATGATTGCAAAAGGAATTAGTTTATTGGGATTCAGTAGTGCCCGAGTACATTGTGGAATAAATTATTTGTTCTGAGTCAATTGTCTTCGCTTCTATTATAAATTCATCGCTCGAATAGAGTCGATCAATACATGAATATCAATTCATCTCACAAGGCTGAGCAGTAGCCAAAGCAGACAATATCATTTCAACTTTAATTATATTCTTAAATTGTGTTGAGACATAAGTTTTAATTAATGTCCTAACTTTAACCTATATATTTTTACAGTCTACGATGAGTAATGCAGTGACGTAAAATAATGAAGTGTATTTCTTGACGCTTTGTATTATTTTATTTGTAATGTTTTAGATTAAAAAACAGACATGGATTTAAATGGAGTATTTCATACACAAATATATTTTTTTTAAATCGTCCTATGTACAACAACTATTTTGTTTTATTGTAATAGAAATTCAGATTCGTCACTATTTAATCTAAATGAATACGTTGTACATGGGACGATTTTTTTTATATTCGTGTATAAAATACTCCATTTAATAGTTCGGTTTCTAATGAATCCTATATATATTTATGTATGTATGTGTTTTAGTGTTTAATTAATATTGTTATTTGTATTGAAATATGTATTTCATATATTTATATATTATATATACGAGTATATGGAATTTACATAACAGAGAAAACCCATTTAAATTTAAGGTCACATTAAAAAAACGCAGGAACTAAACTCGTGTTCGGAAAATTTGCGTGCTTTAACACTGAAATCTGATATCAAAAATTTACTACCCGTTTACAATACAATACAATACGTTACCACGCACATGAGAAAATTAAACAACACGATTTATAAACACCACACACATTGGCATTCATATCAAGTGGAATGCTAAAACACGAAAGAAATTCAATTTCAGATTTAGTTCTCTTGAATTCTCTTGAAACTCTTGAATTCTACCTAACTTCCTCGTTGCTTCTTTATTAGTTACGAAAATTGTCTTATTTATATTTCTAAAAACGCTAATTGTATGAATTTGAACTTAAGAAAGTGGCAAAGTGCCGTCGATATTATTCAAAGTTAATGTGGGAAAATATTTCTAAAGTCATAATTTAAATACACCATGTTTCATACTTTAGTATGAAAATTTTTAATTCTTTTTTTAAATATATGAGAAGATAATCAAAACTTCGATGAGAAGGCAAGAAGAGTCTGTGTTCGAATATAATAAAGAATTAACTTAACAACGGTAAAAAATTATTTAATCTTATTTAAGAAAATAATCTCGATTTCATCCACAGTTTGTTAATGAGCTTTTAGCTTGTTTCCAATTTAATGGCTTTGTTAACAAGCAAATCTGTAGAATATTTGTTACTGAGAATCTTAGGTCAGTTCATCTACGACAATTATCTTTGGAATTGAAAAAATAACGCTACTTATGCTACACCTTAATTTATTATATAGATATAAAGTTAATATTTTTATTGTATGAAGATATTTAATAAATTAAAGTTGTTACAATGGAATTCCACAATGTTAAGACCTAAGCTTTCAATAAACAATTGTCTTTACTTTAGAGTACTTTTTTGCGTGGTGTACATCCGAAAGTATCAATAAACCTATTTTTATTAGTGCAAATCCATCCACAGTGGTGGTTTCAACAGGATGGAGTCACAATGGATTTGTGACAAAACTCCATGAAAATCATTTTGTGCCTCCTTGTTTATTATAATATTTTAAACGACAATGTGACGGTTTCCTTGTGGAATGAACGTGAATATGTAGGCTCTTTTAAATGCGAGTATCCGAAAGATAATTCGTGAAACTGGTTTCAAGTTCTCGGTCAGCAAAATCTCGGACCGCAGCGGCTTTAGTCACCCGATCTTATTTTCTCAAGGTCCTCGTAAAGCTTTTACCACCAGTGATCTCGATCTAGAAGCATTGCCATATATTATAGAATTTCATCATGCGAGCTGACACGAGAGAATGCAGTTCCGTATACGTAGGCCCGCATAATCTCATTGAACGAGATAAGCAGAGAAGCTTTCCTTTGAACTAATCCGCTATAAAATCTTTAGGTTACATTGTGATAATTTTTTCATTTAGTACAATTGACTTCGTTCAAAATATATCGTATATTATAAATATGCTACTCTACTAGAGAGAAAAAATTCGCAGATTGTCAAAGAAAGATTGTCTTTATCCTTGCCCACACAATATTTTAAAACTGTTGAAGATGATTGTGCCATATATAATTACGATAAAAGAATATTTTTATTACGCGAGATCTGCAAGGTGGAGGATGTCGTGAGATGGGGCAGACAATGCAGAAGATACTGGAATGCGCACGTGCAGAGGATGGATCCACCAGAATCCCACACGCTGTGGCGCATTAGATTCCTGCCGGCTGCCGTCCCCCCGGAAGACCGCCGAAGAGATGGAGAGATAATTGGGAGTCAACCTCCCAAGAGAGGCCAGCCTGATTTCAGGAACAGACTTTGGTCTACAAGGAGAAGAAGAAGAAGAAGAAGAAGAATATTTTGCACCACATTTTATTGTCATTTGATAAGAAAATATTAGTTTTTGTTTATTTATTTATTACCTATTGCCCAAGGTAACATAATTAAACAAATATTTTCAGTAAAATTTTATCGTCTATAATTATGATTTTTTTATAAATTAAAGCACTGCTTATTTTTCACTTTCGGGTGTAAAGCCTTCCAAATATATTGATATTAATAAATGCAGAAATGAAAAAAACAGTATTTTAGTTCATGAATTACGTCATTATGGAATTCATCATAAATATTTATAATTGTACGTCAACGTGTCAGAGAAGCCAATACATCAATATCTGCGACGCCGACAAAACCGGTCAAAGATGTTATCAACTCGTGAAAGACAATAAGAATTCTTCGGATACTATAATTTTCATACGTAAATGAGATTTTCTAGTAATCGGTACAACCCTGATTTATTAACGATAACGAATTTCACCTCTCTGTCTTACGCGAGTATTCTTCAGTTATCTTGTCTCAAAATGAGATAAATCGTACGCAAAAAAACACGCGTCATTCGTTAGTAAACCAGCCCATATTAAATTACTAGATTAATTCGAATCGTCTTCAAAGAAAACTTATAATTACACAAATAAGAAACGGTCAGTTAACATATTATTATAATTATTATTATATATTATTTTTATTATTATTATTTCGTTGAATCGCTTTAACATCATTAAGTAGTTAAATACTATCACCATTTTACCATATTGTCATGTGATATCTGCACCAGACCAAAGACCTTCGGGGTGGTTATATGCTACAATTAGTGAAATGAACAGTATCTTCAAAATAAACTTGTGTTCTTCAGAAAATTAGATTCACCAATTTAAGTTAGTTTAGTTACCAATTTGTGTTAGTTTTTATTATTTTATTATTTTATTTGACACATTCACCATGGAGTGTTATGTGTCATACAAGTAATAATACATTAAGTTTATATATTTATATACAAACAATTAGTATATTTCAAAATAAAATCATTGACTTATATAATTGAACAGTTTAAATTAACAAATATTTATTATATTCTTAATAATTATGTGAAAAAGGAATAGAGAAAATTAACTTATTGATTAATTACATTATAAAATCGTGAAATTCCTATAATTTTAAATTATTAACAAAGCGAAAATGATTTAATGATATAATTACAAGTTTTGGTTGTCTTCTTCTTCTTCTTCTTCTTCCTTATTGTAGACCTATGTGGTCTGTTCTCCAGAGAGTTTCTCCTCCTGTGAGATAGATTCCCAGCTGTCCTTCCATCTTTTAGGAGGTCTTCCCATGAGGTTGATTATGCAATGCAATATAGGGAAGTCTGGTGGAGTCCATTCTTTGAACATGACCTACCAGTCCACTTTTTGCTGTCTGCTCCATCTTATAATATCCTCAACCTTACAATTTTGATTGTGATGACAATAAATATGTTAGTAAACCAATTTTATTTACGAAATTCAATAATTTATTTCGTTTTGAAATATTCGTATTTCGAATAAATTATTTAATTTCATAATTGATTTATTGTTGTTGTTTATATTAGCATAAGGAAATTAATTGATCAAATTATAACCGGTGCATACAGTACTCAGTCGAGGTGTCTTAAATATCAAGGAAGTGTTTTATATATTCATATACACATCTACGCGGTACCTATCTATTCCGTTACAAAAAAAAACTGCTTTGTTTTTTATCCTGATTTCAATGTCCACTCGAAGTATAAAAGCTGGTCCTGGTGCCTCGAATGTTATCAGTTGTAATCCGACTATCATTCATTAAAAATGGCATTCAAGGTGTGTATCTAACTAGTACTTTCTGCATTTTGTTTAGTGATCCTTTTTTTTAATTACAAACAAATAAATTAATTTTGAAACTGTGCCGCGGGGGAGGACTATTGGACCCCGCGGGGGGAATAATAGCCGGCGCCACATAAAAAAATTTGCTCTGTCAACAAATTAAAACCAGTTTAGTTTTTATAACTGGTATTTGTGTACGAGAATATACAATAAGGCTTAATCTTGTCATACAATAAAAAATGTTTTTAGATCAAATGTATAAGATTTTTTTATTAATTATTATTTTTTATTTTTTAACTGCTAACATTTTTAACACTTTAATGTATAATTTTTTTAATTCACTTTTTGGGTATCGCGACAGCTGTTACGATGTTGGCATCATCATGTGTTACAAATCACAGTTGTTTGTAACACCTCATGACTCCCCAACATCGGTTGGCTAAACTGCTGTCGCGATACTCAAAAGTGAGTAATAAAAACGTTGATATCATAACAATGTTATAAATTTCAACAGTTAATAATGTTGAAGTTTTAGCCAAAACAATAGACTTTATTTTATTTCCTTTCAGTTCGTAGCTCTCCTCGCCCTTGTGGCCGTCGCTAACGCCGGAGTGATCCTCGGATCCAACCCCCAGTACAGCTACGCCTACGACGTGCAGGATTCCCTCACCGGAGACAGCAAGAGCCAGCACGAGACCCGCAACGGAGATGTTGTCCAGGGCCAGTACTCCCTCGTAGACTCTGATGGAACCCGCCGCACCGTCGACTACGCCGCTGATGCCCACAACGGATTCAACGCCGTCGTGCGCAAGGACCCCCTCATCCACGCTGCCCCTATTGTCGCCGCCGCCCCCGCCATCACTGTCGCCCGCGCCGCCCCCCTGGCCGTGTCCACCCCCCTGGTCAACTCCGTCGCCTACAACACCCCCCTGGTCAACTCTGTAGCCTACAACACCCCCCTGGTTAACTCTGTTGCCTACAACACCCCCCTGGCCTACTCCGCCCAGTCTGTCGCCTCCCCCTTGGTGAGCTCTGTTGGCTACAACACCCCCCTGGTTAACTCTGTTGGCTACAACACCCCCCTGGTTAACTCTGTTGGCTACAACACCCCTCTGGCCTACTCCGCCCAATCTGTCGCCTCCCCCTTGGTGAGCTCTGTTGGCTACAACAGCCCTCTGGCCTACACCGCCCAGGTCAACCCTCTGGCTTACTCCGCCGGTATCAGCAATGTGGCCTACGGATCCTCTCTTGGATACGCCGGTCTGGGTTATTAAGTCATTTTTACCAACTATATTTTAACTAAAATGTTGTGGTAGAAGTCCACCTTGAATTACGTTATGTAATATTTAACGATTTATATTACATTTTTATATATATTATATTACGTAATTCATTGTACCATATTTATTATATCGAATTACTCCTGAAATCGAACTGAATGTCCGGCTGTATAAAATGTAAGCAAAGTTAATAAATTAAATTGAATCCAATAAAACGCATTTTATTTAACTACCTGAATATTGGCAACGTATCTGTATTACAATTAACAGAAAAAAAGCATCATGTAATTTTTTTCATTACAATTGTGTTATTATCATAAAAGCTAAAAATAAAAACAAAAAATTACAATGCTAACGCATACGTCCTACAAAATATTCAAATTCATATAAAATATAGCATCTCATTCACTTATGTTTGTACCCATTTTATGTTGACATTGCTATTTGACTAATAAAAAGAAGAATATATCTGAAATTAAAAGTTAAAACAAGAAAACTTAACTTTTCTACACTCTTAACTTAAGCCCTTATAATGGGGTCAAATATATATATATATATCCATTTTTTTCAATTGTACAGACAGGACAGTTCATAAACTATATAACAGTTTAAATTAATATCAGCAGAAAAACTATGAGCACTGTGGATTCTTGTTTATAAATTCGCAGGACTGAATATATAATAGACGTAATAATATTTTAACCTCTCTAACATTTTTTTTGGCATCATTGCGCAAAATATTAAATCTAATTTTTTTATTGTTATTCAAATGTTTATAAAAGTATGATGAAGAAATCAAAAATTCACACGAGTCATTAAAAATACGAATTGAAAGACAATATTTACAGCATTAAATCGTCTTGAGGACTCAAAAACCGATTAATATTCCAAACTTTCAACCGATGACATTTAAAATGTATGTCAGATACAACGCCATTATGAAGATTTTTTTGTAATTTCAAACAATTTTTTTTGCTTCAATATATTAATCTATCTATCAGGGAGTGTGCACTTCGCGAACGGGATTATATACGTCCATCAAAGCTATGAAAAATTCGCACTCGGTTGGTCCTGATTTTCTTCCCATCTACTTCTTAAAAGGCTGCTCTGAGCTCTTATTATCTCCGCTGTATTTTCTATTTAACCTGTCGTTAAGTACAAATACTTTTCCTGATCTCTGGAAAATTTCCAGGATCAGTCCTATTTTCAAGAGCGGCGCAAAAGAGTCAGTCGAAAACTACAGACCTATAGCGATTCTGTCGGCTCCAGCCAAGCTATTTGAATCTATTTTGCACAAATTTATATCTCCCACAGTCGACCCTCATATTATAACAGAACAACATGGATTCAGGAAGGGGCGCTCCCCTGAAACTAATCTCATGGTATTCACAGAATACATAACAAGGGCCTTGGATAATGGTCACCAAGTTGACTGTTCATATAATGATTTCTCAAAGGCCTTTGATACTGTGAACCATGACATTCTGATAGCAAAACTATCTCAAATTGGATTCTCTTCTCAGTTGATTATGTTTTTTATTAGTTACCTCGAGGGGAGAAAACAATTCGTCTCATACGGAATTTTTCAATCGGAACCTTTTCTTGTCAATTCAGGGGTACCCCAAGGTTCAAACCTAGGGCCACTCCTCTTCACCATCTTCATAAATGATATTGCGAAGGTGATAAACTTCTCGCGATTTCTTTTATTTGCCGATGATCTGAAATTATTCCTAGAAATTAACAATCCCGACGACTGTCTTCGCCTCCAGTCTGACATTGATAATATTGTTAACTGGAGTCACAGTAATAAAATGTACTTCAATGTCTCTAAGTGCGCTATGCTATCGTTTACTAGAGCATTGAGAACTGTGTATTATAGATACACAATGAACAACCAGCAACTAACACACGTATCTACGATGAAGGATCTTGGGATCATTTATGAGAGTAGGCTGACTTTTCGTGCGCATATCGAGAGGATTTGTGACATTGCACTGAAGATGTTAGGCTTCATCATTCGGACAGGAAGAGTTTTCAGAAATCCCAATGTGCTCAGAGTCCTATACAACGCGTTGGTTCGGAGCAGACTCGAAAGTGGTTCTGTGATATGGAGTCCACACGAGGCGAGATATTCCGTTATGCTGGAGAGAGTTCAGAAAAAATTTCTGAGGTATCTCTACATGAGGGAGTATGGTAGTTATCCGTGGCTCTATCCCACGGCATTTCTTTTAGGAATGCTCGGAACCAATTCTTTACAGCTTCGAAGAGATGGGCATCTCATAACCCATTTCTTTAAATTAATCAGGGGATATTTCGAGAACTCGGCCGTGCTAGAGGGTGTTGGTCTTTTTGTCCCTGATAGATTTCTCCGACAGCGACAGCACAGATTGTTTTACCAACCGGCCACCAGAACCAATCTGCCTCTGGTGACACCGGTGGGAAGAGCAATTAGTCTGCTGAACGCGATCTCCTCGGAGATCGACGTCTTTTATATTAGTGAAGGTACGTTCAGGGGACAAATACTCTTGACTTTAGAAAGTATGTTGTCTTCCTAATGTCTTACCATCTCTAATGCGTTCCTGGTACTTTGTTGTATTTTTATAATATTTTTCCTGTACTCAATAGATGCCTTAAACATTTTCCTGTTTGTAATGTCTTTTGAGTTAATAAACTGATTTGATTTGATTTGATATTTTGACCAAAAGCTACCCTGCAGTAATTAATATAATATAATAGACACAACAGGTGGATACTTAACGCAACTACAAGTACCCGAATCAGCACACTTGATATGCATTTTATAGCAATTAAAGTATGCTTCCTATCTTATCTCAAGAATCGCGAAAACAAAAAATGTTAAATTTATTCTTCACATCGAACAATCAAAATTTTGCGCCTAGTAATAAAGTGAAAATATGAGGGGAAAATACTAGTCGAACGATGTTAAAACTCAAAGCTAAAGGATCATTGTACGAAAATGGTTGGTTTAGATAACCGCCGATCGGCTTCGGGCTGATATTTCAGAGATCATTTTATTATGATTTTTATTGCTTTGTTGAATCGCTCTTTACATCATCACAGCGTGAGCCAAATGGATGTAAAAGGTATAGATATCAAATTGATTATTATGACTTTTTTTATCGGAACATAGAAGTTCCCACCACATACCCGAGGCTGTTATATGGCGTAGCGGTGCCGTTTTGTCAGCCTCACTCGTACATTCCCTAAGCCTGTTCCCGGTCCATCCGGGATTTACATTTAAAGACGGCAACAGCAAGGGGGTGCCAGACCACATTTAATCTACCCAGTTTTCCTTCTATGTTCCACTGTACTTTATTGAATAATAAAACAAAATATATAATACATGAACATTTCAAAAACATTATACAATAGAATAAAATGCGCTACAGGTATATACAGCGGAAAACACAGGAGAGGCAGAGGAGACAAATGCGAGATGGGAAAAAATGGGGAATGCAGTTTGTGACGTGTAGGACAAAGAACGAGGCTAAGGAAGCATTTCACAATATTAATAAAAATCACTGCACAAATTGTTATAATGACCGAGAGGGAGAAGAACGGGGCTCTTGACTGCGGAGCAACCCCCCTCCCCCCCAGCGGGAAACCAGCGCATACTAGAGGGGAAAAAACAGCACGAATTCCGGTGAATTCCGGTAGGGCAGACAACCGTAGAAACCCCTCTATCCAGGGGCAGCAGCCCCAATATCCTTATTCACGTGGAGGCCGGCTGAGTGTCAGCCTTGGCAAATGCACCAGTCCACCCTTACCAGTCCGACCCCTTAGGGCACACAAAGTTATGTTTACTGTTCGTCAGATCTGAGTTACAGGCCGGGTGAACGGCCACTATTACGTCATTTATTATCCGATTCCTCGCACTCACCAGGAAACTACACTCCCAGAGGATGTGCATGGTTTTGGATTCTTATAACATGTGATAGGTAGCTAATCTATGGCTATTCTACTGTCACGTGAATTGTGCAACAGACCAAAGACAGTGTGACTACCACACTTCCATCGCCGGTAATCGAACCCAGGACCTTTGGGGTGGCAGTCAAAGCAGTTACCACTCGGCCACGAAAGTCGTCTACTGTATCACAAACCTTCGTGTAGAGAATGCATCATTACAAAACGAAGTTTCGTATACGCTTAAGAAAAACAATGTTAATTTAGGATTACTAGAGGTTATTATTACTATATAGGTATGAGAAGACCAAGAAATACCGAAGGTGACTACGACAACAAATATTTATCATCTACTTCAATGATAAAATATATGTTATCATGTAAATATATATGTTTGTATAAATGCATCAAAACACATTTATTATTATATTTAAACATCTTTTTTATTAAAATTTAAAAATTTACCATTATTCAAAGTATATGTGCATTTTTTAAAACAAAATATCTGAGTGTAGATGTTAGAAAACAAAGTTGTTTTAATTTACTTTAAATATGAACTCATAAAACAAAGTCAATAGTTTATTTAAAAGGAACCATTTAATTCATATTTAAAAATAATCAGAGCAAAAATCCTTTTGTATTGTATATATAATATTTTTTTAAATAAAATACTTATATTGCGGTCAGAATGATATTGAATTTTGTAAATCTCAAAATGTTTTCATTAACAATTTTTAATTTATATAACAGCCAAGTACTTAATAATTGTATTTTAAGCATGTTTAGTAAAAAGGTTTCTTTCATTATATTTCTGATATTTGACGTACAATCTGTAATTTCATATGTACATAGTAGGTTTTTTTATAGGAGTGGTGATATATTTAATAAAACAGTTTATTTTTCAAATTCGATATTTTTTATTTATTTCGATAGTTTTCTCATAGAGTAAAAATATTTACACTCGGAAAATTTCATCGGAGAGGGCCAGAATATTTCATATATATAAATAAATACAATAAATAGGAAGGTTCGGTAATGAAGTCAAATTAATAGGCATAGGCGTAGTTATGGGCGGAGTAGGACAGAGGGGCGGAGTACGCCAGGGGGGAGGCGTGTGCGGAGTAAGCCAGAGGAGCGCCATGAGAGGAGTAAGCCAGAGGAGCGCCATGAGAGGAGTAAGCCAGAGGAGCGCCATGAGAGGAGTAAGCCAAGGGGGCGGCGTGTGCGGAGTAGGCCAGAGGGGCGGCGTGAGCGGAGTAAGCCAGAGGAGCGACTCCAGCAGAGTAAGCCAGGGGGTTGACCTGGGCGGTGTAAGCGAGAGGAGAGCTGTAGGCGGAGCGAGCGACGGTCACAGCGGGGCCAGCAGCCAGCACGGGAGCGGGGGCGGCGGCTACCAGGGGAGCGGGGGCAGCGGCGATCAGAGGGGCGGCGTGGACGAGGGGGTCCTTGCGCACGACGGCGTTGAATCCGTTGATGGGATCGGCGGCGTAGTCCACGGTGCGGCGTGTTCCATCAGAGTCCACGAGGGAGTACTGGCCCTGGACTACGTCTCCGCTGCGGGTCTCGTGCTGGCTCTTGTTGTCTCCGGTGAGGGAGTCCTGCACGTCGTAGGCGTAGCTGTACTGGGGGTTGGGGTCATACTCGGCAGAGGCGAGCGCCACGGGGGCGATGACTCCAGCACGGGCGACGGCCACGAGGGCGAAGAGGACTGCGAACTGCAAACAATATTCTTAATATTACACCTTCAATAAACATAACTACACTATAAATAAATGCGCTCTTTATTGTGATGGTAATACTATTTTTATAACAAATATTTTCAACGAAAATAAGACAGCAAACTAATTTTAAAAACGACACAATTTCGATATCAAAATGAATGAACTTTAAAATATTTTTTTAAATAATTTTTTTAACACTAAAGATGAAATTTAATCTGAATGTTACTAAAAATATATCGAGATAAAAAAACAATGATATATTTCAGCACCACTCCCTGGGCCCACTCGAAACATCGTTGCGTAACGGTTAATATATGCAATGACAAATCGGAGAGCAATCAGGGAGCAAATGACAAAACAAGTATTCCGTGAGGAAGTGCCACACACCTTGAATGCCATTTTACTAGATGAAAGCTGAACTACAACTGATAATGTCCGAGACTCCGGCCCGGCTTATATACTCCGACAGACTCCTGGTCGCGAATACAAAAAAGTCCTTCCCACCTTCGACTCGCGGATACCCCTGCTCTGCCATACTTGTAGGTACTACACTGGTATTGTAGGTACAAGGTATATCCGATTCGTATCAAACTGTGTATTTATTCATAGTACTAAATACATTAGGACTGACGTGGCCGACGCCTGCTTTTTTTAATATACGAGTACATGGAGCTAGTTAAATTTATAAGTCATTTTCTGTCGCAATTTTTTTTCTAAATCAATTAATAAGTTTAAAAGGTCTGTCGTTTTAAATGATAATGCAATTTTTAAACATTTGTAAACTAATATATATATTCGTAATTGTATTCTTGAAACTTTTTTTGCTAAGATTTTGTTTATATAATTATTTTTTGAGACGTTTAACTATTTAAAATTTAACAATTTTTTTCCGTTATATATTATACGTTTATTATATTGTTAATCTTTTTTTATAAATATTCCAACATCGGGCATAAAATTACCTGGTCAAATAAATATTTGTAAGTAAGTTGAAATTTTTCAACTTATTAACTGGATTTGCTGTATTTTTTTTTTATTTACGTGCTTGTTTTTATTATATTTGACCAGCTCTAAATATATATTAAAAATTGGTTGTTAATGTTTTAAACATTGTACATGATGTTATAAATTGAAGTTTCGTGGTTGAATTTTAATTTATATAATGAAAATAAAAAATACATATTCTGTTATACTATATTTATTTAGTTTCATAACACTAGTTCTTTTTATTTCTCTAAGAATATTTAAGAACCAAAAAAATAATAATAATAAATGTAGTGAAACAACTGTACTATTTATTTAATATGGAATTTCACATCATTGTTCAAGAAACAATAAATACTTTTTGTACATGTTTAATCGAATTATTTACTTGCTTAATAAGAGACGTCCGAACATTTTGTTTTTTAATAATGAGTAATGATTTTTAATATTCATATTTTAAATTAATCTGTGTTCTGCCAGTTGGTACTTATGGTCTTGAAACTATAATATTGTCTAAACCAAGTGCTGAGAAACTACGAGCGACCCAAAGAGCCATGGAAAGAGCCATGTTAGGATAAGTCTAAGAGACAGAGTCAGAAACTGTCTGACTGACAAAACACTGACATTATCCATGACGTAGCGACTCTAAAATGGCAATGGGCAGGTCACGTTGCTAGAAGCAGTTTGCACAAGACAGAGTGACATGGAAGCGAATGGCTGAGGAAAAGGAAGAAGAAGAATAAATTAATTTAAAATTTAGCCAAAGAATTTTTTTGGGGGTCTCATGAACTTCTTTTAAACTCTACAATGACGCTATGACACTTCCTCTTAAGGTGTGTTGCGATGGACCTTTTGACACCTTCATGGTGTATTGTATTATTAATTTAGATGTGCATACCAATGTTTATTTCCATAACACTTGAGAGTTCTCTTATAAGATATAGTCATACACAGATTATTTTGAATTTATAGTTGTATAGTTTACTTCAAGAAATCCAAAAGGAGCCATTGAATTCTAAAGTAACTTTATTTAATCATACATTTTTTGGTAGAAATTGATATAAACAAAAAAGTCCATTCGAAATTAAAATTTAAATAGTTTAAGTACCTAACGACAATTACACAAACTAACTTACCACCAAACCGTCTCCCGAAGGGGTAGGCAGAATGTATGAACCGCCACACTATTCACTTCTGATTTACTTCTCTTGATTCCTCATGCGTCATGTCGATTGTGCTCAATGATTTGATCATACCAGATTTTGCATAGTCTTCCTTAATTTCTTGATCCATTCACGTCTTAAACGTTAACATTCTTTACTCCTGTTTTATTATTCATTTCATTCCATGTAACCAAACTCTCCTAATAAAATTTCATTATTTAGTAAAATACATTTTTTATAATTTACTCTTCGCTAGATTTATAACAACAATCCAATATCCTAGTACAGTTTTTTTTTACTATTTATGTTATGTAAACATTTCCTGTAAAATATGAGTTTTTATATTAATCACTTTCTTGCTTTGTGTCCAAAAAAAAGAACATTTGTCAGAAAATATTATATAAATTATTTGAGAAAAATATAGAAAACTAATTATTTAAGATTGAAATATAGTTTTTGAATTGTTTAAGTGGAAGCTAAAATAAAACAAATGTCTCCTAGTGCCACGTCAGAAGTAACGCGTCTTGCCTCCTAAACCACTGACTGGAATAAATATTTTACTTCAATCAATACGATCTTACTTGTATCAAATGTAGTGTAAAATTGACTTTATATAATTTTTTCTTAATTTTTTTAGATGAAAGAAAATAAATATCGATTTAACCTATAATATTTTACTTAAAAAAAACTAGCGTTAACGTAGCGTTAAAGTAATTATAATAAGACGATGGAAAATATCTGTTTTTATTTTATAAGGAATGACATATTTCGCCTTTCAAAAGCTTCATCAAATGCAGCAAAGCAAAACATGTCATTCCCATTTAATTAGTATATATTAATTATTTAATATTAATTATAGTTTTACATCATTGTTTAAGAAACATTAAACAGCATTTAAGTACATTATCCTCATCTATGTGAAACACTCCTTCAAATTCTCGATACTAATCTTTCAAGTTTTTCTTAATTGAGACATTTGCATTTTGCAGGTTTCACGGTGTCCCTGGAACGTAAAAATAAAACGCAAAAACATGGAATGTAAACGAAAAAAATAAACAAAATTGTACACTTTTCAAAATGTATGACATTTCTTATCGGCTTGTGTATTTAACGGCAGACGCATGCGAAGTATTGAGGGTTAAACATTAAGTTCATCTTTACACAACTAGAACACTTAATTTGCATAGTGATGCGAAGAGATAAATTTTAATGTCTCAATAATTGTTGGGTCCATGTACCGGAAGAAAGTTGCAGCGCCTTCTTGCCTACACAATGATCTAGTGAGGTGGGATTGAGATTTTTTTGCACTCGATTAAATCATTTATGGACAGGTCATTAATAATGCATTACGTTGAATATTGCATCTATAATGTGACAATCCGCGGGAAATGACTTTAATTCGAGTAAATTTATTTCTTAACATTTTTTATGGCGAAAAACTAAATAGGATATTTTATGATCCTGTGAAAAATGTGATTAATAAATGTTTTATAAAATTTGAATTGAATTTCAAATACTTAGTTGATACTTTATTCCACCAAACTTTACAATATTTTAATAGGTACCTAGCTGAATTTATTTAAATGGGTATTGTTATTTTTCATGTCAAGAAGTTTGAAAAAAAAGTTATATAATGTACGGTGTCATATATATGATGATGATATCTTAGTATCACGTGGAGCTTTGGGAAAAATATATATTGCTGCACCTGATTTATTCTTGTTTTCCATTTTGAATTTTAGAGCACCAAAGATTATAGCTGCCCACAACTTGGGCTTGTATTTCTTCCCGCAGATCATCTCCAATCATGTACGAGTATATGCCTAAATATAATATGTTAAGGTTCTGACCTCTTCTATTGGTTGATTCTCTACAATCAGACTACATAGTTTGTTGTTTTAGAAATTGTCAAACATTTCGACTTTTCGATAGATATTGTTGTGTTATAATTTTCTGACAAACCAACTATATTATAATATGTTAATGAAAAAAATAGAATTTTAGATAAACTTAAGGCGTTAACACTGTGGAATTCCATAATGACGAATTTTTATGAATTAAAACACTGTTTTTTCCACTTTTGAGTTTATTTTTCTCGGCATGTTTCGAAGGCTTGCACCTTGCATAAGTTTATATCGTTCTCCCGATGATGAAGGTGTAAGCCTTCGGAACATGTCAAGAAAAATAATCTCAAAAGTGGAAAGCACATTGTTATAATTCATAAATATTCGTCAAACAGAATTTTATATTTTAAATTTGGAAATAACAAAGATTATAGCGGCAAATCATTTGTTTTGTAGTCACTCAAACAAAATTAGTTTTAGAATGTCTTCGCAAGGCGAAACAAATTTGTCACTAATATCTACATAATTAATAAAAAACTTTTTGTTTTATATATGACACACTCTTTGCTCAAAGGCCCTCTTCCATAAAACATAATTACAAAAAAAATCTGCTTGTCCGTCCTGCAGTTAACTGCAATATAAACTATTCCTTGACATTCAAACTCCCGCCGCTATGAAATAATATAACAGAATTCTTGCTCACTTGAACAGAGTATAAAAACTTGCTGATCTATATAATATGATAATCGAATTTAAATGATCCTAATTAATTATATTGACCCAATAATATTAACATAAAAAAGTATTTGAATATTCAAAATTTGTTACATAACACAATAAAGCATTTTTTATTCGCATTATAATTAGATTACTGCATTCTATTTTATCTTGTCTTATGTGTCAGATCCACGTACACATATTATTTTAAAAAATAATTGTTTAAATTAAAAACTAACTAACCATCAAATGGGCCGCCACACTTTTCTTTCCTTACATACTGTTTGAATGTTGAGGAATCAAGAGTGATTGAAGCAAGAGAGAGCACGCACGTAGATTTCTCCGACTACTCACGTGACTGACATTCAATATTTGATTTATTTGATCATGCCACGTTTTCCTCGGTCTTTTTTTATGTCTAGTTCCATTTACATCGTTTACAGTTAATATAAATGAAAACGTATATTTTCTAAAAAACAAAACAAAAATTTTATGGGGATGACATATTTCACCACGCTTAGGCAATATCAGAAACATTTGACTCTGTTTTACATTTGAAAAACAATAAATAATAATAATTACGCAAATTTATAGAGCGCCGTTTTCACGGGAAACTCACCTCAAGTACATAAACTAAAATGTGCTCAAAGGTCCACTAAAAGACAAAATAAGAAATGAAGGAATATGACGCCGATCAAAAGTCATAGACATAATGGACCTTGTCGCTAAGCAGAAAAGGCAGTGGGCAGGTCATGTCGCCAGATAGGGAACAGAGCGATGGGTACCCAGAGTCCTCAAATGGATACCATGGTATAGAAAAAGAACAGTGGGCCGACCCCAAAAAAGGTGGGCCGACGACATTAGCCCTGTCACGGGTAGAATGTGGCAAAGAAAAGCCCAAGATAGAGTGGAGTGGAAGAAAATGGAGGAGGCCTATATCTAGCAGTGGAGAGATGGCTGAAGAAGAAGAAGAAGTACTACATCTGACATTAGGGATCAGGTACTGATTGTTTATATTTTATTAGATATTTGGAAAATGTTAGAATCGGTCGGATTGTCAATACATCTGAAGCATGTAGTGAGCATATTTCAGGCGAACAGACATGACATGATAATATTCTGATCCACGTGTCCTCCAATAGGAAGTGGTGCATGAACGTGGCAGCACAAGTCATGTGTAACATAATTAGAAAGGATCAGAACAGAAACACACATACTATTTGGAGGTAAAATGGTGAAGTAATTATGCATATGACACCTCGTACCTCAAATCATATTCATCACATTCAAACTTACGTAAAATTATAATAAACGTGTTAATATTAATGAAATACATAATCAAGATATTACCTCTTCGTTGGTTTTGGCAAAATAATAACATATATATTTTCTATATGTCTCTATATATCCTGTATCTATAATATATGTAGAGATGCCTATTGGTGGCAATGAGGTTCGCAACCCATCACACCGCGTCTCCCGCGGGGGTGAAAAGAGAAGGATGGAGTGCCGCATCGGTTAAAATGTGGCAGTTCATTATTTCTGTCTACCCCTTCGAAGAGACGGCGCGATGGTTAGTTAGTTAGTTAGTTATATATGTTTTTAGTTTCAATCCTAAGGATTAGTTTGCAGCAAACTTTATTTACGTCTCTGCTGGTTCTTGGAATGCCACTTGGACGTTTTTATTTTGTAGTTTTTGGGAAGTTTCCCGTTGCTTTCCACATTTGAGTATGACCTGATGTACATCAGGTTTTTTCAATCCAATTACTGTATACATCTTTTAGCTATTGATTCTCATGACATGTGATAAGTAGCTAATCTATCGCCATTTTATTGTCAATATAATTCTACACCAGACCAAATACAGTTTTACAATCAAACTGCCATCCCCGGGAATCGAACCCGGGACCTTCAGTGTGGCAGTCATAGCTCTTGCCACTCTGGCACGAGTGTCGTTGAATCCTGTATATATTCTATAGAAATAAACTCATGCAAAAATAGACTTTGCCAGTTCCGTTATCAATTGACATTGAATTCTTGTATTTATTAATGGTATTTTCATTTTTCAAAATTTATTTATTTTACACATTTCTTTCAAATTTACTTAAATTACTAAATAATATAATTGATATTTAATTTGTTTTAGGGTAAAACATTTCTTGGCGACCTTCGTGGCAGAGTGGTAAGAGCTCTGACTTCCAAACAGAAGGTCCCAGGTTCGATTCCTGGCGATGGCAGTGTGATTGTCACACTGTCTTTGGTTTGGTGTAGAATTCACGTGACAATAAAATGGCGATAGATTGGCTACCTATCACATGTCACGAGAATCAATATAATAGCTAAAAAATAAATTATATAAAGTAATTGGGTTCAAACGACCTGTTGTACACATAAAATGAAGAAAAAAAATTTAACGAAGTAGTGCAAACACTGTTTGTAACATTTTAAATTGTTGGTATAAAATAACTAACTAACTAACTAACCATCACGCCATCTCCCCGAAGGGGTAGGCAGAAAGAATGGACTGCCACACTTTTCTTTCCTGACATATTTCTCTCGATTCCTCAATATTCATACATCGTGTCATACACGCGCGTCGATTTCTCTGACTCCTCACGTGGCCGACATTCAATATTTGATTTATTTGATCGTGCCACGTTTTCCTCGGTCTTCCTCTATTTCTGGTTCCATTTACATCATTACAATATATTTTTTTTACCATTCTTTCTTCATTCATTCTTTCCGTATGTCCAAACCATCTTAATGATCCTTTCATTATTTTGATCATGACACCATCATTCGCACCGCATTCACTTCATATATTTTCATTCGACACTCTATCATACATTTCTACTGCATTTATTCTACTCTCATCCTTCTTTTGCCAGTTCCATGCTTCGCTTCGGTAGAAGAACACCATTGTGCACTGCCATTCTAGCTTTTTTGGATATTTTGTTGGAATAAGTAAACAATATTACAATGGAAAGAAAATAGAAAACAATAGAAAGACATTTGATAATGCCTTAGAAGGGCGAAACAAGTCATTCCCATAAAATATTATAAAACTTCTAGAAAACTGCCGTTTTCATTCGTATTAATAATATATAATTTATCTTTTCATTATAATGCCTTCTTAGCAAATCGAAAAATGTCAGACGTGTTCATTCGTATTTATTGCAAACTATATCATTGTGTTTTAAATATGCCCGCATTTTCTCGTACATAATCAACGTAAAAATAAAAATAAAAGGGATCAAGTAACCTTTCAAATCCTCCTTCATCTTTCTACATAGTATCACGCGATGCCATCTGCGTAGGAGTCTGCTTGATATCGTAAATTGTAGAAATGATACTGCACCGCGCCCGGTGCGGTGCCCTGTCTGTCGAGTTATGGTCTCCTTGTCCGTTCGCGGATGTGATTGCGACAGGATATAGTCTCATATTGCAGTGTAAATAACCGGAGTGAAATCCGGCATCACTATAGCACACAATCGGTAGCTTTGTGAGATTACTTACTCAATCAAAAAAATATTAACTATTAAAATATTATGTAAAACGCTGTTTATGGTATAATTTTTTTCGCGACAGCTGTTTCGTCAACTGATGTTGACATCATCCGGGGTTACAATATTTTTTTCAACTGTTAAAATTAATTTTCGAACTTTTTGTGCGAATAATTTCTTTGATAGCATTAAAAAGTTCTATAGATGAGTTAGGACATTTTTACAGTTAATTGAAAAAATAGTTAATTACTATTTATAGTTTTAGATAAACTTAAGGCGTTAACACTGTGGAATTCCATAATGACGAATTTTTTTGTGAGTCAAAATACTATTATAAATATTGAATTTATTTTTCTCGACATGTTTCAAAGGCCACCTTCATCATCGGTAGAACGATATAAACTACAATATTTATATCGTTCTCCTGATGATGAAGGTGTAAGCCTTAGAAACATGTCGAGAAAAATAAACTCAAAAGTGGAAGAAACAGTGTTTTAATTCTACGATAAATTTAAACAAGGTATAAGAAAATGATGTATTTTTCGATGCTGTATGAAAAAAATATATATAATTAACCTTTTTCTAGGATTTGAAGTGTTCTTATCCCTTTATCATGTGGAAGTAATTATTCTACATAAAATTATAATAATCATTGTATTTATGATTAAGAATAAAACATGACATTAAATCTTCTCATTTTTATATACCAATATTATGCCACCCATATGTCTTAATTAGATTTGAGTATGTATCTACAATTAGTCAAAATGTTCAACAATAATTACGTACCACCATATATACTAATTTAATGTCATCCAGTTACATTCTATTTTAATGTATTCAAGTCCTATACAAACAAAATATTTAATTATTACGTATGTTTTATGAAGGCTAATTTTAATAGCCAAATTCGGTAGTATTCTTTATAATAATTTATTATTACCAGTATCTCTATTATCGGTGACATTGCTAGTATGAAATATAATCTTTGAGATATCACTCAATGAATTATATAATATATCCAAACATATTAGATGCATAAAAACAATAGTTATGGAATAATAGGAACGCTATTCAAATAAGAATATATTTTTCTTTCGACGTCATATTAGGTTTCCCCGACGTTGACGTTGACTTGAGTGTAGGCGTCTCTGTACCTCGAAACAACTCCTCAACGCTCCTTAAGCCAGTTCAGTCCCTTATGTTGTGGAGCCAAGAGATTCAAGTCTTGCCAAGACCCTCTATTCTGCCCTCAATTATCAGATGCAGCAATTCATATTTTTTCTGGCCTAATCACATGACCCAAATATGCCACCTTACGGACCTTTATATTGACCAACAATTCCCTATCAGCTCTGGCTCTCTTTTGAACATTTATGTTGCTAGACATATTGGTCAAAGAAATGAACATCATTTTTTTACTTTGTAAATAAGAACAGTACTCTGCCATTTTTTTTAACGTGACAGGTAAGATATATCGCACAACATTGTTATTCAATCACTTCACTAGCTTCCTCGTGTCCTGTAACCACCTCGATAATTCTGACGTTTAAGTTTTACAACTATTAGAAAAAGATTTTGTTTAAATTTCACATCGCTCGTGTACCTACACATTTTTTGCCAATCTAATTTCATTGTCTCATTCCTAAAATATAAACCATCTTGGTAACTCTTTGGTGATTTTATTAATTAAACTTTATTATGTATAGTATTTGCTGCTTATTTAGGAATTATACGATTTATCATTTAAGCTCTTTTCTTATACAAAAATAAATTAATGAAATTATTCAAAACAACTGATTCATCGGATTGTTTTAAATGCCGATTTTTTTATGAAATAAAACACCGTTTTTTTCACATTTTATTTTATATTTATCGACATGTCTCGAATATTTTACTTTCATCATCGGGATAATGAAGATTGAGTTTATATTGTTATAAAAAATCTTATTTGTGTAATTCCACAGTGTTAACGCTTTCAATTTATCAAAATTATTTTAAATATTAAAATTATTCCAAATTCCACCAAATAAAATAAAAAACTGCAACCTGTTAACTAATAACATATTTTTGTAGACCATAAATATAATTTTCTATTTTAAATAAATAAAAGAACTCTTTTGACAGCAGGAAAAACTGTATTTTGATTCATAAAAAAATTGTCATTAAAAAATTCAACATTTAAACGCCTTTAGTTCATCAAAATTAATTTAATAATTATATTTAAAAAAAAATACATATTCAACAACAAATAAAATAAAAACATATTTTTGTCTTCTTCATCTTATTTTTCTTTGTTGTAGACTTATATTGTCTGCTCTCCATAGGGTTGCTCCTCCTGTGAGGTAGATTCCCAGCTGTTTCCATCTTTCAGGAGGTCTTCCACGAGGACAAGTCCTGTGAGGCTGATTATGTAGTGCAATATAAAGGAGTCTGGTGGTGTCCATTCTTTGGACATGACCGTACCAATCCCTTCTTCGCTGTCTACTCCACCTTTTAATATCCTCCTCTTCTTCTTCTTCTCTTATTAGATCTGACGATCTGTGACACAGAAATCATGTCTCGTCGGATGATGAGGTCCAGCTGTCTTTCCATCTCTTAGGCGGTCTTGCAGGTGGGCGGTATCCGGAGGGGACTTCATAAGCGGCTGTACGAGTATATGCAAGTCTGTCACCATCCATTCGGGCTACATGGTTCTTCCAGTATCTTCTTCTGGATCTACTCCACTGAACGATATCATCTATTTCGCAAGTTTTTCTTATATCCACGTTGCGGACACGATCTCGGAGAGTTTTTCCAGTAATTGATATCCTCAACCTCACATATCTCTTTAATTCCGGTGTTCCTCACGCGATCTCTCAGTTTGCCAGCTATCGTTCTCAGTGTCTTCAACTCGGAAGCCCTCAAAACTTTTTTGATCTTGACTGTGTCTGCCCTTGCTTCAATGCCATATATTATTATTGGTCTTACGCAAGCTTTATAGGTTCTCATCTTACTCTTAATGGCCATGTCTTTGTTTTTCCATATTGTGGATTTTAGAGCATCAGACTAATAATAATAATAGTAATAATAACATATCAGTGTTATACATAAATTTCTAACATTAAAGATTTAAATAATAGTTACTAGAATTTTTAATAATTATCTCCAATGTGAGCAGAATTATGAAGAAAGAACCGGGACGTGTCGAGGCTTGAACCCATGTCCTAGAGATCAGGAGCCAAGCGTTGTGTCCCCTAGACCACCGTCCCTTTTCTCATGTTTTTTAGAATAGATTTATCTTAAATAAAAGTAGCATTATTTTTTTTCTCCGTGCATTTCGTATATTTTTATTGCGTGTAGTACTATTATTCTTTTTTGACTTGGGCTTGTATCTCATTTGTCTTATAATTTAATAAATATAATTTGTCTTTCGAATAATTCTTGACAGAAGGAAAAACAGTGTTTTAATTCATAAAAAAACATCAAAATCAATCCACGATATTAATATCTTTTTTTTTAAATGGTTTTAAATATCAAACTTATTTTAGATTCCATCAAGGCAACAAAACTGCAACCTATTATTTATAATAACACATTTTTGTAGATAAATAAATTTTATTTGCCTTTAGAACAACTCTTTTGACAGCCTCCCGCATCACGGTAGTATCTTGCGTAATAAATAGTTAGATGACATGTTTCAAATATACGACAGGCGATATAAAACATTCGGAAAAAATGTTAATGTCTCTCGAGCAGGCGACCTTCCAATGCCACCGCCGCTGGTCGGGCGTGGTCTGGTTCCGGATAGTGGTCGATGGTCGCTATGTGGACGCGGTACGTTACTCTTTGTGATATTAAGATACCCACTTCGAATCATTATACAGAGTACTTGTGGTGAATCAATCTTTCGATACGAGAAATCACTTTGAACTTAACGTACACGCAGTGGGTGGGCAATGATATACTGCCAGAGCGTATTTCATTTATCTGGAACCTACTCAAAAACACACATTACATATAATATTTCATATTTTTTTTTGTATTCAAGTAAAACTTTAAAAATAAAACATTATTCATTCTGTATTAAGATTTTTTTAGAGAAATTGCGTCCGTCCTTGCTTTAAATAAATAAGTTGTTCGCAATAATATTTTATTTATTAATATTTTGAAGTTCTCGTTAGAGTTGGATTGTTTTATGTGTCTAATTTCAGTTATTTTAAAGAAAGTGGATACATGAAAAATAAATTATTGTAAATAAACACAAAAGTCCGGATCGTCCAGACAACATGTGCACAATCTAAAAGAACATTATGTGTTATATTATTTTTTATTTTATTTAATATCATTGTATTTTATATTATTTGTTTTAGATTTATTTTTAACGTTGTACGATCGAAATGTGCGAGAGAGATGCCTATTGGTGGCGATGAGTTTCGCAACCCATCACACCGCGTCTCCCGCGGGGGTGAATAGAGAAGAATGGAGTGCCGCAATGGTTAAAGTGTGGCAGTCTATTATTTCTGCCTACCCCTTCGGGGAGATGGCGTGATGGTTAGTTAGTTATGTTAATAATTATAAATGAACACGTATTTTTTCTAAAAAAAAATTTTTTAATAAAAACCAGTTGATTCGATAAAACAAAATCAAGTTATGTAAAAACAAAAAAAAAATGAATTATATTTAAAAAATATATTATTTGCATTAAGCGTAAGTGTATCTTATTAGATTTAATATATAATAGTAAGTGACAATTATTTGCAAGTTGGTTATCAAAAATGCGATCCATCTATTAAACTAACCGGCATGTTTCAATAAATAGTTGATAACATATTATATAAAGTGCAAAAACATTTTAATATTTGGTATAACTGTTATGGAAGAGGAGGAGTGAAATTTTTTTCTTGCAAAGGGAACAGTGGTTCAAAAAGGTTGGGAACCTATGGTATACACCAAACATAGCTTCAAAGTGTTTTTTTAAAACAATTTTTGCATTGCATGGGGCAAAAGTAATTGACCATTCTTATTCGCCGACTCTAATTTAACGGGCGTGGTAGTTGGTAGAGGGTTATCATTATTACGTTTATTTTTTGTAGTCATGTATGGAAACGCTAGATGTGGGAACGATCATAAAGCTTGCATATTGGGTACCTCCCCAACTATCCGACAATAATTGAAAATTAATGACGGTAGACCTTCTGTAGACATAGAACTACTCGGCTTGGTGCAGTTTTATAGTGCGATCAGCGCATATTAAAAAACTTGTAGGGGCATTACTTTGAACAGAAATAACGATTTTTCAGAATATTTTATTATATATAAAATACCTATCCAAAAAAGCTAGAATGGCAGTGCACAATGATGTTCTTCTACCGACCCTTATGTATGGAAGCGAAGCATGGAACTGGCAAAAGAAGGATGAAAGTATAATAAATGCAGTAGAAATGAGATCTCTTAGACGAATGTGTGGATACTCTGTGTATGATAGAGTGTCGAATGAAAATATAATAAGTGAATGCGGTGCGAATGATGGTGTCATGAACAAAATAATGAAAGAATCATTAAGATGGTTTGGACATATGGAAAGAATGAATGGTAAAAAATTATATGTAATGATGTAAATGGAACCAGAAATAGAGGAAGACCGAGGAAAACGTGGCACGATCAAATAAATCAAATATTGAATGTCGGCCATGTGAGGAGTCAGAGAAATCGACGCGTGCATGACACGATGTATGAATGTTGAGGAAGCGAGAGAAATATGTCAGGAAAGAAAAGTGTGGCAGTCCATTCTTTCTGCCTACCCCTTCGGGGATACGGCGTGATGGTTAGTTAGTTAGTTAGTTAGTTAGTTATAAAATACCTCGAAAATACTCTTTGTTTATTAAGACTATTTCTACCAAAAATTATGAGATTTCTCTATTAATTTTTCATGTGAAAGACTTGGTTTGTGGTTAGACAGTAATGCATTATTTAATAGCATATTATTTATTATTTAATAATATATATTATCTTCTTCATCTTAAAGTGCCCTGTCAGGTCCCCCCGACGTTGGCGATCACTCTGGTAAACTCTACCCTATCCTGCGCTGTCCGGAATAGCTCCTCCACAGTTCCGATTCCCGTCCATTCCCTCACATTGCGCAGCTAAGAGATCTTCCTTCTCCCTGCCCCCCTGTGGCCCTCTATTTTTCCCTTCAAAATTAGATGCAGCAGGCGATATTCTACTCATCGTAAAACGTGACCCAAATATTAACCTTGCGGACTTTGATCAATGTCAGCAGCTCTCTATTTACTCCTGCACGATTCAGGACTTCTGTGTTCGTCACTCTGTCTGTCCATGGGATCCTGAACATTCTTCGGTGAAGCCACATTTCAAATCCTCTAACCGGTTCATTGTATTTACTTTTAATGTTCATGTCTCACACCCATATAACAGAACAGACCACACATAACACCTTAACATCCTCTGTCTTAGTATATATTATGAAAGATTTAATTTATGGTTCTTTAATATATATTATTTAACGACCTTCGTGGCCGAGTGGTAAGTGCTTTAATTGCTACCTTAAAGATCTCTGGTTCGATTCTCAGCGATAGCCGTGTAATTGTCACACTGTCTATGGTCTGGTGCAGAATTCGTGTGAATAAAAATGGCAATAGACTATATACCTATCACATGCCACGAGAATCAATATGATAGCTGTATAGTTGTACAGGGTATCCTTTACAACGATTTAGCTCGCGATGTAATGATGTAAAGAACGATTCAACATAATAATAATAAAAGCCTCCATGCATTTTAGTTCTCCTTCAAAAACGTTCATTACATTCATTCCTTACCTCCAAATTACATAAAATATTCATTATGTTTCATCGAGTGAATAAATAATCACCAAGTAGGCAGAATGTTCTATGCTTCTTGGATTATTGAGATCAAGAGTTTTTCGAATGCAGACATCAAATAGCTAGAGTGAGCTTGGATATGTACACCGATATATTTTTTTAAATATATTATAGAAACTATTAAAAAATAATTTGTACAAAAAGAATTTTGAATAGTCATTTAAAAAATCATGTCAATATTAAATTATCCACTCTTCTACTAAAAGTGACACATATAAATTATTTAACAGTTGTCTGTATTTGCTATGGATTTGTATTAATTTTATGCATAGTAAGGCAAAGTTGATAGCATTCTGTGAATACGTTTATCTGTTAAAGTATGCAGTAATGCATTTCATTACTCAATGAAGAATTTAATTTAGCCGTGGTCCTGAGGATATTTACGTAAATACGCAAATGTAAAAACATCCATGCAGTGTGCATAAAAGTCCACACTTTTCATTCCACACGTTGCATTCTGCCGGAATCTTTGGCTAACAGTATAGTTAAGGCGATAATTTATGGATTATTCATCAGTAATGACTTGAATTCGACCATCGACTTCGGGTCCATTTGAATAATTCGCAATTAAACTTTCGATTTGATCATAGCATCTTTTTTTCAACGTTACATGACATTACAAATATAAATACATCAAAGTCGCCGATTCGGAAGAATGATACAACGCTCATGAGGCTGAACACTTTCCAATATTTTCCTTATAAGCATCATTAATATGATACATGTCGATCTCCGAAGCGATCATGTTCAGTAGTTTGAGGGGTCTCCCTACTGGCATCACCAGAGACTGGTTGGTTCTGCATGTTGGGAAATAAAACAATATTTGCTGACGCTATCGAAAATAACCATCCTGAACATAAAAAAGGTCACCCCTCAGGATGGCGGAGTTCTCAAAGAATCTCATAATAAATCTTAATGAAAGCAAACGTCATTCTATATTTTCTTTTTTCGCCATCGCTTTGTATTATGAATTCATATTTGAATTTTTTTTTAACATTTTGTTTCACAACACTTGTTTGCACTTTTCGCAAACATGGTTCACAGACGTCCAAAGTAATAAATTAAAAAATGTATTCACTTTAGAAAACGTCTATGGTCTGAACATGTTTGCGAAAAGCACAAAAAAAGTTGCGAAAATACATTACTTTTAAATATAGTAATCCATTGTTTTGGCCGAAACACTATGATACCTCTTGATTTCTTTCATATATGTATGACGAGGAACGGACCTAGGGATGGAATGAGCGAAGCTGACGAAAGGCGCCGCACAGTGGGGCCAAAATATGAAAACGTGTCATTAACTCATAGAAGCTATATATATAGCTATAAATCAAAGGATTTAATGTAATTAGGTAGGTTAATGAAAATAAGAGACAATGTCATGAATATTAACACTTTATTTTTCCAATAACAATGAAATATGTGTCAAAAACTGTCTTATTTTTATATGCTCGTTAAAGTCATTTTTTATTATTTTTAATAACGTAAAATGCAGCTTAGTTTTACATAATATATACGTTTCTTGAAAGAACGTCGATTTTACCCTTCATAAATACACACCAATATTTTTTTCACTCGTTATCAGATATTTCTGAGACACCATCATTGTCATCGGATTCATCATTTTCTCTTTGGCTGGAGGACCCTGTAGATGGAGGTATTATCAGATCCAAAACGTCTTTGAGGAATCTAGTTAGTTCCTCTTTCGGTAATTTCCTCTTACTAGTTATTAAAGGATCTGATGAGAGTAAAAGAAAATTTAAAATATCCGTGTTTGAATTCGTTCTGCTGGATTTCCTCGAGTGGTACTCCCTAAACTTTTTAAAATCTTTGTTACGTGCTTCCTGCGCTTATTCGGTTAATTGACCTATCGGCAATATTGACGTTTTTATTATTTCAGGTCCGTGTATTAAATATTCGTGAAGTGTGGGTGGCATATTACACCACGGATATTTTTCTTCAAAATATCTGGCTGTATGTAACGCATACTCCCGGTATTTTTCCACACTAATTTCATGACCACATGATAAAACTATTAAAATGGTGTGCATTTTTCTTATTAATTCTACATCTAAATTGGTTATTTCTGCAGACACCTCTGCACTTAAAAAAAACGCCTGGCGGTATTTCCATCGTTTGTGTTACCAAAGCCCGGCTTGGTTTGTCCACGATCAAATCTAGTTTTTCTTTGAACTGAGCTTGAATTTTTTTCTTAGTTTCTTCAACGATTTACTTGTCTGTCCCTCGAGCTTTTATAGGCAGTTTGTACGTAAAATGGAGAAGACACTTAAAAAAGCGTATCCATCCGTGCAAGACCGAAATGCCGAATTCTAAATTTTATGTTTTTATTTATTTTGTTAGCAATGCATCTATATATTATAATTCAATTGTTTAGATGTGGCACCACGTATGTAACATTTTTGGGTAGAAGAAGTATGTGTGATAGCTTTACATACTTTGCCATCAATCATTGCGAATATTAAATGATGTTTGATTACGATAACGCGCCCATCTAGTCTGACTATGGTTGTGGTAATATTTTTTATTTCTTCATCTACCCTTCGTTTCTCTTCCAATGGTACTGCTGTGCATTCCTTAATAAATTCTATTTTCAGAGGTCTGCAATACCTCGTTGAACCAGGTCTTGGATTTTGCCAAATAATTTTGGCACCAGACACTAGGCGTAAGGGGGCAAATGATGTGATAAAAACCGCTGCATCATCGGCATCTGCGTCAAAAAAAGCCTGTTTATGTGAACTGTGCCCCGAACTTCCATCAACTCCCCATTTGGAATATAATATCATATTATTTAATTCTTTGGGTTTGAGTGTAAAAACAACATCTTGATGGGTGATAATTAAACGCTCAATCGTGAGATTAAGCATGATCTGCAAATCAACATATACCGAAGTATCCGTGACATGTATATTTTCTGGCTCTGGATAACATCGTCTTTTTTAGGCCTGTACAGTTTTATACGAAGGATATAAGTTTTTAGATTTCAACTTAATAGCGTTATACTGATGTGGAGACAAGTCCGCTTCTATTTTGAAAGTGCTAAAGCATCTTCTGCTGACACGAACACGTTTCCAAAAGACTCCCTGGAAGTTTGATGAGATTTACCTGAACCTTTTGGAACAGATAAAATACCTCGAACCAACTTTGAGGCATCTGCCTGTCATGCAGCTCTAAGTTCCATTTGTGTTGCGTAGAGTAAGTCTGGCAGAGATGCAGAATTCCTCAGATTAACCGTCTTTTGCCGCTTCACCCTTTTTGTACTCTCCTCAAAAGGAATCATCGGGCGACCGCCACATGTTTTTGTAGCGCGAATGAAAGAAACGGATGTATCAAGCCACGTTTTATTAACATCGAGAAATCTTTCTTTCATCCAGTGAGCTGATTCCCATCATGATTTATAATCAAATTTAAACCGAATACAATTTTTAACACACGTTACACTTTTTCCTAACTCATCAACACACCCTGTCCGTTTTATGATTTTTTTTTGCAGGAAATCAATCTGATTCTCCAATTTTTCTTTTCCGAAACTCTTCATAAGCGTTATTACTTGATGCTTTGTCATGAACAAAGTGCTGGAGCTGGTACCTAGGTATGCGAGAAAAGGAAAAACAGAATAAGATACAAAATTGGTGAATTTTTTTTTCATTTTTGGTTATTCGAAATGTGCTGTTATTTTAAAAAGTGCAAAAAGTGGCAAAAAATAACATCATATCAATAAAGTACAACAATTACTTATTATAAATCAATTAAAATACTTGCGGAATTCATCGGGATTCTATACTAAATCTCTAAATGTTTTTTTAATATTACAAAAACCTCTGTATCATTTTAATGCGAAATCGGTTTAATTTTTTTACATTTAAAACAAGCCATAATTACAATTAATTTAACTCGAAAAAGAGGATACATACCTGACGTGTAAGGTTCCATACTAAAACTTTAAATTTTTTATCAATAATACAACTAAAGAAATGTTAGAAACTAGGTGTTGCGCTGACTTGAAATAACGGACGTGTAACCTCTACGAGTAATCGGCTCCGATTGAGGGGTGCTAGAGCGAACGTGTCACAGTCTAGCTTGTCTATCTGCTCGTGATCATATGCTAAATATATCTGAGTCATCATATAATAACAAAGCGTTTAATGAATCATAATTTTTATTTTTTGGGTTATTGTATGAGAAATCTGAATCCTGCCCCATTGTGCGCCGTTCGCCTATTACAGCTTCAGATAAGCGGTGGGAATCCTCTATGTCAGATACTTCAACATTATTAACTGTTAAAATTTATAACTCTGTTATGATATCACAATTTATATGATTCACTTTTTGAGAGTGTCGCGACAGCTGTTTCGCCAACCGATTTTGGCATCATCGAGTGTTACAAACAACAATTGTTCGTAACACCTGATGATGCTAACATCTGCCTAACAACTCTCGCGACACTCTTAAAATGTAAATAATTTTATTGGTGATATCATAACAGTGTTATAAATTTTAACAGCAAACATCATTTTAAAAGAATTATTCACTATATTATTTTTTACTAGGTGTTTCGGAAAGTTTGATTTGTTTTACAACAGAGGGCTCCAGCTGCTTCGAGCCTTCAAATCTATCTGGTGGTCATTTTTTTTTTTAGTAAGCCTGAGCATCTGTCAAGTAAGTTCAGTTCGCCAATGATTGTCATTCTCACAACAATGTTTGTTATATCGCTCCTTAAAATGTTGACTTTCGTGGTCAATTAGAAGCGTTAGAAGGAAGTTTTGCTGTTCCGTTTCAAACCGGGTAAAACGATCTCGGAGGAAGTCTTCTGACAACAACTAATGCGATTAAAGTAGGCACTCGCTGAAAAACGACCGAATGGGGCAACAGGCACAGCAAGCTGATTCTTTAAGACGACAATACAATCGCGGCCAAAAACTACATACAAAATGTGGATTGGGAGGTTATACTGCACCCGCCTTATTCACCAGACGTGGCACCATTGGACTACCACTTGTTCAGATCCATGACGCTTGCCTTAGAAGAGCAGCACTTCCATTTATATACAGATGTCAAGAATTGGTTCAATGCCAGGATTACCTCAAAAGACGAGGCGTTTTTTCGACGATGGATTCATCTATTGCCAGAAAATGGGAAAAGTAGTGGCTAACAATGGACAATATTTTGATTGATGCGTTATTTTATTTTACTTTCAAATAAATGCGATTCATACAAAAAAACGGACCGAACTTTCCGAAACACCAAATAAGTAAAGAATACTGCATATTCAGTTGTAGGTACTCAATCAAATCAACTATCTTGTACATAATTTTAATTAGTTTAAACTCGAACTTGAATATGAGATCAAGAGTGATCGTTGGGCGAGCAATGCGGAAGAAAGACAATAAACATATGCATGTCTTTTTCATTATTACGTGGGCTTTTGCTCTATTTGCGTCGGAATCGATCCAGCGAGCGAGGCCCATTTATCTCCACACATTTCACGTAAAAACCGGTTGTTTACACGTATTTCGATAGTTTCCTTCACAGTCACAGAGCGTGACAGGATTATGACTTGTTTTGTTTGTTTCGACAAATCAGATTAAGAGCAGAATAACCGGAATACTTTTATGTAGTATTATCTGAAATCCTGAATCTAGCAAGTTCCTGATACACTTTAGTGCGTTGTTTCCGATACAAGAAGGACGTATCGAAATTTTTGACGTTGTATTCATATCTAAATTATATGTAGGATATTGCGAGAGCAAGGCCAAAAAAGGAGGAATATGTATGAATATAAAACATATAATCATTATGACCTTATTTATATGTGCAATTAAAAAGTAAAAAATAAAACTTTACTGTTTTACAAGATTGTAAATTATACCATATATATGAGATTTTGTTTCTTATTTGGAATAAAATGTTTCATTTAGATATTCCATTGAAAGTAAAACATACATCTAAATAAAAAAAATCCGAAAACCTTTTTTTTAATATCCATTTTTACTATAAATGAGTCCAAATGCGATAAAAAATAATTTCATTTTTAATAATAAAAATATTAAACTGTATAAAACTTACTACAGATATTTATTCGATCCAGTACTGACATATGGAGCAGAAACGCTAACCCTCACCAAATCGACCATAAGGAGACTCCTTGTAGCAAAGAGGAAATACGAAAGAGCCATGCTACACGTAAGACTCTCAGACCGGATAAGAAATACCGAAATGCGTAGAAGGTTGTGAGTAACAGATGTCGTCGAAAGGATAGCTAAGCTTAAATTGTCATTTGCGGGACATGTTGCCAGATTGGTAGACGATAGATGGACCAGAAGGGTGGTGGAGTGGAGACCCCGCGAAGATAAAAGAAACAGAGGGAGACCCCCCACACAATGGTCCGATAATATTCGAAGAATTGCTGGCGATGGATGCGAAAGGCACAGAACAGAAGTACGTGGAGAAGTGTGGGGGAAGCCTACATGTCGCACCTTCGGTAAGACAAGGGCACAATTTCCCGTTTTGTAATTTTTCATTTGAGACTATAAATATTAAATAAATAATATGAATCGTGTTATTTAGGCTATATTGATCATACACTATCGCCCTCTGGCTAAATGAGACTGAACTTAATGAGCGACTTTGTTCCTCCAGATAAAGGGATATTTTTTAAATACATTGGCATACTTAACTCATTTTGAGAATTTTTAACAATTATGCCCTTATCTTACCGAAGGTGCAATGTATGTCCAGCAGTGGACGCCAACGGCTGTAATTTATTTGATATTCTTGGGAATACTATTATAAATGTATCCATTTCATATATGACCCGTTCGGTGTTGTATTTTATACTCACGTATAGCTCCAACTAGCCGTTTTGTGAAGTCACTTGCCCCTTTGGGGGGGTGCCGATTATCTTGCTGGGGGGAGGGGACACTGATCCGCAATGCCGGACCTCGTCCTCCTCCTCCTTAGTTCAATTGCATTATTTTTCTTCTCTTAAATATATATATTATAGTATAAACTTCCTATGTTACCTTCCCTATTCCACACATTAAATTAATTTCCTTATTTCCCCCATCCTGCATTTTGTCTCCTCCCTCCCTCCTGTGCCTCCTGCTGTGCATTATTTCTTTTTCATTCTTTCTCTAACACATTTTATTTGTGTATCAATTATGTATTTTCTTTTGCTGTTGTATTACTATGTGTGTATGGCGGGACATCGAAGGAGAGTGGTGTTGCTTAAATGTGGTCTGGGTCCCCCTTGGTTTGCAAATATACATATATTATTATTATCATTATTATTTTTTAAACGTAAGTCCCGCATGGACGGGGGACGGGCCTAGGGAGTGCACGAGTGAAGCTGACGAAAGGCGCCGCTGCGCCTTTCGTCAGCTTCGGGCAAGCGGAGGGAGCTCTCTATGGCTCGGCCATATAAATAAGCTCCAACTTTCATTTAAGTCCAATTTTTAAACTCTTTATGATTTTTTTTTTTGCTTAATGCTCTTCAGATACCAGCCTTAATATTCTAATAATATTTAGTCATTTGATTCCTTGGTTATTTTATTAAATGGCGAACTCTACGATTCGCCCATCAGGTCATGATTATGAGATAAGTAATTATGGCTAGGACTTTAGATTTCTCTAGGGCTTCGACATTTAAATAATTCAACGATTTTCATTTGTTACATCTAATTTATGATTCCATTGGGTGATATCTTTCAACTACTCTCGATCATTCTGTTGAAAGCAACCATAAGGAAATATTGAAGGCACGACAAGTCATTGATATAAAAGCTATTGAGATATGAACCTGTTGAGATGAATGCGCTGCATTTGTTGTGAGGTCGCGGTAATTACTTTATCAATTTAGTAAAATTTGTTAAATATCGTCTTACCCATATTAAATCATTACAACTGAGTGCAATAAAGATGGGTGTGCCAGTGTTGGGAGGTACCCTTAGTACTCGCGTAAAATCGTATTTTGCCCGCGATTGTGCCGTGTAGAAAAATAAATTATAGCGCTCGCAGAACAATAGTATAAAAAAAGTTTGTAAACGGTCGGCATTTACCAATTGGATTTTTCTACTCTTTCAGCGCACGTACTTAGCAGTCGAGCAGGTCCGGCTAAAGGGCACTTGTATATTGTTACTGCTCCATGCCTCTTCAACGGCTAACATGAAATGCGGCGGAGTGTTGACTTCTTGTATCTGCGGATTCCTTGTTTTGTATTGGCACCGAGAGCCGGCGGCATTGAGATATAATATTACTAACTCGAGTAATTCAAGGAATAATTACTGCACAACGACAATTTAAAGAGGCATATTAGGTATAACGATCACATCATCAGAATACAAAATATTTTTTAATCATCCAATAAAATTTAAAAAAGATCCCTGAGATGGTTAGGGCATATGGAACGAATGTATGAGAGAAAAAAATGATAAAAAGTTGTATACAAGCAGTGTGATTGGAAAGAGAAGCCGTGGATGACCAAGGAAAGCATGATTTGACCAATTAAATAAATTAATAAAAGACGGCTACATTCGGAGTCGGTAAAATCGACGAGCGTGCATGTTGTGATCTATGCTATGATTTTGTGATCTTTCAAATCTCAAAAAAAAAAAACAATACTCTCGTCGTTGAAGTTTGTTTAGAGTCGCCACCCGGTGGATGATGTCAGTGACCTTTGTTTTTTCTCTCGGCGTATCGTTTCTGGCTCTGTCTCGCAGGCTTATTCCTAACATGGCTCTTTCTATGGCTCATTGGGTCACTCGTAGTTTCTTGGTACTTTGTTTGGACAATATTACAGTTTCAAGACCATATGTACCAACTGGCAGAACGCAGGCTTCATAGGCTTTTCGATTCAAGTTGATCGGTCTTTTCCGGTTTTTAAGGATGTAACCCATGTTTCCGAAAGCTGCCCAGCTTAGTCCAGAGAGTGAGCGTTATGCTTCATATATCAGTACTGGATATACGCATTGGTCATTAAATATATTCTGCATTTGAGACTTTGTAGAATGTTGTTATCGAAGAGCTTCTATCTTTACAAATGTAATGTTTTACACAAATCATGTGATGAAGAAGTGTAGTGATTGCATAGCTTCTTAAGGCGCGAATTTTCTTGTCAAAGTATCTAAGAGAAGAGTTTAAAAAGTCCACTTATTAGTTATGATAAAGTGAACAACGATGTTTTTTATTCCCTGTATCAAATCGCGTGGAAAATTCAACACCACGAAACGACCTTTCACGATCGCTCGTTTTTGCAGCACACATTGCGGTCATGTGAGTACACCCATATTTCATGGAAAATTTCACGGTTGCGGTCAAGGTAGTTAAGGTAAATTTTCATGTCAAAAATGCAAATCGAATCACCCAAACTGGATGGAAAAGATGGCATTTAGGTATCTTTACCAATTTTTTTTATTTATGAAATTGATTTTATATAATATGTTTTATTGTTTTAATCGCATGAATATAATAATAATATTATGGAAGCATAGACGAAATTGTATTGTACAGCTTTTCGTCGACTAACAACGCTCGGCTAAACGACCACAATCCGAAAATTCAACGTCAAGGGATCTGAAGATTAACACCTTCTGAATAAACATCTTGCACATTTTGAAGAAATGGACTCAAACATCGAACGATTCGCAATGATTGAACGGATGGCACACGATGTGTTTTGCCCATATCGTGAAATATACGAGAAGAAAAAACAAAGGACCCAGACAAAGATCACCATGTTTATATAGGGTTTTTTTTTAGAGATTTGGTTTTTAAACTGGCAACATTGTTTCTACAGACTTTCAGTTTTACAGTTGATAGTTGATTTGTAGTCAGTACGTTTTGCCATTTCACCATAAATAGACTGACGTCAGAACAACGCTTGCAAATTGTGCAAATTGTCAAACTTATCGTGCACTACGTCCATTTTACGGTCGACATAATCGTCCATCCGAGCAAGTTATTCGGAAGACCATGGACCGTTTTCGCACCACGTACACTCTAGTGGATAATAAGCATCCACAAAGAAGACAATTGTCGAAAATTGCATTTCAGGATTGCGCTTCATTTGAGCTAACCGTGACGTTAATATGCCCGAAATCATTTTTATACAATAATGGCATAAAATTATCATTTTAATAAAGCCAATATCATAGACATTAATATTATTTTAATGTGTTTTTTTTTTCATTTTGAATATGTATTGTACCTCTAAAAAAAACATCCTATATTTTTAAAAATATACAAGCGACCAAAAAAAATGTCCATGCATAACACCTGTATTTAAAAAAAAAAGTTTTATAAATATAATTCGGTACTTATTTGACAAAAGGTCCCAGATGCGTTTTTTTGTGAAATTGAGTTAAATATGCCATCAGTATTATTTTTGCACACTTTATGTTTGGACAAAACGTTAGAGCTGTACTTTTTTTTATTACATTTTTTATGTATTTTTTTTTAATGTACAATTACATTCAACCCCTATTTTTTTTAAATATATGAATATATAATAATTAAATAAAACGATGTTTTTTAACTACTTCCACTTTTGTCTTTATTTAGACAGCGACCGGTTTCGCCAGACTCGCTGGCATCGACAGACCAGTCTGTCGATGCCAGCGAGTCTGGCGAAACCGGTCGCTGTCTAAATAAAGACAAAAGTGGAAGTAGTTAAAAAACATCGTTTTATTTAATTATTATTTAAAATGAACTTCCATCAAGAGAGTTCAGTAAAATCATTTGATTATATGAATAAATATTTTTTTAATTTAGTTACTGATATATCTTGTAGATAACGTTATGCTACGTAAATTTACATTTGAAATAAACAATTTGGAACACAAATAACATTTTAATAAATAATCAAAATAATGTAAAAAATCTTATTTTTGCTCTCCTGTAAAATTCATAAAAAAGCAGTTGCCAAATAGATACCGAATTAGAAACCATTTTTACTGTAGTATCATTTGTTTATTTGTAACAAATGTAAAAAAAATATTGTATGATCGGACTTGCTACCAGATCGACTTACGAATTATTTGCCGGAACCGATCGCGGTCGTAGGTCGTCGATTATGGGTATTCTGAAATAAACTCAGCATACTGACCTCACAGGTATACATTACATAATGGTAAAGGATTTTTATGTGGTTAAGTACTGCGATCGTTGTTCAAACACGCAAGAACCAAAAGTACAGCGGTATTTCGTGCACGTATATCTGTTTTACATTGAGTTACGATGTTACATAAGACAGTACCTGGGGAATTGTTAATCGAGAGGCATTTGGCCACAGACAGAATGATTAGCACCTCGAGCGATGCAGGAAGGGGTCGAAGTAGGTTTCTGTGCTACGGTTAATGCTTTATGTGTCATATTATTGCCTGATGTGAGGTTTAACCCAAGGTTTAGAAACGGCTATGGCTATATTCCCTGTATATTTTGAGCATTACCGGAACCCTGGACTACATTAAATCTTAATCTACGTTACACTGCGAATTGTTATTTCCGATAAATAGACATAGACATTGAAATAGACATTGACTAAAATATTTTTACTTTTAAAATTTATAACACTGTCATAATATCACAATTTATTTTTATTCACCGAGAGTGTCGCGACAGCTGTTTCGCCAACCGATGTTGGCATCATCAGGTGTTACAGTTTTTTTTGTATTATAACACCCGATGATACGAACATCACAAAACAACTGTAGCGACACTCTCAGTGAATAAAAATAAAGAGTGATTAGTGATATTATAACAGTAATAATGTTGAAGTATCATAGTGTTTCGGCCTAAACAATGGACTATTTAAAATATTTTTATTTGATTTCATTTATTTGATTTCGTTTAATAAAATTTAATAATGTAAATTTCGCTGGTGAAGGTCGTTTGAACAATGATAAATTTAAAACTCTACACGAGTATTCAAAAATTAAGAAAACGCTGTTTTACTTCACTCGCAAGAAAGCTTCTATAAGTAGACTTCAATGAGATGGGCATCTCATTACCAATTTCTTTAAATTAATCAGGGGATATTTCGAGAACTTGGCCGTGCTAGAGGGTGTTGGTCTTTTTGTCCTGATAGATGACAGCGACAGCACAGATTATTTTACCTACCGGCCACCGGAACCAATCTGCCTCTGGTAACACCGGTGGGAAGAGCAATTAGTCTGCTGAACGCGGTCTCCTCGGAGATCGACGTCTTTCATATTAGTGAAGGTAGGTACGTTCAGGGGACAAATACTCTTGACTTTAGAAAGTATCTTGTCTTCCTAATATCGAACCATGCGTTCCTGGTATTAGGGGAGATGTAGGTAATGGGAGTCACTTAAGCGAGAATTGAAAAAAAAACCAAACTATTAGTTAACTATTTATTGCTTAAGCCTTATTATAGACTTTAGTTATTAAACTATTAATTGAGATCACCTTTAATCACTTTGGCTTTTTACTTTTGGAACAATAATCATTTAAAAAAAAAACAGGTTTGACCACCATTGCCCACATCCGTTGGCAATGGTGGTCAGTATGTTGGCAATGGGGGTCAACACAAATCGTACACATAATTGCAAGCTGAGTCCCACCCAGTGCAATCTGAATGAGCCCAAAGCCCACATGAAGTGCATCGGAACCACATCTCATTATCTCGCCCGAATTCGCCGCATACAAGACATTGGTTATCAGAATCTTCTGCATCATCGTTTTTGTCGTCCTGGTACAAGTCATCAGTGTTCATATCTGACGCTGAAGTATTGTTCGTTTCCTGCAGAATTTTCTTCTTTATCTATTTTTTTCGCGTACCTCTTCTGAAGACTCGAAAATGGGATGTTCATTGTTTTCGCGGCTTTTCTTATTGAATAACCTTGTTCATCGATGAGCTCCACGGCCTTTTTCAGGTTAGCTATAGACCAGTTAGCCTTATTTGTCATTCTAGGACGAACGTTCGGTATCTACAAACCAAAAATAAGATTATTTTATCGAAGACAGGAAATGTTAACAATAAGGGTCACCTGACTCCGATTTCCTACATCGGTAAATAAGAGAAAAAACCTACCTTGACATAAAAGTAAAAGTGATAGTGGTAAAATGAGTTTGAAATCACGATCTAAAATGCTTTAGTCATTACATATCACAAGTGCAAAAAGAAACACTCAGTAGTTTGATCCTTACCTTCTGATTTGTCCACTCGAAAAATTAGATCAGAAGGGCCCGAAAACTTGTTACGTCTACCACTCTCTAGCACGTGATGCGAACTGAGTAAGCTGCCTACCGCGGATGTTACCGCAAACAGCTAGCGTATGACGTCACTGAAACCGCCATCACGCGTATTGTTTTCGAATTAAAGGGGTGACTCCCATTGCGAACTGACTCCCATTGCCTACATCTCCCCTATGTTGTATTTTTAGAATATTTTACCTGTACTCAATAGATGCCTTAAACATTTTGCTGTTTGTAATGTCTTATGAGTTAATAAACTGATTTGATTCAAAATGTTCCTTTCGGAAATTACCTTCGGAAGTTTTCACAAAGTAATGAAAGTTTTCTTTCTATTTGATACTTCGTTTTAGAATTCAAAAGACTAAGTACCAGTCCGAAAAACTAACCACGATATCGTCAGTTAAGTGCGTATTCTCTTGTTTTGAGCATGAAAATTCAATATGCTATTTAATAGAAAAAATGAATCATAATCAAAATCACCTAATGTTATCGTACTCTTTTGCTGTATTATGTTTTATTTATAGTAGGTACCTACCTACATACACAATTTGCGGAATCAATAAAAACTTTTAAATTGAATATTCCAAAGTAATATTTTTTATTTTAAGTAAAGTGCTTTATATGGCAAGTAAGAAAACGATTAGAAGTAAACAATTTTATTGAAGTTTAAATTAATCTAAATTATATAAATCGTGCACAAAGAATAGGGATCAAGAAATATGACGATTTAACAAAATCATTATTAATGCCATCTATCGGATTCTGTTTAAACTGATATGTTAACATATTTGTATTACATTTGTGTACTGAATATAAAATATATATTTTCGTTGTAATTGAGGAATCAACTCAAAGATTTCCATATACATCCAAATCAAAATTGTTTATAAAAATTACTACCTATTAAAATATAAAAAATAGGACTCGTTGTATTGGAGTAATTGGGGACTGGTGTAAATTTAATTATAATAGTTTAAAATAAAAAATAAAAAAGAGATAGTACATGAAATAAAACATGTGTATGTATTAGCAACAAATTCGATTTATTGGTATTTCAGATTTTTCACATGTCCGACATATCTTTAAATGTTACATAATGTTACATAATATAATATATAACTTATAGAAGGGGTCGAGCCAGAGAGTTGTGCGGGGAAAGGGACCTTTCCTCGCAATGGCTGTTGCATGGTCAATGAACAAGGTTACATCACATTCTACGCTCCCATGACACTCAGTTGTGTGCAAATAATGAATAAATACAGTCCATATAATTATATTAGAAAAGAATATTTACGTACCCAGATCCGACCGATCAGCTGGAGCCTGGACTCCCCCGACCACGGCACAACACGTGATCTCGCGATCTCTCATCCTTTCATCCGATTTAGAAAAGCAACCAATCTTAATATAAAATCACAAATTGTGCTATACTTAAATTAGGGGATTATGTTATAATATAAGGGTTGATTGAACAAATCACAGACATATTTTAACGGACACAGACCACTCATGACCATATTTCGTGTAAAACTATAATAATGTGAAGCCCTTTACTATTTCCGCATCCATAACCCTACATATAAAACCCTAACTAGTTTTACAACCGATGGTTAAAAATTTACAACTTACGGTTGTCGTTCAAACCGTCCCCGTGTTCGCAAGTAAATTTATCCGAATGTTTGTACATTAGTCTCCGGTATCTACTCCTCATAACCTCTCCGTAGTGCCGCCACTTCTGCTGCCATTCCAGTATAAACAAGGAGCGAGAAAACAAACTTCCGGACTTCTCCAAACCTAGTCGTTTACGTTACTTGTATAGACAAAATATTACATCCGATACTAACGTGAATTTTAGACAACATTTATTTAAATACCAGAAAATTATGTTAATTTAGAAAATCCAAATATTTTTTAAGACAATTTGTACTGGTTAGTTTATACGTATAACAAGAATTTTGGATAAATTTGTACTTTTGATTTGTTTTTTTTTATAGATATATATACGACATAAATGCTCTTTGGGCAATCTTAGACATACACGTATTAATTTATGACCACGGCCTCCGGGCGAGCTCGCGTGCCATGACTTATGTAACACCCATTATTGTAATATATTAATGTATACACCTATTATCTCTCAACACATTTAAGAAGTGCAGTTGCTAAGAAAAATCATATCGTGCAGGTGATTGCGTATTACCCTTATATTTTCTAACAACAATACACCTTTAGAAAACTTGGTTAACTTAGTGCTTGATATTCTAAGATGATGAACCAAAACTCGTTCCATTCATTCTCCAACTGAAATAAGGTTGGACGGGCAGAGGTTTGCTTACATCTCCATACAGGTACCCGAGTATAGCTCCGCACAGCGAGTGTAGCTACTCGCCACACCCGCAGAGACAAGTTAAAGTAAACACAGATCGCTTCACTTATAATGAACTGCACTCTATATTACCATGAAAATATATTCATTTATCTACTATTCCACGGTACATCAAACACCAATAGACAGATTTACATATTCGAGTATCCAAAATATAATTCAAACACATTTTTTTTTAAAAAAGGTAAAGGAAATAAAAACAAAAGGAAAATAAAGGAAAACAAATAAAACAAAACAGAAATTATAATTTTGTTAATTTTTAATTGGATAATTCCTAACAAACAATTATATTAATTTGCGTTTATATCCAACGTAAAACATAATAACATCTATACAACATAAAGGATGAAGATAAACTAAAATGATGGGTGTTTATACTCCCACGCAGAGAGTGAACGAAGGTACGAGCTTGGATGATCTGCGGTTGCGCCATTACCTGAATAACGCGAGACATGTGGTGAGCTCACAAAGTGATGCGTCTTATTATTAGTTTGCTGCCAAAAGTGTGGATGAACACAAAGGAACTTTAATAAACATTAAAACAAATCCACAAATATATAATGCATTGCCTACATTTAATACAATAACATTACTGTAATCAATTAAAACAAAATGAGGTAGAACGGTAAGAGATTATGACAAGACTAACCTATCGTATATAACATCAGATAGCCTCACCCATACGGCCACGACCACCGGCCGACCGAGTGTTGATCTCGCAAAAATACAACAATAAACTACGCTGCAGAGATTCAAACTCAAAACCATACAGACTCGGGCCAAACTACTTTGTACTGGTTTATAAGACATACAACATTATTGCCTGAGAAACAACAGTTAGCGCGGCTTCCCGTACTTAGGTATAATACAAGTTTACATGTAGGTGCGCGCCATCCGCAGCCGCAGCCGGCCGCTTGGCTCTTTCTTGCTCATTCTCTTTCTCTTTCTCTTTCTCTTTCTCTATCTCTCTGCTATGTTATGAAAATACACCAATTTAATCTACACATTCATTATTTGAAACCTGAGGTAGCTCATTTTTGTACTATCGATAAGATGTGTTACTAAAAATAATAATAAAACTTAAACTAGAGTATTGTAAAATAAGATGGTACAATGAGGTAGATAACTTTAGGATAAGCAGTGGCGGAGGAGCTGGGGCCACACTGCGCGGGGACGGCGCAGCACAAGGGGTCTCCTACCCCGGATATCTTTGGCTTAGTGCTGTCGCCGCCCTCCCGTCGTATTCAATAAATACACCACTAAAACAATAACTAAATTACGTAAATTCCCCAAACTTTTGAGCACATTAATAGGGAGAACTATCCTTAATGTATAATCACTTACTATTGCAATACTGTATCGTTAGCGAATAGCTCCAATCTAGTTTACGAGAACTGCAATGCATGAAATATGAGCGGAACGGATTCGCGACTCAGAGCTGACCACAAGTCTCCGGGCGGGCCGGGCCTTGATGGCGAGCACACTTCCCCTCACCACCTGATCCTGAGACTTTATAGAACTATAATATGATATTTCAAAGTTTGTACTCGCGAGTTGATAATTAATTACTTGTTAGATAGAATAGACTTTACAGAGAAAATAGAATCTACACAGAAGTGAGACGGTGACTCGCTGGAGAAGTGCGCCTGGCCTACAGAAGCTCCCCCAAGACTCGATACATTAAGGAGAATGTGTTCTATTATGTACCTCAATTCATACCCGTTTGATAAACATGCACGAGGTGCACAAATTAACCATAACTTAAGATATCGAACATAAAATGGATTCACAAATACAGCAAATATGATTTATTGTTAGTATTGAGAATCATACCCAAAAATAATGAAACTGGAATCAAAACAATAACAATCATAAAACCGTATTCCTTATCAATATCATGCCTAAATAATTTCAATCATATTGCAATTATTTAAATCACTTATTGGGAGAATTAGTGAACAACTAAAGTTACTTAAAAACAAATCACAAAACTTGTCTGAATTTAAAATTCACTCGCATATTTATGAGAAAACTAAAATAATAAACATGTTCTGTTGAACAGAATAATCACTTCAAAAAGTAATAAAAAAATATTCCGTATAAACAAGAGCGCTGAACACCACAGTGCCCGCGGATATTGTAAAGAGACTTCTACCACAGTAAAGGTTACGTTCACACACAATCCATTCATAGCACACTCGAGGCTGCACGGCCTCACTCGTGTACTTTACACATAGAAAGAATAAATGTTTGTTACCCGCAATTTCATGGCCTGTTATCTAAATTAACAATATCAAATCAGACCCTAGTAATAAGTATTTCAGGTATTCACAATATTGACTGGAAAGCTAAGATATAGCGGCTCGGCGGCCCGGGCCGCGGCCGGCCCTGCCACGCCTCGAGGGAGTAGGCTCCCGCGTGGGGCAGCAAGGGCGGCCGGGGCGGGCCGGACTCTGGGACCCAAAGCCCACGTCGCGAGGACTCTTAGGACTAAGATAAAATATTATTCAGAAAGACAAAAAGAACACAAAAATCTAACATTTATCATTTAAAAAAACCCTGTTCAATTAGTAATAGACTCTGTATTGTTAATATGAATAAGATTATGAAAATAAATAGTATTTGGCTATTGTATGATATAAACAATTCTTACTATTGGAAATACATTACAGGTAGATAGGTAGGTAGGTAGATAGGTAGGTATATATGTACTTTTAACTGCATATTAAAATAACCCGTACTATTGACAAATTATATACTAACATAACTCCTCTATGGTATATTGCAACGTCAATATAAATAAATTATTATATAAATGTCATGAATATATTACTGGTTTGCCTTATTTCCAATAAAAGGGTGTACTGTAAAAGGGTACGGTAAACATTAAAATACTGTGTATGAGGTCACTTGTTGAGGGGATATGCAAAGGGGAACAGGGCTGAAGGCGCGGCGCAAGTGTACAGGGTATGCGGTACGAACAAGGTAGAATAAGGCAAACTGTCAGCAAACATTAAACTGGGAACAACACAAACTTACAACAATAAATACAATACATGCAAATGCAACATACCCCTAAATATCAGGGGTATCTCCGTGTTGCCACATCCACATGTACAACTGATCACATTGTTTCCAATAATCTGAATTCAACATGAAAATTAGATTAACTGATAATAAATTAATAAAGGCTTTTGGCACTAGCGTGTGTGCATGGAACTCCACAGAGTCACGCTCAATTGGTTAATCCCTAGTAAACTACAAATAAACATGATCCGTTGTTGTGACTTAAGCATTAAAATATTCCTGAGTTTGAACTTTGGATACAAACTATGGAGGCGGCCCGCGGGGCACGACCAAACATATAATACAAGGTGCCCGCGGGCGGCCGCAGTCATCCAAAATGTAACAAACATACCATCATTGTTGCACTTTCAATGACTAGCCGAGATAGTGGGGAAAGGAAACCTTAACAATACACATGGAGCATTTGGTATTCAGTGTTAAGAGTGCGCCACCGTGCGGTGGCGACGTTGTACAGTTCTCGTTACTCTACTTACAAATACTGGGAGAGGGCCTGTTGAGGACAAGCCGCAGGCGACGTAGTTAAGCTTGTCCCGGACGCGTTCATCCCTCGCGCAAGCACACCCACATTGTTAAACAATTACCTAACTAACTATCCTAGCTCATTGTACTTTGTACAACCATTTTCTAACATACCACGGTATAAAACTGTCCATCTACATACATATTTAACAGATGTGAAAACTGGAAATCCCTACAATACTAAATCCCTATTATACCAGCCTGGAAAGTATAAAAAACAGTATGCATTTTATATACAAAACAATATACATCCTTACACTTAGTATTTATCAAGACATTTAATGCAACTTTATCTAAATATAATAACAATATAAAAGTACTCCCCTCCCTCGAAAATGTATAAAAAGCATACAATTCGCAACAAAATAATGAACTAAGTAGAACTTAAATCACAATTTGAAAGAAAAGAATAGGACCCTCAAAGAGCCCAAGTGACCTTAGTGTAATCTGTTTAGGATAATTTCCAGACAGGTACGTGCTATCCATCTCCACCCTCCTCCTCCGAGACCTTCACATTTATACACTAACATGTAGCTTAATAGGTAACCATCAACTCACAGTCAACTGGACAAAACTTAAAACGCTGGTTGCCTTTACGAGAACCTTAGAAGAAACTAACTGGGAATCCACTCCATTATATACACAGCGCAAAAAGGAATTGCCGCAACATGAACCGTGAACTACGTACATTAACAATATTAGGTGTATGTTTGCAATGGCCTTTTTGTATGTTGTATATCAGAGATACTCTTGTCTTAAAAATAGCTTCTTCACGCTCTGTATATAATATGCTATATATCTGTTAAATATTTCTCCTTAATATTAACTATAAATATTTGTTATAGATCCTTTGAGGTATATCTGTTTCTTCCCGATTCTTTTATTCTGTAGAGATTATGGATCTGATGGCGGCGCCAAATGCTTGAAGACCACAATCTCGTAGGAGTTGAGTAAAGTGCAGAGCCATATCAGAGTAGGTGGCTTATAACTAGTAAACACTACTCACAACGAGATATCAGATCACAGTTATGTCACTTTGTGAATAAAATAATCTGGTGAAAATAATTCTGCTCTAGTGTGGAAAATTCCCAATCTGCCCGTGACAAAATGAATGACCGTTACTCTTCCCGTATCGTTAGATGTCCCGACGAATCTCCCGCACGCAGCGTGCGAGGTGAACTATACTAAGTGAACTTACGCTTTCCTCCCCAGGAATGGCGTACGTGAATTCACATCAACTTATACGTACATTTCTCAGTTGAAGTTTACAATAATTCCATCTGTTCCTTGCAGGACCCCGAGGCTCGAGGCTCGCCACAAATTGTGCCCACTATCCGCTATCGTAACCAATAACCAAACATGTGTAGAACTTCCGAGTATAAAATCGCGCCAAACTCCTTTCCATAAAAATATAAAGCGAACGATTCCAAACTATGTCAATGACTAGGAGACAGTTACGTAAACTAAACAGTCATACTCGAATTACCCAATTAACGGCGGTAAAGTGACGAGGTTTAACAAAAATTGGCGATCTTGACGATCCGAGGATGCAACTTGGGCGATGTTTGTTTTAAGTACATAGAAGCGATATTTAGCGGGGCGAGGGGCGGGGCGGGGCGGGGGGCAGGCGGCAGCTACTGCGCGTGGTTGGGCAGCGGCCCGTGGTGCTGCTGGAACTGCTTCAGCGCCGCCTCGTGCTTGTGCTCGCGGGCGATGTGGCGCCGCACCGTGTTGTTGCGCGTGAAGGTCCGCGCGCAGAAGGGGCACGGCACGCGGATGCCCTGATGCCGCTGCCGAATGTGCGCGCGCAGGTTAGTCTCGTACCCATATAGCCTCTCGCAGAACGGGCACTTTAGTTTCTTACCTGCAAGGTCACATCACATTAAGCTACATTTATAGTTTATCATAATATGAACGGCAAATTAAGTCTGCTGCAGTTAAAAACCAACATTTTTGGGTTAAAGCCATGGGCTATAATGAGGACTTCATATTTAAGCAAGATTGCAAAAATCTGTTCAAATGTGAGAAACTACTCTATAAACACCTTCAGGTCTATAACAGGTGCACATTAAAATAAACAGAAGAAGTTTTAATGGTAATTTAGTAACACCAAAACAAAAATAAATGAGAGCTTCCTACCATCCGGTGTGGCTATTCCCCCGGATTTGCTACCCGTGAGGTGCTTGGCGGGCCAGAGGGGCATCTCAGGTGGGGCTTCGGGAGGCGGGGCAGGAGGCGTGGGGGGCGCACTGTAGGGGCCCCCACCGCCGCCCCCGCCGCCACTGCCCGGGAACTCTTGCGTCTCCATCTTGATCCTTAAATCTGCAAATCACATTTATCTCGATGAGCTCAAATATTTTATGAAGCAGTTAAACAAAAAAATTCATACAAGCCATTACGTCTTAAGGAAAATGCATAATGTTTATAAATATTTTTTTTAACAAATCATTATTGCGTCAAATTTAATAGCCCTAAAGTCTTCATCTATAAACAGATACACACAAAATAATTACAGTAATAAATGATTTGCTGTTAGAGATATTTAAAAAAATTGTTTTGAAAACATATAAGATTTAACATTTATTGCATAAAAAAATACATAATAAAGAAGCAGTCAACTAAGTTGACTGTTTTTATTTAAAATAAAATGAACATTACAAAAAGCAAGCATTTTTTAATTATTGGAAACGCTCCGTTGATGGGTTACAAACCTATCGGAGGAACTGTGTGATCTGTTATGATGAAGTGGAAAAAAAAGAGTACCTTCCGCACCCTGGTCCACGGACTGCCTCCGCTCCTGCGCCTCGTCGCCCCCGCGCTCATAGCCGTTGTTGCTGGGGGTAGTAGGCGTGTGTGGGGGTTGCAGCGCCAGCGGTGTGGAAGGCCCGCCACCCTCTTCGGGGAACCGGCAGCCCGGAGAGGAGCGTGTGTCAGGCTCCTCCCCGCCGCAGCTACCGGCCACGGAACTCGATGAGCCCGGCCTGCAAATATATTAGAAATATTGAAAAAAATCCTGAGGTATATCTACATGAGGGAGAATGATAGCTATTCGTTGCTCTGTCCCACGACATTTCTTTCGGGAATTTTAGGGATCAACTATCGCAATTTCATAGAGATTGATTTCTCATAACCTTCTTCTTTAGATTAATCTGACAGCGACAACATTTGTTTTGCCTACCAAGCGCCAGAACCAACCTGCCTCTGGTGACGCCAGTGGGAAGTGCAATCAGTCTGCTAAACGCGGTCTCTTCGAAGATTGAAGTCTTTCATATTAGTGAAAGTACGTTCAGAAGACAAATACTCTTGACTTTAGAGAGTATCTTGTTTCCTAAAGCCAAACCATCTCTCATGCGTTCGCAATGTATAATAAAATATGTTTGCAATGTTTTTTAAGATAAATAAACTTATTTGATATATTTCTAACAAATTTGAATTAATCCATCAAAAATATATCTTCGAAACATAATATCTATATTGTTAAAAATAAAGCAATATAGTAGGAATACTACAATATACACAGATTTACAAATTTCATCTTTCGGGTTTTGGAAGCAAAAAACAATCAATGACCAATAAGGTATCATAATTGAAACAATGGCATGTGGGAGAACATCATCCTGTTCAGCTGGCTCTTCTATACAAAAACTTTACTAAGCATTAACCCTTTCCGGTCCTGTTTGAATGAAATTCGACATCGACTTATTCCAATGCGTCCTATGTCGAATGTCATTCAACATTTTTTTTCTTCATCAGTTTAGTGTCAAAATACAAGCAAACTTATTTTTTTCTCGCTCGTATTTAGTGTAGCGGTATACTGGGACGAGTATTCAATGTTTTTATGAACATTGGAATGTGTAACTTTCTACCTGAGAAATATCCAAAAGTTTTTTTTTAGGGGCTGGCTCAGTACGTGTCACTCGGATGCCGGGCCGCCGGCTTATCAGTTACACTAGACCCGTGCGCATGCAAACAACTTGATAATTATTATTACCGATACTTACTATTATTCTAAAAATTCGAACCCCTTAAAATGCCTAGAATTACAAAAAAACGCGTTGACAAGGAGTTTGAAAGTAGTGATGAAGAATATTTGAAGGATTTGTGTATAAAATGTATAAATTAGAGGATTTTTCCATGCATTCAAAATAAATAAATAAAATTAACATAAATGTAGTTTTATTGTAGTAACCAGGAGGTGGTCTAGGGGATAGAACGCTTGGCTCCTGATCCAGGGGACATGGGTTCAAGCCTGGACATGACCAGATTCCTTCTTCACAATAATGAGCTATTTTCTGCTCACATTGAAGATTGTAAATAAATTCTATTATAATATCATTGATATAAATCCTTGATGTCAGTCTTTTTTAAAAAAAAAATTTTAAATTTTAAAAAAAACTTGGATTTTGTAAATTTTGTAAATCTATTGTGGACCTGACAGAACTTTTTTTTAAGTGGACCGGAAAGGGTTAAGTCCATTACATGGTTAATCAGTTTTGTCTAGTATGCCCCGCTACACCAATTTTTTCAATATTATAATTCTTATTCTTCAAATGCCCTATCAGGTTTCCCCGATGTTGGCAATCACTTCTGTAAAGGCTTCCATGTCTTGCACTCCCCAGAATAACTCCTCCACGCTCCTTATTTCAGTCCAATCTTTGATATTGTGCAGCCAAGATGTTTTCTTTCTGCCAGAACCATGTCGTCCTTCAATTTTGCCAATTAGCATAAATTGTATGTATTTTGGGATCTTGGTATCCGTGTAGCTCGTCTTTCTGGACCAACATTTCGGAGATCGTTGCAGTGTCCATCTTCAGGGTGGTTATAACCGCAGCTAGCCGGTGGTTATAGCCGCAGCTAGCTGGTGGTTATAACCACCCTGAAGATAGAGACTACAATGATATCAGAAACATCAGTCCAAAAAGACGAGATACACAAATTTTCCCAAGATCCCAAAATACATATTGCTACCAACCGTGAAAATCTATGCAACATAAGTTGTAATCTCATAATTGAATTCCCATATTGATAAATAGAAAAATAAAAATGCATTCCTGGTATTATGTTATATTTTTATTATATTTTACCTGTACTCAATTTGATTGAATTGCCATGCCTTGAACATTTTGCTGTTTGTAATGTCTTTTGAGTAAATAAACTGACTTGATTTGATTTGAAAATTGATGACCTTCGTGACAGAGTGGCAAGAGCTATGACTGCCACACCGAAAATTCCAAGCTCGATTCCCGGCGCAGAATGCTAAAATTCATATAATGGTGTGACAATAAAAACGCAATAGATTGGCTACCTATCACATGTCATGAGTATCATTATATTAGCTAAGATAAATAACATTTATACAAGTAATTGGGTTTAAATGACCTGTTGTATACAAAAAAAGGATAATAATAATAACATTTGTATCATTTTTTTATTAAAATAATAAGTATGGAAAAGAGAGGCCACCTGTAATTTCTGGCATGCGGTGAGGGGGCGGGGGAGAGCGGAGCCTTGCCGTCTCTGAGCACGGAGGAGCGCAGCTCGGGCGGCTGCGAGTCCTGCGGGGAGCGGAGCGCGCGGCGGCGCGGCAGCTCACCCGTGAACTGGTGGTGGTGGTGAGGGATGGGCGGGGGCAGGGGCGGTGGGTAGCTGCGGTGGTGGTAAGCCGGCGGCAGCACGCCGGGCTGCAGGTAGGGCAGCGCCCCGGGGAACTGCTCGGCGCCCTCGCCCGCGGACCCGCCACACGCCGCGCTATTGTTCAGCTTCACCTTGCCCCCCCCGCCAGGGTGCTGACTCTGGGCTACTGCTAATTTTTCGTGTTCTATGCTCAGACCCTTCACCTGAAAACCAATGGATATAGATTTTATTTATATGATCAATGACCCTCGTGACACAGCTGGGACTGCCACACCAGAGGTTCCGGGTTTAATTACCAGTGATGACAGTGTGAATCTTACTGTCTTTGGTTTCTAAAATGGCAATAAATTAGATGCCTATCAAATTTCAAGAGAATCAATATAATAGCTATACCCTTTACTTTATACACCATTTGGCTCGCATTAAAATAAAGTAAAGACCTATTCAACAAAATAATAATAGTAACAATAGTGTAAAATATACTCAGATCTAATATTCTCATTTAAACATAACAGAAAATAATATTATCAGTATCATCAGGATCAGAAAAAGGAACAATGTTACCAATGTAAAATGCAAAATAGCATCGTTGAAGTGTAATTGGGCCAGCCATATAGTGAAGACAACGGAAGATCGGTGGACCAGACACACCGAGAATCGGCCATAGAAACCCGTGCAGACCACAAGTAAGGTGGTCTGATGACATAAAAAATGTGACAGGAGTTCAATGGCACAGAGTTGCGAGGGATAGAAAGTTGGAAGTCAGGAAGAGAGACCTATGTCCAACACTGGACGACTAATGACTGATGATGATGATTCTCGTTTATTTTATATTTGTCATTATTGTAAACAGTGGCAGTGTTTAAGCCAAAAATTACACTGGCATAATCAGAGTTCAAATTTTACAACAAAAAAAAAAAAATTTACGTATTTTCATATTACGAATATTCCAGTATGAATTCACATTATTTGAATTTAATAATTGGATGAAATGATCAAATGTTACAACTCTAACAATACGAGGTCTGTCCATTAAATACGCGAACTGCATCGCTCGGGTGGTCTTCAGTAGAAATTCGCGCAAGAGCATTGGCTACTTTGTTGCCGGGTGAGCCACTAAGTGAATCCAAACTCACCAAACGCTCGAAGTAAACGTACTGCTCGAATGGGGAATTTTTTGGGGGATGTGTTTTATGCTCTTATCGACAATGGAGATTGACAAACAGATATGGAACGACAAGTCAACATCAAATTTCTGGTGAAACTTGGGAAAAATTATCGGAAAATTCATGAAATGTTTAAGGCATTAAATGGAGTTACGACGTTAAATGTTAAATGGAGTTAAGACACTGATGAAAACTACCCTTTTTAAGTGGATCAAGAGTTTTAGTGAGGGCCGTGATGACTGCAAGGACGATGCAAGTTCAGGACGACCGTCGACTCCCTGTGTTGATGAAAACATTGAAGGTCTGTTATGCTTTCGAATCATCGGTTAACTGTTCGAATGATTGCTGATGAACAAATTTTTTTTAAATTGAATATGAATTGAGAAAATCATGACAATGCGTCTTCACATCTATCACTGATTGTCCGCCAGTTTCTGACCCGTAATGCGATCTCTGTGATTGATCGCCCTCCCTATTCACCAGATTTAGCCCCTGGCGACTTATTTTTGTTCCCGAAATGTAAAAAGGTCATGCACGGCGGCACTGGGACGAAGTGTAGACGATTAAACGTGAAACGACAAAGCAGCTGAAGAGCCTGACTCCTGAAGACTTCCAGAATGGAAACGGAGTTGGGACAAGTGCATTGATACAAATGGGGAGCATTTTGAAGGGGATAAGATTGATCTACCCTAAATTTTGGAAAATATTTTTTTTTTAAAATCATTTCGCGTATTTATTGGACAGACCTCGTATACTATATAAAAATAATGTGCTTAAATATGCGCCAAAGAACAAGTTATTATGTCTATTTTCCATGACTTTTACCCCATATCAATTCAGTAATTAAATTCATAATAATATTAGTCAGTACTTTAAAATGCATCATACGCGGAAGTTGAGTAATGACTTCATATTCGACAATGACACAGCTGGGAAGAACAACGGATGGACCTACCAAGCATATGCAAGTGACACGAAAATCCATCCGCATATATAACTACCAACTACACTTCGACTCATAATAAATTGATCACTATGCCCGACACCGGAGACCAACATATTAAGAAACCTAATAATAAAAAATAGTAAAGTGCGTACATTACGTGTTATGAAAGTTAACACATTATATGCGGGTGCTTTGTGATGTTGGCAAACTGAAGCGCGATATTTTAAGTTTTATTATGATTTACAGTAATATAAATTTGGAGAAATGTATTTTCAACTACATTAAAATTAGCTTTTTAATAACAGTTTGATCATAGCAAAGTTTCGATCACACGATCTAGTGTTATAAAAAGGTTTAATAATAATAGTTACAATGTGAGATTATATTTGTCCAAATATGAAGACAGTTTGATCAAATAAATATGGACTTTTGACAAATTGAGTTGCTAAAATATCAAATTAAACACCATAGTCTACCATATATACTCGTGTAAAACTTTATGTTCATTTCGTTTTTTTTTTGTATATTGCCCTAATGAACTAGTTGGCGTAATTACAATTTCGTGGTTTAAATATCAAACCGTTATTTTATTTTATATATGCAATAATTTTAAATAAGTATTTCCCAACAAAAACTATAGGAGTGCAAATTAATCATCATTTAAAAATAGGTGTCATAATTTTATATAATAAAAAAAGTTACAGTAATTTTATTTTGATTTTATGAACTCTTTATCAACATATTATTAAATATGTATCAAGAATACAACCATACGTTACCACCATAACTAACGAACTAACTAACCATTACTCCGTTTCCCCAGAGGGGTACACAGAGAGGATGGATCGCCACACTGTTCTATCCTGACATAACTCTCGCGCCTCTTCATTCATGCATCTTGACATGCACGCTCGTTGATTGTTCCTACTTCGATAATGCATCTGATTTTAACTGTAATTGATAACATTTCATTAATTGATTAATTTGGTCATGTCATGTCTTATGCTTATGTCATGCCATATATATTTTAGCCATTCTTCCCTCATCCATTCGTTCCATAAGTCCAAACCACCTTACATTTCATCCACCTTACATTCCATTTTTACTTAACTAACTAACTAAATAACCATCACGCCATTTCCCCGGAGGAGTAGGCAGAGAGGATGGATCGCCACAATGTTCTGTCCTGGCATACCTCTCGGGCGTCCTCTACATTCATACATCGTACCATGCACGCACGTCGATTATTCCGACTGCGAATGTGGCCGCCTTTTAGTATTTGTTTAAGTTGGTCATGCCATGTTTTCCTCGGTCGTCCTCGGCTTCTCTTTCCATTCACGCTGCTTGTGAACAACTTTTTAACCATTCTACTCTCATCCATTCGTTCCATATGTTCAAACCATCTCAGGGATCCTTTTTTTAATTTTATCCATGATGCAGTCATCTGCCTTACATTTCTCTCTTATTTCATCGTTCGGTATTCTATTATACAACGTTTTCCGCACATTCTTCTTAGTGATCTCATTTCTACGGCGTTTATCCTGCTTTCATCCTTCTTTTGCCAGCTCCAACCTACACTTCCATACATGAGGGTTGGCATTTTTACTTCATCATTAGATATTCTATCATACCACCATCGTTTGATAAATATGTATACCTATTTACGTTTCCCGCACACAATGTGACGAAGTAAAATTAATACTAGATCAAACGTGTCACTATAAACACGTTGACGTGAGTGGTGAGTAGTGAGTTAGCGCGTGGTACCGACCTGCAAGCTCTCTGCACTCTTGAGGAAGCCGGAGAGGGCCTCCTGGCTGACGTGCACCTCGCCCTTGTACATGAACTCCAGCAGCGCGGCCATGTTGGCGGCGCTGGTGGCTTCGAGGATGACATAGCAAGGGCCCGCGTGGCTGGGGGGCGCGGCGGCGAAAAGCTCCTGGAAGTGCTTACTGCACGCCGCCAGGATCAGCTTGTGCGCCCTAAATGTCGTTCCTGCAACAATAGAAACGTACTTATTACAATAACACATCAACACAAATTTATCTATACACATTTATTTTTAAAAAAATCGGGTATATTACGAAGGGGATTATATACGTAATTCTAGTAAATAATTAAAATTAAAACATTATAAATATAAATTTAAAAAAAAAGCTGCCATATTCTGATCTGCGATCTGCCGAAACCGATCACAACTAGAAGGACAATTCGATAAAAAAAATATTAACGAGAAATCAGAAACACAATATTTTCATTATTTACAAAAAAAAAATCTTGAACGAAGAAATTTAAATAACCAACACGAATATTTTGAGTGTGTATATGAGTTTAATTTCAGTTATTTATTTATTTCCTCCGAATGGGTAGACAGAGAGGATTGACCTCCAGGCTAATTTGTCCTGATACCTCTCGAGTTCCTCTACGTTCATACATCGTAACACGCTCGTCGACTTTTTCGACTTCAAAAATGTGACCGCCTTTTACTGTGTGATTTATTTGGTCATCCCATAGTTTCCTCAGTTGTCCCAGGTTTGTTTTTCCATTCACACTGCTTGACACATTTTTTTAACAATCTTCTATCATTATTCGTTTCATACTCGTATGTCCAAACCATCGAAATTATTATTTTTCAAAACTATAAATATATGACAATATTATTGGGAAGGAACACTCCTGATATATTGTAACGAGATTTTTTCACAAGACTCTTTGCATTGTTTTTTTTAAACAACACATATACCTCTTATCTATACAATCTATACAACACATATACCTATCATTTGTTGATTGTTAACTCTGTGGTAGCATGTAATTGGCCTTATTTTAATTATTCTAAATGTTTCTTTTATATATATATTATTGATATCGCTGTATGTTACCCTTAATAAATAAATAAATAAATACCTACGAGTATATTGTGAATGCAAATACAAAACTGAAATCGATTATTTTCGAGTATATATAATAAATTGAGCTGTACATGAAACAACTTACACGCTTTAGATCCTAGGTTCTCAAAGTGGGCTATAACGCCCCCTTGTGGGCGTTTGAGACTTTCAGGGGGGTAGTAGAAGACCCAGAAAAAATAGAGAGCGTGGGCAGATAAAAAAATATAGTCTAAAAAGACAAAAAAAGACACGCTTATCACGTAAGTACTAATAAAGCAAATTAAACTTAAATATTGGTTTATTTTGTTATTGTGTGTATTGTAATCATTTTCCCTTTTTTGGAATAACATTTATGGGAGGGGGGCGTTGAACGTTTATTTTTCTTGTAAAGGGGGCGGTGGCCCAGAAAAGATTGGAAACCTATGCTTTAGATAATTCAAAATAAACAATTCACTCCGTTCCAAACAAGTGAATACTTATTATTACCGTTGTCATCTTACTACTGTCGGCGATACGCGTACTCATTTTTTGTTTACGTTTTAATTATTCTTTCATTTAAACTATGCCGAGTCAAATATCGCAGTAATAATTTGAATCAACACCGGCCGGTTCCTCGTCGACTCGAAGAATTCAAATTTTACGGCAAGAACCGTAGTTGTCAAAGAGGCGCCAGAAATCTGAGATCCTCATTAAGAAATAAATAAATAAAATACCCTCTTATGTTGGATGCATAATATGCACGTTGGTTACATGGCCTAAGGTCACAGGTCGTTCACCCGCAATATTATTATATAATTACAAGTGTGAGATTCGTATTTTTATTACTTTAGATGCGATATCAGATGTTGATGATATCAGAATACTGTACACAGAATCGCGTGACGTAACTCGAAATCGGTGCTTCGAAATCGATAATAATAAAATCAAAACATAACTTAATAAGTGCCTAATTACTGCTAATTTAATAAAAACTATGGATACGTGGAACATAAATTAAAAAGACAATATATGTGCACCATCTAAAAATAACATTTTGTGTTAAATTATTTTTATTTTGTTATTTTATTTTATATCATTGTATTTTATATTATTTGTTTTAGATTTATTTTGTGGATGTTGGACGATCGATAGGTGCACGGGAGATGCCTATTGGTGGCGATGAGGTTCGCAACCCATCACACCGCGTCACCCGCGGGGCGAAAAGAGAAGGATGGAGTGCCGCATCGGTTAAAGTGTGACAGTCCATTATTTCTGCCTACCCTTTCGGAGAGACGGCGTGATGGTTAGTTAGTTAGTTAAACATAACTTTTAATGAGATATTAATATATTTAATATCAACTCAAATGTACAGGCCGAGGAAAACGTGGCACGATCAAATCGATCAAATATTTAATCTCAAACTCATTAAAATATCACTTTATTATTCTTATATATTTGTATACATATAGCCCTGGTGTCTAGTATGTATGAAGTATGCAAGCGATACGATTTGATGATGGATGTGAATAAGTCCAAGGTAATGATTTTCGAAAAAGAAGGAAACATGACAGTCTGCAACATTAGTGTAAACTGTGAAAATCTGGAACAAGTGGATGAATTTATATATTTAGGAAGTTTGTTTACAAAGGATATGAGAGTTGAGAAGGATATTGAAAGAAGGGTTGGGGCAAGCAACAGAGTACATGGTGCACTTAAAGTTGTCATCGCAAACAAAAGCCTATCCAAAAAAGCTAAGATGGCAGTGCATAATGGTATTCTAGTGCCGACCCTTATGTATGGAAGTGAAGCATGGAACTGGCAAAAGAAGAATGAAAGTAGAATAACTGCAGTAGAAATGAGATCTCTAAGACGAATGTGTCGTAAATCTGTATATGATAGAGTGTCAAATGCAAGCATAAGAAGTGAATGTGGTGCGAATGAAAGTGTTATGAACAAAATAATGAAAGGGTCGTTAAGATGGTTTGGACACATGGAAAGAAGGAGTGAAGACAGAATGGTGAAGAAGGTAAACGACGAGAACGGAGCTAGAAATAGAGGAAAACGTGGCACGATCAATCAATCAAATATTAAATATCGGTCACGTGAGGAGTTGGAGAAATCGACGTGCGTGCATGACAAGATGTACGAATGTAGAGGAATCTAGAGAAGTATGTCAGGACAGAACAGTGTGGCGTTCCATTTTTTCTGCCTACCCCTCCGGGGAGACGGCGTGATGGTTAGTTAGTTAGTTAGTTTATACATATGTCAGCTGTTATATCATATTTGTGGTAGCGTGTAATTGGTCATGTTTTGTTGTCTCTATGTGTTTGTATATGTACATTGAAATCGCTGTTTGTTACACTTAATGACAATAAAATCAAAAATAAAATGTCGGTCACGTGGGGAGTCGGAAAAATCGACGATCGTGCATGAGGCGATTTATGAATGTAGAGGAATCGAGAGAAGTATGTCAGGACCGAACAGTGGCGGTCCATTATTTCTGCCTACCCCTCCGGCGAGACGGCGTGATGGTTAGTTAGTTAGTTTTTGTGTACAAATTCATTTACTTTCAAATTTTAAAATATCCATGTATCTGTAAATAAATGTAGGTATCTGTTTCATATTTGTTGATGGTTGAGGTAAAAGTTATGTAAAATTATTAATTTATAATACCAAGTAGATTGTTCAGTGGTTTTACTTGGATTTAATTTACGAGTATGTATAGAAGAAGTATGTCAGGACCGAACAGTGGCGGTCCATTATTTCTGCCTACCCCTCCGGCGAGACGGCGTGATGGTTAGTTAGTTAGTTTTTGTGTACAAATTCATTTACTTTCAAATTTTAAAATATCCATGTATCTGTAAATAAATGTAGGTATCTGTTTCATATTTGTTGATGGTTGAGGTAAAAGTTATGTAAAATTATTAATTTATAATACCAAGTAGATTGTTCAGTGGTTTTACTTGGATTTAATTTACGAGTATATAAATGATTTACATTGTTACAAATTTGTTTCGCCTTGCGAGGGCATTCTCAAACAGTTTGAGAACGCCCTCGCAAGGCGAAACAAATTTGTCACAATTTATAAATTAAATCCAAGTAAAACCACTAAACAACCGTGTTTACTATTAGAAATTAGTATCTGTTTCATCCGAATATCATATATATTTTAAATAACTGTTTTATCTTTTACGTATAAAAAGAGTGTTAAAAATTTAATTACTATCCGTTCGTATGAAATACGAATAATATTATTATTTTAATTTTGCATATAAAAAATACTTCGATTCGTCAAATTAAAATGATTATATCATTCGTAAATAATGAAGCTAAAGCATGTATAAAATTATTTCATATATAATTTGAATGCTGCGCCATTGTCTAGGTATTATTTATTCAATAGAGCCAATTTACTTTCATTAGTAATGACAAGCATGTGAATGCAGTTTGTAATGCTGTCTGATGCGTACGCCTGACTGTATAAAGAAGAAGAAGAAAATATGAAAAGTAGGTGTGGTAAAAGTAGCTAAATTTTATAGCACCACACGGTATGACAAAATTTCCGCAAACTCGACATTTTGTAGTTCCCTTGCGTCTGCCTTGTTTTTCTTTAGTGGATTGTATATGCGAAGCACTTGAAACGAAAATTATTTTAACGTGTCCCTTGCACACCGTGCTATTTTCAAAAGACGTTAAAACTTTACGTAAAGTATAAAAAGGCTTTATTTCTATTTTAATTTTTTATACACTTTGTATATACAACACTTTTATTTAAAAAAATATAATTATATAGACATGTTTCGGACAAACAGTCCTTCTTCAGTAAAGATACATATTTATAAAAAATATTATAAAATTGTTGTTGTTTACATTATGTATGGAAGCGAAGGATGAAACTGGCAGAAGAAAGAAGAGAGCAGAATAAAATTTATTCTGATCTCATCTCTACCGCATTTAATGCGGTAGAGATGAGATCCCTAAGACATATGTGTAGTAGAAAGATGTACGACAGAATCTCAAGTGCTGATATTAGGAAGGAATGTAGAGCGAAAGAAGGTATTATGAACAAAATTATGAAAGGATCGCTGCGTTGGTTCGGACATATGGAGCGCATGGGTAAAGAAAGAATGGTTAAACAAGTATACGTTAACGATGTAAATGGAGTAAGAAGTCAAAAACATGGCATGACCAAATTAATCAAATATTAAAGGTTGGTCATGTCAGAAGCCGGAAAAATCGACGTGCGTGTATGACTCGATGTATGAATGTGGAGGAAGCTAGAGAGGTATGTCAGGATAGAGTAGTGTGGCGGTCCATTCTCTCTGCCTACCTCTGCGGGGAAATGACGTGATGGTTTGTTTGTTTGTTGTTTACATGATCTGACAGATGTTATAAAGATTTATTTTGGAACGTTTATGCTTTTATTATAATAAATATTATGATTCAATTTAAATTTTAAAATAATAATTTTAAAATCTTATTATATAATTATATTTTTTTAATAAAAGTGTTGTATACACAAAGTGTATAAAAAAGAAAAATAGAAATAAACCATCATAAGAACACAAAGTATGGCGTATATAGAAGAAAATATAAAAAAAGCTGATTAAAAATTGAAGTATTTTTTTAATAGAGAATGTTTAACTACGTAGAATGCATTTATTTCAAATAAAAGTCAATAAATATACATATAAAACGAGATTATACAATAGCACGATTGACGTTACATAATATAAGATGAATGTGTGTGTGTGTGTGTGTGTTATTTGCATCAACAGTGTTTGAAAGTGAAGTTCAGTACCCTTTCGATGTGTGACAGTACGATACGGGCACGTGAGTGTGTGAGCTATGTAATATGTACGAGTTATCATTAAAGGAAAAAACCTTGCATTTTATCTACACGATTACATCAATGGTTGTGGCGTACATGGCTGATACGGTGACACAATGGCCTTCAATATACACACGATAAGTGAAGCAGCTTTGCAATAATATTGCTTACATATTCCGAGAACCACAATAATACACAATCGCAGTCTGTCTATGTGTTGGTGACGCTGCTTAAAACGTAACCGCTCCCACACATTCGCGAAATCACACGAATGCTCGATTGCACGTTCGTTAAAAGTTCGCCCGTTTCAAGTCCCAAATATTTTATACGCACGCTGAAAGATTCACCGGCATTTGAACTACGAATGTTTGCCGAGCATTTGCTCGCATGTCTAGGGCCGGTATATGTACGTACAAGTCAGTGTCACAAACGCCTCAGATGGGCTCCAGTCAGAGTGGGCTGAATGCAGGGCTTACCGTTATCATTGCCAGGATAAATAAATAACTAACTTGGACAAAATGATTGATTACTCGGCACAATAGAGGCAACTCTGCTATGAAGATGCAATAAACGCCTAACGCTTTAATCTGTATAAGTACTCTTATAACATTTCAGTACCAAACACACAAACTTAATTTGAGACACAGGCATTCGTATTTTTGACGAGATTAAATTTTAATTATGCAAATTGGAATATAACATTATTTTAAAAGGTTGCAAAAATATATTGAATGGTGCGATTTCTCAAAGAGATTTATTTCTCAAAGAGAATTATGAAATGTCTGCTTAAATTGGAAATTACGCAATCAATTTATTGTAAAACATGATTTAAATATTTTTAATACAAATATAAATTTTCAGATTTTAAATTTCATAAAAACAGCGGCAATGATTACGTCATTGGTTGGTAATGTGGGTAGGCACTCTCTAGTGTCTACCAATTAATTTTTTTGGTTTTATATTTATAGTGTCATCTATGTTTTGTTTTTAAATATATAGCGTCATGTATATTTTGATGACGAAATTTTCAAATGTAAAATCATCCCTTAAAATGTTTTGTGAAAAATGTACATTTTAAATGTAAGTGTATTTTTTAAATAAATAAAAATACACGCTCTTAATTGTAATCGCGAAACGCACAATGAGATCAGAACGCAGGTTGAATTTTTTCCAATTTTAAAAATGGAACGTCTCAACTTAACATGGCGAAAAGAACTTTTTTATGTTTCCATAATAATAAAAGTTGAAACCAGAGCGTCACTCTGATTGGTCCAAGGCGGAAGAAGAACGACTACGGTTGAAATACTTAGCCCGTAGTTCGGCCAGCTTGTCACACATATTTAAAGAATCGTCTACGAAAATAAAAGAAACGGCTGTTGGGCGGTTCGCGGGTTCAAGGGTACGGCGGCAGTCTTGGGTACTTATAATTAACTTATCATTTTAATTTAGGCAAAAAAGTTTTTAGGGTAAAACAAATTTGTATACCAACAAAGCAAAGTTATTTTTTGTTTTGAATAATTACCACAGCGATCAAGCAATTTAACTCCGCTGTAAATCTTATTTTACCTCGTTTATAAGCCCATTAATCATACACAATACTTACCGGTTTCGATACTGTCTGAATTATATAAAACACAACGCTTGGCTCCTGATCCAGGGGACTCGGGTTCTTCCCGGTGTTAAGGGGAATGAGAAAGCTTACGTCAGATGCGAAAATAGCTATTGCATAGTTCTAAGTAAGTTTATACATAAGTTATAACTAAGTTTATACGGTTTTTATGTATAAATAAATATAATTAAATACGAATGAAAAGTCTGTTTCCTTTAAATAACATTTTTTAGGGAATAGCATGTTTCACCTTGCTTTTCCTCTCCTTAACACTAAACATTTTCTTTACAAGGAGAGTAAGAGAAACGCAAATAAATGGATGAATGTTTGAATATATATTTTTTGAAATGTAACATAAGAACAATAATTTTGTACCATTTAGGTATAATAAAAACATATTTAAAAAAAACGAAGCCTTGCTAGAAAGAATGGACCGTCACACTGTTCTGTCCTGACATACTTCTTTTGCTTCCTCTACATTCATACATCGTGTCATGCATGAACGTCGACTTCTCCGACTCATCACGTGACCGACATTTAATTTTAGTTTAAGCCTGGACACGACCAGATTCCTTCTACAAAATAATGAGCAACTTTTTTTCCAAATTGGAAATTGTAAAATAAATTCTAATGCCATTGATTCAACTCCTTGGAGTTAGACTTAAAAAAAATGCACCATGGTCTATATCGCACCGTGAGTGTAAAACCGAAACAAGTGCAAATATACAATTTGGAGATATGGGAGTTTAAAGACTTCATATTGCTTGGAAAAACTGTTTTTTTTTTTAAATAAACCAATGATTTTCGGTTTATAGGTATATTACTTTAAACTGAAAATCATTGGTTTATTAAAAAAAAACAGTTTTTCCAAGCAATATGAAGTCTTTAAGCTCCCAAATCTCCAAACTGTATATTTGCACTTGTTTCGGTTTTACACTCACGGTGCGATATGTTGACAGAATTGATAAAAATGCGTAAAAAACAGGTAGGTACTTACTTATTAAAACTACAAAATAGGTCCATATTTATAATTAATGTCCTAAGATATTCACACTTCGATTACAAAATTGCTTATTGTGAGAAAATCATTTATTGATTGTCTAGGTAAGAACTCGTATCACCTAGATCAGGATACAAGAAACATGTAAATACATATATCAATTTACACTTGAGCTTATAATTTAGAATAATAAAAATAAATAAATAATCGTGTTTAAAATGTAGGCCCAAAAAACATGTCACAGTGATTATGTAAAATGTGTCATAAAATACGTTTTAAACAGATAATTAAATTTTTAAATACATATTTATAATATAAGTTATATTATTACTTATCGCGGTATGCATAAAACATCTGTAATAATAGGTATCCAAGCAACTTTGCCAAGATTTACTGCATAATAATCCATATCAAACAAAATAACTTAAATATTTAACCGTTTTTAATGGCTACGCACGATTAATTTGGTTATTAAAATGCTACTATGGAAGATAGATATATTTTTTTCATTGCTTACTATTAAAAGATAATTTTAAAAAATCCGCCGAATATTTCAAATAAACAACATTTATTATTTGTGATAAACATTCGGGGGGTCAATTTATTCATTCATTTGTTGAGAGGTCAAGTTTCATAAAACTCTTAAATGGTCTGATAAATTACTCTTACATTCGCGGTCCGTGGTTGTACTTCGGCGGACGGATATTTTTATTAGGTATTTGTCATCAAACAAGATGAATGTTCGCTGTACCGAGAGCCAGAGCATGCATAAGCAGGACATACACGGACCGGTAGATGCTTTACAAAAAGCCAAGCACCAACGAAATATCAAGCCTCCTCCCCAATAAACCAACGACCCACAAGTATAAATAAATATAATCAATACGAATGAAACGTCTGTTTCCTACAAATAATATATTTTAGGAAATGGCATGTTTCAACCTGCTAAGGCATTATCAAATAAAACATGTCATTCCCATAAAATAAAATGAAACTTCTAAAAAACAGACGTTATCATTCGTATGATTATTTAAAATGGAATTTTTACTACATTGTTCAAAAAATAAACGAATTTGTTTTATCCCCTAATTCAATAATAATAAGAATGATTAATTTCTGTTTTTAACATTAGCTATAATAAAAGTAGCATAATTTTTATTTTGAGGAAGTTATTAACCATAACCATTTAGGCTATTCAAAGTATCATTAAATGTTATTAATAAGGATGAAAACGCATATTTTCTACATATATATATATATATATATATATATATATATATATATATATATATATACATATATATATACATCATATATATTATTATTATTATACAGCATATATATCTCTATATATATATACATATATATATATATATATATATATATATATATATATATATATATATATATATATATATATATATATATATATATATATATATATATATATATATATATATATATATATATATATATATATATATATATATACTCACTGCTATATATATATATATTATATATATATATACATATATATATATATATATATATAATATATATATATATATATATTTATATATATGAGAATGACATGTTTTGTCTTGCAAAGGTATTATGAAGGAAAGTTCTAGAAAACTGAATTTTACATAATTGTTTACGAAACAATTAATTATTCGATGTGTCTAGCTATCTCAGATGACTCGAAATGGTTCCATTCAAGAAAAGAAACATGAAGATAACTTATTTATTTAATACTAGAACATTACCGGTGTAATGAATGATCGTGTGTGTGCTATTTTTGTGTAAATACAATAAATACGCTTACATACGTGAATGAGTTCGCGAATTATTTCTTTGTAGGTGAAGCATGAAGGAATACGAATTAACCCCCATTGTGCCGGTGACTTCATTTGCAGTAATAAAAATGTTCTCGAATTGTGGTCGAGTACATTTACAGCTTAGAAAAATAATCCCAATTCATTATAATATTAAGTAAAATTTATCATAGAGGATTCCTACCGCTTGCCCAAGACTGTTATAGGCGAACGGCGCCTTTCGTCAGCTTCGCTCATTCAATCCCTAGGCCCGTCCCTCGTCCATGCGGGACTTACGTTAGAAAAAAATATATTATATATAAAATAAATCAAGAGGGACCAGGCCACATTTATTATACTGCTATTTTCCTCTATGTCCCGCCTAACATGCAAATAACACTAAAAACACTTAAAATTTATCAGTAGGGAGTTAAAACATCTATGAACTGCAAATGTAGTATTCCGTAGTTTGAAACATTTTTTACTGCAAATGCAGTCAGCCGCATTTTAGGGGTTAAGCAAGAACGACGCAAAAGTGCACTAAATTTTATTACGTTTAAGGCTAGCTAATATTATAATGCGGTTGTTTGTGTATCGATTTATATTTCGGGGCTACTCTTGAATGAGGAAAAGGCACGAAAAAACATAATTTTAGAAAAATGTTTAAAATGCATCCATCGCGCGGCGGACTGTGTACGCCCCTGCAGCCATTATGTAAAGTGCTGTTTACGCGAATAACGACCACATGCACATTTGTGTACACACAGGACACATATGCACGTAGCGCATATTTATATAGCGGATAAAGATTGCAATTATCTGGTAAAAGTCATCGACCTCCTTCATATGAACGCGGGTCGGCCTTGAATTTATTTTTTCGCAGTTCACGAGATCAACGATACGGACGTGTGTGTGTGTATATATCTACATGTAGGTGTGTGTATGTGCATGCGCGGAGTGCGTCTGTGTGCGGGACTAGCGAGAATTCTGCAACAAGTAGGTACCAATATACGAAGTGACGCAATAAATAAAAAAACAACAATGTGAATATTTTTAGGATGAATACAACAGAGCTTGGTATAATACCGAAGACGCAGTCACGATCTTAATAATACTTTCAAAATATATGCTTCATTAAAATGCATTAAACAAAAATACACGCGCATAATATTACTTACGAACAGTGAAAAAAAATTAATAAAATAATATTCTTTCTTGAATGATGTAAAACTCTATATTTAAAAATTAATACGTAAAAAAACATCTATTTTCTAAAATATTAATTATAATTTATGTGAATTACATGTTTCGCTTTTCTATTATAATATTATAATTAGGTATTATTATTATTTTGGTAAAACGGTATTTACATCATAACAGCGCGAGCCAAATTGATGTAAAAGCTATAGCTATCATGACATGTGATAGATAGCTAATCTATCGCCATTTTATTGTCACGTGAATTCTGTATCAGACAAAAAGACAGTGTGACAATCACACTGGCATCGCCGGGAATCGAACCCGGGACCTTCGGTGTGGCAGCCATAGCACGAAGGTCGTCAATGATATTCACATGTGATAATACCTTGGAAAGGTGAAACATGTCATTCCCATAAATTATAATACATTTCTAAAAAACACGTTTTCATTTAAAAAAAATAATTAAATATAGGTATGTTCAACAGCAATTGAAAAAATAATATTTTTATTATATTCAAGTAATCTAATATATGGCCTGGACATGTATGCCGATGGGATAAGGGAAGATGGGGTTACTGAATGAAGGCCAAGGTTAGGCCGGAGAAGTGTCGGGAATCAGCCTACCAGGTGGAGCGATGATATTGTGCGGACGGCGGGAAGGTCCTGAGAGGCTGTCGTCTACCAGTGAATGGAGAAACTGACGAAGAATCTAATTGGTCTCAAATTGTAGTTTAGTAGGACTTGGATCTTCTGGCTTACAGAGGTTCAGCTCTTGTGACCATTCCTCTTACGTCTGATGGGAACATTGTTGGAAAGTGATTTGGTGAATCGTTGGTTTATATGGCATGATTTGTGTAGCCCGATTTTGGGCGCTTGTGGCAGCTGGAGGTGTTTGGGTTAGGTATTTTATTGTGGGGTTAGGACGTGAAGGGAGTCCTTTGTAAAAACGTTCGTCAAGTTTCATAATGATTTCATCTATCATCGGGATTCCCGATTCTAGGTGCAGTTGTGTGATCCTGGTCCATAAAGGCGCACCAAGCGATAAACGGATAGCTTTATTTTTGCATGATTTGGATTTTTTTTGTATGTGACTCGAAGCCGCATAGTCCCAGATTGGGGCTGAGTAAGTAAAGATCGGCCTTTCGGCCGTTTTGTATATCAGGAGTTAAACTTCTGTGCATCACCAATAGGTAAAAAAAATATATATAATATAACATTCGGAGAAAACAGAGGCTTATAAAATTCAATGAAAAAATCAGTATCAAAATGGCTTGATGACATAATAATACTGCTTACGTGCATTCGTTGAATAAATAACGTAAAAATCATTTAAGCTGACAACGGCTCTGTTTGTTTTCGCGTAAATATGTCTTATCGGCCGATGGGTAGGCCACGAATGCAAAAGGCAAAAAAACTATCGACTAAATACACACACGCTGATAACGCCTATAGATTAACGTATACATTGCCAAAAAACTATGATATAAGTACTTAAAGTAGGTGAACATGGGCACTTGTACTGATATGTATGTGCGTGGCAGTCAACGTGCAGATACGTTATCCGAAAATTATTCAGGTTAGCTAACTCAATTTATAAAAATACAAAAACTGCACGAGCGCCGAACGAGCAAATACGAAATATATTTTTTTCTTCCGAGGAACAGATTAAACCGCTAAAAATAGAGACTTAATAATGTGCAGCTCTGCAAATAAAAATAAACTTGCAGAACAAGGTTACATGAGTCTAGAGCACGCGGAATCTGGCGTGGAAAATATTTATTGCGTTTCGGTTAGCGCCACTGAAAAAACGCGGTATATTGTGATGAAACGTAAACTAGTGCTCTAAATTTGTTCCATAATAATACAATGGAATAATATTAAAAGCCATTGACGACCTTCCTGGCAGGTTTGCAACAGATACTACTGCCACACCTAAGGTCCCGGTTTCGATTCCCGCTAATGAGTGTGAAAAAAAATCTCACACAGTATTTTTTCTAGTAGAATTCTCGTGACAAAATAATGACGACAGAATATAGCTTCCTATCACATATTAGAATCAATTGCTAAAAAATTGTAAACAGTAATTGGGTTCAAATAACCTAGTGTATACCAAAAATGTGGAAAGCAACGAGCAACTACCACATTAAAAGCTGAAGTGATATCCGAAGAAACAGCAAGACTAAAATAAATAATGTTATTATTTGAGATTTCATGGTAGATGTTAAACGAAATTAAAAAAAATCTAGACCAAAAAATGGCAGCGATCTGCAGGAATCAGTCAAAGCCATAAACATAAGCGGAATTAACTAAATATACATTTTAAAAAAAAACATTGTAAACATCAAGATCTTACTGCAAACAATTCCAAATGATTGAAACTTGTATTCATTATTTTATTTTTAAAAATATTTACAAGGGAAATATCTCGATAGTGAGAAAAACAGATTGGACTCAATGACGAATGCAGCACCCACGCCCCGTACTCGGAAGTTGCACGGAGCTGGTAACCTATAAAGGCGACGGCGCAGCGTTCCCTTCGGCCTTCCCGCCGCATTAGTGGCTTCGAAGTCACAAATCCGCTGACGCCAGACGCCTGTTGTGTAACCATGGCCGAAAACAGACCGCCAGTCCCATCGGCCCGGTGAATGCAAAACGGCTGGCGAATAAAATTCCGACAAGATGCGCATAAAGCTGATTGGTAAATAGCTCCATCTCGGCCCGGATGTGAGGCACGAAAATGCAGCGGGGAGCTCTGTTCGAGTCGAGAGTCATCCATTCCGGAGATAATCTATCTCGCTCGATGTGAACGAAAACACGCAGTACCTACTGTATTAGAGAATACGTAATAAATTGTGTGTTCGTTTCAGGATTTTCGATTATGATTTAGCTTGTGCGTCATCTGCATACAAAAACATTTCAAGATGATGTGACTAAAAACAAATGCGTTAAAATAAATTTGCTCATTTCAAATCTGTGAATAATATATACGTGAGCACTAACTAACATGGGACGGTCGGTCTAAGAGCGAGGTCGACAGCCGCATACATCAGGCTAGGCTTGCATTTAATAAAAGGTCGAAAATAATATAATCAAATAATATAGACCTAAAACTGATAATACTCCTCATCAAGACCCATGTATGGAGTATCTTGATGTACGGCTGCGAGACATGGTGCCTATCCGAAAGAGATAAGCGGAGACTAGAGGCTTTTGAGATGTGGTTCTATAGAAGACTATTAGGAATTTCTTGGAGAGACCACATCACGAATGAGGAAGTTCTTCAAGGAATCAAAGGAGAAAGACACCTGCTCAGGACCTTGTCCGAAAGGCGTGCAAGATGGATCGGCCATGTAATACGTCAAGAAGGTCTCTTGCATGCCATAATGGAGGGTATGACCGAGGGGACAAACTCTAGGGGACGCCCACGCCGAGAGTACCTGGAGGACCTGTTGGTGGACGTGCGCTGCTCATCATATGCAGATTTCAAAAGAGACGCACAAGACAGGGAAGAATGGAAGAGAAGAATAGAAGAAATTGCTGCAAACCAATCCCAGGGTTGGAACTTTCTAACTAACTAACTAATACAAGACATGTAAATATTAGGTTCAAGTGTCTGTTATAGATGACGAAAACTTGCATGTGTATAGTTAGGGCCCGTTCAGTTTGAAAGAATTCATCTCAAATTGGAAAATGAACGCCGGACGTCGCGCTAGTTATGTACACATTATCACCGCACCTTCCATCGCGCGGAGCCAGGCCTTCCGGGTGGTCACTCCGCGTAGGTACGGCTGGCCCGGAGCTTAGGCGGTTTGGCTCTAAGACACGATGTACTTTTACCAATATGGAGATGGAGGCCTACCTTTGGCGAATAAACAGTCACATAGCGCGCGGGTACCCGATACCCTATAAAAAGCGAATGCCGACTGCGTACTGCGCGGTAATTACAGCAAACATACCGAGTACCGGCGTGAGATATGCAAATTTTACGAGAACCTTTTACGCTTTGAATGGAAGAATTGGTTTTGTCCCATGTACTTGCAAATACGTAAGAAACGTGCCTATTTTTTTAATCACTTGTTTTTCACTATTGGTCAAAATACAAAAAAACTTCTAAAAATCTTTCACATAATATTTCTTACAATGCATTGTTTCACGTAATATTCACATACTCACGCCGTTACAGCTTATTCTTTGAAAACGAATATTTTCATTTACATATGATAAATATGACAAATAAAACTCTGCTCATATACAAATAAAATATTCATTTACAAAATAAACGAGTTTCTTTTAACAGAACAATTATTTTTAAATTATTTATTTTTATGAAGCTCATTTTGTTACAACTTCGTAATGAAATGAAGAAAATAAATAATAATACAATTATATAATAATTTTCATCCATTGTGTTGCAATCGTAAAAAAACCAGGTCAGATGTAATAAAGAAAATTTCTCCAAAAAAATATACATCGATGAAAGTAAATAGGCATGCTGAACAATTAATTCGGTTGCTGTGCGGAGGGTGATGGGGCGATGGGGCGATGGGGTGACGGGGTGGGGGGGGGGGTGAGCGGGCGAGCGCTAAGCGCAATGGAACTCCTAGAGCTTCCAAAGCCCGACAACTCTCGTCTCGGGCCATGGCGGCTCTCGTTAAGCATTAATTGGCAAACGGTCCCCCGGGCGTCGCGGATGGCGGGGAAGAGCGGACTATGGAATCGCAATTCGGCTGCAATTACGTAACAAAAAAACGACTTTTATGTGCCCGAGTTCAAAAGAAAATTTGCGTAAGAAACAAAATTAAGAAAAACTTTTTAACCTTCGGCGATTTTCAATTAGAGAATGGAAACGTACTTTGACGATTGCGCAATGTGAACATAACGATATGACCGAATCGTGAAGACACCTGACCTTTATCGAGCAAATTATAATATAAACGTAGAAATACTTCCTACATATTCAGGCGCGTGACATCATTGCAGTTGTACAGGGCCCTAAATTTGCACGTGTGTGCGTAGTAATCGCCCTGGGTACTTACACACACTCGCACACTCGCGACCAATTATTTTCAAGACCATACGATGTGGGCCAATGTTAGTTCGTATGCAGCGGCAGCGGTTTAAATAGGTACTGATATAGGACACAAAGGGCCGAACCAATGCCGCTCGCCCGCCGCAGCCGTCCCCCATCGCCATCCGCCATCAGGGCCATATCACTTCTAAAACTAATTGTCAAATTGTTGAAGGAAACGTGAGGTAACATTCACGGCGGGTACTTGTGTGCGTAATTCCGCGTCTTTTATACTCCACTCGGTACCTCACTATCTTGTACCTGCATACAATGCCGGACACAAAAACCTGCTCCACCATTTTTTGTAATTGATTCATTTAGTGCAGAGTAAATAATTAAATTCATTTTCTAGAATCAAAACAACACCGAAATCAATTCTCAGCTGCTGGGAAGTAGTTCTAGGCTTGGCCGTGTATTTAATAGTGTTCTTTATTAGTGGCAATACTTTTAGTTAAATAATTTATATGAATTCTTCTAGTTAGTGGAATGATAGCTGGTCTCGAGGTAGTCTAAAAAATAGAAAAATGATTGATTGCACGGCATAAAGTATTATTATCTATTCGGTGATAAGGAAGCGTTTTGTGTGCGTCTAGGATAGCAAAATAGCTAAATTAAGTAGATTAGTTTTATCGTTTACCAAATAACATCCATAGGGAAAATCGATCAACACCTGCGATACGGTTACTAAGATATGAAAACAAAGATATAAACATTTTGAAATGTAGTAAATCATCTGGTTATCTATTAATAATTAAGTGCATTCTTTACAAATGAATAAATGTTGACATTATATTGAGATAGGTACTTAATCATAATCGATGTGTGGACTTTACGCTTCTCAACCTTTTTTTTACAATTTCACTCTTAAAGCGACGTGATTGTATTTGTATAAAGCGTGAACATTTAAACGTTTAGTATTAATAAAAAGTAAAAGAAATATGACTAATCTTGTATATATTATATAATCAAAGAAGTTAACATTTCCTTACCGATGCTTTGCAGTTAATGTAAAATAAAACATATTGCTTCCAATAATTTCAATAGCTCTATAAATACAATAAACACTGGATTAAGATTACCTGCCGATTAAAAAAAATATTTTGCAAGCACAGAATACTTTGATTTTTTAATCCATACGATCAAGAAAATGTATAATAATATTGTATTGAAAATTCGGGTACAGTGCAAGAAGCGAAGAATGTCGCACACACACACTCATTCCGTCGCACTCTCGCCTCTTCTGTATTAGGGTGTGCGAGAGAGACAATTAATTAGACGTGCGTCCAGGAATCGATTTCAGACCATTTATACGAGTGGTCATCTCGGTTTAACATTGTGTTTTTTCATGTTCTTTTAGCATTGAATGGTTAATTGGAGCAATATCTAATGAATATTCTAGTTTATGATTTTCAAGCGTGTTGTGAATATACAGCACCATTACGTGCGGAATTTTAACACAGCAAGAGAAATAAAAATAATACATAAAAAGGTATTATTGTACGATGTTAACAACGGAAAAGATTGCAGAAGACAGACTTAGGTGGAAAATAACAGTGCATAAAGGCACGCATGACTTTGAAGCACAGCGTAGAGACAACGCCACAAAGAGATGGAGAAGAAAGGAGAGGAGAGACCATCAGGAGACGGTAGCGGCTCTCTTGCCAACGTCTTCCCCTGCTCTAGATGCCCCAGAATGAGTCCAATATTGGGGTTTTTAGCCACATGAAGATCCACAACCGTGAAGGACAGTCTTCCTCAGATACGAGGGACAGCCGATGATGACGATCAATGCTAAAATCCATATAATTACACAGAAAATCTTTCGATGTTTACCCTAGGATGTTGCTCATTTTAGTCGCATAACAAGATATCCGATAAACTATTTGCAGCATAATATTATTGCGTTTAAAGTATCCATTATAAAAATCACCACAAGTGCGGTTAGACAAGAACTTTTTCTGTATGGGTATGCGGGGCGGGGGGTACCCCTACAATACACGCGCACGACGCGCATACGGACGCACACACTGACACAGACGCATTATGTATATGCCCATACACACATATACGCGTAATAACAAATATTTGATGTACGTGTACTTAATGCCTACGCTAGTTTATATTGTACTAGCATAGTTTTGTTGTTACTATGGAACTATTTTTTTTTTCATTTCGATATCGATCGCGTGACAGACTTGCCTACAAGATAACACTATCATTCTCTGAAAAAACTATCGAAAACCTTCATACACATTATGGTTCTAGTTAAATATGCAATAAAATATGTAACAACGTTTCACAAAAAATATAGTATGAACTCAATATATTATAATCGATAAAAAAGTAAACTACAGTACAGAAAAATGGTAATTTGACCTTTATTAATTCCTCATTAAGAGTGAATTTGACCAAGCGTCAACTTATTTGGAATCCTTCTTTAATATTTTGTTTCTTCTTGCTTCTTATTGTATTGTTTTTATTATGTTATAATACAAAATTTGATTTTAAATCGGTTATTTTTGTTAAACTGTCTCTTGTCCAAATGAGTCGCCTAAATGCTGTTCGTTTATTATGTTTCATTTGAATAAAATAAAACTTATCGTTTATATTCAATTTAAAAATGTTGTAAAAAAATAATCGAAATATAAAACCTAAACATAAGAAGGATAAATATGAAAAGAAAGGAAAACACAAAAGATTAAAATTAAAATTTTGTAGAGACAGATTTAAAAGGGATGAAATTATTTAAAATAAAATATAAATATATGTTATTTCATAAAATTTTCTTTTGAATAAATATTATTTTAATGTGCAAATTTACAATATTTAAGTAAAGATTCGAAGGTTTAAATTCAACGAGAGAATTTTATTTTAATGAGTGTGCCCAGATTATGGAAAACCATTAGAGTAAACAAAAAAATAAACTGTCTTGACAGTGACCAAATCTCTTAAAGTGGAAATTTTCCATTTTTATATCCAATGAATATTCAATCTCGTGTGCGTACTTACTTAAACCTCGTGATGTTTAATAATTTCTATTAAGCAGGAAAAATGGTGCCAGAAAAAAAAAAATAATCGTATCACATCGTGTGATCGAATCAATATAAATTTCTGAGAATTCACGTTTTACTATCACAATAAGTTATATTATAAAAACAAAAAATATTTCTATTCAAAGCCTACTTATGATTTACTTAAAGTTATTCAAGTGATTTGATTGTACTTGGATCTTCTGGTATACAGAGGTTTAATTCTAATGGTTATTCCTCTTACGACTGTTAGAAACATTATTGGAAATGTGATTTGGTGTTTGTTTTATACGAAGGCTAAATGTGTGGACCGAAGTGCTCATTATGTAATGATAAAATCCTACATGTTTTTCGGCCCGTGCTGCATTCATGGAAGACCAATTAACGTTGACATTGTAGAGTGTTAGATAGCTCTTATTATTTAAAAAAATAGGGTTTTTCCGAGGGGAAAAGAAGAGGAACAGTGCCTGATGTTTACTTGTTTTACACACACATAGTAAAAGTATTCACCAAGCACTTAACAAAGACATTGTTTTCTGCATATTCAACGATTAGTTGTGGTGTAATTAATACGAATTAAAACGTCATTTTCCTAGAAGTTTTATTATATTTTATAGGAATGACATGTTTCACTTTACTTAGGCATTATCAAATGTCAAATCATTGATCAAGAAACAACACGGTGTAAGTAAATAAGTTTATAGTGTGCAATAAGTGCAGTATCCAGCAACAGATTTCAATTAGATCAATGGGAATCACTTAGCTCTCCTTTTTTTAGATGTTGATTCGATATTATAATTTCTGTGACATTAGAATATTACATACACTCATAGGCCAGCCTATATATCTATGGTTGCAATCGCCACGGTTTTATCGCCGATAGAAAAATAACAAATGGATCCAACAAATGATAGTGCAATCATTTTTCAATGTCGTTTCATCGGCCCGGTGCTCCGGCGATAAACTAGATGTGTTGTAATATCCTTATCTGGTGTATGTAATATACACAGTACCTCTCGTCTACGAGAGAACAAACAGATTCACGCTATTTTACAAGCGTGTAGGATAGGAGCAAATAGCTGAGGCAAATAGTGGAAAAATGTAATATTATAACTAACCTACGTCATTCAACAACTTAACCAATGTTATTAAACAATACCACACATTTACAAAATACTGTTCTTCTAAGGGCTGTAATCGACAGGCGAATAATTTTGTGGTTTTTAGCACGCGAACTCAACCCAAAACCGTGATTTCACTCTCGCGTCCACCACAATCCAAATGTTAATAATATTTCGATTATGCCAAATCAAGAAAAATATACTGTACAGGTTACTAAAAAGTTAGTTAGTACAATAATAAAGCTTTATATAAGAATAAGAGGGTGTACGTTAACGTAATGGAGGAAGGAGTCGAAGAAGATTGAGGAAAACAGGGCATGACGAGATTAATCAAATATTACAAGTCAGACAAATCAATTATACGTGCGTGTATGACTAGAATGAATGTAGGGGAAATTTAAGAGTTTTGTCAGGATAGAGAAGTGTGGTGGTATATCTGCTATCCATACCCTTTTGATGAAACCCCGTGATGGTTTGTTTGTTTGAATAAAATTATCTTTTACGAAAATGTACAATTACAAAATACATAAAAATCAATTTAATTAAAGCCTGTGAAAACATTTTTGATGTGCCCTTTGAGATGCCAACAATCGAGTCAATCGTTTACATTTAAAGCGGTTCGCGGTACGAATGAAAAAACTCGGCCTAATGACTGAACGGAGATCTGTGGATACGTATACTCGCTGTTCACCTAACTCCGCGTCATTTTTACGTAATTTTATCGATAAAGTTTCGAAGCGATGTCGCATACGAAAATTAGCATCACAAAGGAAGAACAGTTTCCAACATTTAGATAAAAAGTGGGTCGAGAAGTAAAGTTTCTTGCGGGAAGCGTGGCATTCATGCATCATTTAAAATTCCATCGCACGAACGGAGCCTCTTTCGACTAATTCGACAGAACAGAGACCATTATTTATCAATTTTATTATTTGATTCATTTCGACGTCAAGCAAAAAAGTCAAAGCGTTATGGTAAATCATATAGTTAACACTAGTCGACAAGAACACGAGGCTAGGCCTAACGCGTGGGCACTTCAAACAAATTATCAGTATTTTGTAAGCGGAGTTCGTTCGGACATAAGGGCGGATTCTTCGCCGTCGAACCGCACGCATGAGGGCCAATTGACAAGCCTATCAAATATGAATCGATGTGAGCGTGCTGGTGTGGGGTGCTCAGCACACACCGCGAGAGGGAGGCTCGGGCGGGGTGCAGGCGGGCGGCGGGTTGAGGGCCGGCGCCCGGCGGGCTCACGTTGCCTGGACACCGCGGGGTGTGATAGATGGCTGAGAAGGATGGGGCGGAAGGCCATATCCGCTACGCATTCTCCACAATTTACTGGCTTACAAATATTTTATACACGCATAAAGAGAAATAAGCTATACGATATACAGCACACACAACATTTCGCTTTTAAACTATTTACTATCTTCCAGGAAAATCTACTTGTTTACATAACACTGAATTCTTAAACTTAAAATCAATAACTATTTTAACACAAGTTTACGTATTTAAAGTCACCGATTTTAACGGTATTTACGTGTTGTTCTCAAGTTCAAAATATTATTTTTCAGATCTAATAACCCTGATAGCAGCAACAGGTTATTTGCCAAAATTATATCTAAACAAAGTATTTATGATAAGTTGTATAACTTACAAATATTCAAATAATTTTGAATGATTAAATGCTGCAAGTTATTCGAGGACACAATCAATCAGTAATAACGAACCTCAAGACGACCCCCGTACGGCTCTCGTGTGCTCAAGCTGTACCGCCATAGGCCGCCCGCAATAGCATAATAGCCCATTCATTAATAACGCGCATTAACATGCTAATAGCGTAATTGAATGAAGCTTTAAATAATCTAAATGAAAAGTACAGTTGCCCGTGTGTGCATTGTGCGCTCTACAATGAGAATTGAACAAGTCGCTGTAGGCCGCGATGCGAGGATAGATGCGGCCATTGTTTCACAAATCTCGCACACTCAATTGGCATAGTGTCACGTGCTGGCTGAACAAAAGGACTGGAGATGTGATGCGGTTATAAATCAAACCATTTATCAACGGTTACCGCGGGGCAGGCGGGGGAGGGGTGCTCTCTCTCTTTTCTCTCTTTGGGAAAACAAATAGCGGACGCGCCGAGGGCTACTACCCCCGGCAGACACTTCCGTGGAATCTTACCGGAGCCGGAGTTAGAAGGGTTGGTAGCTGAAGGGCTTCGGGAATTCAATCTTTCTCGCAGGAGAAGTATTTCAAATGTGAAGGGAAAGAAAAATGTTTATTCTTTTATAAATTCCTTACAAGATTCGAGATACTACGCATCACATTATGTACGAAACAGAGAGAAAAGGGTACAAAAAAAACGACTTACTAAGAAAATATATATTGATTGTAATTAATCTAAACTAGCACATTCCTCCTAATAAAACTCTAATCAGACTAGCGCAAGTAATAAAATAAAACAATTAATAAGCAATGTATTATACAAAAACATATCTTTATTCGAAACATTAATAACAATACTGTTCTATAAATATATCATAATTAAAAAAATATGTTAATGATAAGCTATTTCAAGGAATTAAAGATTATCTTTTAAATACAATAAACATAAGTTTAATCGTAGATCTTTCCAAAATAATATAAGTTTATGTAATGGTACATTAAAATGAAATTAATAAAGGAATAAATGTACTAAAAAAATGTTTCGAACACGTACTTTTTGTACGTAAAATGTAATTTTTCGCATTCTGTATTAGATTATCGTCTGGTTTTAGTATCTTTGTGAATGATACAAGATAATCATTTCATCAGAATTATCATGATGCCACTTCGCCAATGAATAATGCAGCTAAAAATAATCATCAAAAATATTGTTTTGTCAAATGACAAAATGACTCAACATATTTTACGTTATGTAAAAGTTTACAGAAATCATAAAACTGATAATAACATTATGTACATATTTATGTAAGGTAAAGAGAACACTTAATGTATAGACGAATATTTCAAATGTAGCTTCGAATCAAACAATTGGTCAGCCCAATTAAATCATACGTATTTTTCGTGTACTTGGAAAGCAAACAAAAATTGTTTTTGTAGAATATACATACATATGAATTGTATTTGAAAAATTGCATGTGCGCAATAAAATGTACGATATTTATATTACGATAAGATAACATGTTGCTTTTTTAAGAATCGAGCTTATAAATCAACACAATATACGAGTATAAGTAAATTGGGTCAAAAATACATTAAAAAAATATGCAAGATGCAAATCTAAGTACGTAAGTAGCCGATACGGAATATTTTTAAGTGGTGTTTTCGTTTGGGAAATACTACACTACGTTTTCGTACATAATGGGTACACTCAATACACATCAAGATGTAGAGAGTGCAATTCAATTCACACGTAACAGTATAATTAACGTAAATTGAATGAGTGTGTATATGTTGTGCATATTTGCATAATACGCAAGCAGAGCTATATAATATGGTAGATGAAAGTTGAAGCGATGAACAATCATGAAAATTATATGGAAATAGTATTCACCAAGTTCGGTACTAGATTTACTCAAATATACTCGCAGTAGTTTTGAGTGGCCTAAATCAAAACTGCTCCGAGAGGCGCTCAGGACTGATAGTTGTAACTTTTCAACGAGAGCGGTAGGGCCCGATACCAGCCAGGCGGCTTTCCCCGGCCACGGCAATGCGAAATTGTTCGAAATGGTACGATCTCACAAAGCGGATGCAAACAGTTCCGCGTGCAATCCATAGGAGTTACAACGAGTTTTCTGCGAATTCACTCTGCCGCAACCGAGAATACCGTTCGGTGAAACGGGCTCTAAATGGCCTGCGGGGGTGCGGGGAGTGTCTCGGAAGAGTCATTTCAGGGAAAAACAAACATTATCCAGCCGCCGGGGGGGGGGTGGAGGGTGAAGGCCATCCTTCGGGGGTGTGGGCCGGGGGTGGGCCAACACTCCCGGGTTACGAGACCTAGATAATAAAGTTATTACAAAGAACATGTTAAGAGGAAATGATGCTGAAATTTGTTACTTGTTTTTTAAGGGTCATAAAACTTGCTTTAAAAAGGATTCCTTCCCATAGAATATTATGTACATTATAATATAGGGTATGTATACAAAAATATCAAGATAAACAAAAATTAAGCTAAACTGTATTATTTTAAAATATTTCGTCAAAGAAATCAAAGCAAGCGTCTTTTTCATTTATAAACGAAATAATCTGAAATATATATTTATATTTAGTACTCGTACAAAGAGTAGTCGAAAAATTCTAAGAGAAATTTATTTAAAATACTAATACAATATTTACACAAGCAAGCGTACGCAAAAGAATTTCTTTGAACTAAAATAGGAAAAGAAATTTAAAATTTGTAATTGCTATCGAAACTTAATACACGTTCCTTTAACACCTTATTACTTCTGGGGAAAGCTGAACTTAAGTAAAAGAAAAAGGAACAACAATAATTCCGACTTAATTTATAGTTTCCTTCAAAAAAACATTTAGCTTTTTATTACTAAAAACTTCCGAAAAGTTATACAAATTTTATCTATACATCATAAAAGTTTTCAATTATAACAATGGTATATTAAAATCCTTTCGAAATATTTTCTATAAACGTGGAATATAATACTCACTACTATTCGATAAAAATATTATAATATGAACAAAATACGAGCTGTTGGGGTTGTTATTGTGCTGTTTAAACTTATTGAAACTTAGTTAATTAAGAAATGTTACTATATTTTAAATGATAAACGTCGCTCGTGAAACACTTTAATTGTCTACCCTTAATTTTATTTTCAATATACTATTTCAATCAAATCACATCAATTTATTTACTCAAAAATAATAACAAACATATATAGTTTAAGACATCTATTTGTTAACAGGTAAAATACGGAAACAGAAACAGCGTGAGAGATGATTCAACTTTAGTAAAACAAGATACCCTCGAAAGTCAAGAGTATTTGTCTACTGAACACATATTTAAGTATTTGGAAAAAAATATGGTTAAAAATATACAAAAGAATGCATAAAATATAAACTAATAATTTCCAAAATTACGTTAGTATTACGTAGAAACTAAAAACCGCCCTAATTACTGAGCGTAGAAAGTGAATGTCTCACTTATTCAGTCCGCATCCGCGTGGGGTGAGGCGGATGAAAGCGAAAGTCGGCGGTGACGTCGGCTGCACCCCCCTAGGCCCCCCGCCACCATCAATCCCACCCCGCCGCCACCCCGCCGGGTGACACGAGCCGCCCCTGCACCAATACAGACGCGCGCACTGGCAATCCGCTGCGACCATTACCGTCATAGCAACTTTCAAGGTCGTCGCGGGGAAAGCGAGAGTAAGGGTGAAAATACCCCCTTTCACTCTCTGCCCCCCTTAACCGCCACCACCTCCACGACGCTCCCCCCTCCCTAAGCCGGCTCGGGGTTACCAGGTAACATTATATATCGGAGCTGAGCGCGTACATAGGGAAGACTCCCGAGGGTGATATCTGGCTGTATTTATGTTCCGCTTTTCGGAAAATAAGCAGAAATTGCGTATTGCAATAATATATAGATAGATGCGTCATCAGAACAGTAAGTTTGTCGCGTAACTCTCACTTTCATGTTGATTTCAAGAAACTAACAAACCGGTTATTACTGATTATTTGGTTAAAAAAAAGAGGTAAATGCATAACGAAAAATACCAATATCATGTTTATTACCACAAGAAAAATCATTGATTTTAAATTAATACTTTTCAACCCGTATTTTTTCTAGATTTTTTTATTATTATATAATATTTATTTTATATAATACTTTCGTATAAAGTACTCTGTTTGTGATTTTTAATTTTAATAAATAAATTAAAACACTTATATATTTTATTTTTACACCATTTTATTTTATTTTTTAACATTACTAAAAGAGCTCCAACACAATGACGAAACAAACTAGTTAAACAAATGAAGACAAAAAAGTGTGTTTTGTTACCTTGAGTGAAAACGGTTGTTAATTAAAAAAAACTAAAAAAAGGGACGTAAAAACAAAAAATTTACGAGATTTTTTGTGCATGTACATAAAAACAAATTACAACAGAAATACTTTCATTAAATATTTAATTTACTATTGATAAACATTAAACGTAAAACGGCTATGAGAATACAAAAATATGGTTAGTATTCATAAGAGAATAATGGATAGGTTTCAAATGAATTAAAAAAAAAGAACCACTCATACCTGTAATACACGCAAATCATTGAAAATACAGAAAAATAAATTTAATTCTGGCAGCACTGGGGTTCCCAATTAGGGAGGAGAGAGTGAGAGGAAGACACGATAAGGCCGTTTTATCCTTGAAGTTTCAAAAGTGCAAGGGAAAAAGCGACAACGATAATGGGAAAGCCGTAGACACGAGCGAGACGACAGAGGGTAGGATGAAAGCACTTCCCTATTCGAAAGGGGGGTGCGAGTGGGATAGAGAGTTATCCCACACTCCCGTACATATTTATGGTTATCGCCATGTCTCAATAAAAAACTTTTCTTTTCTACGAATCGTCACTTTAGAGATGTTTTTCAATGAAATAAAAATAAACGGAACTTTATTAATTTAGTGTGGGTAAGGTAAGTTTCACTAATGGGCTTAGGGCGCCCTCGTTGGGGTGTTTGCGAGACAATGGGAAAAGGTTTGTAGGTTGAATATACATTTTTAAAACGTCTAGGCAAGTCCGTATCGTTTGATAAATTGTTTGTAAACAAGAGCTGATGAAGCGGCGCCCCTCTCCCGACGCCGGCCCGGAAGGACTCCCAGAGGTCATTTACGCAATAATGGTCTTTTCAAAGGTAAATTCATTTAAGTGCGAACATTGCGGGATAAGCACATTCAAATGCATTGTGTTCTATAATCAATATCATAAATTTGTACAGGTACTGAATTAACTCCTGTGGTGCGGCTGCCGACATTGGCAGTTCAAAAATAATTATTTCGAACTGCGACAGACTACTTTTTCAGCTCATAACTAATTTGAATGTATCTTACAAACCTCTGTACTTTAATTCCTAACTACTAGATTGTACGTTATATTATAATGAACTGGGAATTTCTGCCTGGGCTGCAATGTAGCTAAACACAGTTGGAGACATTTTTTTACTGTGAATAGTCACACACAGGCACACATTGGGGGTTGGAATAATAAAATCTATTTTTTATATCTACGTGATAAAGCATGAAAATCTGCGTAGAAACGAGTACATGGAGGACGATGTGCAGTCAGTATGGCGTGCTTTCCGCGCAGTATATTGGATGTTCTATTTTAAGTAATGTGACCAGCGGGCGTGTAGGCCTCCCCGCCCGGCCCGTATGTACACGGCCGCGGCCCCACGCCCACGCAGGCATCGGGCAGGGAGCGTGTATGCACAAGGCGGCAGCGGCAGTGTGTGCGCCGTGCGCTGCCCCCTCCCGCTACGCCCGTCGCCCGGCGCCTGCCGGCCGTAGCGCTGCATGGCTACGAGCAGGGAGCTGCGTAACCTTTGCCATTTCCCGCTGCGGTATACGTACCCGCGTATCGAACGGTATATTTGTCTAGCGACGGTAAAATGATACACAGAAAATATGATGTGTACCGATACGAGTAGCGACGCTATATCACTCTTAATGAAGCCGGTCGTTAGATTTTACGAGGGCCTAATGAGCGATGAACACAAAAGTAAAATTGAATCGACCGTTTCTGGCGGTAGAAACGTTGCACAAAGAGAAAATAAAGGGTCAGGCGAAGAAACACGTTCCGAAACCGGTATTTGAATGCGGAATAGAATGACGTTTGAAATGGACATTAAAAGAGAAAGCAAATGTTGTGATATTCGGATGTGATGTAAAAATATGCGTGCGCTTAAAAATGCAAGAAGAGAAGATTTATGGAGAGATTGAGAAATGTATTTTCCGGTTCCCAAGGTTTTAAATTAAAAAAATAAAAGGTTAGACTGTAAGGTAAACACGAACAATGCCTATACCACTCAGATAAGATATGCCGCTGACACGTTAATAAATAATTATTAAAAGATAACGACGCCCAAACAAGGTAAGGTGGGGGCATAAAGGAATCATCTTCCTACCCGGAACATACCCCGAGCTTCAAGCAACTCCAGAACAAGGAAACACTCCAGCGGGTTCTCAGTTTACGAGGAATACAAATTGCAATTGCAACCCGATATTCAGGAACAGAGCGAACAAGCGCTAAAGTTGATTAATCCCGGAGGTACTCGGCGAGAGTACCAACCAAATAACTCCAAGGAGAAAGTTAGGTCTCCTCGAGAAATACTAACAGAAAAAGAGCTTCTTTCTTTTAGGAAATTAACAATTTATGAAATGGATATACTCGTATTACAGTTATGAAAACATTATGAACAAAAATTTAAATGAGTTTTGAAAAGACAACAGCCAGTGCACATTTTCAAACCGCATTTTGACTATTTGGATAATGCCAAAGTTTTAAATGGTTCATACATAATTATGTAGGTATATATAATTTGAGAAAACTGACAACATATCGTTTATTTACAACGCATCATACGATGTGTCATATGTTGGGATTGCAATGGTAGAATAAAAATGTTTTTGAATCTTGAATACGGAAAATGTGTATTTAGATAAAGCCCTCTGATCCGGGACGCATTTGAACCTTTAGACAATAGCGAAGTAATGTACTTATAATTGGAAATGGGCGGCTCCACCTGGCTGCGGCGGGGTGGGATGGGCTGAGGGCGGGGGCGGGGGCGACGGGTCGATACGGGAAGCCGCCGCGCAGGCGGGGCGGGAGGGCGCGGGGGGCCTATGCACCCCATCCCAGTCCGCCGCCCGAGGCCGAGGAAAGTGCAAGTCTCTCTACTAGCACACTTTCTCCCTCGGCCGCCCCGGCCCGCGCCCCCGGCCCCCCGCGCCGCCGCCCGCCCCGCGCCCATCCCGCCGGGACCTAATGGATGCGGCACATTTCACTTTCTGCGCAGTTTTCCCCGCTGCTGCCCGGCCAGTGCAATATGCGACGTACGTACTTTATCGGTAACCTATTTTCAGGCGCAAGTACGAGAGGGATGTCGATAAGAGCCTTTAAAAAACCTGTATAACGCCAACGCCTATATTTGAAATAAAGACAAAGACACCGATGCAGGAAAATTTTGCAAAAAAAAGTTTACGAATCACACCTTTTTAATGTTTTTTATATTATTTATGAAGTTAAAAAACTACTTAATTTTTACGTAGAATCGACTCCTATACTTATACTGTTTTTTACTCTTGTTTTATCCAATTACTTACAATGAATTTAATATATTGTACACGCACTCATCAAATTTGTTGGGTTGAAAAAATAAATAGTGAAAACAGGAAATTGGATTTCATATAAACTAGATTAAATCATTTTTTAAATTGTTTTGAAATCTGTTTGTATACTAAAGTCCATAACAGAAAATATATGTATCTTTACTTTTCTATAAATAATAATTTAAGAACTAAATGAGAATCTATCCACAGGCGCTTTGTTTACAAGTGAGTCTGTGTAGATATTGCGAGGACCTAATTGATTCAAGAGCACGCAGCCGAGATGCGGGAAGCTGCGGTGGCGGGTGACAAAAGGTTCCTACTGCCTATATTCCACGGCCCTAATAAGGACCACCGCTCTCCTTGAAGCGGTCTCATCTTCGAATGTTTTAGAATTTAATTTCCGGTCTCTGCCGATTTTGCATATTCCCCCGGGGAGCGCGGCATCGCCAGTCGGGGCTCTTTGTGTTTCAATTTCAATAATAATTCCGGAACCCCTTGCCGGCAGAGCGCATGTACGTATCCCGGTGACGAGATCACCCCATCTTTGACAATGCAGTGATTCTGCACGCAGATTTCTCTTCAAGTAAGTTCAAATGATATTCCAAAATTATTGTTATCGAGAAAATGTCAAATGAGAAAACTATATTTATTTAAATATTATTTTGTAAATAATAAAATAATTTGTGTAGGTACGCAATGAATATAGAAGGACAGAAGGTTCCACCACATTATCGAAGCTGTTATAGGGTGCAGCGGCGCTCTTTCGTCAACCTCGCTCGTACACTTCCTAGGCCTGTATATCGTCTTTCGGGACTTACATTTAAGATTTCAAGCGCAAATTTTATCTACTTTATGTTTTTTCTACTACGTACAATAAATTTATAATGAATATTCGAGTATCTTTCATTGTGTATTCATATAGCTGTTAAAAAATTTAAACAATCATTAAAAAGCTTATAAATATTTGAACTTACTAACGATCGCGCCGTCTCTCCGAAGGGTAAGGCAAGAATAATAGACCGCCACACTGTTCATTCCTGACATACTTTTCTCGATTCCTCAACATTCATCATCGTGGTATGCACGCACGTCAATTTTTCCGAGTACTCACGTTCCCGACATTTAATATTTGATTGATTTAATCGTGCCGAAGAAAACTCAGTCTTCCTCTATTTCTTGTTCCGTCTACATAGTTATTTATCATACTTTCTAAGTTACGATTCCAACCCATCATTTTAATAATAACACTTTAATTCGCATTGCATTCACTTCATATATTTGCATTTGACACTATCATAAAAATATTTAGCACACATTCGTTTAAAAAATCTCAGAAGTTGAAATATTTGAAACGTTTAAATATTAATGACTTAAATAAATTTCTTAAAATGTCACACCACAAAAAAGCGCCTCATACAAAAGTATGTATTAAATACTTGATTTGTACTCATGTGAAATCGACCATCAGCGAAGAGTGCTTCATCTACGCGATGATCCTTAGAAGTAATTAACATTACATATATTTTTAATGAAAATCGTGCAGAGCGAAGTTTATCGATCTATATAGTGATAAAAAGACATATAAATCCAAGGCGGAATAGGAATGTGTCCCAAGAAAATAGCGTCGTAGCGAGAATAACTACTTTTGAACAGCCATAAATAGCAGAATACAAATTTAAATAGCTCAGAGTTGGGATTGGAGAAAATGACTTCTATTTGTAATGGACCATTATAGATTATAAGGTGTAGAATTCTGTTGACATAAAATTATGTTAATTTTATACACAAAATATCATTTAGATAATATAAAAACTAACAACTTATTAATGTAGATTTCTATTTAGGCAACTATGTAAAAACAATGTGCTTCATAGAAATGCTACGTTCATGAATAAAAATTCAAGAAAATTAATGTACTTTTAAAAACAAATATAAAACTGAATCGGCAATTTGAGCGTTATGTCAATTTCCTGAGATCGTTCGGTGTGTTTTGATATCAACAACAATATTTACATAATTAATAGTTTTAGTGGGCACTCAACCACCTTGAAGATAATTAAAATAAGGTACTAACAAACAGAGCAATAATTGTTTTTAAGGCGGTTAAGGTACAAAAACAGGTACATACCTATGCCAGTGTGCCCATTTTATTGATAGTCATATAATAGAATGACGCGTGCATGATCAACAACACAATAATCATTCAAAATTAAGCACTGCAAATACTTCTATATTTTTTATACTACCATACGAGTTATATCAAGAATTGGGAGACGGCTCTTAATTAACCATGAAAATTATTCAACGAAGTCAGTTTGCAATCGATGTGCAAAAGAGAGTTTAAAATCACGCATTTTTTTTTAATCTTATCAATCACACACCAGAAGTTGTTAAAGGACGCAGAGGCGCCATTTTTTATTACGGTCATGCATTGCCTAGGCCCATCACCCGTCCATGCGGGACTGACTTTAAAAGGTATTGTGAGCAAGCAAGATGGACCCTAGGCCACATTTATTGCAGAAAAAACAATATTAGTAATAATAATATTATTTCGGTGTCGTGTCACGTTGGAGATCACTACAGCGAAGGCATCTCCGTCCTGCGCCAAATGGAACAGGTTCTGAACTCTGCTCACTCTTGTACATACTCTTATATTTCGCAGCCAGAACAACCAACTCACCGATTTCCCTCTATTTTAATCATTAGTATCGGCCGAACGTGGTGGTATTTTTCTCCCCTTAGTACATGACCTTCATATATAGTGTAATCTTAAGGATTAAAAGATGGACAGAATATAAAAAAAAGGAGGAGTACAGTGAAGGAGGGATAATTTAAATATGGAACAAGAGGGAATGATGTTAGTTGTCACAAATGCGTAAAAATTATACATGAATAACGAAATTTGTTAATTAAACAAAGATCAATTCTATTATTAGGTGTAAGAATCAAGACTGGGCCTATTCACGCACTGCACGACCTTTTCCGACGAATACAGATGTGTTTGACAAAGTACGATAATTGTTAATAATCAATAATATTGTGAAGAGCAGGTTTTACATGAAGCTGTTAAGTACACAAATGTAAATTCAAGGTTTTTGAGCACCGAAATCTTGCTGTCGTCCATTTGCATAACAGATTTGCGCAACGCCCGTGGCTCGGGGCCCGCCTGTGTGGACAGGTGTACGGCGCGAGGCGCTCTTCCAACCTTTACCGAATTCTCCAACTTCTTTGCATCCAGATTAAGGTCCACGCGATCTCAATAAAATTCTGCATATGCACGATTCACGCCCAATACATTAATTTGAAGAGATTATATGGTACCCATATAACTTGCTGACATTCCCCGATTTTTCCAGGTGGCGATAAACTGTAGATTGTGACGTATTGAGTCTCTGCCAACTCCCTTGTCGTTTGACGTGGATTTGTTCAAATACCGCATTTAAAATGTCGTTAACGAAGTCGCAAGGGCAATCCGCCCATGGTTAATCTTTCAAAGACTCATCTCCGGAACGAAATTTCACAAACCAACCAAGTCGATCAGCTTGGAACAATCTCCCTTCACACCTCAGATGCATAAATGATCCGACAGATTTCAGATCTTAATTGAAAACCCATCTTTTTCATATTTCATACCCAATTTAAACATTTATACTTTGTTCTACTATAGTTTTTAACCGATCACTTTTCAAGCGGTCACATTTAGATTTTTAGATTTAAAACACGTCTTAATGCGCCCTTGAGGTGATTACATCACAAAAACGGCGCTTTAAAAGTTAGCATATTATTATTATTATTATTATTAAACCAATTTCTAACTGCCCGATCTGCTAAAAAAGTTTACCGTATACACTACATATATTTTTGGGCGTTGCTCTAGAACAAGTGCCTTGTTTGATTTCTCAAAGCATCACATAACGAATATGCACTTTTTGATTCTCCATTTTAAGGGTTCGCGATAACACCACTGTAACGCCCAAAATACAATAGTTGTTGAATGACTGATCTATCAATAATTCCCTCGTCGGGTGACTCACTGGTAAGTAAATAAATAAAATAGAAACTCTCTGGAATGGGAAGTTATTCATGACTCAACTTAATAATATTGCTATTTGAAATTTAATGGTATAAGTTCATTGTAAATAATTAAAAAAAATAATAATAAATAAAAAAACTTGATAGTATTTTTATATTTAGTTTAATTTTACTAAAACGGCTTCACTAGCTACCTTTACAATATTAATATGTATTGTTATTTGAAATTTCATGGTATAATCATGAAAATATACAAATATATATTTTTTTAGAGTACTGTATAAATTTAGTTTAATTTCCCGAGGCAACAAGCTACCGATACCGGTCAAAGCCATACACGTAAGTGCAATTAAACAAAATATATAAAGAGATTTTGAAATATTTTAGATATTTTTAATTTTACAATTATTTTTATTTTCAATAGTTAAATATCTCTTACATCATAATCTTACAACAATCTCCCTTCATACATTAAGTGTATAAATGATCCGACAGATTTCAGATATAATCTGAAAACCCATATTTTTTCATAATTCATACTTAAATCATAATCCAATTTGATTATGTAGTTCCTTATATTATAAGCTTTTCTAACCGATCGCGAATATCAGCATGTTGCAGAATTCATATTTGGATTTAAAACAAACCTTTATGCGCCCTTGAAGTGATTACATCACGAAAACAGCGCATTAAAACATGGATTATTATTTTTGTATTCCACATTTCATGTATTATTAATTTCATCCTTGTTTATAGAAGTAAAGCATTGAACCAGCAAAATAACGAATGTATTATTAATTTCATCCTTGTTTATAGAAGTAAAGCATTGAACCAGCAAATTAAGTATGAATGCAGTAAAAAAAAATGGTCTCACATACAATAGACGAATGTGTGTTAAATCTGTAAAAGATAGAGTGTCCTATAAGAAAGCATGTGGTATGACTTAAATAATTACGTTATTATTAGTTAAGTAATGAGTAAAAATGTTAAGAAAGTTTACGTAAACGACGTAAACGGGTTAAAAATAGAGGAACACCGAGGAAAACGTGGTACGTTCGAATCAATCAAATATTAAATGTCAGTCACATGAGGAGTCGGAGAAATCACTATAGAAAATATTAATTTTAAAACAAAATTATCAAAAAACTTTTAATACATATAAATTGTTCAGTAAATCATATATTTTAAAAAATGCGTACTATTTAAAAAAATTATATACGTATTAACTAACTAATTATTACGCCGATTCCCCGAATGAGAAGGCAGAAAGATTGAACTGCCACATCATTCTTTCCTGACATACTTCTCTCGCCTCAAGTTCAAATATCGTGTCATGCACGTGCGTCGATTACTCAGACTCTTCACGTGGCTGACATATAATACCATATTTGATAATCATTGAAGATGGAATTAAGAAAAAACATATTCGATTATTTTTTGTTCTAAAATTCCCATTTAAATTCACGCAAAAAAATGTACTTAAACCAATATAGGTGCGTATGAAAGAAACAAGTTAATTCTTCACTCGCAAGGTTGACAGTGTTGGGAAAATATTTGTTTGATTAATGGTAAAAGGATACGGGACCATTTTCTTTAATGGAGTTGATTATGGGCCGACCTAATTCAGTGAAAACACATTTCGCAAATTATTATGTTCTCCAGGAGGGGAGATCGCTTCCGTAGCGAGCGCAGGTGGGACGTTAGTAACACACCCTTACGAAGGTGGATATTGCATTATAATTACATCCACTAAAAGGAATTTTCCGTACGCGTAAGTACCAACCGTTCCGTTTTACTTAACGCGCTGCCTCAGTTCTATCACGCACTAGTATTAGTGCTGTGATATATTATACACACGCGCTATCACTGTTAGAAATAAACAAAAAAACGGCGATAAAAAAAGTAGGAATACACTTATTTTGCCTTATTTTTAAAATATATGCAAATTAAAAACCGTTAAAAATAAATTTACGTATAATAATTTGGTTTTTATTTTATTGTATCCAATGTTTTTTCACAAAGATTATAAATATAAATAACCATATAAAATAATATAAAAATACGTTGAAGCGTGTATTTTATTAATTTTGTTATTTTGTGATCATAATAATGATATATATTCACTATAAATAAAATCAAAATTGATAAACTTATTCGACTTATTCTGTTTCAGCTAAAAAGTATGATTAAAATTTAAAAAAATAAGAACGATTTTTAAATTTAAAAAAAAAATGTCTATTCTAGATTTTCACGCAGGTACACAATGGCTTTGGTGCCGATGCCGAGCGTAAAGTAACATGTACCCGAGCACACAAAAGTGTCATTGGAATAAATCAAACGGAATGAAAGGCTAAAATTAACACATTAAGCGGGTGTTTGTTGACAAGCGGAGTCTTCGGCCGCAGTGAAAAAAAAGTCCGCTATTATCCGCGGAGCTCTCAATCGCGAGGTAGATGACACCGAAAAAAGAATAACAAATATCCCCCGGCCGGAGAGCGCCGCCCGTTATTGTCTCAGCCGAATGTGCGTGAAATGTGCCGATACGAGGATTCGAGGATTTTATAATTGGCGAATTTTCACGCACGCTAATGGCGGAAACAACAGCCCGTACACGAGCATTCATTTCGCAGTGAAAGAGGTTCATAGAAAACATATACGATTTTTATGATATATTTATATTTGAGAATATAATAATCATTTTCGAATATCTTTTAATTCATACCCTGAATGTTCCGGTTGAGGTTTTCCGTGGTTTCCTCAGCTGTAAGGCGAATGTCGGAACATAATTATATAGATGTCCGTGGACCCCAGAACTTGACTGAGTCAGCTCTGTACAGTTGAAATTAAATACAAAATATAGAAAACTAGTAATACCTAGAGGTCCTAAACATTGGCAAGGATCATATAATTAAAACCAATAAAGGAAAAAAAACCACTAGAACTTTTTGTACCCCTCAATATTTTTAACAGAAATGTTGGATTTCAATACTCTTAAAAGAGTCGTGTGATTTTTCTAGATAAGCATTTATTTTAAACTGTTATCCGGACACATTTTCAATCCAGTCACTGAGACAACTAAATGTATACGTTCCCCACAGCTATAGCAGAGCAAGGGAGCTTGCCCCAGATTGCCGCATAAAGTCGCTTCGAATTTCTCTAGTATTGAAGGGGATACGTCTTCTTAACTAAGTTGCAACAGAAATATACCTCTTTGGATGGAGTTATAGCGAATTCATGAATACCCTTACGATAAAAGCAACAAAGAGATAACTATCATATTTCTATTCACGTAATACTGTGCATAGAACTTTCAATGTTTTTTTTTTCTACCCTTCACATTGATTTGACTAGCTCCGTAATGATGTAAAGAGATATTAAACAAAATAATAATAATAATCATAATATTCTGCTCAATGAAATTAAATACATGTATTCCAAAAAAATATGATGTTCATTAAAATGTCTTGGTAGAAGTTAATTGTTAATAATGAAAATATTTAAATTTATTATTAAATATTATTTTATATCTATTACACTGATATTTATTTAAAATTGTATTTTTCCACATCGGACCACAATCATAAACTTAACAAAACACTTAATTGCTCGGAAAAGTTTGTTTTAATTAAAATGTTATTTAACTAGCATAATTAAATGATATTACAATTATTACGGATGTACAATCACTGATTCCTTTTTAAATAATTAATCATTATTTTTTTAGGACTTGAATTTAGGCAAGATAAATTACCTGTTTTCATTTAATTAGGCGCTAATAAGATAAGTTTAATAGGTTACGGAATAAAGAATACATGAAAACTTGAATTTCAAAGATCTAGAATATTAAGATGTAAAAATAGAACATTAAAAAAACTTCGTACGGTAAATTAAAAAAAAAACATATATTTTTATCATTTTAAAAATAAATGAGTTTAAATATATTTTTAATAATCTAATATTTTATATCATATGTTTCATGAGTTATTAGTATACTAGCATATAAGAAATAGAATAATATGTAATATTTTTTTATTTGCTTTTCCTTGCGAAATGAATGTCCGTTTATGTAGTAATATCAAATATACGAGAAGAGATCCTTACCTTCGCAGAACAACGTGACATCGGCAAGGCTTTCCGACTTGAATAAATTTGAAAAGGCTGTCGCGAGATTTGAACCGAAGCTGTTCCACTTTAGACAGAACTGCTGCTGCGAGTCCATGCCCGGGCCGCCTGGAATGTCTAATCTGGAAATAAAGAAGAAGAAAAAATACAATATAATTACACTATCATAAGAGGGGAATTGTAATAATTTTATAACCTATTAAATAAAACAAGAACACGTCTCGATGAATTTACCATATTGTTTCTTAAACAATGATATAAAACTAAAAATTAAATCATAAAAACGGCTGTTTTCTAGTCATTTTATTATTTATTTATATGTATTTATACTGCAAATTTGACAATAAAATATGTATTGTTGATCTAAAACGCCATATTATACCATTTATATTAATGAAAACGTTTGTTTTCTATAAGTTTTATTGCGTTTTATTGACATGACATTTTTCGCCTTGCTAAGGCATATTTGTCATTCCCATAAAAAAAAATTCTAGAAAACAGACGTTATAATGCATATTAATCATTTAACACGTCTATGTGTTTTTATGCACCATGTCATTTAACCAGAAATAAAAATGTTAACAGTTGCTTTGTTATCAATAGATTATTAAAACAATTTTCAAGGATAGATTTTTCTATCCGCGTTTTTCCGAAAGACATGTAAAACCCGAACATGAATTATTCAGAAACGTGATAACCTTTCTGCAAATTAACATAAGATACGGTAAATATAAAAAAAATGTGAACGTTGGAAGAAAGACATAAATGCAATATTAAGTGCCCATAGATTATTATTATTTTTTATAATTTATCCAATTTATCATCGATATATAATGTTCCTTAAAAAATTAAAAACAATAAAAAAATACATCAATTTAAACGTTAAATACTCGAAAAAAGGATATAAGAAAGCCCAAAGATGTTTTTTTTAATTATTCTATATTGTAGCATGTTGAAATATGGAAATATTGTAGATTTAAATTTAATAATGAAAACACATCATGATTTCATAATAAGCTAAATGTAGATTTAATCAAAAATTATTTTACATAAATTATTATTTTACATTTTATAATAAATTTACTAGAATAAGATAAGAATTGAATGATACGTATGTTATTTTTTTTTATTTAATGCATGATATATATTAATATTTAGTATGTGGATAATTCTCATATAATGTGATATATTGTATTGTGTATATAAAAAAGTCATAACGGGAAGACGGTCCTGAAGCTTGCGGGTGTGTGACAAATAATATTATGTTAAGTGGTGGTGTCACATGTGCTGATGGGATATATAAATATGCGGAAACTAGGTCACAAAAATGTATTCATTCATAAGCGAGACCACCAACACATTCGCATACCCGAGACCAATAGTGCAGGAGAGCAAACGCACACTCAGGCACGGGCACATTCGTATATACGTTACGTACGCACACACAGATACGCGAAGCATGGATTAATTATTATGATAATCCCTGTTGTCTAAATAATTAAAAATTAATACGTACGTTTTTTAATTAAATATTATAATATTTTGCTTGTTTAATTCTACGATTTTTTAATTTGAACATTTGCATATGATATATTTTTAATTAACCACCATGTTTAAAAAAATTGTGCTGAATTAATTCATCAAACTGATATAAGAATAAGAAGGTATTTTATAGGACCCATTTTATTAATTTGATTTTTCTAATACCATAAAATGATGAATGTCGGATGAATGTTTTACGATTGAAATAATTCAATAACCAATAAAATTGTTAAAACACGTGGAAATAATAAAAATTAGAGGTCATTGATGCAAAGAAGGCTGAGAAAAACACAAAGCGGTCAATGTAATCAATTTACAAATGTAGGCGATGTCATGAGTAAAAAAAGTCGTGTGGTAAAATCACGGTGTAAGAATGTTGAGGTAAAGATGTTTATAATTAAAATATATATATATACATATTAAATAAGTTAATAGAAATTGAAATAAGTTCAGATTCTTTTAACACATAAATTTGTATCATAATGATAAATATAAAATAATAAGTAATAAAAAAAAAATTTAAAAATTTTATTCAAAAACAAATCCACAACACCAAATGATGGAGAATATACAAAAAATAATCTAAACTTCTAACAAAAAAAACTATAGTGTTTTTTCTTCAAATTAAATATTGGAATAAACAAGAGTACTGGCATAGAGAAGATGAATTAAAATACAAAAGAGTGTGACTCCATCAAAGTTGCCCACCCCTTTGTAGAAACAGCTTAGTGGTTAGCTCAATGTAAAAATATTGGGAATTCGGAATTAGAAGATCGCGAATGCTGAGATATAACAATATTTTTAGACTACTTGTGGATTTAACACTATTCAAACATCCTAAATAAAATGTTTCCGCAAATACTAAGTTCCCAAGAATAACATAAGCCATAAACATAATTTAATGAAGACAACATAGCGTGCGTATTTTCAATCAATTTATTTTCAGCCTGGAATGAAACAGATAGAATTAAAATAAACATGAAGTCGTTATGTGAAATTCTTTGCGGATATTTATTAGTGAAGGTAATTAACCAAATAATTTCGCATTAGCAATTTCAATAAGTTTTCTGAAATCGATAAAAGAACATTTGTTTTCACATATAAATTTGTATAATAAATACACAATGAGAAAACTTAAATAAAATAAAATAAGTAATAATAAAAGATTCCTTTAATATCAAATAAAACATCAAAGATTTGGTAATAACTTTTATCACTTTGCAGCACTGGTTAAAATATTTTTTAAGGAAATAAGTTTTTTTTAACCAGTGCTGCAAAATGAACAAGTTTATAGCTAATTATACAATATTAAATATAAAACCAATAACAAATCGACATCCAATATTATCGTTAAATTGAAGTGAAAAAAACGAGAAAACAAAAAGATGCATTTCAAATCAAATAAGCTTATCAGCGTGCAATTTCATGAAAAAAAAAAACCTAGTAAATATGTGGGCTGGGCTATTTTTCGAGCCCTATGATATAAAGGAGAGCTATATATAAAGCGGAAGGTGTGTTCCAGGAAGTGGGCAGAACGAGGAAGGAGCAGACGGAAAAGCCGTAAATTCCCTGGCAGACGGACCGATAGGCGGACCGCTCCCGGAATACTAAGGCGGCCCGGGTAGATCCCGCCCGCCCGCGCCGCCCGCCCGCAAGGTCGTCTGGCGGAGGCTAACGAACCAGGGGTAGGCGCGCGTGTGACACAATATGCACAAATCGATAGCCGGGGCTGGGGCGAGGCGGCGGCCATTCCTTCCTTCCTTCCTTCCTTCCTCCTTCCTGGCCGCGGGCCGGGGCGCGCGAGGCGGGAGGGCTCCAGACACGCCGCCCCACCAGCTGCCCCACAACTAGAGGGTTGGGGAAGGCGCTAAACACTAACAAACTTCCGGAAACCGACTAACGCCAGCCCCTAAGCTTAGTAATAATATTTTTAGATATTTACATCCGACACGCTCCGAGAGATTAGCGCGGGGTACGTCTTGATAATAAAATAGAGTGCTTAATAAGTAATATTCGATTTCCCTATAATTATATTATATTTCTTAAATTAATGGAACGTGTTTTCAGATACTTGTTAATAGAATAAGATAGAAATACTTATATAATATAAACTAACCTAAACAAAGCTTAACAATGATCTAAAATTCCATATTCAGTAATTATCATATTAGGAAAGAAAACATTAGTTTTATAGAACGTTTAAAATATTTAGTTTGTTTAGTTTTTTTTTTTATATTTCAATTCGCCTCGCTAGGAAATATCAAATATTTATTATAATTACTAGGACAATAATAATATTTAATAAAATACTTGCATGGCGAAACGTGCCACGTAAATAAAATATAATTAAACATTCAGAAAACGGATTTGTTTTTCATTTTGAAATACAATGATACTTTTACTTTATCCACATACCTTTCGTTCACTTTCATATCTTCATATATTCTATAATATTTTTTTACATACTGAGAATGACAGAGAACCAATGTTATTGTGATCTACTGCAATTATTTTATATTTTCATAAGCCTTCATGAGACATATTATACAATTCCTAATGTACGATTACAATATTGTGGTTATTTTGCACTGTATTACGGATAAATCAAAGGGATAATAACTACGTAATGATTCAATAAAATTATATAGCAATCAAATTGACACCACATAAGTTAAAATCCATTAGCAATTAAAAAGTTGGGTAGACAAAATTATTGACACAAATCCGGTCATCCTACAATAGATCTATTTTAACCCTTTGCTTGCCGTCACTTTTATGATTACTATGGCAAAATAGCCCTGATTTTATAGAAAGTACTCGTAATTCAAAAATAAAATGTATTATATAATTTATCGAAATCAAAACAAATTTATATTTTATCGGTTCCTTTGACATAGGTGCAGTTGTGTATATACTCGTATATCAGGGTCCAGAGCGACACAAAAACTTACTACTGTTGTTTCATACTCGCGGTGTAAAAAAAATGCACAGCCAGCAGCCACCATTCTTATGACCACCGTCAAATTTGTCAGCCGTGCCATTTATTTAGCTTTATCTCAACGTGCAATAATATTCCCAGCCGAGTCCAGATACTACGACACAACTTGCATGTGATCTAAATAAAACTGATAGATATTAGACCCTTAATAGTTGACTGTACACTCTTATTTTTTACGCCGTGCCCATTAACTACAGAATAATACCACTTTTGATGATATTTTTCAATTCTAAATACTTTTTTTTTTTATTAAAATTATATACAAATGTAGCACTGACTCACTCCCTCACACTCCGTTCTATTATATTTATAAATCATAGCTTATTAAAAGGCAGAAACATACTATTAACACGCCACGCCACCCGATGCCACGTGATGCGTGTTGAGTCGAATCAAATTGTATTGTTTTCTATGGACAGAATCACACTATGAACACCCGACGCGACGCCATGCGCGCACACGCCACCCGATCCAGACGAGCTAGATCGACGTGTTGCCGGTGGTGGGAGTAAACACGCCACGTCGCGTGTTACTAGTATGTTTCTGCCTTTATTCTATTATAAATCATGGCTTCGATCTGTCGGAATCGGCACTTCTCCCCGGTGCACAGTGGGTTGAAAATGAAGCTCCATAGACTTAGCGTCGTTCGAAAATCAAGTACCTAATTTTGAAAAAAAAAAAATATGTCCGCGTATTTCTTTACTGAAGAAATATTTTATGTTAGGAAACTTTTTTTGATAAAGCTATTATTTAATAAGTTATTAGGATTTTCTTTTTTTTTGTACGGAGATAAACAGTTTTTTAAATTTTATTCCTTATTCTTACAATTTCTTTAAAAATTGCTTTCTGTATCATAAAAAGCATCATATAAGCTATATTATCACTAAAGCCTGAATCTCGGAAACCTTGAAGACTTTGGAAACCTTAAGAAAGGGAATAAAATTTAAAAAAACTGTTTATCTCCATACAAAAAAAAAGAAAATCGCAAATAACTTATTATACAATAGCTTTATCAAAAAAAGTTTCTTGACATAAAATATTGCTATTTAGTAAAGAAATACGCGGGCATATTTTTTTTTTTTTTCAAAATTAGGTACTTGATTTTCGAACGACGCTCAGTCTATGGAACTTCATTTTCAGCCCACTGTGCGGTGTAGCGAGAGCCGATATATCGGATTTCGGCCACCAAAGGGTTAAAAAAAAAAAATACTATTCAAAAAGTAAATTCATAAAAAACAACTTTATTGATCTATGGCAACGAAACAGAAGTACACGTGAGCAGTCATCGTAAAAAATACATAAAAGTACTCTTATATAATATTATGACTCATATATAACATCCTTCAACAAAGTTTCGAGGCGTTCACTCAACGAGTTAATTTACAACCTGATTTAGAACAATAGTAAAAAGAGATTTATGGCCTAAACACACTATTAAAATTGTCCTTTTTGGGCAGAATCCTTTTTTTATGTCTCAAATTATGTTCTAACGATATAGTTACGATATTCTAAAAGTTCATACAAAAACTAAAAATAAAACTGGAAAATTGAAACGGATTTCAATATAAATTTATATTCCAAGAAGAACTAACTAACCATTATCTCCCCGAAACGGTAGGCAGAAAGAATGGACGGCCACACTGTTATTTTCTGACATACTTGCTCTCGATTCCTCGACATTCATACATCGTGTCATGTACACACGTCTATTTCTCCGACTTCTCACCTGGCCAACATTAAATATTTTATTGATTTGATCGTGCCGAGGAAAACTCATTCTTCCTCTTTTCTTGTTCCGTTTACATTGTTAACTTATACTTTCTTTATCATTATTTCTTCATTAATTCTTTTCACGTCCAAACCATCTAAATGACCTTGTCATAATTTTGGTCATAACACTTTTAATCGCATTGCAATTACTGTTTATATTGTATTTTGATTTTACACTATCATGAAAAGTTTACCACGTACTTTTCTAGAATATCTTATTTCTACTCCATTTATTCTAGTTTCATCCTTCCTTTGCCAGTTCCATGCTTTATTTCTGTACATAAGGGCTAGTACAAGAACACCATTGTGAGCTGTAACTTAGGCATTTTGAATGGACATGTAGAATAAACATGTTAAATAGTCATACTATTCCATTGATATCTAACAGAGAAGATATTTCATAAACACATACTTACCTAATCGCAAAAAATACATTGTTCTCGCATCTAAACAAATTGAACGAAGTTCATTCATGTCAGGCTATACGTATACCGACAGGTACGAAAACATAATCGTAATGTAATTTAAGTTTACAAAAAAACACCCGTGCGTACACTCTTGTTTTCGCAAAAGCCAAGATCGTACCTTCTGACTAAGGCACTCAACTAAACTGTGGAGTATTTACGCGTGGAACACAGTTTCTGCATTACGCAAAAAGCTTAATTCCTCAGCGAGCGAATAGCTGAGTAAATAGCAAGTAAATCTGGGAACAGCGCAGATAGGCCCCCGCAGCTCGGTTTCCAATCCTTTCATTCGGGTAGCCTCACCTGTTTAAAAGCCCGATCCGGTGAAGCGCGATTCGCCGGAGCGGTAATGTTCACATGACTGAAATTCATCGCTTCTCGTCGGAGATACTCCTACTACAAATTGTGTTCATAGCATGAAGCTGATTGGTTACAGCCGAAGGTACTATACCGTAGCAGCACACTGTCCTATGTGTAAAGCATAAACGAGATACGAGGCATACAAATAAATATTTTCTCGCTATGTGTTCGCCCCCTTATCCCCTACGATGAGAATGTGATTTCACTAACAATCTAGTACTCAGTTCCTCATCACAGCAATGGTTTAGGGGGTGTTGTTTATTTACACGTGAATAGAGTAAACGAAACTAGAAATACAGGAAAACTGAGGAAAATGTGGTACAATCAAATAAATCAAATATTAAATGTCAAAAAAGTTTGGCGTTCCATTTTTTATGCCAAGCCCTTGGAGGATACGGCGTGATGGTTAGTTAGTTAGTTAGTTAGAGTAGAGTATATATAGAGATATTCTGATTATTTTTTATTCATGTGTAATAGAGCGTCATTAGAAAAATATAATTAAGGTATATACTATTGTAGTAACCCATTCATGAACGTAACTAATTAATGTCTGATTCGGTTTTCCCAGATACAAACGAACCGTAAAAACATTTCCGTAAAATTCCTCGTGTTTATAGTAAGCTATCTTATCAACAATTTGATAAAACGAAATCATAAATGACTAAAACCGAAGGTAATTAATTTATATGAATAATGTCTGCAACGTACCTACCTACGATACACTGGAACCTTTTTTTATATAACACTACTTATTTAATTTTAAAAGATAAAATCTCAACGAGCGTGATACGGCAATAACTATTTTAATATAGACCAATTAAACATGTGAAAACGGAATAATAATTGCCGATTAATTGGATAGTATTTTCATCACTACAAATTCCATAAACGTAAAAACGATTTTTTTAACACAAAAATAAGTGTGAACATTAGGGATGGGTACTTAATAATTCAACGTGACAAGGACGCTGGACGTTCCGAATCGACATTGGAAAACGCTTTAATTGTAAGAAAACTAAATCGATATATTCAGTTATCATGGACGTATACATATGCTTATATTATTTATATACAAAAAATCAAACGCTTTGTGTTTGTTTATAATCAACAAATCATTTACAAGTAACCGTGACCCATTTCCAGGGTAAAAAAATCTTACCTCGGCCGCTAAAGTAACAACCGACGGATAAAAATAAAGGATGAAAGGTAAAACGAAATGTTTAGGAGAGCGAGCGTCCACTTTAATTTAGCGTCTGCTACGTAAACTTGCACAATAACAGAATCGGAATGAAAAACAATTTCTCGGTGCGTGCAGGCGGCATGGGCCACGGGCCACGGGAGATACGCGATAGAGAGAGAACAAAGCGGTGCGCAGCGCGTACAAGATGTGCCCGAGAAAGCTTTCGGCACAGCGATGTAATTGCACCATTGCAACACCGTTTGATAAATGACTTGGGCCCGGAGTGAGTGAACTGCAACAGCACGGCGGCCGGCGGGAAAAGAAAGTCCGGCAACGCGAGGGCAGGTAGGAGGTAGATTTGGTGGATTAGTATCGCGTATTTGTTTATGGCCCTCTCGCGCATACTTTTGATGTTCTTGAGAACGCGAGAAGCTGTGCGGATATTCTCACGAGGTATCGGCCAGTCGGTGGATGGGTCGGCACTCCGATATTTTAATCAGCAGTAATTACGCGGGCATATGGATGTTTGTTATACACATTCACAAAGGCAAATTAAAATAACTCGTTATAAACCAAAATAAACATGACTTTTAATGTTTCGTGATATGTTATGAGAACGTCAGATCTCACCATTCAATACGGTTTTCACAACTTATTTATATACGAAATATACAAGGTACCTCCAATCGAATTTTCCCTAAATGTATGTAACTATATATAGTAGTTTCTCGTGGTATGTTGGGATGTCGAGCTAAGGATAAGTTCCTGAGTAGTGCGGACCGGTAATCAAATTAGAGCATTGGATCTTGTCGAGTGAATAATCAATTCTGAATGGAGTTACAAAGCGTCTTTTTACCTTTGACCGATAACGCATTCCAAAATATAATCTGACGAAATATTTCAGTCTCGTTATGCTTCAGTGAATTATAATAACATGGTTGATTCTTACTGTTAGTCGTAAAAGCATACTAAATACTAATAAATTTTAACAAATACGGTAATCACCATGCAATAGGGAATATTACATCTACGATACCTGTATCTAAAGGTACGAATATTACCAATGGCTTTTCCCGACTGATTTTTTGCTAGGAATGCTAAGCTGAAAGTCACTCGGGAGAATATGAAACATTAACTTGGGTGTTCACTTATTTCGACTGATTGGCGGTTATACACACACACAACTCAGAAATCCTGATTTATTCGTCCCTCATACTTATCTTCGACAAATGGGCCACATATTGTTTTATCTCCCACGAAGCAGGACCAACCTACCAATGGATAAGCCGATTGGTAGAGCAATCTCTTTGCTAAATCGTGTCACTTCGGAGGTCGACGTATTCTGTGATAATGTGGCTAACCTGAGGAAACAACCGTCATTGGTAAATTGTAAATCCATTTTATTAATTTGTCATGAATTACATCGTTTTTTTATCTCCTCGTTTTCTTTATTCTTGTATCATATATTATTCACTTTTATTTACTTAAAGGTTGTATATATGTTGGGGTATTAGAACATCCGATTCTGTAATAATGAAGATAAATTTAAATAAATATATTTAAAAATTATATTACAGTTTCTATGAAAATAAACAAGAGTTATATTTTTCAGATAATCGAACGATTTTACTGAAATCTCTTGATGGAAGTTCATTTGAATAAAACGATTTTTTTAACTACTTCCATATGTATTATTATATTTTTCGATTAACACATTTAATTTCAAGATTAATAATCGACTCAAAAAATAATAATGCGCTACAAGAATGTATCCGCGTACGAGATTATTGTCGATCTTCCGGTTTCTTGTGTTTCCAAGAGAATTTAGATAATATATTAACCGTGGTTGTTGACTGGAATGCGAATGGCCGCCGTGACGTCAGCAACACGTGTCCGTGCCAACTACTAGCAGCTCGCAGCAGCTAAATGCCATGGGGCTTGGAGGCTCCGCAGTTCGGCGCTTCGGCACCGGAGATAAAGCGCGCGGTGAATATAATATTCAAATACATAATGTGTATTATGAGCGCGTCATAAAAAAAACGCCATCGACGGCCGCTCGGATTAATCAAGGTGTGACGAGATTACGAAAAAATAGTTCTGCACCGAAATTACGATGCCTCTCATCAACACAAACAAGATTATATCTGACTCAGAGGATTTATTCTACAGTGCAATCTACACATTACCATTGGACTTGGATCTTCTGGCTTACAGAGGTTCAGCACTTGTAGCAATTTCTGTTACGTCTGATGGGAACATTGATGGAAAGGTGATTTGGTGGAATGTTGGTTTATTTGTGTGAAGAAGGATCGATTTTAGGCGTTTGTGGTGACTGGAAATGTTTGGGTCTTAATTTGAAAGGTATTTTATTGTAGGGTTAGGATGTGAAGGGAGTCCTTTGTAAAAACGTTTCTGAATGAATTCACCTATCATCGAGATTCACCTCATCAAATACCATTGAGTTTAATTTATGTTCCATTCCAAGGGATTGGTTTGCAGTAAAGTGTAACATCTAAGCTGGTTCTTGGGATGCCACTAAGTAGATACATGTTTTTAACTATTGATTCTCATGACATGTGATAGATAGCTAGTAAATCGTCATTTTTATTTTCACGTAAATTTTACCAAACCAAAGACATTTTAGACATTGTTGTCGCTGGGAATCGAATCCGGGACTTTCCGTGGGACGATCATTGCATCTTTCGAGTATTCATAATATAATGAGACTGAAAAATTACATTTATTAAAATGATTGAATGATACAAGTATTATTCTTCTTCTTTCTTCGTTTCTTTATTACTGAGGGTCGTGATCTATAGAACTGCCCATGGTTAAGACAAAACGCCTCCAACCCTCTCTGTTCTCCGCAGTCTAGTATTACTCTACCTAATTATGCAAAACGATCTTCTGATTGTACCACATTATGTTAAAAAAGTACCATATTACTAATGAAATTATTGCTTTGTTTTTTTTTTGTTTTTTTGATGACGTAAGGCTTGAGCTCAGGACGTGAATAGCGTTGCAATAAAATAATACGAATGCTGTGAGTGTATTCAAGGCGCTGTAGTTTTAACACCTGAGTCAAGAGATTTTAAACGTGTCTCAGCTGTGTTGGCAGAACAGCCCGCAATGTATAGAACTTGTACGAGAAACGACAACATCCTACGATGTAAATAAATATGTACCCAAGATGGATAATTTATTACAAAAGTGGAATCTTCGTATATATACCAAACTGTGTTAGAAGAACTAGGTCAACAAAAAATTCAGAATGACAAATTTAATTAATTGATCATAAATTTGAAACTTGAATGCATTTCACATTTACAATAAAACTATTTACTACTAGCAATAAATTTACTAAAATGTATTCGTTGTGTGTAATAAAAAGAGAAAACGAAACAGAAAAATATATTAAAAAATTAGGTGCAAATAAAAAACTTTTTTTTAAAATGCATATCATGGACGCAACAATTTTATTGCATCGCGGATGAAAATATAACGATGCACTTTCACATTTTACTATAAAATTTTATTTCTTGCATTATCATTAAGGTCAAAATCATAAAATTTTAAAATGTTTACTAATCAACATTATAAATACTTTGTGGTACGTCCGTTTAAGAATGTTTACCTGAAAATGGACCTTCATTGTAAAATTTTAATCGCATGACGGACATTAACCGTTATTGCAAATTTAGAATCCCCTCATATACATATATTTTAAAAAAATCTTAGTAAACATTTTAAGTCAAACAAGATATCGAAAATGCGGCCAAAGAGTAAATACTTTGACCTCAGCACAGCAAGTTAAAACCACAATAAATTCGCGCGTAACACCATCCTGACAAAAATGAAACAATATTAACTAACTAACCATCACGCCGTCTCCCCGAAGGTATAGGCAGAAAAAATTGACTGCCACACGTTTCTTTCCTGACATATTTCTCTCACTTACTCAACATTCATACATCTTGTCATGCACGCGCGTCGATTTCTGACTCCTCACATGGCCGACATTCAATATTTGATTTATTTGATCGTGCCACGTTTTCCTCGGTCTTCTTCTATTTCTGGTTCCATTTACATCGTTAACATATAATTTTTTTACCATTCTTTCTTCATTCATTCTTTCCATATGTCTAAACCATGACTTTTTTTTAAGGCGTAATACCAAGGATTTAAATCAATGATATTAGAATTTATTTTACAATATTCAATGTGAGCAAAAAATAACTCATTATTATAAAGAAGGAATCTGGTCGTGTCCAGGCTTGAACCCATGTCCCCTGGATCAGGAGCCAAGCGTTCAATCCCCTAGACCACCACCCGGTTGTTCATAACACCATCATTCGCACCGCATTCAATATTAAAATGTAATATTTATAATTAGTTACGTTGTTAACCGTTTACATCTGAAGAGTATTGATTAATGTATGTTGCTACGTAGGGAATAACTGTGCTCTCTGAGGTACCCCACATAGTGTATCAATAGTCAACACAAGTTCATCGCGCCTTTTTAGTATTCTCAATATGATTTAGTATCAAGCATTTGAAATGCAGTTATAATAACTGCACATCGTAGCGTCGGATGCCTTCCATTTCGGCATCCGACCGTAGTAAGCCCTGCGTGAAATCGCATTTCTAATTGCCGGTACACTACCAGCGACCGCCAGCAGGCTGTAAAGAAGCCGAAGTATCCCAATAAAACGTGATTTAATTAAACAAAAACACGATCTTATTTAATAGTTTTTTAAATATCCATTTCAGAAAAAAATCGTAAGAGATTTTATACCACAAGTAGTACGCGTATCTACGATACGTTAAATGAGAGATGTTTTTAGCGTTAATTGATAAATCAAGCAGATTTACATACTTAATTCTCTGTGAAGGACATGGGTGGTTTATTATTTCACACAATGTAATGATTTTCTGGTTAAAAACGAAATGTTGACATTAACTTATACATGTGTACATATTTCTAATTCTAAATAAACAAATCATACAAAGTGTTTGTTCATCGTGAATTACAATTATTTTAGAAAGTGCAAAAAAATATCATTTTAGAAAGAAGTTCATAATAGAATAAATATTTAAAGTAAGAATACTCAATATACAATTGAAAAAATATTTTTAATGAAAAATCGATGTTTATAAGGAAAAATAAATCTACAATATATGACTATTATCGCAATGCATATTGTAATCACCAGTTCATCCTTCTCATTCACAATTTCTATATATACCCAGTACTTGGTTTATATAATACAATGACCAGTCACCAGTCGAACGGGAGAATACGAGACGTTCACTTGGGTGGTCACTTCTACGGACCGATCGGCGGTTGGATAAACAACTCAGATATCCTGAGTGATGGGGGTCTGTTCGTCCCTGATAATAATCTCCGATAAAGAGGCCACAGATTTCATATCCAACGATGCAGAGCCAACCTGCCAATGGTTATGGGGGTAGATAGAGCGATATCTTTGCTATACCATGTCACTTCGGAGGTCAACGTATTTTGTGATAGTAGTGAACATTTGAGCAAAATGCATTTTATTTAATTAATTTGTCATGTTTTCTTCTACCTCCTTTTCATTAATTATTATTCACTTAAAACTCTTAATCTGTATATTTAGTGTAGTTGAAACTAAAATTCTGTGATGCTATTGATATGTATAAATAAATTGATGAAAAAAGGGCATCCACGTGGTGTTACTATATGTGTTACTATACTACGACACCCGGTGACCCTGGAAACGACACAAAGTCGGCCAGACCTTACGTCGCAATGACAAAGAATGGAGTTAATACGAATGAAAACGTCAGTTTCCAAAAAAAAATCTTATATTTTATGGGAATGACACGTTTCGCCCATATAAAATATAATAAAACTTGACGTTTTAAAACTTAAACACTGGCGTTTTCTTTCGTATTAATTATTTAATATAGACTTTTACATCATTGTTCAAGAAACAATAAAAAATAAGAGGATAGATTATGTCATTTTTGGGGGCATCTCCACGATGTTTGCACCAGTTTTCTATTGCCACAAAGAACAACAACAATAAATAAAATAATATTCGTTATAATAATATATTTTTAAACAAACAAATTTATAGAATTGTCTTACAAAACCAGATTTTGAAATCGACGGTTTAGGTGGTAATTCCAATATCGATTATAGATTCGGCATCACGTGGTATTCGGTTCACAGTAATATTGACCGTTCGTTCGGGATAAGAATTGAGCCGATGCGCGATGCATCGGGGCCCTGCAGCGGCCAGGCGCCGGGCGGAGTGAACGAACCGGTGCACGCAATGGCAGATTGCAACACCGCCACGATTTTCCGGCGCGTCCCGTTACGCGGCCGGGATAAGGTTCCACGCAGGTACCCGACTGTAGTATCCGTACCTACCGGGCGACGGTGGGAGCTACCTCGCTGCGTTCCGCCGCCGCGGCGGTCACTGACGCATAACTATTGTTTTCTTCCGTAAGTATCCGAGCGAATCCGGCCAACGCAGTGCGCATACCTGACTATTGTTTCCTAAATCGTATCCGAAAACCGCCACGGGGGTACCTGACATAGGTACGATGCAGTCGGTACGATTGCGCGACCTCGTTATAACTGCGGCCGTAAGATGTACCAAACACAATACTATTAAATCAAAATGTAGTTAATTCTTTTTTTTTGTAAATCGCTTCTTACATCATGACAGCATGAGCCAAATCGATGTAAAGGGTATTATAGCTATCATAGTGATTCTCGTGAAATGTGATAGGTAGCTAATCTATCGCTATTTTATTGTCACGTAAATTCTACACCAGACCAAAGACAGTGTGACAATCACACTGTCCTCGCCGGGAATCGAACCTGGAACCTTCGGGGTGGCAGTCAATGCACTTATTTTTAATAAATTGTTGTTATTCGTCTCAATGGCAAGCTATTCTCGTAAGAATGGTCTTAATAGAGTATCATCTCTTCAATTTCTCTTGCCATTGTGGTGGAAGGTTTGGCTGAATTTACGTGGTATCCAGGGGCGCTGTTTTATATTAACTCCAAACATGGAGGCACCTTCCATGCACACAGTATCTGCTGTCTCATTGACACCGGTATTTGGACTTACTATATTTGTACATATTCAGGAGAAAATAATCTTAGCAACCCAAACTCTAAAAGCTAATAAGAAAAAAAACCTATTACATTATTATATATAAAATAATTCCAAAAATCCGTTCCGAGACAACGCCATTTATATAATATCTGATGCGTGATGACTTCACACGTGCGAAATGGGCGACTGAATTAACCACAAATAAATACAAATGTTTGGGTGAAACTATTGTACTTATTGAAGCAAATTATGCGGAAAATTTTGTCGCGAGTTGGTGTAAACAGAAATAAATGAATTGTTTGGAAATTAAAATAATCTCGTTCATCTTAATGGTGTTTGGGCTCATGTTTAAAATGAATTTTAATAATATATTTTTGTTAAAGCATTGAGAATAGCGTATGCAATAAAATATTTTTTCAAAATCTTGAACTTTCAATATTTATGTTAGAAGGTGTTGTTGAGGAGCAATGCTGGAGGGATTTTTTTTATTAGGATTGCTGTAATATCAATTTGCGTCTAGGAAAATAAAGAAATGGTGAAATCAATAAAAGTATTTACAAAGAATACAAAATACTCGTATAATATATTTTAAAAACGGTTATGTATTGTATCTTTAACAATTATTAAAGTACCTACTTAAGCAAAGAATCGATTCCAAAAAAAGAAGAGAGAGGAAAGCACGCATTAAGTCACGATTACCTGTGATTCTGAATAGAATCCGATTGGATTCACTTAATATCCCGCTCACAGAAATGCGATAGATTCGTTTTTTCGGCGAATACGGAATGAAATTTCGATGCAGGCTCACGCACAAGTCCGCGGAGAACGGAGTACCTTAGGTACCACCTAGAACCGAGCGCCGCGACGAAGGCCGGGACCAGAACAGAGAACAGAATAACGCAATCTTTGCACCACCGGCGAAGGTGCGGCGAGGCAGAAGCGGGTGAGCTGAAGTAGCACGCTGCGTTAGAGTCCATCACGGGGCACGACTCGACACCGCGGCACACCAAACTTGCCTAAAACTCCATACAACCCGTAAGCGTTGCATTTATTGTTATTCGCGTGCGCGTCATAAAGTCGGGTAGTTTCGGACGCGAGAGCTTTGCCGCTCTGGAAAATCGCGCGCTGCGGGAAATAGACTCTTAAGCCTAACGACCGGAACAAAGAATACGCATAAACAACGCGCATAGACTACGCCACCGAGTGATCGTTTACATACTAAACTCATCTCGTAGCGTTTTAATGATCCCTTTGTGCCGGGTTTATTCGCAGGTGTAGGGCCGGAATACTCAATTCGGAGATGATGGCCGCTGGTCCAGCGCGGAGCCGTTAACACGAACACAATGGCGCCTAATAAAATGCGAAAGTTTGGTGAACTTTTATAGACTCTACGAGGCCCTCGGATTAATGAAGGTCCATTGTTTAAAAAAATACATTTGCCTAATCAATGTATCCCTCTTTTACTGTTTCCCCACATGGTGGCAATTAATTTGGTTTAACCCGAGAAGATTGTCTACGTTAATTATTAAATAGAAACTATAAGCGTGTGTTCTTGGGAGTGAAATGATTTTTTATGTGCGCTTATTGCGTGTACGCGGATTCATTACACGCATTCCTACAATAATCATTGTAATGAACATATTTTGAACAGAAATATAAAAAAAATGGTTTGTTAACAAACAAGCCAAGAAAGCGAGTGTGCAAGCCAAATGTGGAAACGAATACGTTAGCAGATCGTCGGTGCTAAGGGATTACACTTACATTGTTCTAGCTAAATTACATTATGTAGAGTGGCGTGCTGGACGCGAAGGGCACAATATAGGAATATGCGGAGAAGTACAGAGGAAGCATATGTCGAGCAGTGAACGACATCAGTTATTTAAATAAGTAAGAGTAAATTTTTCCCGTAATAATATATGAACTCTTCGTTCTTGGCCCCATTAACTCCACATATTAGTGGACTAAAGTGAGGATGACGTTTCAAGAAGAGATGTTGACATTTTCAATAATTGAATATTCATTCAATCAAAGATGAAAATTTAATGTCACACATTCAGCAGTAAAAACCACGCTGAATATTAATAGCATATCAATACATAATAAAAAGTATTAATAAAATTAATTTATTAAATTATCATAGCAGTAAAAAGAAGATTACGACACGAGAAAAAGTGGTAACAAAAAATGTTGCGAGATTTCGATCACAACATCAAATATGACAATATTGTGTACACTGAAGATATGCGTGTGTGTGTTGTTTTAGTATTGTGTAAGTATATTTTTAAGAATTGTGGCTTATTTTAATAACAAAAATAAAGATTATAAACAGATAAGAATTTTTAATCACATTGAATCGTGTGGTAAATAATGTTTTCTACTAGAATAATAAAAATGCAGAATGAAAGCGCATTGGTCATTAAAATAAGTAAAAAAATTAACAATGAGTAGATACAAATGTTTAAGTGTTGACGGAAATCATTTTTTTCTAAAACGTATCTTTATCAAATATAAAATGAAGGTCAATGTCGATTGTCGATACATTAGTTATTTAAAAAATTAATGCCTCTCAAAAGATAATATGTATCTAGTACGTTGTAAAGTATAATAGCAATAATAACAAATTATATGAAACTTCTGTTGAATAATTAATGTTTTTAATTTAAATTTCTTGGAAGAAGTTCATTTTAAATAATGAAAACAAAAAAAAAATTACAAAATTTCTTTATTATTATGTATTTAGTGTGGTTCCACTTGTGTTTATGTTCGACCGGTTTCGGCAGCTTGCTGCCATCTTCTGGTGGCAATAATGAAAACAAAACAAAAAATTAGAATTTTTTTTTAGTGTGCTTGACCAGAAGATGGTAGCAAGCTGCCGAAACCGGTCGAACCTAAACACAAGTGGAAGCACACTAAATACATAATAATAAAGAAATTTTGTATCAAAAAATTTTTGTTTTCATTATTTAAACTTTGTTAGTTTAAATTACATCAATAGGCTAACATATATTTACAATACTGTAAAATGCATCCATAATAAAAAGTGAAAATAAATAACGTAATACAGCGAATAATTACGAACACACGAGGCACGCCTTATAATACAATACTATATGAAATATTAAAAACCAATACTGAAATACCAGTTCTATAAACACGTCAATTTACGTTAACTACCTCAATAAAACCGTACTATAACAGCAAACGATTCAAGGCTACAACTTGTCAGTTTGTCGTCCATTCAAAACACCAAAAACAATCCGTACTTTGGCGCCTACTCAGAAATGAAAAGAAAAAAATGTATATCGATATACCGAAGGTTAAGTTCGGCTCTGCTCTTTGAGCCCAGTGGAAACCTTTATGCCGGTGCCGCGGTGGGAAAGAGCCCTTCCGCATTCATTCGCGGTGTTGCTTGTGCACAACGCGCGAGCAGCGGCCCGCGCCCGAGAGGAGAGCCGCGAAACTTGACATTGGCCTTACTCGTTTTTGCGCGAAAGAGAGAACTCCGCCGCTATCCAGAAACATCGCCACCCAACATAATCCTCCCGAACCTATTTCTCGGCGTTCAGAAATAAGGAACTCGCATCGAAATTGTATAATATCGCGGGTGTTGTTGTTTTGTAATTTCGCCAGATCGCATCCGTCCACCGGACCCGATCTATTCGAGATGCCGATGCCAAATAGTAAAAAGCTTAACGAGGTTCGTCGACCGAGCATTTAAATGAGTGTGCTAGGAACGCCCCGTTTTGCTGATTGCCCCTCGAGTGGCACCACTACAGCTAGAAGCTGGTGTAACGAGCACAAGTCCGGCGAAGGAAGGCTGCGATAGTGTTGTAGCTCATAGTGGAGTGGGAGCGTACAACACGTGGCGCCCAGACCCGAACTGGCGATGGCGGACTAGGAATGTTCGACTTACAATAATACTCGTACAAATGACATACAGTCCTCGGTCTAAGGTTATTCGCCGGTTCGTTACAACCCTGAAACGGTCCACGGTACCGGACTAACCGGTCCTGGTTAGGGGATTCCGGAATGTTACATAATGCCAAAAAGCAACAGCGAATCATTACAAACAAAATATGTAAATAATGCTTTAATTATTCAATTTGGTCCAGCATCCGCGTTCAGGAGGATATTGGGTACTCGGGGAACCCTCGAGCTTACTCTCCCCTCTTGAGTTACAATCCGAATGGCTAAAATTCCTTAAATGCATAAAGTTTTAAAAAATCCTTGGTCAAGGAAATAATATCTACTTGATAGTAAATTGCTTAAGATGGATTACAGTATTAGAAATGATAGGGTGGTTGCATTTGGAGGGTAAACTAAACTAATTGATCATCATCTGATGCTGTGGAAATAACAAATCAAAATATTGAATATATGTAAACATGAGAGGGGTTCATAATATTCAGAATTATGTGAAATTCTTAATTTAATTTATGATGAACTTGTTAGTATTTATGGTTATAATTTAAATCTCCAAAAATTGTTCCCCGGTGAGTTTTAGCGTTCATTTTTTTTAACAAAACATTGGTATTAATATGTTTTAAATAAAAAATAAAGTATTTTTAAAGAGTAAACAATTCGGTCAAAAGTTCTTTCACAACATAAATACGAGGGAGTAATAGACATAACAGTATGTTATTTTTATTAATATCAACTTTTCACAATTCCGTTCCAAAGGATTCGGGCAATAAACTCCACGTGTGTAGTAATTCGTGCCATTCGTACATTATAAATAACAAATAGCAAAAATGAAAAATCTACGAAACAAACATATGAAAAAACATAAGCAGAGAAATTTACGAGGAGCCTGCACATGAAAAGGGTGAAATTTAAGGGTAAACTGACAGTTTTGTATAATAAATGAGAACGTACCAAATCAAAAAATATTCCTTTCGGGTGACATATCCTGCGCTGCGAGTCGCTGAGAGTCCAATAGTCCAGAACACTCACTAGGCCAGCCGGCCTCACTCGGGGCGCGAGGGGCTGCGCACCATCCCTGTTCCCGCTCCGCTCCCTCTGGGAGGAACTGGATCCCGTACTTCCGCGAACACTGAGGGACCAATACGGAACGGTTCACCCGCACTGTAACTGCCTAACGAGAACTCGCGAACGGACCGAACGATTTAAGTCCGCGCGTATCACTGCCGAAAAGCGAGTTACGTATAGAACTTTAATTGAATTTAGAATCGGAACGTACGTAATGCACTCGGGACGTGAGACTGCCACAAAATGAGGCGGAATAGAAAATTTGGCCGCGTGAAACGGCGAAAAAACGGCACGCACTACTCGCGGGCCGAGCGAGGAGCGAGGAGCGAGCGAGAGACCGCGGGCGCGGGAAAAAGACGAAGGCGACGTAGCCGAAATCTGACGAATGCAGAATTTTGGGGGGGGCGCGCGCAAGGTTACGGCCCCCCTCCCCCTGCACTAGTCCCTCCTGCCACTGCGTAAACACCATTATGACATCCTACGTGCGCTGTTCGCTATTCTAATTTGCGATCCTCTATCATAGAAGGCGCCCTCTGCGCGGCGCATCCATCCACTATCCGCTGGGACGTGCGCTCGGCCGGCGGCCGCCGCGCCGTACGGTGCGCGCTGTACGCTCACGCCACACGCGCAGCTCCTTTCCTTCCTTATTGTTGGCCATCGAGCATTATTTCAAATGTTCAATAATATGATATCTTCGACTATACACAATTATTTCATTAACAGCAAAACCAAAACAAAACGTATGTGTACGTGAGTATATATAAATCATTCAAATAGATACCAATCGATTTCTCACCCTATAAAATATTAAATACTTTCATGCGGGTCAGGTATCACGTAGATCAAATGGGCAACAACCAGGAATAAACAACAATATGATGTAATAATTAAATCGAGTCACAAAACGCATTCTTAAGGATGAAGTCCCAGCGCAGTCCGTACAATCGTGTAAAAAAGAATAGCCGGAAATATCTAAAATACTTTGTTGTATTTCTCAAACCGCGTTTTAAGTTCTGTGCGATAAAAAAACCCACATTGAAAAACTCTCAAGGTTCTATTTGAAACAAGCCGAGTAATATAAGTCAGCGCTCTATGTAAAGTTGAAGTTCTCGATAAATTCTCACGAGTACAAGTTGGTTAGGACGGCGCAGCCATTATGCAACGAGTAGAGCACAGCGCAAACACTCATCGTGTACTTTAGCGGGAAATGGATCGATTCATTATTTCAGGACCGAAATAATACATGGTCAAAGGAAATTTAGATTTTGAAGTAGTTAAAACATTCTGATCAAACAGGTGCAAAAAAAGATACGTGCTTCTCACTAACCGGTCGGACCGGTAACAAAACATAACCGTGGTCCGAGAAAATATGTTCATTAAGCTATACTTCGGTTTACGACCATACTGAATATCTAAAAGGTAAAAATCCGATAAACATATTAAACTATAAAGTGTAATTTATTTCGCGTGAATTATTAATCAAGCGATTGATCTTCATGCCTCACGCACTTCATTCACATCCAATAACGAAAAAAATGACAGCAAAAACGCGAATCCAAGCAGGTCCGCTCCCACATTAATATGACATTGAAAAATGACACGTGAAGAGCATATTAAATGAGTATTAGGTTTTCGACCGATCGACTAGTCCGGCGACCCATTAATTGCCTGTAAGCTTATTAGAAATCCTGAAGTCATCGCGAGAACACAGGCGACGAATATTTAACTGAACCTACCGCGCCCTTCTAAAGTGATTTAATGGAGGGAAAAATAACTACATAATATTATAATATAGAACGAGAAGAAAAAACTTGATCTAGTCACCACCGTAGCGGGAACTAGCCAACAATAGGGAAGTGGGTACAAAGACTTGAGCCGGTACAAGGCCAAATTGGGTTGAAAAGGTTCTTGCAATGTCTAGGACAGCATTCAACATTTTACATTCAAAAGACGGCTGTAAGCGAATCTTTTTTCAAAAGGCGCCAAAATATGCCGGTACATCTTTAGAACCAACACCGATGAACTAAATTGTTGTGAACTATCGCAGGAACGGCATTTATCATGTATTGCGTAGACATCTAAATACGAGCTTGCTCCCTGAACTAAGGAACCGGACATTATAAGGTTTTACATTAATTTTAGAGCTTTTATGTAGAAGTCGAGAGTTAGGATCCATCAACTTCACTCAGTAACGCGTTAGATTATCACAAAGTCACATATTCACGAAAACTAATAACATGTTAAGAATAACACTTAAAACAAATTGCGGCTCCTCCGACAGGTGATTCTACACATATTTATTTACCATAGGGCGAGTTGGGAGTATTTAAAATAAATTACTAACATTTGTTTAATCTACTACGACATATAATATACTCGTACCTATTGCATACATTACCTCCCCTCTTTGAGCGATGGTTATGAAAGAAACTGGTGTATTTAATAAAATCGTCATTGAATAAACGGGACCATTAGCGTCAAGATAACGTACGAGTAAACACTCTCCGAATAGGAATATGTCAAAGGTTTTAAATATTGTAAAATCTCATAATCAAACAAAATACCGTGATCGGCGTGAACAATATCGCCGCTGTCACAAAGCTAGCCAATAATACTCAAATCGTAAGTATATGGCAAAAGAAATTCAATAAACAAGCATATGAATGTGTTGGCTGTGCAAAACTATTATGTCGCTCGGGAGGTCAGAGAGCTCCATTGATATACACGAACAGGAAGTCGATCCCTATCTCAGAACATCTTTGAAACGTAATGTTGATATTTTTATGTCATTTCAATACTCAATGTAAGCGCAAAATACATAAGCTTCCCTCAAAGAATATTATGTACGAGTACATTAAAAAGGCGCAATCCAAAATTAAGTGCATTTAAAATAAACTGAAGAATATCAATACATTAATTCATAACTAACTAACTAACTAACCATTACGCCGTCACCCCGAAGGGGTAGGTAGAAAGAATGGACTGCCACACTTTTATTTCCTGACATATTTCCCTCGCTTCCTCAACATTCATACATCGTGTCATGCACGCGCGTCGATTTCTCTGACTCCTTACAAGGCCGATATTCAATATTTGATTTATTTGATCGTGCCACGTTTTCCTCGGTCTTCCTCTAATTCTGGTCCCATTTACATCGTTAACATATAATTGTTTTACCATTCTTTCTTCATTCATTCTTTCCATATGTCCAAACCACCTTAATGATCCTTTCATTATTTTGTTCATAACACCATCATTCGCACCGCATTCACTTCTTATATTTTCATTCGACACTCTATCATACACAGAATATCCACACATTCGTCTTAGAGATCTCATTTCTATTGCATTTATTCTACTTTCATCCTTCTTTTGCCAGTTCCCTGCTTCGCTTCCATACATAAGGGTCGGTAGAAGAACACCATTGTGCACTGCCATTCAAGCTTTTTTGGATAGGTTTTTGTTTGCGATGACAACTTTTAGTGCACCATTCACTTTGTTGCCTGCCCCAACCCTTTATTCAATATCCCTCTCCACTCGCCCATCTCTTGTAAACATACTACCTAAAACACGAACTCATCTACATTAATTCCGTTTTCAAATATTAAAATATGATCTGACAAACCTCGAAGTCAGTGAAAGGAAATAAATATATTAAAGTATAACACGATATAATAGCAAAGGACTCTAAAAAAAGGTCGAATTCCACCAGATGCTACCATGACAGAGAGTCCTGGTGATGCAATACAAGAAAAGCCGACCCCAAGTAAATGGGACAAGACTAGGAAGAAGAATAAGACGGTATGATAGCGTAAGACAGAGATACTTTCGCTGCAGTTATCGTCAACGTTGAAGAGAACTGACGCACCCCAAAAGAGGAAGATAACACGGTCATCGATAAATCCAAGTAAGTTACGCTCGGATGTTTCGCGATTGTCAGAACCCATCAAAGTTCATGATATAAAAAAAATGCATCTGATACAAATAAAGCAGCAAACAAAATAATCATAACATTCCCGGAAAAACGGCCAGTCAACAAGGCGAATCACCGTGGCATGGCGCTAAGAAAAGGAAATAATATTACATCACCTTAAACTGGGCAAAAACAGAATTACTACTCGTGACAAATGAGTTTCTAGAGCGTGACAGCCTTTGGACTTATTTCTTTTAGCGTTATAATCATTTAAAGTTAGTAAGGGAAACATTAATCTGCCGCCAGCTGCAGGTTCCCGCTACACATCAGGAATACGAGTATTTCTAACCTAACTAACCATCACACAGTCTCTCCGAAATAGTAGGCAGAAATAGTGGACAGCCACGGTTATTTCCTGACACAGATCTCTTGTTTCATCAATATTCATATACCGTGTCAAGCACGCGCGTCGATTTCTCTGACTATCTCACGTGGCCGACATTTAATATCTGATTTATTTATTCGTGCAATGTTTTCCTCAGTCTTCCTCTATTTCTATTTCCGTTTACGTCATTTGCATATACTTTCAATACCATTCTTTCAACAATCATTCTTTCCATGTATCTAAACCATCTTAATGATCCTTTCACTATTTTCACTTATTATATTTGCATTTGACACTATCATCTACAGATTTACCGCACATTCATCTCATTTATTCTACTTTCATTTCTTCTTTTGCCAGGTCCATACACAAAAGTCGGTACAAGAACACCATTGCGCACTCCCGTTTAAGCTTTTTTAAATAAGCCTATGTTTGCGATAACAACTTTAAGTGCTTTATTCACTTTATTGCCTGCCCCAACCCTTATTTCAACATCCCTCTTCACTCCCCCATCCTTTGTAAACATACTACCTAAATATACAAATTCATCCACTTGTTCCAGATGTACAAAAAATTTCACCATTAACGCAAATTTTTCAGTCTGTTATGCTTTCGTCTATTTCTAAAATCATTTCCTTAGACTTATTCACATTCATCATTAGATCATATCAGACGAATGTATCTATTAACTATTATTTATAATAATAACATACTTCTTATTTCTGTGGTCGGAACACTTTTTGCTCACATGCAAAACAAAGGGGATTGAACCCAAAACATATATAGACCTCACCAAAATAATTATTTAAAGGCCTTCAAGGCCAACACCACGCGTTTCTTGTTGCGAAACATGCACAAATTACTATGCACGTCATAGTGGCAAAAACCGAACTTCAAAAGAAAAAACTAAGTTTATTTTCGTTTCCGCGGATAAATCTTTCTTCTCGCGACATCCGCACCACCCCCATCGCAAATAAAACCGCAACGTTGATAACTATCCTAACATTCATATCGAGGTAAAATAACCGATCCCATATCATAAGACGTCAGAGCTGATGGTTTCCTCCTCACGTCATTCAATTAGCTTTTTTCAATTATTGTAAGAAATTGGGACGCTTAGTTATTCAATAACTAGATGCGACCCGTGAAATATTCTCGGAAGTTAAGATTTTCAACCCTTTAAAAACTTGGTTCACTGTACAATCGCAATCAATAATAAGTTTTAACCTTTAATGTAAATCGTTTTATTTCACGCGAATCAAAAATTTCACAATTAACAATTTTCATTTTGTTTTTTACACTACTGTCATACAAAAATAATTGGAATATTTTTTTAAATAATCCGGAAATGTTCTCGGGCATGCGCATAATGTGCATGTGTGAATCGAATTATTCCTCTCTCGCTCTCTTGTATTCAAAATATTATCTTCTCAAAATACTCTTTCTTGACATCATCTGAGTTTTTGCATATTTATATTATGAAAGGATCGCTGCGTTGGTTCGGACATATGGAACGCATGGATGGAGAAAGAATGGTTAAGAAAGTATACGTTTATGATGTAAATGGGGTACGAAGTCGAGGCAGACCGAGGAAAACATGGCATGACCAAATTAATCAAATTTTAAAGGTTGGTCATGTTAGAAGTCGGAGGAATCGACGTGCGTGTATGACTCGTTGTATGAATGTGGAGGAATCTAGGGAGGTTTGCCAGGATAGAGTAGTGTGGCGGTCCATTCTCTCTGCCTACCCCTGCGGGGAAACGGCGTGATGGTTTGTTTGTTTTTTGATATTTTTATCAAATATTTTTTTTTAAATGCAAGCTGTTTTATATCTGTCCATCTTAATAGAACTAGAATATAAATAATTCCATTTGTACCTACTTTATTAATAACGAACTATTTGAGTACCTTAACCTATTGTATTCTGAATGTTAAAGAGTACATACCTCTTATTGTGTAAGAGATTCAATATGAATTAAAGAAACCTTAACTACACGAGATGCATATTTTTTCTCTAATGAGCCAGTAATTGGTGCCCTGTGAAATCACACAAAAATCTCACGTAGGTACCGCTTGTATTTCTCTCGGTATGGCAAAATTTCCGGACTACCGGAGACCGTAATGGGGGACACTGGGTACACGCGTCGTGCCGTGAATACGCAATCGGCGGCCATTGCACAAGAGGCCCTTAATGTGGGCCCAAAGCGCAGCTCCGCCGGCCCGGGGACGTAAATGGGTCATGCAGTGGAATGCAAGGGCCGACGCCGATTCTCTGTCACAATCGCGTGAACTTAGGCAATACGAATATGCTGTCGTTTCGGAGATGACCACAACCTATGCACCTCCCACGCCCGGTTGTTGATTTGTTATTACGTATTTGGGCAGCACGGATGCTGTACATAAATTCGTACACAGGCTCATATAGAATGAGAACATGCCGTGGTAGGAACCCATAAACAATTTATCTTCCGTTTCATTAATTATTACGCGGAAAAGGTAAAACTATTGCGTGAAAGAGGAATAAACAGCGCAATAGAATGACGAGAAAAAAGCTCGCGAAATGGGGAAAATGAACGTGCCTATAAATTTGAATTGAAAGAATTTACTTACTTCCTAAATACCAATTTATGAAATTAATGCGAATGAAAATGTCAGTTTTCTAGAAGTTTAATTATATTTTATAGGAATGACATGTTTCGCCCTTCTAAGGCATTATCAAATGTGACATTTGATAATGCCTTAGAAGGGCGAAACATGTCATTCCTATAAAATATAATAAAACTTCTAGAATACTGACGTTTTCATTCGAATTAATTATTTAATATGGAGTTTTACATCATTGTACAAGAAACCATAAACACCAATTTATGTATTGGAAAATGAAAATATATAAATAAATGTTCTTTAAAATGAAATATATAAATATTGACTTGTGAGTCAAAACTACCGCGCACACTGCAAAAATTAAACAAACCATTTATAATTGCGGTATAAAGAGATATTGTAGATTATGTTCGAGTTAGTGCGAATGATACTTAGGTCCGAATGAATCTTCATTCTAACTTCATTGAGACTACTTTTATGGGCTCTGAAGATTAGTAACAGTTGACTCTCGGGTCGACATGCACAATGTTTTCAAATAATTTAACAATGTCTATGCGACCTGAATTACTTGGACCACTGGCGCTACAAATATTTTATGATTTCAAATATCAGGGTAATCACAAAGGGTTGGAAAAAAATTTGTAATATTTTAAAACATAAATTGACAAAAAAAAGTATTGATTCTTGAACAATGATGTAAAACATATTAAATAATTAATACGAATGAAAACGTCAGTTTTATAGAAGATTTATTATATTTTATGGGAATGACATGTTTCACCCTTCTAAGGCATTATCAAATGTTTGATAATGCCTTAAAAGGGCGAAACATGTCATTCCCATAAAATATAATAAAACTTCTAGAAAACTGACGTTTTCATTCGTATTAATTAAATTGACAAAGTTTATTATTTTCGTTTTCATGAACAAAAATACAACAAAAGCCTTTGTGTTATAGAAAAATAAGAACTTTTATTGACAAAATCCGTCATTTTATAAATGGAAAATCTAATATAACAAATGAATTGAAAAACTCGTTCTGGAAATGTTAATTTTTTATGTACTATATTACTAATAAAATAACATTCGATATGTATGAATATATTACTAAAAATGAGAGAGATCATACGCATTGCGTCCGTCAATAAAAAAAACTAACTGAAAACACAAATGTATTCGATAATAAGGAAGAAAAAAGTAACGACCTTTGGCGTTTGTAAATTATACACCTGTTATAAATATTTTGCATCTAAATTGAATCAAATTAATTAATAGATGACGAAACGTTAACATTATACAGAATATACATAATGTTAAAAGATAACGTAAAAAAGATTATATTCGTAAACAAATCAACCTTTCAGAATATGAATTGTATAATAATATAAAACGTGTTTATTTACTTTATGTATTATAAATGCTTAATTCAGTGTTTAATTATCTTTTGTTATAAAAAATGCATTTAAAACATATAATAATACGAAGAAAAAATTCTACGGAAGAAATATCGTATTCTTATCAGTGTAAAAATTATTAAAATAAAGCACAAGTACTGCGTGCCTTTAAAAAAAACCTAACCCTGTCTGATAACCCAGTTACGGTTCATTGCAAATTTGTGCGCTTGGAGTGAGATAATGAAGATAAGATAGCCTGCATCAAAACAAAATGTTTATAAGCGTCTGCGTAGACAGCTTACTCTTGAATAATTCCCTATTATCACATAATACTTGGAACGCGGGTTCATTTTTCCGGGAAAACGATTCTTGATAATTTGCCAAATCTTTCGGCGAAAATGTTTATTCAAGGGAAAGAAAATGAGACAAAAGACTCCGATTAAATCGAGAGTTTTTATTATTTGTGATTTACTTCCCGCGTTTATATTGAAAATATCAGGCATTGCTAGAGTCGTGTAACATAATTATTACCACGTGTTTTGATAGAGGCGGAAGTGACAAATAAATCGGTTAACTTTACTATAAAGTAACAGGATGTCATCGGGTTTGCTATCGAATTTCGAGTAGGGTTCGGTACATGCGTCTTTTTAAATGCACATTCAATGCGCTATAACGAGAATTAACGTAAATATTATTTAGAGATAAAGTGTTGGTCACAAGACCACAGGAAGATCCTGCTCATATAAACATTTAACATGAAAACCTCTGCATAATTTGGAGATGTAAAATAATACAAGGAAGTGGAATTGATTTCCCCGAGTTTAAAACAAACATCGAAACATCATTTAAACATCGAAAATGACAAATACATGCTATGAAGAAGAAAAAAAAACACAACAATTAAACGATGAAACATTTATATTTAAATGATTGTTTTTATCAATCGACATAACAAACAACATTTGAATCTGGCGATGTAAGCTCCAAGGTATCAAGGGCAGTGTCTGCTGGTATCATCTGTTCTATAAACAAAAGTGACGCGAGCGTTTATTATCAACACTCAAATACGAGAACCTAAAAAATGTTTGAGCTCGATATTAATTTGTGAGGGAAAAAAGCTACGCGCGGAAAAGTCTCGCCGTGGCCATAAGGAACGCAGCCTGCGCGTACATATACATATGTCAGGCGTGTGCATGAAAACATCGTGACGCGGAAATGATGGGGTGAGGGATGGTGACAAATCTACGACAACACCTGAAGATGGCAATTGTGAGACTCACTTCGTTGTGAATTTCCTTCGCATAAATCGCGGCTGGAGGTAGCGGCGATGCAGCCGGCCGCCTGTCAGCTCGTCTCACCTGTGGGATTAGCGCGAGAGGGTCGCGACGGGCATACCACTGCGGCGGCGGCTCGCTACCGACTGGCCGCGCGCGCCCCGCCGCCCGGGGGCGGGGCGGCGCTGGCGCCCGGCGCGCGCAACCACCCCCGAGCCGCCGACACGACGGAATCGATGCCTTCGATTACATGCGAGGGAAAACTACCGGGAAAGTGTCGACACACTTCCCGGACGGCGATACTTCCTGAAACCTCGGGGACTCGAGACTCGACATATCTATCCGCGCATCGAGAAGATAAAGGTGCACGGCGGGCGGATCGGCGGTGGCGGCGTCGGTACAGATTCACGCTCGCTTTCTGTACTACACCGGCAGGACCTACGCGTGGCTTGCCTGCTTACTTGTAATATCAACAACGGAAACACAATGCAACTTACCATTCATGTGTGTGCTCTCATTTACATAACATCTCAATTAACAGTTATCAAAAACATTTTAAAATTGATTTTTTTTAAATAAAAATAAATGAAAACTATTTTAAGAACATAGTTTTGAAAGTACGCAATTTTTATTAAATCGTTATTTATAAGTTTACAATGAAACAATGGTCGTTTTCGATACGCAACACATGGACGGCCGTTATTATCGTTTGTCACGAATTTCGACATTTATGCGACAACAAATTTCCATTCGGATTTTGTCGACTGATCTTGGCTGCATAAGTTACTCTAAGTTGTGTACAGAGATAATATTTATAACTTTTTTCGTGCACATTTATAAACGACACACATTTAAAGACGTTTCTTGCGGTAACGTAGATAATATAATCATGCGCGGAGAGGTATAGAATATTGTTGAATAAGTAAGGTAGTGTTATAAAAATAAGCAAAAGTCTTCCGCGTACGATTTGAAACGACTTCGGGGAAGGGGACCAAAACCCTCCATAATATAATATGTAAATGGGCCAAAAAATAAATTCTCGGCGTGTCTAGGTCATGCACACATCGTCGTGGGATACACACAATATTAACTTAATACAAAAAGGCCTTTTGTATAATACGGCCGTAACGAAATGCGTTGGCACAGGTTATTCCGATACTTGCGTGAAAACAGCTGAATTATGATTTATTGATTTTTGTTATGACATGTGCATCTGTAGGTACGGGGACTGTTTGCTCAGCGAAACCAGAGTGACGACGTAATTAGTACTTTCAGGTGTTTTACTCGCAAAAGTCAATATGTTAGAAGGCTCATTTTTTACGTTCTATCGACCTGAATTCGACAAAAAATTTCAAATCTCAACGAATATATTGTATTTCTTCTATGTTCTATGTATTTCTTCTCATTGAAAAAGATCATTCATTTAATAAAGGTTAATAATAGAAATATAACTTTGAACAATCTCGAAAAATAAAGAAAACATTATAGATAATCAAATAAATTTAACGTCAAATCCAAACATTGATTTATTTCCTTTGTTGTAAGTTAATACCTGAACCCCAATAAGAACTTTAAATCATTATTTTAATTTTTTAATTTATTCATAATACGAGTATTTGTTATAACAAAAGCATAAACGTTCCAAAATAAATCTTTATAACATCTGTCAAAACTTTATTTGTAAACAATTTTATAATATTTAAAAAATCTATATAATATCACTGAGGAAGGACCGGGTAGTCCGAAACATGTTTGATATTTAATTTTAATTTGTTTAAAAATGTTAGTATTGTATACAAAATATATAAAAAATTAAGAAGGATATATTGTTATTTCAACAACTCGACAGTTTTAAATCTCAACCAATATTGGTATATGTTCGCTTTACTATCGTAGAAAATAATAATAATAAATCACTGCTTACTCTGTATGTCATAAATAATTGGTTAGAATATAAAGTTGAATGAAAATGATCATTGGACTAATTGTCAATAATTAATATAATCAAATGATTTTATTGAAATCTCTTTATGGACGTGCGAAGGATAAATGTAATTAAATAAAATGAAGTTTTTAATAACCTAGCTACTGGATCGACAGACCGGTATGTCGATGCCAGCTAGCTTGGCAAAATCTGAAGCTGTCAAAATGAAGCCAAAAAGTGAAAGTATTTACTGAAAAACGACTTCGATAATTAATTTGAAAATCGGGCAAGGATGCGTTCAATAAAACACACACGGCCACATTATACGTCACGAGGGTCTCCTGGATGACAAAATAGTGGGGTGGTTGAGAGGACGGATATAGGGGGACGCCCCCAACAGGATATTATTATTAGTATTTGAAACAGGTGTGCGAGGAAATCAACTGTATCTCATATGTTATGTTAAGCTGAAGAGGACTACAGAAGACCGATCAAAGTGGAGGACGATGTGCCAAAATTGTTGCAAACCAAACCCTAGGAATGAAACTGCGAAGAAATTGAGAAATTAAATAACGCGGTATTTAACATACTATTTTCATATTCTCTAACAAGTATGTTTCTTTGAAAATGCATGTTCAAAAATAAATATTTAAACTATCCACACCCCTGAATAAGCGAATTTCAATAAATGTATTTATCGCTTATAAAATATTTAAGGTTCAAACATAACTTATCATTTAGATAGGGATGCAGTTACTGGGTGTTTAATTTATGAGCACGGTTTTAAACTATCAATATGCACAAATTTTAGTTTTTTACTTCATTCAACAATGGCTACAGGTTAACACGCCTGTCTAAATCCGCTGCATACAAATAAGATCAAAAGAATCGTAAAATTTGATCTAAATTTGTCCGACCTAAAAACGGTCCAATCCCGAATCATTTTCGGTCCTAGTCCAACAGTTCGTCCATTAGACTAAAAATTGCTTATTTTACAAGTCATAAAATGGATGCTATTAATATTTCTATGTATTTAGCAGATCGGCTCGATAACAGCAGCGGTGGGTAGCCGCCACCTATATACTGGCTCGGTAAACAAACAATTGAACGTATGCAAGATAATACTATGCATGTTTTACAAGCGCACACAAAATTTGGACCCGATTTATACCGCCGTACTTCCACATGTAACATTGACCCAAATATTAATGATAAGTGCTCTAAATAAGTGCGTTATCGTTGTATTATTTCCCGTGCGGAGAGCCTATACAATAAGCCCAAAATACGAGTACCATACTGTGTATAGGTACGTAAATAAAATACACAAACGAAATCCAACTCACAATACATACGTACGTATATGTATTTACAGATGTATATTCGCAAATGTGTAATAAGTGTGTTTATCACAATACATGCAGGAGAAAACGTATGTACAGGTATTATTCAGTTCTCAAATCTGCAACAACTCCAATCCATCGAAGTTGTTCTGAGAATTTTTAAATATAACCTAAATAAACAATAATTAAATAAAACGATGTTATTGATTGTTGAGGTTTTTGTTTTGTAAGACTCCATTATAATTATTATAATAATAAACGCGAATGTTTAATGGTTTTACTTGATTTAATTCATATAATTACTTATATAAATAGCAGTTACAAATTTGTTTCGCCTTGCGAGGGCATTTTCAAACTGAAATACAATACTTGAAAATACCCTCGCAAGGCGAAACAAATTTGTAACTGCTATTTATTTAAGTAATTATATGAATCAAATCAAGTAAAACCATTAAACATTCGCGTTTATTATTATAATAATTAAAACGATGTTTTTAAACTACTTCCACTTTTGTCTTTATTTCGACAGCGACCGGTTTCGCCAGGCTCGCTGGCATCGACAGACCGGTGACGCCAGCGAGCCCGGCGAAACCGGTCGCTGTCGAAATAAAGACAAAAGTGGAAGAAGTTAAAAACATCGTTTTATTTAATTATTATTTAAAATGAAATTTCATCGAGAGATTTCAGTAAAATCATTTGATTAATCTAAATAAACTACCTCAATTTCAGAATAATATGTTTAGAAGACTCTTTACATTATTCGTATTCTTGGGGTTAAAGGTTATGCTTAAAAGGATTAAAATGGATTGAAAAAATGCTTTCATCGTATAAAAAAACTAACGTAACTAGTATTTTTTTCGCAGTTTCAATTAAAGGAATTGGTTTACGGTAAAGCCTTGCATATCGTGCTCTACTGCTATCGGTCTTCTGCAGCCCTCTTCAGCTCTACATATGAGACGTAGTTCATATCCTCGCACAGCTGTTACAGACATTTCCGTTGGGGGCGCCCCCTATTATGTGTCTCCTTAACTATCCCCAATATCATATCGTGTAGGAGACACACATAGGTAGATCAAAAAATATATTAAAATTTATTTACAAGTAATTGAGTGATGGTCTAGGGGACGGAACCCTTGGCACCTGATACAGGGACTTGGATATAAGGCTGGACACGACCAGATTCCTTTTTCATAACAATGAGCTATTTCATAATAAAAAGGGTTGGTGCGGGTAACAAAGTGAATGGAGCTTTAAAAATAGTTATTGGAAATAAGAATTTATCAATGAAAGCGAAAACGGCCGTTCACAATGGAGTTCTGGTCCCAACCATAATGTATGGAAGCGAAGCATGGAACTGGCAGAAGAAGGATGAGAGCCGAATAAATGCGGTAGAGATGAGGTCCCTAAGACGTATTTGTGGTAGAACGATATACGACAGAATCTCAAATGCTGATATAAGAAAGGAATATAGAGCGGAAGACGGTATTATGAAGAAAATTATGAAAGGATCGCTACGTTGGTTCGGACATATGGAGCGCATTGATGGAGAAAGAATGGGTAAGAAAGTATACATTAATTATGTAAATGGAGTACGGAGTCGAGGTATACAGAAGAAAACATGGCATGACCAAATTAATCAAATTTTAAAGGTTGGTCATGTTAGAAGTCGGAAAAATCAACGTGCGTGTATGACTCGCAGTATGAATGTGGAGGAAGCTAGATAGGTTTGCCAAGATAGAGTAGTGTGGCGGTCCATTCTCTCTGCCTACCCCTACGGGGAAACGGCATGAAGGTTTGTAGTTTGTATGAGCTATTTTATCTGCTCAAATTGGAGATTTTATATTATAACAAATTCAATGCAATTCACATATCTGACATTAATGAGTATTTGACTAATAATATTTTCAATTTCAGTATTTGACTAAATAAATTTTAAATAGAATGTAAATATAACTTAAACATTTAGTGATGGTAGTTGCTTTATTTTATTTTATTTTATTTTATTTATTTATTTATTTATTTATTTAGGGTAACATACAGCGATATCAATAACATATATATATAAAAGAAACATTCAGAATAATTAAAATAAGGCCAATTACATGCTACCACAGATTAAAAATAATAGTTAACAATCAACAAATGATAGTGAGAAACATTGAAGTTAAACTAAGACAAAATAAGGTATACATAATATTTAAGAGTTAAAATACTTATAGTACTGGAAATAAAAATTAAATTAAGATAGAATAAAATAAAAAGTAATATACAAGTATTATAATATCATGTTACATCGTGGTCACATCCGCGCCGAAATGTTGCTCCGATCACTTTTTTAAAATTTCGCTCGCTCAAATGAAAGACGTCAATGTCTCCAAAATGTTTGTTGTAGATATCACAGATTCGATACAGTGCCGCGCTCTGAGCGTAATTTGTGCGATAAACAGGAAGGTGGAAAACTTGGTTCGCGGTGTGTCTCGTGCGAGACATGGGGGTATTGAGTGACAATTTGCTGAGAAGTTCAGAATTGTCAATTTTAAAATGAATTATTTTATGAAGTAACATTTGTAACATTTTATGAAGTAACATTAGCTTTACATTGTTTAAGAATGCTCTCGCAAGGCAAAATAAATGTGTAACAAGTATTTATATTTTATATACAATATTCATTTTAAAAATCTCCATAAAACCGATAAAACTACGGCGTTTACATTATAATTTTTAAATATTTAGATTTTAGCTAAGTTAATTTTTTTTTAAATAGAGGGTAAATAAAATCACGTTAAAGTTAATACAATATTTTTATCTATAAAATTTGTATCTCTTCACAAGTAAACGTAAGATAAACAAATATGTATTATACAATATAATATAAAAGTAAAACATAATGGACCAAAATATAACCCTTAGTGCACTCCCGGCGAGAATCTAATTCTGAAAAAACAAACCTATATGCCTGCTTACCTAGCTCAAGATGTTACAGATTGCCAGATAGCGCTACAAAAAAGTTTAAATTGGGGTTTGAGGATAAACTCAATTTAAAAATGCGGGGTTAAGGTACCTCCAGGAAAAGTTGGGTATAATATAATGTGCTCCACCGCGGGCAAAGTGTGGGAATGAGGTGGGTAGGCGGGGCAGGTAGTGATGCAGGTCTTATTAGCGCGGGGTAGACCAGACGGTCACTATCGACTAGGGTGAATAATTAAATGTAACCAACTCCCAACACATTTCTCGCTAACTGTAAAAGTTTACTTAGACATTTTCCCAGCTGGAGGCAATTCATATTAAGTGCTTCCAAAGGAGCTTGAAAAATACTGTATTGAGTTAACATTAATATTATTTTTTTATATAAAATGTTAACTTTATACAGTGTAGAAATTAGGTATCATGAATTTATTATATAAACAAATATTTCAGATTACGTAAAATATTTTCTTAAAATATTGAAATTCTTTAGACCTTGAAAATGTCAATAACACGAAGCTGGAAAAAATGTTAAACAATTGCAAGTTTATGAATACGAAATAACACGCCTTTGCAGGCTTAATACTCCAGCCATGCACGACGATAATTGATAAATCATATTGTATGACGTTTCTTGGTAGCAATCAGCATTCGTTTCAAAATGGCGACGCTCGGGACTCATATATGCATGTTTGGCAAAAAAAAATGCACCTACACACCGAGCGGTGAGCGCCGCATCGCCACCGGGCCGGAGTTCGATCGGTCCATTAAGGAGCCACATAACACGCGAGTGATTGAACTTTCAGCCGAGAACAAAGACACTCGGCTCGCGTAACATAATGTTTCCCGCAACCTTGACTTGTGCAATCAACTCGCATAATAACAAGCTCGGTCCACACAAAAAATGCAAATCGCATTCAACTCCAACGAAAGGAAACTTACATCATCAAAGGCATAATTTAGTGTGTGAATGTCTAAAAAAAATGCAGGCTGCGACGGGTACAAAAAACCCACTCTGCAGCATTGCAGATAATAGCAAGAGCTGGCGCGCACCAGCTTACTGCGCCGCAGCGGTCGCGGCATCGCTGCACACCGAACGAGAATGAATCTCGCCAAAGTTCAAGAGCGAGCAAAACGTCATCGTGAAATAATAGCGACAAAAAAAGGAACGAAGCCGAGCAAAAAAAACTGCGACAAGGAAAAACCTTGCATTCTGCCGCCATGATGTAACACATTCGGGCGGGCTGCAGCCGGGAGGCCCGCTGCGGCGCTGCAAACCGGCCGGGAGGCCGCATACACGCTCTCTCATTTGGATAGGCAAAAAACTGAAATGCATTTAAAAATAGAATAACCGCGGACGTCGGAGGATTTCAGCGTGGTCGACCTCGAGGGGTGGGGGAGGGGCAGGCTGCATGGTGCACGCTGTGGGCGGTGCACCTACCGGTCAGGCCCGGATTATTTTACTCCTACTCCACTCTATCGTTAGACCAATCTTTAGAATATTAGAACCATTGATTGCTTCTCTTTTAACTCCTTTTTGGAATTAACGTGTAATAAAATGCACAATTTACATTTACCTCAGCGTGTGATCGCTGATTAGAGTGGAAATGTAATGCACTTTAAATATTATGGCTCTATTGCCGAGAACAACGGACGCGAGAGTAATGTAGATTTCATTATCTCACATCTCAAGAAATGTTTTTGTGTAAGTCTAAGAAGTAAATTGGCCAATCTAAAAAAAAACATGTACGTATTTCATATGCATTAAAACACACAAACACTAGAGTTCACGTACCCGAAGCCGAAAATAAGCGTGCGTGCATATATTATACCCCTGCGTACATAGATATAATAGTACACAATCAAAAATGTTATAGGCTGAAGTTTGAAACGAACGTCGTTCGTTTTTTTACGAAGCAGACACAAAAGAAAAAATATTACCGTGAAGATTAAAAACAAAAAGCTTTGCAATATTTTCTTCTTGACGTTCGCAGGCAATTTCGCGGAACAAAGAATACGTATAGCTAGTGAACGAATTATAAAAACAAGAATGCGTAAGAGGCTGAAAGAAGACAATACCGTGCAGGCTGTCGGGATATCGTGACGACTTTGTAACTGCCAGAAATTATTCAAGTCATCTCCAAACTGGTACAATGAAACATGGGCCTCGCGTAGTGAAGCCGTCTGAAGTAAAAGTATTGTAAGTACTAGGGGTACACGTCTGTCTGGCTCTATTTATAGGCCTACGAACACGGCGGAAAATTGGAGACATCACACATCACATAGGACATTCATTCTACCGACAGCGGAAAAAACACGTACAGGTGAAATAAAGAAAAAGACAACGATGCTTTAGAGAAACGAAAATCTGTAGATATTATACTTTTTGAACTCTTAAAAGTATATCAGGTTCACAGACAAAGGCAATAACCTTTTATATAATACTTACTTTTCAGGAGAACGAAATTTCATCGTTTTAATTAACTACCTTCTTTGGCGCTTCAAGCGATATTCAATAAAAATATTTTCTCCTTTATAATAAAATACTATTTATCTTCTTATGAAGATTATGAATATTACGCTTTTACAAAGTAAAAATAGTCGGAAGACATTTCATTAAATTGCGTTTGTATTTTAATAAACTATTTCAAAAACGTTTCCGTTGAAAAGAAAGTATTTTACGTGAATAAATATATACAATATTTTAATGTGTTTTATTGATATAAACTTAATAAATAAATCAAATATTGAATGTCGGCCACGCGAGGAATCGGCGCGCGTGCATGACACGATGTATGAATGCTGAGGAAGTAAGAGAAATATGTCGGGGAAGAAAAGTGTGGCCGTCCGTTCATTCTGCCTATCCCTTCGGGAAGGCTGCGTGATGGTTAATTAGTTAAGTAAATAAATACAAATGTTTAAGTTTTCTATCCTGATAGAAATAAAAATCGACTGCGTTAGGTGCAGCCCTAATACTAAATGCTTTTATTTTTATCTAGTTCATATAATGACGTATTTTCGCCAGCGCCCTTGAGATGATTAATTCATAAATAGGGCGTTCTGTAAATCGGCCAATTTATTATTATAATTAAGGGGAACATGTCCCATTAACGAAGGACGCAACAAAGTGTGTTGTTGAAACACATAGTAACGTAAAATGGCACAAAATGTCATTATCGTCGTAATAAAATGTAGGTCAAGAGATACGATGGTCTGGTGTCGCGGGCGGCCCTGCACCGGCCGCGGCCGGCTCGGGTTCGGGCTCCATCATGCTGGGCGGTTATGACTGCTGGCGGGAGCGGGGGCCGCGGGGCGGCGAGGAATAGCTCCGAGGAGCCGGTTACATAATACATTATTTTTATCAACAAGTCGGCGATCGGCGTGGATGTGCGGCAACAGCGCTCGCTGGGTGAACGACCTAATGTATTTTTGACAAACAAAAATTTGCACAGGCCGGTTCTGCAGATCGGCGGGCAGCTAGAAAAATGCTGCGCCAGCATAGCGAAATAATAGGCGGGAGACCGTGTGGGCGCTCCTCTTGTATTTCTGCAGGATATGCGCTCCCCCGAGGCCGGCCGAGCGCGCGGCCGAGCCGACTCGTCCATCCCCGTAACCGGTGCCCGGCACCCGACACCCATCACCCATCACCCATACTAACAATAACGTTAACCCCCATTGTGCGGTTGGCTTCATTTGCAGTTAAACATATCGGTATTGAACTTCGACTGCCTACATTTTGGCAGACCGATTGTTCCAATTCATCTTTATATTATCTACAATTTAGTAATATGGAACTAAAGTAAAAAGGTTTATAAGAATTATTCAATTGTAAACTGCAAATCTAGCCTGTCATAATTTAAAACCATTTTTTACTGCAAATGTTGCAGCAGCACTATAGAGGTTAACCTGCCTGTCGCCATACCCACTACGTTTTGATATGTACTTATTTGATACATTCCGCTTAATCATTTTGTTTTACCAAATACCTGTTACACTTTCATCAATAATTACTATATCGATAACCCAATGGATAAATCCAGTAAAAACATTTTTTTCTAAATATTAAACATATTTTTATGGTAGTAAATTAAAAACGATATTCCCAAATAACGCTCTGAGGTAAACTGATTCAATTAATTGAATTCACAATTAAAAATGAAAAAGTAATTTAATTATTGGCGAATCGTGTTTTAAAAAGGAAAACAAATAATCATTGCTTCCTTATGTTTATCAAAGGAAAACGTTAGACTTTAATGAGTCAATTACCAACAAATTGGCAGGCGACCGTTTTATACCGAAGGCGAAGGTGGGTAAAGCCGGCGACCTAAAGCCGATAACGTATTCGGAGCGGGCGGGTGTAATATTATATCACCGAGAAGGTTGGCCGACATCTGACCGTGTCAAGAGCGCGCCAATGTTTTCCCTCGCATAAAGCTCACTTTCAATTTGCAGCGTTCTTGGGAGGAAACTCGCCGTGATCGTGACCGCGGCGTGCCTTGACCGTCCCCGCCCGCACGCCGCCCGCCGCCCGCCTCACGACGGTTCGCCTCCCCGCAATGTGCAAACACACACAATAAGGATGTTTGAACATTTCGCATTTAATGGACTGCGACATTTACAACAGTGCTTTTGCTTTGTGAGAATGCGTTTTAGTGTGTGTCCCGTAAACACACATTTTAGCCTTACAATAAAATTAGATAACATAGGATACGTTTTGAAAAGTGCCAAAAAACATGTTTGTGTACATTAGCAATTATTGCGTTATCGTATTCCAAGGCCAAAAGCGGAAACGATAAGAGCTTTGTTTGCCCGAAAACACAATTTCGAATGCAATGTTGCAGCAGGTCCACAACAATTTTCCGGGCAGCAAAGTCCAAGGTCGGTTATATAAGCGAAGTCATATCAATAACAATTATTATGGCGCGAGTGCATTCAATGGACGAGAATAATAAATTCATTTGGCAATGCCGAAATAATAGGTGACATTTCAACTGCATAAATGGATGGCTAACAAGCGGACGTTACGAAACAGGCACTCACTTACACGCCACACGTCAGGGACTATCAACGGAAACGTCCGGGAACCAACAAAACACGAGATAATCCATTAGGATGAACGTGACCAAGTAAACGACAGTTGGTTTCTCCGATCTCTGAGAAAATGAGTTAGAAACTGGCCACGTCGTAAATAAAGCCATTGACATTCCCACCTCATTGGGAGGCATATAACGTCCGCTGGCAACACGGTGGAGCACCATGAATTAAAGAGTGGAATAAACCTGCAACTGAACCGCGCTAGAAGACTGTAGAATCAGCGTAAGAGGACCGACGCGAAATAATAACAAGCGGCGACGAGAAAAAAAAGTTTGCGATAATAAAGACCACAGAATAAAAAGTCCACAAATTACATTGCCAACAGACGTAAGATGAATAGCCATTAGAGATGAACACTTGTATGTCAGAAGATCCAAGTAAAATTTAATTTTCAATAATAATTGTTTAAAGTGTACTTATATAACACAAAGTTTTCTTTCAATATGAGCTTATTTACCCTTGTCAGAGAAAGCATAAAAAACTGGAAATATGTTACGATTATAAGAAGAAAAAAAACGCAATATATGTATAAATAAATTACTAACAGAATAGAACGCATATCAAATGAATTATTAACTGGTAACATTGTTACTGTGAAAAATCTTATCATTACAAAATCCAGGGTTACTTTATTCCAGGCGTTATCTAGCAATGTATGATAATTGCATAGCCGTTCACATTGCATTAATAAAGATTTTCTGCTTAGTGCTTACACCTAATCTTAATAGATGGCGCTAGTGTAGATTGAACTAAAAATGTGAAGTGTTTCTCAACATAGTAGCATATGTACATCTTTCAAAAATTTGTCAGACGTGGTGGTCGTAAAAAGGGAGGAATGGGGAATGTTGTTAACATAAAGCGATCACTTAACCCAACCAATGACAGGTCATAAGTCCTGTAAACGCCTCGACCACCATATTGTTTCCAAAAAAAAAAAAAAAACAAAAAAACGTCTTCGTCTCTATTGAGATACAATTAATCTTTAAAAAAAATTACTTTGTTTTTTTAAACCAATCTAAAACGCGTGCAATTTGTGATAATCAATTTTGAATCCCTGGATCGTTATATTACAGATGATCACACTAGACGCGCTCTTTGTGCGGTAAGCAAAGCTTAGCAGAGTTTTCTTCTGCTTACAATTTTGTAATAAATAGTACCGACATATCTTAAGTTGAACTTTTATTAAGTATAAAGACATTATTGGGTATATATTACCAAACAACAACACACTGATTTAAAAAAAAAACGTTCGTAGTGACTTACAATACGGTTATTCTGGCACAGTACGCCGATGCAACAGAAAAAAAAATCTCCGAAAAGAAATTAATAATGTGACGTGCGAACTCAAATGAAAAGTACTGCTTCTTCTTACGTCTACCTAAAGCGGGCCTTTTGGTCTAATTACGGATATTTTCGTTTAAGAAACCAAATAACTTGTTGTAACAAATGAGATGTTGATTGTGTCGGGTGGCATTCGAATAAATTTAATATCCAACATGGTCCCAATAAAAGATCGGTCATAAAATTTCATTTCAGGTAGGTACCTACCTCTGGCAGCTGGTAATGTTACTACTTGGGAACGAGCTAAAAGTGAATACAAAAAACAGAGTTCAAGGAGAAACATTTGATACCAAGCTAAATTACAATGAAGCTATGCAAAGTTTCAATAGAAATAATCGATCATTATTACGTTTCTACTTGCACGAGCGTTGGCCTGTATTCCAAGCAAAAAAAATGACCGCTTGCCCTTGAAAAAAAACTACCAAAGTATTAAATTAAACAACACGCATCATTTATATCATACACGTGTGCCTAACTACCGCACCGTTCACATATATATTACCAATCAGTTTGGACATCCCGAATAAAAATATATTATATGTAATTGAAATCAATAAATACGGGGTAAGTCGGTACGAGTCCACTTAACATCCTAGTAAATATCATCACATTGGCCGAATTGAGACACAACATGCAGTATATCAATGAAACTGATAAGCAGGCACAATCGTTACACGTTCCACAGCAAGGAATGCAGATAGCACCTCTCAAATATTTTAATTGTCGAAGTGAATATGATAAATAAAATATTTAAAAATTTAAGTGTAAACAGGCAAAAAATGTGGAAGATTTTAATATGCGTAATGCTCGGTGGGAATAATATAATAGTTTATCATTTCAGGTCAACACTCAACGCGGCTGGAACGGTTTTCCGGCATAAGCGCATGACACAACGAGTTTTTATTCACTCACAGAATTAAAAATGTGTACATTCTACCATAATGTATTGCTATATACTTTACGTAGAATCAAGGATGTGCAAGATTATAAGACAACAAATAAATAACAACATTCTTGAGAACTGTTCTCAAGTATCGATTCATATACTCGAAAGTCAACTAAATTCAAGCGTCGCAAAAATGTTTAAGCATAAGAATTAATTTAACTACTAACTAATTTACCATCACGCCTTCTCTCCGAGGGGTAGGCAGAAAAAATGAACCGCCACACCATTATTTCATAAGATATTCTCACGTTTCCTCAACATATATCGTGTCACGCACGCACTTCGATTTATTGGACTCCTCACGTGGCCGACATTCAACATTTGATTAATTTTATCATGTCATGTTTTCCTCAGTCTTCTTCTATTTCCTGTTCCGTTCACATCGTCAACGTATATTTTCTTAACCATTTCTCCTTCTTTCATTATATCATTATCGGGTCAAACCATCGTGTGCAACATTATTAGATATAAAAAATAACATTCTGAAGAGCTTTATCAACTATCGATTCACATAACATACGAGTACATGCAAAAGTTAAAAAACGTATAATATTAATAATAATTAAATAAAACGATGTTTTTTAACTATTTCCACTTTTTTTCCTTATTTCGACAGCGATCGGTTTCGCCAACCTCGCTGGCATCGACAGACTGGTCTGTGATCCAGTGGATCCAGTCTGTCGATGTCAGCGAGCCTGGCGAAACCGGTCGCTGTCGAAATAAAGACAAAAGTGAAAGTATTTAAAAAAACATCGTTTTATTTATTATAATTATTATTAAAAATGAACTTCCATCAAGAGATTTCAGTAAAATCATTTGATTATCGTATAATATTCAATTTGGTTATGGATATTTCTTGGTAGGTGTTCAATGTAAATAAAAATGTGATTTATTTTAATGTTGAAAATACTTTCAATTTAAGGATATTATATTTAATTACAGCGGAGTGAGAACCCTGCAGGACGAATGCTTACTTTGAGTGACATCAAGAATCAGACGAAGGAAACGTTGAATGGAGAAAAATCCTTAAGTCCCTTTGCACCACCCAGGAGAGACAATGCATGTACGCGTGTAAGAAAACGATACTTGTACGCTGTGGCATAAATAAAACAATACATCAATCATGTTTGTGGGCGTCCCTGATTAGTTCATGCAAATGTTAAAATATATTAAAATATAATTACTTATAACCCGTATTTGAATGATGACAAGTATTCGTTATATTCACACACTCCACATAATGACTTCCACAACCATAAAATTTATTGCAAGCCCAAATTTTAGACGCTGGTTGCACATGCTAAATTATAAAGCACGCACACACACTCACACACCTTGCGAGTGTGTGTAATGTAGTCGGGCATGTCGGTATCTGTTGGGAATGCGCGGCTATCTAATATCTAATAGACGTCTCATAAGATGCCGCCTCTCGAATAAGAATGGAGAGGGCCATAAATATTAATACTGAAACACAGTGCGAGTGATGCGAGCGACCGACATTTTTTGTGGTGCAGTAAACGTGCGTACGGTAATAATCAAAACTCGCTCTAAGCATTTCGCGTATTAGCTTTTATAATATTTGGCACGGAGAAAAAAATACATTCCTTTAAGACACCTACGTACACCGTAAGAATGTCACTCGCACAGATTAAGAAATATATTTTGTTACACTACTGTGCAGTTGTCGTTATTAAAGCACTAATTAGAGAAATCTTCCATCCTCTACATTCATTAGTTCTCTCTTGCTCAGACTCTTCACATTGCTAACATCTAAAATGTGATTTGGTAATCTAATATTTTCCTGATCTTTGATTTCGTACTCCATTTCATTATCAACGCATACATTCTTCGCTATCATTTCTTTTTAATTACTTAAACGTGTTCAAATCCAACCATTGTTATGAAAGCTATGACGTCAAAATTGCATTATATTTTTATACCGGAGCAACGAAGGTGCCTCCGCTTGTGATGTTTACTGTATCACGCAGCGTCCCTGGAATCGACAAAAAGTCGGCCAAACCTTCCACCACAATTTCAAATGAAATAGGTGAAATGAGACCCTTTTACATAAGACAAGCTTGACATTGACACGAAGAAGAAGAGATCGGAGTTTGACATATCACACAAAGATTTATCTAAGAGGTGTAGTTTCTAACAAATTTATTATACTTTTATCTTTCTTGTGCCAATTCGATGGATCACTTCCATACTTCAACAGTGTTATAAAAACACGGAGAAAATAAATGTTAAACATAGAATTTACTCATTTATCAATGCTAGAAGATCCAAGTTAGTCCCAGCCTAAATTGAAGACAATAATATATTTCTTCAAAGTATAACATACTCGTATAGTATTTCAGGAGAGAAATGAGAAGCTTAATTACCAGACGATGGTAGCAAGCTGCCGAAACCGGTCGAACATAAACACAAGTGGAAGCACACTAAATACATAATAATAAAGAAATTTTGTATCAATTTTTTTTTTGTTTTCATTATTTAAAATGAACTTCTACAAAGAAATTTCAATTAAGAACAAGAATTATTAATTACTAGCATTAATAAATAATTTCTTCGATAAACAGTCGAGTAGAAACACATAAAAATAAATTATTGACAGCAAATGAGAATGAAAAATATTACGTCAATTTTTTTTTATAATTTATTATGAAAGAAATTTGCATTTGTTTTATTGAAAACAAATTAAAACATTATTAAAAACATTGATTTGAATTTTGAACGATGAAACAAATAAAAATACATCGAACGATTATGTATTATACAGGTATTAAATATCTCCATATTTTCCAAAGGTACACTGTACACTGTAGTAGGTCAAGTATGTACTTAGCACCAGAGTCAAAAGGAATAGAATTAAGAAAAACTTACTTAAATTTAGAAGCCTCTTGAGGGATAATGCTTAGTAATTGAGCTCAGCCATCTCTTTAGAGCCCCCGACTGCTCCCGTTACCCTCGCTGTCCGTTGCTCCCCCCAGAATAGACCTAATCTGAAAATTACATTTGAAATATCGTTAAACAGCACATCTACTATGTATATTCTCGATAAGATAATTAAATGGATCCAGACCCGGGTTCATGACGTTAAAAAGAAAAGCACTAATTATATTTAAAAAATCACAATTTGAATTAGGAGCTTCCAAGTTTTCTTGAATCGAAGACGATTCGCCTTCTAAACGAAGAGATATACCTCTTTAAATGCAGTTATAGCGATGAATACCATTATGTTTCGAGAAACAAAGATACAACTGTCATATTTCTGTTTTCTAGAAGTTTTATTTTATTTTACGTGAATGACATGTTTCATTATCAAATTTCCATAGAGAGGCGAAACATGTTATTTACATAGAATATAATAAGACTTCCAGAAAACAGACGTTTGCATTCTTGGATCTTCTGGCTTACAGTATAAACTATTATATTTAATATGGAGTTTTACATTATTGCTCAAGAAACAATAAATATCATATTTCAATTCACATGGTTTATCCATATTTCCTTTGGGGTTCTATTTTTTCCTGCACTTAACATCGATTTGGCTCGCGCTGCAATGATGTAAAGACTTTTCAACAAAATAAGAAAACAATTTGTTATATTTTATAATTGTAGGTACACACTCAAAGATTTAACTAAATAAATACAAAATATGTTATAGTACAACAAATCATCTGTACACACCCTTTTGTTTATTTACATATCATATAATTTTTAAAACCATGTTTATGTGTTTATACATTCTGATGTTGTACAATGATTTCATGAACATTCAATTTTATGCGTAAAACAATATTCTTTGGGAATAAAAATACGTGCTGTTTAAAAAAATCAGGTTATATTTCAAGAGGATACTTTATGTTTAGAAATTCATTATAACAATTTTTTTAAATGTCGAATATTTATAATTTATCAATTTACTTCCACGGAAGACCAATTTTCCTCGACCCAGTTTCAGCAGCAATACAGCAGACGGGAGACGTAGGAAAGTTATATAAAGTTTCCTCGCCTGACTCAAAATTGATAGAACAAAATCAAAAATAATAATTGCGAGTCACGGCAGAGACGTTAAATTGTTAAGCAAACATCACGCTAAATTCGCAATTAAAAATTCCGTTAATATAGTGTATCGGAGAAGTGGTGACCCACGTAGATTCACGCACGAGTATCGTTCGAAACATTTGCATACACTCGCGGCAGTTGCAAGTCGGAAAATAGATTGCGTCACCGCACTCTTCCTGAAACGTCTCAGACGAGCGCGGTAAAAATAAAATTATTTTTCTGCACACATTTTTTTCTGTGCATCCATTTAATACGCTAGTTGATTGTGTCTAGCCAAGAAAATTAGTTTTGTGTAATGTTGTTTTATTTTATGCGAGTCCGCTCCTCAAAATAAAATAAAAACAGGATGAAATTAAGGAATACTTTTAGAATGGTTGACAAAGATCTTTGTTCTTTAGAATAGACGCGGATGAGTAGTGTAAAATAAAACAATATTTAATATAATATGTTTGTACGTGCATAGGAAATACTAGGAATCATGACAATAAGATGGGTTTTTTTTGACGAGCTGTAATAATATACACTCGATAGGAATATGCGTCACAAATATAATACTGTCAAAACATAAAAAACTCAGTGCACTTTAAACACATTTTTTTAATTGTGTTTTGACACTGTCAGATATAATATTATATAATAATAATATATAATAACATTTAAGCGGATTAAATCTTTGATAATTCATGACAACCTTATATTAAATCATGTATGCTTCTGTTATTTCTTTTGTAAAACCAATCGGTTTCGCTCCCATCGGAGCTTCGTCAGGTTACAATTTACACAAGTGTTTTAAATTATTGTTAATAATGCCACACCACAAATTATGTGTGAAAGTAGAAAGAACATACTTGTATTAACATCAAGCTCAATTAACCTTCAAAACATTATAAGTAATATTTATGGGAATACAATTACAAATATTACTTTTAATTTAAATACAAAGATCACGATGATCGAATCATTAATAATACTAACCTAACCTAATCTAACCATCACCCCTTTTCCCGGAGGAATAGGCAGAGAATATGGAGAGCCACTATATTCTATCCGGGAATAACTTTCGCGCCTCTTCTACATACATATACTGTAATAAGTACGCTCGTCGATTGTTCTAACATCCAAAATGGCCGACTTTTAGCAATTGATTAATTTAGCTATGTCATATTTTCCTTGGACCTACAATTCTTTTTCATTCGCACTGTTTGTATATATTTTAATCATTCTTCGTAATTTTATTTAGGAGACATTCATCAGACTTATATTCCTTTCTTACTTGTTCGGTCGGTATTCTATCATATATTGTTTTTTTTCCTAAGCGGTTTCATGTATACGACATTTTTCCTATTTTCATCCTTCTTCGCCAACTCCAATGCCAATATGATAATACGTAATATAAAAAAAAAATTAACAAAACCATGAGATCAAAAAAAAAGATCTCCTAAAAATTATAAGACAATCAATTCGAGCGGTGTAATTACTTTTGTTTTCCAATTAGTATTGAGAGCCCTACTCCAAGCCCATAATTGTTGGGGGGCGATTGCAACAATGAATGTAATGATACCCGTCGTTATCGCAGTTTTGACAGTCTGAAACAAAACACGGCTTTTCACATATCCAGCAAAAAACGCCGATTGGCCGAGCAAAAAAAATTCAATAGATACGTCTGGATCTGAATACAAAAATTGATGAGTAAGCACCACCGCTCCGAGTGAGGCTGATGGACAGAGGTGGTACTGGGTACTGGGCATGTGGGTATAGATAGATGCACGTTACCATGACATCACATAACTCTGAAGCGGGCATCTATATGCCGCGGGCTCCGCTATAACACGGACGGAATAAATTGGAAATGTTTCAGTGTTGTCAAAATTGACCCACAATCAACAGAGACGGAATTGTTTTTAAAGAAGCCACTTTACAGAAGGGTACACTTAGATACAAAATCGGTATTTTTTTTACAAATTGGATTCGAAATCATCTGAAAATAACGAATTAACCATCACGCCGTCTCCCCGAAAAGGGTATCCATTTTTATTTACATCGTTTACGTATGATTTCTTTATCATTATTTATTTATTTATTCTTTCCACAAAATAATGAAAGTATTATTAAGATGATTTGATACATGGATATAATGAATGAAGAAATAATGGTAAAGAAAGTATAGGTAAATTATGTAAACGGAACCGGAAATAGAGTAAGGAAAACGTGGCATGTTCAAATATTAAATATCGACCACGTGAAGAGTCGGAGAAATCGACGTGCATGGATGAAACGATGTATAAATGTTGATGAATCAAGAGAACGGAGAGACGGCCCAAACTACCCTTTGACGAACCGGGTGGTTAGTTAAATACTTGAAACGAAATTTAACATTATTGTTTAAGAAACAATAAAATATCGTATATTATAGAATTATTAAAAAAACATTATTTTAAATACTAAAGGAGAGCAAAATACGAGGTTACAAGACATGCGCACGTCCTATAATTACATATTGAATAGAAACGAGAACTGACACCATCAGAACAAAAAGTCTCCTAAGAACCACAGAAATGAAGACGAGCGGGAACGAACTCCGAGACAGAGTAAGAAATTCTGAAATAAGAAAGATCTGCAATGTGGAAGATGTCGTGCGATGGGGAAGACTAAGAAGACGCTACTGAAGAAATCATGTGCAAAGAGCATGTTCTGAAAGAGTGATAAATATAGCGGCAAATAAAGTACCAACAGGAAATCGACCTCCAGGAAGACCACCCAAAAGATGGCGAGACAGTTGGACATCTACATCCCAGGAACAAGCTCCGAGAAATAACAGGGCACAGTCCTAAATAAAGCAGAAGAAGAAGAAGATTATTTAAAATGAACTTCGAATGAATTATATTTTCAAATAATAATAAAAACATTAAAATGATTAAGCTCGAGCTCTAGAAACGTATTCAGATATATTAGAGTCAATGCAACACATATTCAGCACGTTGCGATTATTTTTTATGCATATATTATATCAAGTAAAACAGAGAATTAATATAAAACAAGATAAAAACTGACGGGTTGAACGTACGAAGACCTTTTTTTGCACGAGGCAAAAACGAAGAATCGCCCATAATGATCCCAGCATAAATAACACTACCAGTAAATTTCGCCTACAATCATTCAGATTCTAAGAAAATGCATCTATAGTTACCGTACCACCAATATTTCCATGAAAGAAATTCGGTTTTCCTCAAACGTATTATATATCAAATCTGCCAATTTCCTTATTCATTTTTAAACCTAATTCAAAAGACTATTGTGCTTTTATAATAAAATAAAAAAACAAGTCGTTATCATAAAATTGAAAAGAAATTTATTATTTGAATTAACTGTCTTCTTAACCTGATATACTGATAAAAATGTCCCTACCCTTAAAAACAAAACACAAAATCTTTATAAGTGCAGTAAGCTGAACAAAAAAATATATACATACAATATATTTTCGAATGTAACTTACTATAAATTATGTTATACGATTTATAAATAATAATTATAAACGCAGAACAGTAAATAAACGAATGAAAACATGCACGAAGAAATTATACGAATTATTTTAGTAATATTTGTAATAAATAATTTTTTGGTAAACCCGTTAATGTATCGAAAAACAACGCAATATATTGTAGTGGGATAAAATGAACTTGGAAAAGCTTTATTAATAGATAGCTTAAAAAAAATACAATATTACACCGCTGTATTATTCAAGTTGATTACGTAACATTTTAATGTATTTGAAAGCGTTGCGAGACTTTAGGGTTTATCGAATTGTAAAAAAACAACAGGGGAATTCTTCATTTGATTTTCTAAACGAAACTCTATACTTAATTGCCTGATTCAGTTATGAAGCAATAAAAGAAAATAATAACACCTACCCAAAACAAGAATTGAGCAACGGAAACCAAAGTACAAAAGTATAAGTACGTATGTATAGAAACATTATCCTGTAAACACTAATATGTAGTGTGTATTCGTATTTTGTACGAGCACGATTCAGCCCTGCTATCAAGATTGCCCTTTTCAGACGCCGGATACGATAAACTGTATTTCTGTAAATTTTCCGAAGTCGCTACTCTTTTCAATATGAATACTTTCCGCTCGCAACGTCTTCATTGAGAAAGAGATAACATGAATGAAAGTCAAGAAAGTCTGATACGTAAGTATTATAGCCTTATGAAAGAAAATACATCATTATTAGAATTAATTAACAAATTAATTTATAGAAAATAAAATCATTCTTGTTTAATAAAAAGGCACGAAAGGAAAAATGACGAAAAATATCCGACAGCCGGGTATGTGTGGTGGATGTAATTTGAATATCGCGTGTTTCGCACCAATATTCCGGTTAGGGGTGGGGGCGGCCGTGTGCATCGGTCAATAGGAATATTTACGTCACGAGGGCACGCGCAATCGATCCTGCGCAACCTTCAAACGCCCGCCCCTGCCTAGGGGCGGGGCGGGACGGGCGGGGGCCGCTCTGCAAGGCGCACTGCCGCGACGAAAAATTACGATTTTCCTCCCGAACATGCCGAAACGCGTGTCAATCTCAAGGCTAAAAAAATAGCCGCAAGTACGTACGAATTGCAAACATCTGCGATTACATTCTGTACTTGTACGGAAATATTTATGGAGAAAGTATTTAAAATCCGCACAAAAGGATTATACCGCGATAGAGTTGTAAAAGAGTGCAATAAATTTTGCGACGAATCTAGGAAAAACGTTATGATTCATTTCCGCCCGCCACCCTCCCGACAGACGGGTGGCCGGGCGGACGGGTGGGGGCCGTCGCCGTAAGGAAGTACGCCGTCCTTGACTTTTACGGTTCCCTAAAGCAGCGCCGCCTCCCGTGATAACATCTCCGGGCGGCCACGTTTGTGGAAAGCGCTCGGGATACGCCTCCGTAATATCTGCGACGCATTATGGTGAACGCGCCGAAGATCCTCCCAAATTGGACTCTATTTTACAATTGGCGCACGTTTTCCATTTCGGGATACATAATTCCGGAGGAAAATGTTCCAAAGTATGAAGAAAATGCGAAAGAACATTTTCGCGATAAGGCGAAGGGTAATAAAATGCAGATAGTAATGTTAAGAACATTAACCCATTTACATAACTCCTGTATTCTCCAAGAGCAGTATGCAGTAAAAACGTGTTTCCTCGCATAAAAACTGATTTATTGTCTTCATTATGAAAAAGGAATTAAAGAATCTTACAAGAAACGTGCCGGATAATTAGACCGTGTTTACAATTTTGCGGAGATTTCTTAATAATTCGACCGCAAACAAAACTATAAATTTAAACTCGCGCGCACGGCGAGCGCTTTGCCGAAGGTGAATGAAAACATTTACCTAAATATAGAGAATACTTGCGCTTTTTAGTGTTGGGTAGTATTTAAAACTATATTTCATAATTCGCAACAAACCTTCATGACTTATTTTCATCGTTTGATTCGTCTGAAAATTTAAACTTATTTGAATGAGAAATTTCATTCCCAAAAATACTTTTTCTTTTTAATTTCCTGTAAATTTTACTTGATACTAAGTCGGGTCATTAAAGGAAGTAAATTGTAATAAATAATTATAATCTTCATTCGAATATAACATTGCGTATCGTCTTTTTTTCTTTATATTGTATATCTTTTTACGCATACTTTATAGATTTCTCTAGAGAATTTATAAAGCATGCGTAAGACCAATAATAATATATGGCGTCGAAGCAAGGGCAGACACAGTAAGGACCAAACAAGTTTTGAGGTTTTCCGAAATGAAGACACTGAGGACGATAGCAGGCAAGTCACTGAGAGATCGCGTGAGGAACACCAGAATTAGAGAGATATATGAGGTTGAGGATATTATAAGATGGAGCAGACAGCGAAAAAGGGACTGGTACGGTACCTCACGCGATCTCTCAGTGACTTGCCTGCTATCGTCCTCAGTGTCTTCATTTCGGAAAACCTCAAAACTTGTTTGGTCCTTACTGTGTCTGCCCTTGCTTCGACGCCATATATTATTATTGGTCTTACGCATGCTTTATAAATTCTCTAGAGAAATCTATAAAGTATGCGTAAAAAGATATACAATATGTTCAAAGAATGCACACCACCAGACTCCCCTATATTACATTGCGTAATCAGCCTCATGGGACTCGTCCTCGTGGAAGACCTCCTAAAAGATGGAAGGACAGCTGGGAATTTACCTCACAGGAGGAGCGACACTCTGGAGAACAGACCACATAGGTCTACAACAAGGAAGAAAAAGTATATCTACGTCCAAAGTCCTAAGTCAATATTATATTTGCAAACGTCATGATGAAACTATAACACATTAATAAATAATAAGTAATGTAATGTTATTATGTAGATACATAGTGTATGCTTGCATACAAACCGGTATGTAAGTATACATAGGGCAGGCATAGGTAGTGGATTCAGGATATTACAAAAAAATATTATAAGACAACACGTTTTGGGATGACTCCACAAATCGAATAGCCTAAGGAGCGTCACACCCGCCCGCCTTAAGCGCTAGGGTCTAACATACGGAAAAAACAAAAGTATTTTTAAACCGAACACCGGTAATCTTATAAACGATAGTCATAATCTAAATCACTTCATTACGAAATTTAAGTATTTATTTTTGATTATATAAAGAAGCACTAAGATTTTTTTTGGAAAAATATATGATTTAAGAATACACGAATTTAATGAATTACAATACTGATATGTATCTAAAATATTTTGGACCAATTATTTCATGAGAATGTAACAACCCGAAAAGAAATATGCAAAATATTACAGAGAATACGCGTGACCTCAACCCTATGGATAGACGAATGAAGTTTGAGAACATAGGCTATGAGATATACGAGTACATGTGTAAATATATAGAGGCTTTTTATTAAAATATCGACATAAAATACTTACTATTTAACTATTATTATTTCAACTATTATTTTTATAATAACTATTTTAACAACAAATACGTTGTATTTTGAATCATAACAGACCGATATTTTTTTATTATTGTATTGTATTATATATAAAAATGTATCTCTAATTAATAATTTATGCCAGGATTATTTAATGAAATCGCCATTATCAATAGAAATAAATTGATTGAAGTACATATAGTTCGAGTATTACATAAACGAGTTCTACCTCAACCCTTGTGTATAGAAGTAAAGCTTGGAGCTGGAAAAAGAAGAATAAAATCAGGATAAACGCTGTTAAAATGAGAGAATATTATGTGATGACAATGTATCATACAATAAAATGCCGAACGAAACAATACGATTAAGATTTAAAAACCGTATATTTTGGACGAGTAAAATGAATGGTCTCTCCCTTTAAACACGCAGAATTGCTCTTCTACAGCACTAAGACCGGTTCGATAACTGATGTTTTAAAATCAAGACTACATGGTGTCCGTCGATATTTCATATTATAACAGTATAAGTATATCTGCACGTTGTCAAATGAAAACGTCAGAGTTTTACATACGAGCCGATATTTGGCTACCGGTAATTTAGCGGTACACCGGTAATTCAGTCCCTAAGCAGCATACCGTAAGGCTGAGGCTCCAGAATATTTTCAACTCACGCATAGACGGGTGAGGTCGCCCGGGGCGAATGGAAACCTGTCCGGATATCTTTATGAACAATTCGCATCGCATTAGGTGCTGCCTGGAAACCATCACGTGAAAATATAATCAAGCTTTTACTCCAGTTTCGTGAAAATACAGAGCGTTTATTACGCAACCGTAAAATTAAAAGAAAAAAGGCACCGTTTAGGGACATGCATCGCAAATATTTTTTTCGTAAACTTTAAACATTAACATACGAAGGTTATGAAATTTTAAAATAACTTAATTTATTCAACAATAAAAGTTACACTCGTGAGGATTGGCAGATGTGAACGTTCTTCGAACTTTAAATATATACGAGGATATAAAGGATATAAATGCCTATATAAATGTATATCTATATAGGCGGCCACATTAGAAGTAAGAAAAAACGACCCACGTCCATGTTACGAAATACGAATGTAGAAGAATTTCGATAGGTATATCAGGACAGAGCAGTGTGGTGATCCATCCTCTCGGTCTACCCCTCCAGATAAACGGCGTGATGGTTAGTTGGTTCTATATATTAAACGTTTAAATTGGAAACACTGCAGTTTGTCGCGACAGCTTTTTGTTTGTGTTTCAAATTTAAACATTTAATAATGTTGAAGTATCATAGTGTGTCGGTCAAAATAATGGATTATCTATCCATATATTGTAAATTTAAACATCTATGCGGATATTAGATAAAACGTATTATTTAACATTTCGAATATGGTTTCTCATGAAATATTTACTACACAATATTTGATCGGATGAATGACATACTGAAGAATTCCAATCTTAGCATATTCAAATCTATAAACCTATTTGATGTATTGCAGAGTATTGGAGATAGTAAATTCCAAACGAATTTCTTTGAATACTGCACGAAAATAAGTAACGATTTCAAATAAAAATTTGAACAGTCGAGATATTCGAAGAAATTCAATACACAAGGGTTTATTTTCAAACACTTTGTATGCAACTTTTTGTACAATAATACGATTATGCCATTCCCACTTGAAGAAAAAACTTACATCTACAGCAGGGAGGCGGTAAATGCTGCGGTCCATTCTCATAAACATGTTTATTGACTATATACGTTTATGCTTGCGGATAGAATATCAGATGATAGCTCCTTTTGTACCAAACAAATTAAAGATAAATTAATTATTAAACAGTGATTTGTATGTGAAAATAGATTCTGCGATCATCGAAGCAATAAGGAATTTATTAAACACACTTATTTATAAATAAAATCAAAAGCATATAAAGTCTTAATCTAACGATCACGATTGTTAAAATGACCTTTTTACTTACGCATTTTATTGACGTGATATAATATATAATATAATATATTTTTTAACCAGTTTGCAAATATTTATAATAATGCTAATGTAATATTTATCACATGTTTTAAATGCAAAATTTAAGCCCTCTAATAAAAAATTTCAACGTTTTTTTTAGTAAGTTCTAAAGATTCGACTTGTACTTGTATCTTCTGGCTTAGATATTCAGCTCTATAGCTATTCCTCTTACTTATATACGAAAAACTGTTTTACATTGTTATTTGGTTTAAAAAAATACTTTAAACCGCCCTACCTTCGGGTAATTTTCCGAGATACGTGCAAAAAAGCAGGTGTTTTATTAATTAAATTTAATTGTATATTAATTACATTTTTTTAAATTACGAAACGCCAAAAATTCAACCGCGCACTTTGCCTGCTTCTTGTAAAACTATCATTCTTATGAAGAATTGTACTCAAGTGCTGTTGGCATACGCGCATATCCCTAACGGCTTGTACATTTTAGGTACATTACTTTTTCTCAAGCGCGTACGTGATAATGGTACAGTCAAAGTGTGCGTATCACGTACGTTCATATGCATAGGGCGTTTAAAATCACGATTATTCTTAAAAACATTTTATCACAGAAGTGAAAGATTCTTTGTGTTATATTAGAAAAACGACGAATGAATAAAAAAACTATCCAAAATTTTAAGATAAACTTAATGCGATAACTCTGTGGAAGTCCATAATTACATTTTGTTTATGAATGAAAACTACATTTTTTTCTACTTTTGAGTTAAAGTGGAAAAATCAATGTTTTAATTCATAAAAAATAAACTAACTAATAATTAATTAAATTCTTAATTTTTCACAATGCATCTAAATCGCATTTTATGGATGTTCATTAGGATGATTTGGACACAAGTAAATAAATAATTTATGAAGAAAAAATAAAGAAAAGAACGTATACGTTGACGATGTGAATGGAGCAATAAATAGAGGAAGAACTATGTATGGTATATTTTAATTGTAGAAATTATGACCAATTTGCAACAGTAGCGTGAATGGTGAAAATCTGGAACAAGTAGATGAGTTTGTATATTAAGGTAGAATGTTTGCAAAGGATAGGGGAGTGGAGAGGGATATTGAAAGAAGGATTGGGGCGGGCAATAAAGTGAAAGGTGCACTTAAAGTTATCATCACGAACAAAAGCCTATCCAAAAAACCTAAAATATTATAGCAATGCACATTGGTTTTCTTGTACCGACCCTTATGTATGGAAGTGAAGCATGGAACTGGAAAAGAAGGAAGAAAGTATGTAGAATAAATACTGTAAAAATGAGTTCTCTTAGACGATTGTGTGGAATATCTGTGTATGATAGAGTGTCGAATGCAAGTGAATGCAATGCGAAGGAAATGTTTTAAACAAAATAATGAAAGGATCATGTACATGGTTTGGACACATGGAAATAACGAATGAAGAAAGAATGGTAAAAAAACTATTTGTTAACGATGTACATGGAACTGGAAATAGAGGAAGACTGAAGAAGTGCGGCACGATCAAATAAATCAAATATTGAATGTCAGCCACGTGAGGAGTCGGAGAAATCGACGTGCGTGCATAACACGATGTATAAATGTTGAGGAAGCGAAAAGTGTGTGGCGCTTCGTTATTCCTGCCTACCCCTTAATTATAAAATATTCGGTTATATCGTATCTATTTAATCTTAGCTTATCAGCTTAACCAGCGTAACTTTACGATTAGAAACAATGCAATTATTTGTCTTCATTATTATTTGATTTTGGTTCGGTAAACTAAATCTCGTTACAAGTTAATTGGTATTAATTGTTTCCAAGTTAGGCGTATTGTGAACTGTGACATTAAATATACAGCAGATGATGCTTCTTTATCCTTGGCAACTCTTAGATATTCGCATTGGGTCATTGACATTCTACAAGTTTGAATATAAAAAAAAACATCCAATGCATGATACACGAATGCTTTATTCGCCGCCGTTCGTTCACAAACATTATATCATACATTACGTATTATTTTCTTATTTCAAATACGTACGAAGGTTATGAAAATAAACAATTGAGTTGCAGTCAACGCTAATTTATTGAAAAAAATTATGGTCTATTCAATTTGTACATAACACAAATCCCATAGTACGATATATATTAACATTCTCTGCAAACTGACACTCAACACCTCTCGTATGTCTCGCACAAGACACACCGCGAGCCAAGTTTTCAATATTTTTGTTTATCGCACTAACTACGCTCAGAGCGCGGCAATGTATCGAATTTGTGACAACTACAATAAACATTTTGAAGACATTGATGTTTTCCATTTGAAAGAGCGAAAGTTCAAAAAAATGATAGGAACAACCTTTCGGCGTGGATAAGACCATATTTTACCTGATATTACGAGTATAATATCGTGGGTATACTGGCAAAAAACGTTAAGTCTAAAATCGCTGTTTTGAGAAATCGAACATTTAAGTTTTCTTTAAATTTGAAACATATAAGTGTCGTTGTCAAAAGTCAATCGAGGGAATTTTTTTCAGCCGAAGACAATAAGTAGAGTTAACGTTTTTTTCCAGTACAAAAATGTTCAACAAGACTCTTCGAAAAATATTAAGTTTTTTGAAGCTTTTAGCCTGTATGAAATACCTTTTGTACGATTTAACGTTAAATTTATTTTTAAAACTAGAGAAAAAATCTGTTTCATTCGACTTCGTGTATTTTGCCAATTTGTAGAGCATTGTAAACTTTACAATACTGCATCACTAAGTCAAAACTGCCAATTTTCGACTTAACGTTTTTTGCCAGTATACCCACGATATATTGCTTTTTATTTTTATTTCCACAATTGTTATTATCTTTAACTTTTACATATTTTGTTAAGGCTCATTTTGTCTTAGTTTATCTACAAACTCGTTTCACACAGTCGTCGGTTAATTGTTAACTTTTATTTTATATTTGTGGTAGCATGTAATTAATTGGCCTCACTTTATTTTTTCTAACTAACTAACCATCACGCTGTCTCCCCGAAGGGGTAGGCAGAAAGAATGGACTGACACACTTTTCTTTCCTGACATATTTCTCTAGCTTCCCCAATATTACATCGTGTCATGCACGCGCGTCGATTTCTCTGACTCCACACATGGCCGACATTCAATATTTGATTTATTTGACCATGCCACGTTTTCCTCGGTCTTCCTCTTTTTCTGGTTCCATTTACATCGTTAACATATATTTTTTTTACCATTCTTTATTCGTTCATTCATTCCATATGTCCAAACCACCTTAATGATCCTCTCATTATTTTGTTCATAACACCATCATTCGCACCGCATTCACTTCTTATATTTTCATTCGACACTCACAGTACTCACACATTCGTCTAAGAAATCTCATTTCTACTGCATTTATTCTACTTTAATCCTTCTTTTGCCAGTTCCATGCTTCGCTTCCATACATAAGGGTCGGTAGAAGAACACCATTGTGCACTGCCATTCTAGCTTTTTTTGATAGGTTTTTGTTTGCGATGACAACTTTAAGTGCACCATTCACTTTGTAAGTGTTTTTTTTTCTTATATATGTTATTGACATCGCTGTTTGTTACCCTTACTAAATAGTGATCTGTTTGTGCCACGTTTATGGTATAACAAATCAATAAAATAATACTTCATACTTCTGTCAGGTGGTGGAAACTTTTTAAGTTAAATATCTATACGTATAAGAAAATTATGTACAATAAAAATACAACATTGATTTTCAGCAATACATAAACCGCATTTTATGACATGTTTAACATTCAATGCATTTAAATTAAATCGTTTGTGTTTTTGTCAAATTAACAAATAAGTTATAAATAGATTTTTATAAATACAAAATTACAATACACGTGCCTACCATATAAAGAGTTTAGTATATATGTATGCACCGCTTGTTATGTAACAAATCGGCTTACTTTTTGCAGTAAAGTATTGAAAACAAGTTTTTCGTTCATTTGAATACATCAGCATCTAATACTTTTTTTTCACTTTCGCATTCTGCATTACACTATTTAAAAATCCATTAGATTGTTTACCAAGCATTCACTTTGCACTAATGTAGTGCTACGTTATTGAAGAATAAAAAAATTCAATTGCACACTTGCTGAAACGTACCAATCGAAAATAAGTTGGCGCTTTTTTAGAATACGTCATATTTATTTTATGTGTTTCATTATTTATATTAATTACAATCAAAAAAATTAAAAGCATTGTAGTTTTTGATGATCGTATTTTCATTGGACCGATCCCTTTTGGTAAAATTTATGAATAAAATCGTTGATTTTCCACTTACAGTACAAATTTCGGGGATCGAGGGTTTGCGGTAGCCGGTTCATCAGCTTGGAACAATATTCCTACACACCTCAGATGCATAAATGATCCGACACACTTCAGATCTAAGCTGACAACCCATATTTTTCATATTTCATACCCAATTTAAAAATTTGCATATTTGTTCTATCATAATTTCTAATCGATCGCGAATATCAATCAGATGCAGGGATCACATTTAGATTAAAAACACGTCTTAATGCGCCCATGAGGTGATTACATCACAAAAATGGGGCTTTAAAAGTTAGCATATTATTATTATTATATTATAACGATTTACTTTCCTCGACAAAGATCAACGATGATCATCGAGAAAACGATAAAAACTAGCCAAACTTATTAAAGAATTTGAATAAATACAACACTTTATTTCATCTTTCAGTTGTGACAAAAAATATTGTTCCTTCTCTTCTACTCAACTTGTTGTAGATTTGAGAGTATGTTGTTATAGGATTCTCATCTTGTAATAGTGAACTCCAGCTATCTTTCCATTGTTTTGGGGATCCCGTCCATCTGGTATTCCATGCAGAGCAAAGTATGCAATAAACCTTTTTTCGATGCAAAATATATTTAAAAAAAAAAACAAAGTTTAATTGTATTTATTCAAATATGAACCCACAGCGCAAAGTGGAGCCAAATACAGAATAAATTATTAAAGAATAAGGAGAAAATGATATTCCACGATTAAAAAAACAGCAGTAGATTTCTAATATGATGTGATCATGTGGCGATTGTAAATTGGCTTAACAAAACCAGTTGAAATCGAAAAACCACGCTATAATAGAAATAAGTTAGAAGCACCTTAAAACAACTCGTAGTTAGAATTGGAAAAGTGAAAATCGCTTAGGACAAGGATGATGTCGGGAGGTTTCCTAGAAGGTCCACGGACAAAACATTTGCTTTTTCAAAAATTGATACAAGATTTGTCTTACTCCATAAAATACATTCTTAAAGTAAGAGAAACATTGAAATTATAGTGTCACGTACATGCAATAATATTTAAATAAAATCTATTCTGTGTATTAATTTAAATAATTTTCGTACACTTTATTCATCTACAGACTCCCTCAATACTTTAACATCCACCACTTAACCGGATAAAAATATTAACGATCGGGATTTGTAAAATTATAATCAAGCAACTAATTTATAAGCACCTCGGGAGTGAAATATTCGATGAATAGTCATTGAGATAAGTGAACAAGAGCAGAATATATAATTATTTCTTTTACTGAGTGAGTGGTGAAAATTTTTTTTCGTAAATGATGAATCAACAAGATAATTTTCTTAATAAATTCATCCATTGAACATTTAATTCAAATTATTTTTTTGCCGGACAATAACAACAAAATAAAAATCAATTTCAAAAACACAAATATTATTTTACAAAATTTTAAATACTGTAAATTCAAAGTAATATAAAATAATTTAAAACTTGTTAATAAAATATTTATGGAAAATACTAAGAGTATACTGTTATAATAAGGATAATTTAAATTCTTGATAAATAATTTTATTATAATATATAAAACATCAAAGATTTTATAAAATTTATGTTTTAAAATATCTCTGATATTCTCCGATGTAATGAATATAATACTCATAAAGGTGAGTTTAACGTGCAATGAAATTTTTTTACAAATATTTATGTAAAACAACTTAAAATAATATTGACTATGTTTATGATAAAGCATACGTAAGACCAATAATAACATATGGCGTCGAAGCAAAGGCAGACACAGTAAGGACCAAACAAGTTTTGAGGACTTCCGAAATGAAGACACTGAGGACGATAGCAGGCAATACACTGAGGGATCGCGTGACGAACACCAGAATAAGAGAGATATGTGAGGTTGAGGATATTATTAGATGGATCAGACAGCGAAAAAGGGACTGGTACGGTCATGTTCAAAGAATGGACACCACCAGACTCCCCTATATTGCATTGCATAATCAACCTCATGGGACTCGTCCTCGTGGAAGACCTCCTAAAATATGGACAGACAGCTGGGAATCTACCTCACAGGAGGAGCAACACTCTGGAGAACAGACCACATAGATCTACAATTAGGAAGAAGAAGACATGATAAATCGAAAACATTTAAAGCTAAGGATGTAACCGTTAACGGATATAAGGATGTAAGTAATTCACTTGGAGATAATATTGTAATTTTAATTCACTTATATCGGTTTAAGTTTGTAGTTTAATAGACACACGTTATTAGGATGACATTTAGAATACAGAGCAGGAAGTGCTAGTCCAAGTCTCAGATTGTGAACACATGGTAGTCAACCGCAAGGGACACGGACACTCGTATGTGTTGACAAATACGTATTCGTGTCCTCGTACTTGTGTATGTACCAGCAATCATTATTTCATAAGAGCCAATCTTCGCTACTCTGCATATGGAATGGCGAGATCAAAATATATCTAATAATATCTACACACAAGTGCTGGAGCATAACGATGACGCATAATATTTACCCCCATCGTATCACGTACGGCGTCTTGTTCATTCACTATCATCAACCATCTTCGAGTGTTTCAGCACATGAGTTCCTCTTTACTTTTACAAATCAAAGGAACATAATAGCATACATATAATTAAAATATACACATACATAACTATATAATCATATACCGAATTTTCAGTTCACAGAGAGGTGATAAATATACTCGTATGTGCTTTTGGGTGGCAATTCTAACACAAGATTTATTTTTTTATATATCTACTGGTCTCCATATGCACCTGAGTGCAGTAGTACTGAAGAATATGTTATATGTATATATGCAATTTCAATATATAAAATTTTATGTAATTTTTATTTTTTTACATCAATTTGGATTATTCCAATGAGTTTCACATGGAATTTGGCAGCAGCGCAGTAGAAAAATATGCGTAAAAATAAAATAATAATATAAATAAATTAGTATTCTACGTTGCCAAAACAAATTTTACAATGCGCAAGTTAATTAATATTAAGTCATCAATAGAAAATAGACCCGGGTCCTTCGGCAAGATGTGTGGAGTGTTGCAAGAAGAGAGGGGACAGGTGATTCGTCGACAAATAAAGACACAATCATTTTCTTTCAGAAGCAAACAACAATCTTATTACGAATGTCAATGAATAAATGAAATTCCTGATTTGCAAATCATAACATTTGAATGGCTCGAGGAGCGTATTCCACACTTTCTACTGGATGATATCTTAAGCGATTATTGTGTTTAAAAATATATGTCAGAGTCAAAAGTGATAGCAATATTCCTCCCGCGATGTTGTGTTCTGTTCTCGGAATGGACGCTCGTGTCCGCGTGGAACCGGTCCACAACTCTGCAGCTATGTTTAAAACCTTATTAGGTAATTTATAATCTTCCGTTAGCCTCTCTAAATAGGCGTTAAAATATTTGTATTAGATAATTCCACGAGGAACACTAATGACCCATTTATACCGAAGAAACATGAGCCAAATTAGTATGTTAATGTAAAAATACGCTTATAATAAAATGGTAGTAAAATATAATATATGCGCGATGATATCAACAATATGTGTAGGAAAGCGTGACTCCGATTTTAAAAATATACAAAAACCAAAAGTTTAAAAGATATCACATAGAAATCCTTTTTAAAATTACTTTATACGAGTACATTAATAACTACTTTCAATAATCTACGAATACCGATCTACATTTATTCCATATATAATTGACCGGGAATCTGAAGGAGATAATAAAAATAACTTTAAAAAAAACAGAGCGCAAAATGCTGCAGCGTTGGGACGTTCCTTGCTTCCTTATTCTCATCTATCACTGTGTGCGAACGTGCAAGAATAATAACCAATACACGCACACCAGCGCATTCTACCATCACTGACACGCATTTCGCACACCTTGCCAAAATTTGCTCGTCCGTATTCTGTTTCTATCTCAACACAGCCAGAGCGCGGTATGTGAATGTCGATAAGTTGTAACGTAGTATACGTGTATGCCGTAATATTTGCGCGCAACTTTTTTGGAGGCCCACACTCGCATTAAGTCCACATAATCTGACATCCATAACAACCAGTGGTGTAGTCGCGATCGGTACTCTGCACGAAAATTGCATAACGAATGATACAATAGAAAAGAAAATCTAAAAATTATAAAAAATAAAAAAATTAAACCTATTGGTGAAAAAAATCATTTCCACTATCTTCTTAATTAATATATCAACATTATTTTATCTAATAATAACCTGATTAGAAAACAGCATTTGATTTAATTCATTCGAAATTGTTTCTTTTTAAAGTAATAACTTGGAAAATAAAATTAGAAATGAAAACTTTTTTCTCAAAGTCTACGTATTCCGAACGTAATAAAAGTATTCTGACCCCGATCGTACCTCGGGTTGAACAATTTTGACAGATATTTTAAAGGTGTGGATATAACGAAGCAGGTGAAAGGTAACGCGAGCCGAACCCGCCGGGTGGATAAGAAGAGTGACGGGGAGGGGGGGAGAGAGTTCGTCTCGACATTTGAAAGATCCTCCACCATACGTCACTAACGCAACCGGGTAGTTCTGGGAGAGCGCCCCCCTCTCCCTAGTTACCAGCCCAGTAACCCTACCCCACTGAGGAAGACCCTAGACATCCGACTGACACGCTTTATTACTTCGCCTACACTGGCGCTCCCGAAGGATGAGGCAGTCGGCGTATTATTAAGAGAAGTTTCGAGACTTCGCATCTCCAAGTTTTATTTTTTTACCAAGGAAGTTTCATTTGCGAAGCTCATTTATGAGTCGAAATTCGGAATAGGATGAACATGTTTTGATGTGAGACGTAAACGCTTTTTTGACATATCTTAACTTTAGCAGACATTAAATAATTTTTACACTAAAAATATTAAAATTGCGTAAAGAAAACAACATATTTGTCGCGGTGTTTCACAATTTACTGTCACCACTGTCACCAAATATCCAAAAATTCTCTAGCGAATTAAGTAGGTAGCTAAACAAAGACATAAAAAAAATTAATATTGTACAGAACAATAACAAATCCACAAAGTAAAGTATCGTCTAGCAAATATATTCAGTGGTTACATTATGTATCAAGTAATGTCGGGTAGCTCTCTTGACTGATGAAAGGAAAAGTAAAAAAAAATAAACGCAAAATCGGATTTTTCCACTAAAAAATATCTCAAGGAAAACTAATATCTCAACCTGCCGATCCATTATTTCCCCGGAGGATCACAGTCCATAAACCCGCGATTCGATCGCGGACCGGGGCATCGAATGGCTCTACAACCTACATTCCAATACCAATAATCCACGATCCGCACGGGCAAGCAGAAAGCACAGATCTTCAGATTATATCTTTATTCGATTTTATAATACAGCGTTTTGTTCACAACGGTAAATTTTGATTAAATAATAAAACAAAACATGAAATTTTATAAAACTGCAATAAAAACTTTTTTTTTCGAACAAACATTAAAATATGTAAAAAGGTTTCTACAATATAAAAGAAAATATCAGGTGTAAGTATAATAGGACATTTGGCCATGATTATTTGTGATCTAAAATAAATAAATATTTAACTTATTAAACGCTAAGGCATTAACAATGGGGAATCCCATAGTATTATACTTAGGAAATTGAAAAACTTTGTTTATTCCACTATATAAAGAATATATTAAAAAACACGACATGTTTCGGAGGATACCTCCCCATCTTCAGGTGTAAAAATATAATTATATTTTAATATTATATTTTGACACCTGAAGATGGAGGTATCCTCCGAAACATGTCGTGTTTTTTTAATATTTTTTATTAAATAGTGGATTAAACAAAGTTTTTCAATTTCCTAAATATGAATAAATATTTATGTATAATTTTTTTTTTTAAAGTTACCTTAGGATTGCATAAATATAATGGGGTAAAAAAATATTAACGTTTAAAAATCTACTCTCTTTCTCTTTTTTAAGAATCATCATTTAAAATAATTCTACAGATTTTATTACTTTAAACCGCGCACAATAAAAGAATTTTGTAATTAATTTGATGAAATAAAATTTGCGATATAAAACGCGGAAGCAGTCGCGCGCACCGCCTCGACTACCGCCCTGGTGGCCTTGCAGTGGTGTGAGCAGGGCATTACCCTCGGCACTGCTGACCCTGGCTTGTGCACAGTGCCGTGTGCTGCCAACACCGCGCCGGTGTGCGAGCGTGTGCGGACACGGAACAGGCCCGCCACAAGAATTAAACAAAAATCGATAGCCAAATTAAATATTGATTCTTGAACAATGATATAGAACTCCTGATTAAATAATTAATACAAATGAAAACGTCTGTTTTTTTACAATTTTCATTATATTTTATGGGAATGAAATGTTTCGCCATGCTAAGGCGTTTGATCATTTTCACGATGTAAACGGAACTAGAAACAGAGAAAGATCGAAGAAAACGTGGCACGATCAAATAAATCAAATATTGAATGTCGGCCACGTAAGGAATCGGAGAAAACAACGTGCATGCATGACACAATGTACAAATTTTGAGGAATCGAGAGAAAGAACCGTATGATGGTCCATTTTTTTCTGCATACCTTTCCGGGAGACGGCATTAGTTTGTTAGTTAGTAAGAGTGTAAATATCTCTATATAATAACTCTCGTTCCTTAAACAATGAATCGCAATATCAAATAATTAATCGAGATGAAAATGTATAATAGTTTGATACAACATTTATTAATGCCTTAACAAGGCGAAACGCGTCATTCCCATAGAATAAAATAATACTTCTAAAAATAGACGTTGCAGTATTTACCAATCAACCAATATATTACATCAATTTATTCAAAATTATCACAACTTCAACGGCTTCAGAAGATTACTAGTTATTTATTGTTATCTGAAAAACGATTTTTTTTTTTATTCAATTTTCGAATTTATTCCGAGCTTCGATATAATCGCTGAAGGTGATAAAAACTCATATACCGGTCCTGCACAACACACGCGGAGTCCTCACGTACACACGCAAGCTTGCCAGTAAAAACAATTGGCCACGACCACACGCAAGCAAATTACAATACGCGGACGGTTATTTTGTGTTCGGTGACATCCCAAAGCGAGAACTATTTATGCTAAATGTATGGTGATATCTGAAGAGGCGCTAAAGTATTGGAGTACACACCTGAATAGCGCAACCCACCAAAGCGGCAAATAAGGCTTCACGGAAACTCACGGTGTCTTATTTACGCAGAGAAAATAATGTTTTTGTTCAATACGCGGAGGGGCAATTGTGATGAAGCCTACATTGCCGCAGCGCCGCAACGCAATCCTCCGAAATGGGCGCTGGGACGGCACCGAAAGCAATTCGCACAGTGAGCACCATCTTGTGACCAACGGCACGAAATAGCCATAACTTTGGTCATATTATCTACATAAAATAAAAGTAAACACTAAGTTGTGCGTTTATTATTAAATCAGCATGCTACTTTTGTGAACGGAAAGCACGCAATATAATATTAATGTCCGGTTTTCGTCATACGAAACCCATTGTGCGTCGGTACTAATAACACTAAAAATCAATAATTAATATAAATGAAAACGTCTGTCTTCTAGAATTTTTTTTTTTTTTTATGGAATGACATGTTTCGCCCTTCTAAGGCATTATCAAATGATATGATATATGACATTTGATAATGTCTTAGAAGGGCGAAACATGTCATTCCATAAAAAAACTTAATAAAACTCCTAGAAGACAGACGTATTCATTAATATGGAGTTTTACATCATTGTTCAAGAAACAATAAATACTAAAAATCAATCTCTTTTTGACACTAAACTATTGTGTACATACGCATTGAATATTCCAGTTGTTTCAATAAATTTCTATTACGGGTACTTTATTACCCACCTTCATATCACGTTGTTTGTGAAACTGTGTTTCGCGTTAACAGACTAATTTTCATGTATATATATTTAGCAAGAAACATTATATTATAGTAAACTATTAAACTAAACTATAATAAAAATGATATTTTAATGATAACAATAAAAAAATGCAAACTCAAAATCCTAATTAAGAAAATTAATTAATTAATTAATTTGAAGTACGGAATAAAGCGTGCAAGAAAAGTTAACCGCCCTATCTTTCGGTAATTTTTCGAGAAACGTGCAAAAAAAAAGCAGGTTTTTTATTATTTTAATATTATTTTTTTAAATAACAAAACGTCAAATACTCGACCGCACACTTCGCCTGCCCCTTGTAAAACTATCATATTTATGTAGACTTGTACTCGAGTGTTGTTGGCACACGCGTGTATCCCTAACAGTTTGTACATTTTAGGTACATTACTTTTTCTGAAGCGCGTACGTGATACGGGATAGCGCAGAATGGTACACTCAAAGTGAACGTATCACGTATGTTCAATTACGTAGGGTGGTTAAAGAACTAACCAACATTCGGTTAGCTCTTGAGAAATAATAAATTATCACGGCCATTTTACTTAACGAATAAAAAGAAAAACAATACATTCGTTCGAAAAACGAGCAAAACCGTATGAAAAAATACCACAACAAACTTTTCCATCACGATACCAGTTAATTGCATGTTTTTTTTTTTTAAATAATTGTTACATACAACATCACAACATCAAACAAAAACGTGATTCTTTTGAAAAATGCTTGAGTTTTTATACAGAGAAAAATCGTGTTATTTAAACAACAGAAACCATAAAAAAATATGAAAACAAAATCTCTTTCACAATTAAAAGAATCTTACCCGAATAAGTAACACGTTTTCATTCTTTCTTTTTCAAACAAGCCAGCATACATTTTTAAGAATAAATATATTTCATAAAATCATTTCTTAGAAACCGTACATAGTAAAAAAATATATATTTGAATACAAATTCTATAAGAAAAAATCATTCGTTGTCTTTCATTTTTTAATTGAGTTTTGGCACCCTCTGAAAATGTAACCATCATTTTAGATGCCCCTGATATTCCGTATGTACGGCTGCGAGACATGGTGCCTATCCGAAAGAGATAAACGGAGACTAGGGGCTTTTGAGATGTGGTCCTATAGAAGACTATTAGGAATTTCGGAGAGACCACATTACAAATGAGGAGGTTCTCCAAAGAATCGAAGGAAGAAGGCACCTGCTTAGGACCTTGTTCGAAAGGCGTGCAAGATGGGTCGGCCATGTAATACGACAAAAAGGCCTCTTGCATACCATAATGGAGGGTATGACCGAGGGGACAAACTCTAGGGAACGCCCACGCCGAGAGTACCTGGAGGACCTGTTGGTGGACGTGCGCTGCTCATCATATGCAGATTTCAAAAGAGCCGCACAAGATAGGGAAGAATGGAAGAAAAGAATAGAGGAAATTGCTGCAAACCAATCCCAGGATTGAAACCAGAGAAGAAGAAGATATTCCGTCATAATCAAGTTCATAGGGTCATGGTAATTTGATAAAGTGTAATTACATATAACTCAAGATTGCTGCATTAAAAGAGTGACTGTGCTCAGTACCTGGCCACTTTCTAATGCGACATGAGAAAAGGGTACTCTTAAATGATTTTATTTTAGCTATTTGGTCCGTTGAAGGGTGCCTTTATAATATTAAGGGGAAATCGATTCGGCGTAATTTAAAAAGCTTGTCACTTTCAGTGCACAATGACGTCATGCTTACTACGCGTGTACTTTCTCCCAATGGCAGTTGTTGAAAGTACGACTAAGATATAAATATTTATCAGATTTTATAGGAAGGAATCATAAAATTAATATTTATTATATAAATTATACAGCTAACGGCAATATAATATTTTTTTGTCAATAGCTATAGAAAATTCCTTCAGCTATTGTTCGTGTGTTCAGAAAAGTAATGGAGTTCTGAATATAGTACAGAACATCTCGTGCAGTAGCGGAATCCAAGAAATCTTGATACATCGCAGTCCGCAATCCTCAATCAGGAACATAAAATAGAACGGAAAAAATCCGCGCTTTGTTTTCGGAAACGTCGGAAAAGCGTGCAAGGCTTTCTCGCAGTGGCGATAAATAGTGTTTTATGTGTCTGGGAGGCGCGGGGGGAGGAGTGGGGGCGGAGAGGGAGGGATGAAGGCGGGCGGGCGGGCGGTGGGCGGATGACATAACGGGGCCCATGTGGGTCAGGCCACCCCGGCGGCGGCCTTGGGCGGCCCGCCTTCCCCGTCCCGTCTGCTGCAGCCCCAGCCGCTCCCACCGTCCGCCATTTTGAATCACATTTATTTCATATTCGGTAGTTCCCCGTGTAACATGTGAAAATATAACGCACTTTGCGCCCGCAGATGGAACAAATTCAACACTTTGTTTTCATACATACATAACACCAGGCTAACGGGCGAAATTATAGTTTCATTTGGTTTATACCGATAACAACATATTATAATAAATATGTTTTAAAGAAGTCCACCACTGCAACTCTCTTATTAGCAGTAAGTAAAGCATTCGATTATTTATTATAATTTATCTATAAAAAACTCTATCCAAAAAAGCTAAGAGAGCAGTGCAAAATAATGTTCTTGTACCGATCCTTATTTTATTTTTATTTTTATTATTGAGGGTAACAAACAGCAATTACAGTATATGAGTATAAACACACAGAGACAACAAAACAAGGCCAATTACATGCTACCACAAATATTATATAACAACTGACATAAGGTTAATTATATAAGAGTAATAAAGTAACACTTTGATTAGATAAAGAGAAAACTATTAGTAATAATGAATAATTAAAAATGAAATATAATTTTAAAATGTAAAAAAATAAAAAGACAAGAAAAGAAAAAAAATAGAGTAACTAATTTCATTCGCCCCGAAGGGTTGCTGCAACCATTTTTTTATCATTTTCATTAAGATGGAACACATCGATGTTACTAAAGCACTTATAGTACATGTCGCACGTCCGGTACACTGCCGCACTCTGAGCGTAGTTAGTCCGGTGGAATATTTGGTTCGCAGTGTGTCTTGTGCGAAGCATAGGGGTATTCAGTAATAATTTACTAAGAAGTTCAGAGTTGTCTATTTTGAAGTGAATGATTTTGTGAAGCAACATCATATCATTAATTGTTCGCCTATTTTCGAGAGAGTCCAAGGAATAAAAATTAAGGGCAGAATTATAATTCGCAAACGACCTGCACATTTTGAAATTAATGTGTTTAATGAAATTTTTTTGGACTCTTTCGATGCGTTGAATATGCGCTGCATAGTAAGGAGACCAAACGGGAGATACGTATTCGAGTAGTGAGCGAACCATGGTTGTATAAAGAACTTTGAGGGCTGTGATGTTCTGAAAGGGTTTGCATGTACGCAATATGAATCCTAATGTTCTGTAAGATTTGTCTAAAATGCCATCAATGTGACTTACGAAAGTGAGTTTCGAGTCCATTGTGACTCCGAGATCTCGCACGCGATCTGAGTTAGATAATCTTGTGTTATTAATAAAATAGTCATGATTGTGCGGGTTGATTTTACGAGAAAACGAAACTTTGAGACATTTGTCAGCGTTGAGGGTCAGTTTATTTATCTTACAATAATCAGAGAGTCTGTCGAGATCAGACTGAAGTTAATGGCAATCGGATGTGTCAGAAATATTCAGAAAGACCTTCATGTCATCAGTAAAAAGGAGGTGTTTGGAGTAGAGGAAACAGTTGCCAATATCATGAATATAAAGAATAAAGAAGAGGGGTCCCAGATGGGAGCCCTGAGGAACTCCGGATGGAATTCCCACGAAGTTTGACTTGAAGCCATCAATCACCACAGCCTGTTTTCGATTTTTGATATATGAGTTTATCCATCTTAAAAGGTCACCGTGGATTCCAAATCTGCCAAGTTTATCTAGGAGTACGCTGTGGTTTACCTTATCAAAAGCTTTGGCGTAGTCAGTGTATATGGCATCAGTTTGGAGTCCGCGGTGCATGTTCGAAATAATATAGTCAGTGAACGGTATCAGATTAGATAAAACAGATTTGTTACGGAGGAAACCATGTTGTTGATCACTCAGAACACATTTAAGAGAGGGATATAATTGGTCATATACAATACGCTCGAAAATCTTACTAATGGCAGATAAAATGGAGATTGGACGATAGTTCTTGATGAAGCTTTTGGGTCCTGATTTGTGAACTGGAATAATAAATTTATGAAAGTGAATAAATGCAGTAGAAATTAGATCTCTTAGACGAATGTGTTAATCTATATATGATAATGTCAAATATATGATAAAAATCTGTATATGATATTGTCATTTTGTATACTCAAATCTGTGTATTATGATATTGTCATTCTGTATACTAAAATCTGTATATGATATTGTTCTGTAATAGTGTTAAAGACAAATAGTTATAAGAAGTGAATACGATACGAATAAAAGTCTTATGAACAAAATATTTAAAGGGTCGTTAAGATGGTTTGGACACATGAAAAGAATAAATGAAGACAGAATGGTGAAGGTAGTATATGTGAACTACGCGAACGGAGCTAGAAATTGAGTAAGGCCGAAGAAAAGTTGCACGATCAAATTAATCAAATATTAAATGTCCATCACGTTAAGGAGTCGGAGAAATCGACGTGCGCGCATGACACGATGTGCGAATGTTGAGAAACGAGAGAAGTATGTTAGGGCAGAACAATGTGGCGGTCCATTCTTTCTGCCTACCTCTCCAGAGGTAGGACATAATAGTAAGTTAGTTCCTCTTCTTCTTCTTATGCTTTATTTAGGACTGTGTCCTGTTATTTCTCGGAGCCTGTTCCTGGGATGTAGATATTCAACTGTCTCGCCATATTTTAGGTGGTCTTCCTGCAGGTCGATTTCCTGTTGGTACTTTATTTGCGGCTATATTTATCACTCTTTCAGAACATGCTCTTTCCACATGATCTCTCCATGTGGAAAGAGTATGTTCTGAAAGATAAGTTAGTTAATCTATCTAACTCAATAAAACAATGAGACAACTTCAATACTATTTGTCATTTTAAAATTAGAAAAATGACTGATTTGTAAATGTCTACATATGCAATCAATGACTGGAAATAACGAAATCTCATTCAATACAAGAGCATAAAGGGTTCGTATTATTTATTGTTTGTATTCAGAAATTAATTTTCTCCCGAATGATGAAAATGCTTTTTTTCCCATGCCATGAGAAGGCGTAGAGTAATTTATACACATAATAAAGTAAAGTATCGCTACACACAGCTACAGTGACTGTACACAAAATCAAATGCTTTTGATCCTATCATGCAGAATTTTAATTAAAAACAGTGCCTTTGACACGAATATTTACGCAGTGGTATGTGTAATTGATATAAAAATACAAGAAATCTCACGTGATCGCGGAACATAAATACGAAACGCTATTAAGGATTTTTGAAAATGTTGCGAAAATTTTCTAACATAAATTTCAATATAATTTCCTTTTCGAGTAGGTACTCGTATATAGCCAACGAACCTGTAATGCGAGTTTAGGGGGAAAACTCGAATAATTAAGAACAAAAAACTATCTAATTAACCATCAGGCCGTCTCCTCGAAGGGGTAGGCAGAAATAATGAACCGCCACGTTGTTATTTTCTAAGTTTCTTCTCTCGCTTCCTCAACATTCATACATCGTGTCATGAACGCACGTCGATTTCTCCGACTCCTCACGGAGCATAAATTCAATATTTGATTTATTATATCGTGCCACGTTTACCTAGATCTTCCTCTATTTCTAGTTTTGTTCGTACTTTCTTAACCATTATTTTTTCATTTATTATTTCATGTGTCAAAATCAACTTAATAATCCTTTTATTATTTTGTTCAAAACACATTCTTTCGCACTGCATTCACTTCGTATATTTACATTCGACACTCTATCATACACAGATTTTCCACACATTCGTCATGGACTTGGACTCGGATCTTCTGGCTTACAGAGGTTCAGCTCATGTGGCTATTCCTCTTACGTCTAATGGGAAAATTGTTGGAAGGTGATTTGGTGGGTTGTTAGTTTATGCGGGGCATGATTTGTGTGGCCCGGAGTGTTCCTCCGAAGGAGGTCGATTTTGGGCACTTTTTTGGGCGCTTGTGGCCGCTGAAGGTGTTTAGGTCGTAATTTGAGAGCTTTTTATTGTGGGGTTAGGATGTGAAGGGAGTCCTTTGTAAAAACGTTCGAAGAGATCTCATTTGTACCGCATTTATTCTACTTTCATCCTTCTTTTGCCAGTTTAATGCTACACTTGCATACATAAAGGTCGGCTCAAGAACACCATTGTGAAATATTTCTAGCATGAATTTTAATATGATTTCGTATTCGAGTAGGCACTCGTATATAACCAACGAACCTGTAATGCGAGTTTAGAAGGACAACTCGAATAATTGAACAAAAACTAGCTAACTAACCATCGAGCCGTCTCTTCGAAGGGGTAGACAGAAAGAATGGACCGCCACACTGTTATTTTCAGGCTCCTCTAGCTTCCTCAACAGTTGAACTTCGGTCATATATGCACGTCGATTTCTATGGAGAAATCAAAGGTTAGTGGTAATTAAGAAGATTCTGTCATTAATGTTAATTAAGAAAGAATTCAGAATATAAACTATTATATGTTATATCACTATACTCGTATGATATCGAATAAACACCCGGGTGGAAGAAGACGAAGAGATGCGGCGAGTAAGGTCAAAAAAGATGCGGTGCAACTCTTTTAGGTGGAAACTTGGCAAATTGGAAGACGGCTGCTGAAGACGCGCGGAGGCACATGTTTTAGGAGGCCATGACTCGATTCGGGCTGTAGCGCGTTGTAAAGAGAGAGATAGAGAGAGAGATTTTCCATGATCATTAAATTGCTAAATAATCAAAAATTGAAAAAATAACAAAAATCAGTATTTATTGAACGCTAAGCATTAACACTGTGGAATTCCATAGTAATATACTTTGGAAATGGAAAATAACTTTGTTTTATAATCCACTAATTATTTTAAAAATATTTTAAAAAACAGGACATGTTTTGGAAGCACCTCCATTTTCAGGTGTAAAAATATAATTAAAACTAAACAAAGAAAGATTAATATAAAAACGCATTTAAAATTCGATACAATAATTTAAATTTAAAAATTAACCGTGGCTATTTGTATTTATAATATACATATAAAAAGACATAATTTATATAAAATTTAATATTCACAGTAGGATTGCGATAAACTCTTACTGACAATGCAATTGGTAAATACCTAAACCCGGGTGTAGTTTATTCACAAACTACAAATCGCACCGTGAGTGTAAAACCGAATTAAGTGCAAATATACATTTTGGAGATATGGGAGTTTAAAGGTTTCATATTGCTTGGAAAAACTATTTTTTTTTAAATAATAAACCAATGATTTACGGTTTATAGGTATATTACTATAAACCGTAAATCATTGGGTTATTTTAAAAAAAAGAGTTTTTCCAAGCAATATGAAACCTTTAAACTCCCATATCTCCAAAATGTATATTTGCACTTAATTCTGTTTTACACTCACGGTGCGAAATATGTGACTGTATTTTTATTGGCACATAATGACAGTGATATATTTTTACAATACATATATTTTTTAAATAACCCTAAAAACGTAAGGTTTTCAACACGGGGAAATGCTCGTTTACTTATTGAAAACAATTCAAACAAAAATAATATGTATGAATTATTTAAAACAGTGTATTGTTTATTGTTCAAAAGAAGAACATTAATAAGGTAATAAAAGGCAAGGGTATATTCATACCAATTTGGTGAGTAAATCATCTTATTAATATTATATAAAGCATCAATGGCATGAATAATCGTCTCAACTATAGTCGTAAATTAAAACAAAAGTGTGGAGATTAATTAATTGATTAATGGATAATTAATGGAGATTAATTATAAATTTCATATTACTATGTTCATCCATCTTTATTTTTATTATGAATATTATGAATAAAAATCCAATAGTTTATATTTCTTTAAAATAGTATGTATTTATTTTGTTGAGTAGCTCTTTACATAGCCATTTCATTGTCAAGTGAATTGACAGAGAATCACACGGTCATCCCCGGGTATCGAAACCGACACTTTCGGTATGGCAGTCATAGATGTTGCCACTCTGCTACGAAGGTTGTTATATATCACTGTGTAAATGTATCAGTAAATTAGAAATTATGAGCATAATCGATTTCTAAAAAGCTGGGCGAGAAAAATGAAAGGTAAGTACAGACACACTAAAAATATTCGCCTTATCATTTTGCATGCAAAAATATACGAGTATTGACTTTGCAGTAAGTAAAAATAAAGTATTCCATTCAAACTGAGCAATAAAGCTAAATACTATTAGTTCAATTAATCAGCGATCAATCTGCCATACAATTATGATGTCTTTGGTGAGATAGACAAAAACCAATTGAAGAATCAAATAAACAATCGTAGACTATTAATCAAATAAAAGAGAAAATAAATACAGCATGATTAAAAAAACGTATTTCAAAGAACATTGAATACGTATCGTAAAAATTGTCACCGGGTTAATAAAACAAAAATAGTTTTAGTAAACACAGTTATAAAAAAGTACGAAAGTACCTTGATAATAATTTGCGTAGTGATTTTACTAGCAACAAAAAATGCTTGTACAAATCGCATTAAAATAAATTGCGGCACAGAAAACAACTTTTACCTCTTTTATGACTTTCGGGTGCTTTTCCTAACAAAGCGAAGATCGCACTAAAGAAAATGGCCAACGAAAGAAAACATTTTCTTTCATGGCGGCGGGTGGAGCCGGAAACTGTCTGCTATGCGCCCAGACCCGGCTAACGAGTGCGACCTCGCAAGGTCGAATATTTTTGGACTTTCGCTCCTTCCGATCCCCACACGTGTCGAAAATGGTTTTAGAAAATCCGCATCCTGCGATATTCGCGCGAATAAAATGGATAATGCGTTATCCGTGCCGTGTTATGAAGCTTGCAGCAAAACGGTCGGGAAAGCGTAATTCCATCGTTAAACATTACGACCGGACGAGAATAAATTAAAAAAAGATTTCAACGTGGAACCGATAGCGAATACGTCCCAATCGTCGATGCTTTCATCCGCGTGCTTAACATAAAATTGATAAACACAAATAACACCCCATCCTCTGGAGTAGGCTCAGGACGAACAAAACATCCCCCGCCCCGTCTCCAACCCCGCCGCCCAGCAGGTACTCCGGCCGGGGGGCGGCCGTGGTGCAAAACAAAACACAACCACGGGAGGCGGCCACATAAGTCATAATGAACCACAACTGAAAAACGGGAGAATTTCACAACAATAACGGTGCGAATTTATGTGCCGCCGCCGCCCGAGTCTGCCGCGCGGCCTTGGGAAGAGAATTCGCACAAATTGGGTTATTGTACCGGGGGCGGCTGGGGGCGGCGAGGGAGGGGGCGCGGGGGCACCCACCCCCTCAGCCGAGAAATACTGCCGGCGCACGGGGGAAAGGAAAAATGTTCTACCTCCATGGCCGTCTGGGATCGCGTGGGAAAATACCGAGTTAGTGGCCCGAAGCGAAATGCGTGTGCCGGGCTCTGGGAAGAATGTAATCATCCGCCTCGCCCGCCCGCCCCTTCCCGCCCTTCCCGCCCCGGCCCGGTCCCGCCGGGCCTACCACTCGTCCTTCGGCGGGAAGGCTAAATTATAAAATACAATATTACACCATATATCCGCCCACGTGATATTTATCCGCGCTTTCCTATCAATGCAGAGAATATTTATTCCAAAAATCCCAAATCTCAACATACGTATATTCATATACTTGATCACAAATCACATTTAAATTAAGAACAAACCATAACCTAAAATATATTTATTCCAAAACAAGTAAACCAATTTCATATGCGTTTCCAATAAGAAACCTTTTTATATATTTACGATTGAATATGGGGGTGTCGTCAGATGACTGTCATTATTGATACCATAATATTTATAATATTTAAACGAGTTATCTCATCATGGTAAACATAAAATAATAATACTTATTGTTATAAAAATATATAAATAAAATAAACTATTATAAATGAATCCACAACACAAAGTGATTGTGAATATTAAAGAAAAAAAAACTATTTTTAAAACACATAAAGTAAATATAAGAAATATCTTCGATGTTATTATATAAAACATCACATCAATATATTGGGCAATACGGGATTTGTAAGTGCAGCAATGAAACCACGTTAAATAATTGGAAAAAAAATGTCTCAGGGCATTTATTTTAACAATCATGCTTCAGAAATACAAACTCATCCCGCACAGAAGCGGAAAACTTTTCTGGTATTTTATCGTACCATCACAGCTTTAGTAGTCATAGGGGTCGTTTGCCTCCGAACATTCACCCTTATATAATTTTCTCAGCTTGTTTGGACCTGTGCCACTTTTTCGGCGTACCCCATCCCAGTGATCTCCCCGACTATAGGTGCCTGCCCCGCACCCCGCGCCTATGCTCCAAGCCCCGCCAGACTACCTAAAATATATTTATATAGACGTACTCTTTTGATAATACCCTTATTTTGTATTGGTATTAACTATTACGGAATAAAACAATTAAATGGGCATATTTCCTTTTACGTTAATGAATATTACCAAGAAATACCTTTACAATGTTCGAAGGCGTACGATGTTTAAAATATAAATTTTCAAACATGTAATATGAATACTGTGACATTTGGGTCTAGTGGGGTGGAAAAAATATTTTTTTTCCCAGGAATTTATATATTATTATGACGAATATTATCTTCACTGGCTCAATCGTTCTAAAAGAATCCAGTATAAACTATGCTGGACGGTTTTTAAAGCACTTTACGAAATGGCACCAGCCCTTTATATCTGAAATTTGTATTGCTGATAGTCCTAACTTGCGGCAATCTACGTTTCGATCACCAAACTCCTCGGCAATAGGCAGATCAGTTGAGCCAAAGCGCAACCCCCGGACAAATTTCGGAGATTGGGCTTTCGCAGTGGCAGGTCCGTCCGCCTGAAATACGCTCCCTGCACACCTCAGATGCATTGACAATCCGACTAATTTTAAATCTCACCTAAAATCCCACCTTTTTATAATATCGCATAAAATATAAACAACGATTATCTTATTGCTGGTGTCAGATGCAGCTCTCATGACTAAAAACATTGAGGTGAGCTATTCACGAAAATGGCATTATACAAATAAGCCTAATTATTATTATATTATATGTAATTATTAGGTGGATCAGATAGAAAAACTATTATTTGTAAGTGCCGCGTTACAAATTTATTTAAAAAAAAAATTTAATTACAAAATATAATTGCCATTATTATTGATAACCCATTCCCAACTATTTTATAAATGTTCAATATTGCTTTAATAAAAAATCTAGTGATAATAAACATCGGATGAGGTAGTTTTCAATATCAACCACATTTTGGAATTTTTATCTTTCAATGAATGCTCCATAGACCGAAATATGGTATATTATAGTCAAACGGAGCAAGGACTGGTGAATATGAAGGGTGAGATATTACTTCCCATTATGATGTTTTCGCGGGTCATTTTTGCTGAGTGAGGTCGTGCATTGTCTTGATGCAATAATCAATAGTAAATTAAGGCGTTTTTGTTTCAGCTAAAGGTAGAGTCTCGCCAATAACCGACAATAAACTTCTGAGGTTATTGTTTCACCCGATTTTAAACTCGAAGTAAATGATACCTCAAATATCCCACCATACGCACAAAATAACATTTTTCTGTATTAATTTTGGCTATTCCGTTGTAATGGGTGTTTGATATTGCGAAAGCCATTGTTTTTTTCGCCTTACATTGTCATAAATTATCCACTTTTCATCCCCTCTCACAAGTTGTGCCATAAAACTGTGGGATATTTGTCGTGATAATAAAGAACTGCATATATTCACGCGCGCATCTTTTTTAGCGGCGGATTGCTCGTGCGGCATCCAAATACCCATCTTATGTACTTTATCAATCCAGTTTATATAAAACTGCACTGTAGGTCCGAGTTTCTGGCTGAATTTTTCAATTGATTGAAATGGATCGGACACAAACTGGTTCAAACCTGACAGTTTGACCTGACCATCCACACAATCAAATTTTAATTGAGTCCTAACATATAGATGCTTTAATCAAAAAGTATTGTAACATAAAAAAATAATGAATATATTTTTCAATGAATAATTGTATCTTAATAGAGACGAAGATACAAATTGGAAACAGAATATGGTGATCGAGGTGTTTACAGGAATCATGACCTGTCATTGGTTGGGTTAAACGTACGCTTTATGTAATACAACATTCCCCATTCCACCTTTCCTTATGACCACCATGTCTGAAAAATTTGGCAGACATGGTGGATATACGGGGATGGAATGGTGAATGTTGTATTACATAAAGCGTACGCTTAACCCAACCAATGACAGGTCATAAGTCCTGTAAACACCTTGATCACCATATTCTGTTTCCAATTTGCATCTTCGTCTCTATTTAGATACAATTAATCCTTGAATTGATAATCCGCAATGGGTAAAATCCAGTATTCGTCTACAAGTATTTGTATACATTCAAAATGTTGTGAATATATTTTTGTAATACATCCGAATTAAGATGTAAAGCATGAAGATAAAAAAAGAAGTAGCACGAATATATAGAGATAGACGTACGATAAATAGTAAACACGTCTCGTCATTTTAGTAAATAAAGGCATTTTACTTTATATTGGGAAATCTCCGTAATATTTGTATCTGTGCAAGGACGTTCTTGATAGAAGATTGAAAGTAGCTTTTCAGCCTTGAGACTATTTTTTACGTCTCAAAAACTTCGCCGGAGGAGTTAATGATTTACTCCAATATTTTTCCTCCATTATCGAGAGAATGAAAATAACTTTGAGAGGATGTTCAAATACCAGTTTGTCTCCGGCTATAGAGAAACGATTATAAGATGGGCTTTCGCCGAATTTCACCTTTGAAGCTCAACACAAGTACCCCCAGGATCAATGGAGGTTTTGTATTTATTCGGAAATTACTTTTGGCTTAAGCCTTTGAGGTAGTTTCCTTTATGGAAGGGTGACGAAGCAGCGTGTGTCTGGCGTTGGCCCGCCGGGCGGGGGGCGGGGGGCGACCGGGCGCGGGGGCGTGACGTCAGCGTTTCCAGGACCGTCGTCAGGGCGACGCTCTACCGGGAGCCGCCCCCCTGCCCACCCCCTCACCGCTCAGGTGAGACGGCCTCCGGTGAGATATACCTACAGAATCACCTTGATTTATACCAGCGAACATTGAAAAGGGATGAGGCCAAATAGAGACCTTGTCTCCAAATCTCCATTCATCGCCGGCGGCTGCCATGTGTCAAAACCGTTTTTCGCGTTGACAGGATTACTTGGCGTATATAATTTTTTTACAAAAAATAAAGCTCCGTATCGTGTGCAATACTGGGATAAATGTCCTCCGGGAAATAACGGGAAAATACTCAACATTTAGCGTATTACGCATAACACCAATTACAATTTTCCATTAACATTTCGACCTGTCTTAGAAATGTATTGTGGAAATAAAACATAAAAGTAAACGCTACAATTTCAAATGAACAAATTAATATATTTTTTTAATAACTCACCTTTAAAATGATTTGATACATATTATAAAATGGTTATGATATAATTTTGATATGCGTGAAGTATGAAACATGTTCATTTGGATGATTAAATAATATTATATTAAAATATTATATACATTAAACGAGATATTCTTGTAAGGGATGAATTCTAGGAATCGTAGAAATGCGTAACGAAATTCCCTCAAGCGAGAAATGCGCCCCCGTACAAGGGTATTGGGTTTGTGTACACGAGCACTAAACCCGTACGTATAACAGACCCTGAGTATATAGCAGATAGTGTTGTGTGGCGTGTGCACTAGCACCAACAATGGGGACACGCTACTGGCGGAGTTTCACTTTCTTTACTACTATCGATACATTTTATTTCATTTCATTCACTTTTAAGGCTTTCTCCCGTTGCGCAATACGTACAACTGATTTTCATACTCCTTCTGTGGGCTATTACGTAATACTATGAATATTAGTGAGTCATAATATGTACTTATAAACAACTGTCAGATTATTTGCGAAAAATATTAGATAAATAAAAAATTAAAATAACAGATTATTGAATTCATTAAATAACGAAAACTTACACTACTTCTCACAGTGAATCTATTTTACAATTACAATTATTACAACTATATTCACAATAATCACGAATCAACTTGGTAATCACGAATATATCGTAAAATTTAAGAAAACTTTAAGCCGGTTGCTTATTTTGCAAGTGTAAACTGTGTGTAAAACTTCTTAAAACCCCTTTAATAAAATTTAATAAAAGCATTCTTAAATTCACCCGACTGAAAATATGAATTATATAGTTACGAGTATGTTTAGTATAGCATTTAAATAATGACATTATATTTTCAGTACTTATGACATAGCTACTACATAACGATGTAAAGCATACTCGATCATATTAATTTCTCCAGTCTAAAAAGTTTTCAGGTTTATTTAAAAAAAAAACTTAATAAAAGTAAAAACTTAATCAAAGCGTACCAATAAAGTATATGAGATTTAGCAGTAAAAAAACATCAAACGATAGCGACGAAAAACCGTAAAAACAAACCGATCGCAAATAAATAAGTACAAAAAATGTAATTGCTCAAGTTCATAAAAATGGATTATATACGGAAGTAACACCCATTAAGGGCTGAATAGAAAACAAGAGTAGTCGGGACAGACGGGCTTTCGGCACACTCAACAAGAAAAAGGCCGCAGCCTATAAAAAGTGTTCCGACTCACGCAGACAGTAAGATGATATTCGTCCTTCAACTTTGGCGGTTCGCCCCCCGCCCACCCCCTCCCGCGGCCCGCCCTGGCGCCCGCCCGCCCCCGAGGCCGCCCACGCGCGCCCTGCACGCCCCCGCCAGCGGCCCCGACCCCCGGCCCGCCGCCCGCCCCCCGCGCCACCCGCCGCCCTCCGACCCATTTAACTACCACCCAGGCAACTATTTGCGGCCACGTAATTATGTTTGTCTGAGAGTAGCACGCAGAAACATAATCACGTCGCATTCGGCAACACACGATTGGTGGAAATCCCGGCGGAGAAGCATTCCTTTGGCGTGTTATACTTTCCCTTTTGTCGTAAAAGGCGGGTATTTAGACTAAGACGTATTTATCGCGAAACCTCTAACTTACGTTAATTCATTTTACTTACTCGAGCGCCGAGAAGAAACGAGGAAACTGTTCGGAATATTACAATCTGATGATTTCTTTACAAACGTATGCCTCCATTCTTCAACCCCATTCAATCCGAATTTAATTTTCTTTAGTCACGAAATAAAGTGCCTACAATTGTTAAGAAAATAGCGGAAAATTTTGCTCAACTTTTCATTGAGAAAATAAAATCTATCTGTAAAGTAAATATAAAACTGCAAAGTTAACTTGGCGGATATGAATCTTTTAACTATACAAAAACACCGCCTTAAAGACTGCGAGATTTTATGTCCGCGGTAGTGGGGGGTAGTTAAAGAGATGAAAGCGCAAAAACTTACAACCGGAGTAGGGTGAAACTTCGGAGCGCCGATAGTAAACACGCTTTTTAACGTGCTTTCAAACAAGAACTTGTAGTACGGAGATTTATTTTTTCCGCTACAATCTAAATACTAACGTAAATAGGATTTCAATTATACAAGGATTGGGTTTTTTCATCAGCAGGTTTCAAATTAGTAGTGCATCGGTGTTATAAATAAAGATATTTGTTATATCCTTTTCTGTTCCGTTCCTTCCTATCTTACCCCACCTAAGAGATTAGGTGGCGACCTGTTTCATAACCCATCACATTTGATTCGCGAGAGTGTGCATCGAATTGAAGAAGCTTTTCCTGTAGCCGTCACTCACCCCTCCAATGTCACTATTGCGTGTAATTTAGATTGTTAATCCAATTAATTTTATATAATGAAAATAAGTATTTCACATGATAATTATATATTTATATCACATATAAACGCTTTATTTCAATCCGTTATAACAACAAAAAAATACGTGTCAAAAATCATTCGACTAGTTGTGGTGTTTTTTCTACAGACTAGAAACGAATAATTATCAATGAGCACATCAATCGATTTGGGCAGGCGTATACCCCATAGAAGTACAAGTTTACCTCCACCCGGCCGTGGTTAAAGATCTGACGGGCCTACTGATCAGAATACGGGGAAATGGGGAAGTATGATCAATCAATAAGTACGTTATTTTCAGACAGATTCACAATAGATAACATTAATAAATATATGTTACAAGATCATTAAGAATTAAACACGTTAATACTATTTACATTAACTTCATATTTCATGAATCAATAATTCCAATAAAACGATCGGATTATGAGAAAACTCTTATTTACAGAAAGTAACAAAGAGAAAACCAAAGCTTTCAAAGAAATTTATAAAACAGGAAATGTTTCGCCTTACGTTTTTATTATTGAAATATTTAAGCGAGGCAAATATGAAACACATAAAATATCTCATTAAATGCAATAAAATCTACCGATTTGCTTGTTAATATTCAGCGTGCGGTTTGTGTCTCACTTCTTAAGTAAATTCATTGAAAATAAAACGATATTCAACAATGAATATATTTATTGTTTCTTGAACAATGATTTAAAACTTCTAATTAAATAAATAGTCCATTGTTTTGGCCGAAACACTATGATACCTTAACATTTTAAACACTTAATGAATAAACTTTGTTTTTTGTATCACAATTGTATTTTATTTTAATAATGATTACGAATCTAATTAAATAATGAATACGAACGAAAACGTATGTTTTCTAGAAGTTTTATTATAAATTATGGGAATGACATGTTTCGCTTTTCTAAGAGATTATCAAATGTTATAATTTCGCCCAACACACCATTCTCATAAATTATAATAAAACTTCTAGAAGACAAACGTTTTCATTCTTATTAATAAACAATTAATATGTTATAAATAAATTTAGAGATATGAATCAAATTTAGGTATTTGGAATTAAAATGCAACGAATGAAAATAACGCAAACGTTTTTGCGTAAGCGAAAAAGGGTCCGTAAAATTGAACATCGGTCGTGGTGGATATAAAAATTGGTCCATTAATTTCTACGTCGTACGGGCGCGCTGGATGTTGAGTGGAATTTCACAGACAACGCTTCCATTCCTCGTCATTACATTGACAAACGACAATGGGTTTGACCGAGGGATAAAAACCGGCCCGCATCCGGGTCGCACAGGCGGCGGCCGGGAAAATCGATGGAGGGCAGGATTAGCGGAGGCTTCGATTTACACTTCAGGTCGGATACGGGATGCCTACACGCCTGCAGCGGCCGTGCTCCCTTCCCTACACGCTACGGCATACACCACGTATAGCCCCCGTAGGGACGAGCACCCTCCGAAGGGGACAGGATGTACATGGGACAGTAGATTTAACAAATGAGCGTCACTATTTAAAAATGAGACTAAATGAAACATCGACAAACTATACATACTTTTCTAACTTCGTGGAATTGAACCCATTGTGAATGTTTCATACGAAAATTTGAATCCATTCATTTTAATCTAACATACTTAATTTAATAACTAATTATGTTACAGAAATAAACAAAGACTTTACGAACTGAAAATATTAGTAAGATTTCAAAATTAAAAAAAAACATGTTTTAATAGTAAAAAATATATATTTATTAATTAATATATAACCAACACCAACAAAATAAAACCAACACATACACCACGAAATCCTAATTATACTTGACGCCAACCGGTTTCGCTTGGGCACATGCTTCATCGGGTCAATATGAAAAGTATTTTTAAACTGCGTCAAGTATATACTCGTATTATTAAGATTCCATGGTTAAGATACTACAATGTGTTGATTTCATTTTACATATTCATTAATTTTAAATATCTAACCAAACAGTGAGTATTTATTACAAAAAATATATATTAATTTATATATAATATAAAAAATATATGTATATATAAAATATACATTTCGTTTTATTCCAATTATTCTTATAGTTCCACCCAATTTCAGAAGCTTACGGCCATCCTCTGATAACCAGATTATTATGATGTATTAAAATGAATTAATATTATAATAAATAAAAAGTCACAAAATGTACATTTTGTAAAATGTTTTAGTTTTAAGTCAATTTCTTTTTCTATTTTCTGAATGTCGTATAATTCTTTTATGTGCAACTTATCATTATTGTCCCATAATGAGTTTTCTACTCATGGGAATACAATGTAACTATTTTATATTTATAAATAATATTATATAAAAAAATAAAAATAAAAAATAAATAAAAATAATAATAAATTCTTCGTTATTTCCAATACTTTTCGATTACCAATAAATATATCTAGTATATCGTGGTACGTATTATAAATAATAATAACAATTTTCATACGTAAGACCGATAAATCTAATATATGCATTAATCATTTTGACGAGGATGTAATGTTTATCAAAGGCAATACATAAGATTGATCTAATGAAATAATGAGTTTATAGTTTGCAAGTAAGTTATAATTCGGTTACGGAGAAAATTCTTAATAAGCGGCCTTTATTTTTAATCCATTTATTTTGATAAGGAAAGCAACAGGAAACTGCCATATAAAAGGCATCCTAAGAACCAGTAAAGATGTCAGATTTGCTGCAAACCTATCCCTAGGAATGAACTTTAAAAAAAAGTCGAAAATCAGAAAGCGAAATATAAAAGTGTGTGAACCAGGGGTACTCTCCCCCATGCGGCAAGGCACACAAATCACAAGCGCTCTGATGTTGCTATCGGGGAGGTGCGGTTCGGATGCTCACAATAATCTAATCGGAAGCGAAATTCGTTTCAGCAAAATTTAGGAGTAGGGAAGAACGAAATTCAAAATATTTCAGTCTATCGTTGTCATCAAAATTTAAAACGAGTGTAAACCAAAATAACGACCAAATCGTTGTTCGCTCATCGATCGATGTCTATATCACCCTTGGATTGATTTATTGTTATACTCTACCATCATAACTGATTCACCAGAAAAGTAAACCACACATAAAATATAAATCTGACTATAGTACTAATAAATGGGTGCTTTTGATTAAGGGGTTAGGGGCAGTCAGAGGTATGAAAAAACAAGTATTTTCGATTTTTTTTTTGTCAATAATTTAATTTATTTTATAAAACCAACAATATTAAATTATTATATTACGTTTTAACTAGATTTAGCCCAAATTTGAAAAAAAATATATATGAAGTTATCGCCATATTTATTGGACCCTGTTCCATAAGTGGTGCTTTGCGGTGACCATTATAACTTCTTACAGGTTCATCATAAATCATTTGAAAAATATTTTTTAATAGTTAATCTAGTGCCTGATCGATGCTTTTTTTTTAATAAACAAAATGAATTTTCAAGGAAAAAATGCAACAGTTAATTGTTTATAAAAAAATAGCAGTTTTAAAAAAGAAAAAAATCAATCCTTCGTTCAGGCACTAGATTAACTATTAAAAAAATATATATACTCGTATATTTGAATGATTTTAGATGAACCTGTGAGAAGTTATAATGGTCACCGCATTGTGGAACAGGATCCAACAAAAATGGCGATAACTTCATATATAATTTATATATTTGATTCAAAGTTGGGTCAAATTAAGTTAAAACATAATATAATGATTTAATTTTGTTGGTTTTATAAAATATAATAAATTAATTTACTGACAAAAAAAATTTAATACTTGTTTTTTTCATATCTCTGACTGCCCCTAACCCCTTAATGACATTATAGATACATTTTCTTGCGAATAATGTTTTCTTTTGAAAAATATAGTAATATTAATAGAGGAAAATCAACGAAGTACGAGATTAAAAAAATGAATTACTTGGAATACGTTTATTTATTTTTTTCGTATCTTCATTTACCAAAGTTAATAAAAAAAAATGTGACATTTGAGGGATACATGAAATAGAAATATTTCGATCAGAAATTCTTTATCCATTTGTATTTCACCACAAAGAAATTAGTTTTTTTTAATAGAATTTAAAATGTATTCCGATAATAACAAATATGAGTATAATATTACGTTTAATTTTCTTCTTAAATAAGATCCTTAAGTTTAATATTTTAATGAATAAAAGATACCAACTAACCATCACGCCGTCTCACCGACGGGGTAGGCAGAAATAATCGACTGTCACACTGTTCTTTCCCGATATACCTGTACTTCTCTCGATTCACCAGCATGCACTTCGATTTCACGAACTCCTCACGTGGCCGACATTTAATATATGTTTGATTCGATCATGCCACGTTATTCTCTAATTCTAGTTTCGTTTACGTCGTTTACAAATACTTTCTTTACCATTATTTTCGTGTGTCCAAGTACATTGGTTTTAACTAAAATATTCAATTATAGAGAATCTTCATATCATATGGGTGAAAACGATTTTAGGGAACATCTTAAACTGAATAAAATCAAAGCCAGATCAACAAAGATGACTTCCTGTCGAGATTTTTTTTGAAATGTGTGAAAATGTCCGTCACGTAAAGTCATTAGAAAACTAAGCAAACTTCAGAAGGTACGTTTTACTGCCAAACACTACAGAAATAATACATTTTAATTGAAGTGCCCGCTACCAAAAGCTTCCCTAAGTACTTAAACACTATTTACACATTTACACGTTTTAGCTAATCGCCTTCTGAAGGTTTAAGTAGCTTGCACAATACAGGCTGCACTGTCGACTTACAAGGGGTATTTAGACAATGAAAGGTACTTTCGGAAGTAAACTTATCCGGCGAATTATCGTATCGTAAATCCATTTTCCATAGGTTTTTTTCCTCTCTTTTTTAATTCCAAAAGCTACACCTACAGACATTTTTTTTTCCTCTTGAACAGCAATGTAAAACATTATTAAAATTATGAATATTAATGAAAACATCTACTTTCTAGTAGTTGTTTTAAATTTTATGGGAATTACATGTTATGCCTTGCTCAATTGTTAAATTATTTTTATTTTGTTACTTTATTTTATATAATTGTATTTCATATAATTTGTTTTAGATCTATTTTGTGGACGTTGGACGATCGAAGTGTGCGCGGGAGATGCCTATTGGTGGCGATGAGGTTCGCAACCCATCACATCGCATCTCTCGCGGGGGCGAAAAGAGAAGGAAGGAGTGCCACATCGGTTAAAGTGTGGCAGTCCATTCTTTCTGCCTACCCTTTCGGGGAGACGGCGTGATGGTTAAGTTAGTTAGTTTAGTCCCTCATTCCCATAAATATATATAATACTTTTTAAAAAATAGAGTTTAAATCCTTAACCATTAGACTTACAGATAGTGTAATGAATCACTCACCATCGTTCATTAAACATATAAATATTTTTTAAAAATATATCCAAACTTAATATTAACCATTCCTAATCCTTTTTTTTTCTGGTCCTTATCCTATCGATTCAATTTAATTTTGGTTAGTTTATACTGTTTTACTTAATGTTCTAATAATACTTTAAAAACAGGCCGAGAAAATAAAACTGAAAAACGAAATAAACTGTGTCAAATCACAAAAAAAAAACATTTGACTAATTGTATATATAATACTTAATAAGAATGAAAAAACTTTTGTTTTACTAGAAGTTTTATTATATTTTTTGGGGGGTGACATGTTTCGCCCTTCTATGGCATTATCAAATGTTTTGATAAAAAATACACATTTGATAATGCCTTAGAAGGGCGAAACATGTTATCCCCCAAAAAATATTTAAAAAACTTCTAGAAAAACATAAGTTTTTTCATTCGTATTAATTATTTAATATGAAGTTTTACATCATTGTTCAAAAAACAATAAATAATTGTATATACATTTTCATCAAAATATTCACCCAAGTTATTTCTTTAAAATTCAATTCAATGTGAATTGAGCGAAAAGCATCATCCTAAGATAGCGTATTTTCAATGACTATATATATATTTTTTAAAACCCCATTAAAGAAAGATACTACTTTCGAATATACGATAATCTATAAAGGACATTAATTTAATAAAATTCAACAAAAACCTCCGTAAAACAAGCTAGCTCATATAATATGCATGTAAATGAGTTTCTAACTCTTACAATAAATTTGGTTGCCAGAAATAATGTTTCCTGATGCAGGAAAACGCAAGTGCCGCGATCAATAACCATACATTATTGAGTAAGTACTAAAGCACTTTTCTAGCGCAGACACGCACACGCTGGTCTAGCATTTACATGTGGCCTATTCTGGAATATTTCCATCCATTTGGTTTCAACACTTCATTATATTATATAAGGATAAAAATATAAAAACATTTATATAAGATAATATGTATGTATTAACGTGTTATGTGGTTTATAGATAAATAGTTAGTTTAAAAAAATACAAACAACCGTCAATATTTTTCAAAAAAGAAAAAAAATAAGCATCATTTTTATTTAATATTAAATATTTCGTTTTATTCCACTTATTCTTCTTCCAGTTCTGACAGGTTTCGGAAGCTCGCTGGCATCGTCGAACGTGGTGACCAATGAATGATACTTTTAAATAAGACCAGAGAATGGCATCTCGTCTCTCTCTTCTCCGGTCTCAATCTAACGATTGGTCTGCAGCAAGGCGACGCATCTCCGTTTCCACTCCGCTCGGTCCTCGGCAACTCTGTTCAACTCCGCATAAGAGGTGCAGCCCATATCTCGGTAAATCTGGTCTAGGTACTCTTGGCGAGGTCGTCCTCTGCCAATCGATCCCTCGACCATCCCCTCCAACACATTATGCAGGAAACATTCCTGTCGCAACACATGACCAATCCATCTTGCTCGCCTCTCCTCTCCTCGCCTCTCGGAACATGTGGTGTTGAACACCATAGCAGAATGGCATCAACCACCCGAAATTGAAGTAGAAGAATAACAAGTGAAGTAAAAGTAATATTCATTGTGTAGAAATTTAAAACTATATACGATACATTTTTATTATTAACAATTTCAATAACCAGCATTAATATGTTCAATCGTCTGTTTTGCTTAACACTTATTAGCGTTCGTAAATTCACACACTTTAGAAATATTTTTTGGAAACATTGTGTTTTCAAGCCATCAAAGCTGAACGTCTGTAAGCCAGAAGATCCAAGTCCAAGTCCAATATTTTTTTTTCACTTTTCACAAGCATGTTTCGGATCACAGACGCCCTTTCTCGCTGTAGAAATTTTAACAAAGGAAAGAAGCTTTAACAGAGCCACAAACACCCTTCTTGAGTGCTGAATTTTAAATTTAATTTCTACACTGAGGAAGGGCGTCTGTGCCCCGAAACATGTTTGTGAAAAGTGCAAAAAAGTGTGGTGAAAAATACAATGTTTTCAAAAAGTTATTCCGAGTGATGACAAATATGTATAGTAGAAATTACGCACTTGTATTTATGAGTTATCAACAAAACGTATCGCTTATGTGAAATACAAATATTAGTGATATTGCTTTCTTTGATGAAAAAAACTATCATTTTTAAATATGCAATTTTGAATAGAAAATATTTTGTGTAAATTACAGAATATGGCGATAAATAGACTTATAGTAGGAACATTGTATGGCTCGTGTACGGGGTGGATTTGGGTTACACCGCTTGGGTGGCAGCGGGGCGGGGTAGGCGGGGCGGCCGGGGGCGCCAGGGTTTACCAACGCTGCTGGCGTCGGCTGATAAGGTCGCCCCATAGCCTTATATAGCCCGTAATATCGCGCCAGATGGCCACACGCAGCCCCGGCATTATTTATACCCGTTTACAGACCCTGCCCTTTAATATGCGCTTAATAATACGCACTGTTTGGAAAGTAGGCGACCATTCGTAGAAAGGAGCCAATATTCTTCAATGCAGACTTCATATCACCATTCCTATGTAGGCCTGACGCGTTAGTGACGCGGGGTGACTTCAATCTGCAAATTTATTTGTCAAGTCATTTCTTTAAAAATATGTAACAAAATTCCGGAAAACAATTAACTTTGTACCGAATTTTAAGAGTTATAATGAAAATTCACTTATTTCTTTGACTTTGAGTGACAACAGCTATGACTGCCACACCGCAGATCTGGGTTCGATTCCCGGCGATGACAATGTTAAAAAAAAATCTCATACAACTTTTCATCTGCTTGAATTCACGTGACAATTAAAATGGCGATAGACTAACTACCTATCACATGTCATGCAAATCAGTAGCCAAAAAATTGTATTCAGTAAATGGATTCAAATAACCTGTTGTATATAAAAATGTGGAAAGCAAAGAAAAACTACCACATTATAAAGCCCCAAGTGGCATCACAAAAAACGGCAAGTATGTTGATAGACTTTGCTGCAAACCAGTCCTTAGGATTGAAACTTTAAAAAAAATGTAACCGCGCGAGTGACCACTTCTCGGGGCAGATCAGGATGGAGTTATACGGTCAGCGTAAAAATAAAAACACTTATATTATCTACGCATACCACAATTTAAAACGCCAGCGAGAGGATCGCACACGATGGCTACATCTATTATTATTTAATTGTGGCCGTGTACAGAGAAATATTCTTATTCAAGCAGTTGTCGGACTCGAAAGCCCCCCCCGAATTCTCGTCACGATAGGTACTATACTTCGATTTATTACGTAATAAATATTCTCTATAAGCATACAAAACATAAAAAATAGATCTATAGCATTTCTGAACAGAAAAATTCAATACTTATCGATTGCCAAATCTTTTAATTAACGTCTAACCATTAAAATTAACCAACCGCATTCCGATTATATTTATTTTAACGATTCGGATAGACACTCGTGCGTACTCACATTCACATTCCGCATTCAAAACATCGTGTGTACTTAAAATTAGGGTTTGTTGGTTCCAACAGTTTTTATACACAAATTGTTAACAAACTTTTCGATGTTTTACTCCTTTTGTGCGTTTAGTAGAGGGTAAAATTGAGAGCTGCGCGCGCACCCTGTTACGGAACTGCGACATTATGCAGTTAGCCATCAATGATAAATAACGGCCAAACATTTAACTCGTGCCAATTGAATCACGAATTGCAAAAACAAGTCATGAAACGAGACATGAAAGAAGCTACTCGTAAAACGTGTAATTTCTAATATTTTGCGCTTAATTATTTGTGAAAACTTTTTAACCGGTACCAAATACAATATATTAGTACAATAATTCGAATATTAGTAACACAAATCACAGTTTTTAAAGTTACATCATGAAGTTAGGCATCCATGAAAAATAATTCATTTTTCCCAAATTGTGTAGTGAAAAATACATAAGTGAAAAAAGTCAGATTGAAACATTTTAAAAGCGTTTTTTTTATTTTGTTTTGTTACGCCAAAAAGGTATAATTTCTTCCGCGAGTACATAAGTACACATACGAGTACGTTTTTTTTTAAATATGAGACGATTAATTTAAATCATTTCATCTTCTTCCTCAGCCTATTCCCGTCCACTTCTGGACAAAGGCCTCCTTCATTCGCTTTCATGTCACTCTGTCCTGTGCAGACTGCATCCAGGTTATTCCGACGTGTCTGTTCAGATCATCCTTCCACCGTAGTTGCGGTCGCCCTACACTTCTCTTTGCCGTCCACGGTCTCCAAGTCAGCAGTCTTCTTGTCCACTTTTCGTCTGAGCTTCTGGCTACGAGACCTTCCCATTGCCATTTTAGAGTCGCCACCCGGTGGATGTCAGTAACCTTTGTTTTTTCTCTCACCGTATCGTTTCTGACTCTGTCTTTTAGGCTTATTCCTAACATGGCTCTTTGGGTCACTCGCAGCTTCTCGGCACTTTGTTTGGACAGTGTAATAGTTTCAAGACCATAAGCACCTTGGCAACTGAGAGAAAGTAACCAGCGATTGAACATGAGTTCAGATGAAATCCCAGAAGTAACGCGAGCCGAAGTCAGAGCTTGAAGAAATCATTTCACACTGACAAAGAACTTCCACGATTCTACCAGATATACAGAGCTCGATAGTCTTAATTGGTGTAAACATCCCTTATAAAAAATTGCTCGCGTGTATTTCCAAAGTTCAGTACTTGTGAGAGAAATAACGAATTATTCTAGGTATGGTTGAGAATGTACTACTAATCATTCGACTTGTTAATTATTTGACTAAAGTAACCGGGGAGGCATAGCCTCACTCCTGTAGCCACGAACCTCCCAACTACATAATGTGTACACATCCGGCAGACGCTTTAAGTGTAAGGCAAATTTAAATGAGAACCTAATAATTAGGAACGATTCGGGAGTATTTGAACATTTCGTTAACCCGACAATTATATCACTTTGCCGGGTACTCGCACACTCGATAATATCGATTGTGGATGTAACCTTCCCCAGTATGGCATGAATTATTATGAACCAGAGTGTAGGTAGGAACGTGTGTGCCGCCTATTCTGTGTAATAAATGTTGCAGAAAGTCATGTACGGCGTACGCGCACATACAGAATAATCTCTAATTTCGCACGCGAGCCGAAAATTCTCACCCCCTTTAGAGCCACTCAGCCAATAGACGATGTTTCGAGGAAGAGGAAAAACATAGAAATTTCCTTTAATCACCGATACTGATTTTTATGCGGAAATTAGGAACGCGGGGGATATAAAAACAAGCGGCATACGGATATTATCAGATAATACAGAAATTCAGAGAAAGAGACTAAAGAAAGTAAATTGTTCTAACGTCTAGCCTGCGCAATTTTTAGATCATAACAACACGACGCCGGTAGTAAAACAAATATGAAATCGCTAGAATTATAATAAATTTCAAAGGAAACAAATAATATTTAAAAGAATTATCTGGAAAATTTCAACGAAAGATAATGTACATAAATTTATATACGCATGATAAGTTTAATAACATACGTTTATAAAACCATAATTGAATAATTAATGGTAAGGTACTATGGCGATGAAATATATTATGGGTGCATTCTGTGGGGAAAATTATAATGACATGAAGTCACAAAAGAGAAATCCAACGAGAGGTAAATAATGTGCTCAGCGAGAAAAAGTGAAAAATGGATATTGACAGATTTATGACAATTTTTCCAGTTCAGTAGGTGGACTCGAGTTTTATAATAAACAACCCAAATTTAAACCGAATAATGCCGTTACTTAATTATAATTTATCAAGACGTTACCTAGATTTTTTAAAAGATAGCTGACTTATCGCAACAAAATTAAAATGAACATATTTAATCATATTGTGTTTTAGGTACTTGGTAGTCATAAAATAACAATTTTAATGCTATTTGCATACATAATTTAAAATTACCATATTGTCAAAGTATCGCGCCCCAAAGACGCCACAGTAATTGCTAAAACCGATTGTAAAAGGTGCGGTAGTCGCAGGCAAGATATTATAATGTAATAAAGGAAGTGAACGTATGTATTCCTAGAATTTTTTGAGTGAGAATCTAAAAGGCTGCGGTATTTCTCACTCACAGTTTATGACATTAAAAGGATTTGGCCTTAAGCATCAGCTATAGATATCGACTGTTAGAAGCTATCGATTTGTTTTAACGAATTCATATTTGACCTAAAAACGGGTATGACGGGAATTTCAATTCGCTTTCGAAGCGAAGTCAGCACTCGTAATGGAAAATAAACGATTGTTGAAAAGCATCCGAGCCACGCGCATTGCGCGCAGTGGCGTGGGGTTGCCGGGAAGTGGAAAGGAGCCGAACGGCGCGGCAGAGGTGCGGACAAGAATTCGACATTAGAAATTCACCAATCGAGAACGAATGATAATAATTCAGAAGAGAGTGCATTACTCCCGAACCGACCAGTTTTTTTAGGCGGAATTGAAATAATAATGCAAACTGGTTTCCTTACGCCGCGCGGGCCCGGGCCCGGGCCGCTCTGCCTGCCCGGCCGGCCCCGGGAACGCGGTCGGCCAGTGGGTCAATCGCGCCCGACCAACTCTCGACAGGTGATGCAGTCACCATTTTAATATTCGGTTTCGCGGCCTGCTCGCTCTTTGTTGACAATCTAGTTTCTTAGCGCACACCTTTGTTCGGATCCGGATAGGAGAATCGCCGCATTGCCGCGCCGTTTGTTCCTAGGAAACTGGCCGTCGAGATTAACTTAAGGATTCAGGGGTTGGCCTTGAACTTTAAAAACCTTCGGAGCAATCGAAAACAAACTGCGATATTCGAGATGCCACCGGTAGTTAGCTACTTGAGAACGAAAACAACATTACACAACGAGGGTTCCGTAATTTTCGTTTGTGTGCGCGAAGAACTTTTAAAATGCACGATAAACATCCAACCAATGATTTTTTGACAGACATTGTAATACACTCTTTGCGAATGAAACAAACGGTACTAAAGTAAACCTAATTAAATACCAATATTTAAAATGGAGGCAAGGTTCACTGTTTGGAATGTAGTCAATATAATGTGCACTATAATATTCTAATTATATACATATCTCTTATATTTATGTTCACCATACTTTGTGTTGTAGGTGTTTTTGGCTTTTTCTTTTTTATTTACTTTAAAAAACAATTAAAATTAAAAAATATAAAATGTATCACTGAAGAAGGACCGGTTGTCCGAAATATGTCTGATATGTAATTTTTTTTTAAGTTAGTGTTGTACTCGTACGTATATACAAAGTATATAAAAAAGAAAAAGACAAATATATACATATCAATTACATTTACACATAATAAAAAAAGTCATTACATCGTAAATATTAAGTTTAAGAGTGTATTGCATGTTATATAAAATTCAGTTTCTTTCTAGTCAACAGAATAAACACTGTACATAATACGAAAATATATTTTGAACAATTGTTTTTGGAATTATTTGTATATATTTGTAGATATCCGTTAAATAATTGCTCTAAAAATAATCCAATTTGACAATGGAACTGGGGATACAGTTACGATATTCTTTCATTCGAATTGGGGAAATATTAATAGTCCGATGTAAAACTGCTGAAAATAGAAATGAATGATGTACCTACATGCGTATTTATAAAGACATCGGGTCAAGTTGTCAAACACAGATAATGTTACCACAATATCTTTACAAATTTAATTAGGTACCTACCCTCTTATTGTACCCACTAACCACAGCAAATAGTAATGTAACTAATCAAAATAATCACCATGGGTACTTTACACTCATTTTTTAGATACGCTTTAACAAAATGGTAAACTGCTCGGCGGCATTTCCCAGATTTCTATTCAAAAGATGCATAATAACAGCGTGTCAATGTTGCATAAAATATTTACGTTCATGATGGCAGAGAAAGTTGTTGACTTCCTTTTAACCCGCACTCTGTCAAATAAGCATACTACTCTCGAACACGCGAGAAAGAGGTAACGCAAAAGTGAAAACACGCGCGGGGGAAATTGTAGTGTTCAAGGTTCGGCGACAATACTGTTACGAGGAGGCGATAAAGGGTTAAGAAATTCGGCGTAGGAGTGATCAATTCACGAGAAGAGATGCGGCAATCATTTCGCGCCGCGGCGGAGCCCCAAATTGGCTCTGGGCCCGCTCGGTGCGGCCGCCATTTCGTAAAAAGGATCCCCCATCCCAAGGCGCCGCAATCAATTTATTGCTGGCCCTTTTCGCTTTTAGTGCGTGACCTTGTTTCGGTTCTGTTTGATATTCTTAATGATGACGTCCCCGGGGCCCTAAACGCAGTCTGTGTGAACATTTTATTCGGAGAAGTAAAATGGCGGATTGTCAAAAGGTTCCACCAGAATTGAGAAGAGGAAAAATAAAAAGGTTGCTTTTTATCTATCCGTTCTGTGATTCGCTTTTACTTCTTGTTCATTTTAATAGGTATCTATTGTATAACAGGGTTGATCCAAATTTTAATCTGCATATAGTTAAAATGAAAAAAACATTTTACTCACAATCTCTATTTGAATACTTTTAAGTAATGTTTGTTCGTATGTCGAAGGTAAACAAACAATTTTATTATGAAGCTAGAATTAAAAGTGAGAGCAAATTTTTTTAAATTGTATTTCAAATATAGTGTTTAATCAACGTACAACGAGTAGATTTAAAAACCAAATAACGGTTTAGGTTTAAAACATAAGAATAAAAATTTAAACATTTTAAAACTGGGTATAAGGTTATGACAAGATTTATTATAATATTTTCCATCATTGTTTTTAAAAGAAGAAAAAAAAAATGTTTTTACATAAAAGGCGGCATGGTGTCGAAACCAGTTATATTTATGATAAGGTTCTCTCTGTTTTTGAAAAATGAGTTTCCATTTTACTTATTGCGAACATATCGTTGATTATTTTTAAGCTACTAAGATTCGAATTAGCAAAAATTTTACAATTTGCATTTACCATATTTATGGCGTCCGTGACGTTTACGATGAACAAACTAAACTTATGTTACTTCTTTAGTATAAGCATAAATATTTTTAAATGTGGTACATTTTCAACACGAATGGTAGATAATTAATACGAATAAAAACATCTGTTTTCTATATTTTTTATTTTAATTTATGGAAATGATATGTTTCGCATTTCTAACGCATTATCAATTATCACTGTCACATTTCTTATGCATTATCATTATCAAATGCATGAAACATGTCATTGCCATGAAGTATAATAAATCTTTTAAAAAACAGACGTTTTCATTAGTCTCTCTCTCTCTCTGGTGTCAATCCTGGGATTGGTTTGCAGCAATTTTCTCTATTCTTCTCTCCCATTCTTTCCTGTCTTGTGCGGCTCTTTTGAAATCTGCACATGATGAGCAGCGCACGTCCACCAACAGGTCCTCCAGGTACTCTTGGATTTCATCAGTATGTTTTTCATTAGTAATAAATATTTAATATGGAGTTGTACATCACTGTTCCAGAAACAATACATAAGAATAGTAAAACTTGTATGCATTATAAATCTAGACTGGAATCAAATGTGAATAGAGTAGGAGTACAAGAAATCGTGCATCGGATAAGTAACAATGATCTTTAGAACATCTTCCTTTAATTTGAAGGACTAAATTAGAACGTAGGGCCCAGCGCCGGCAGGCCGATGGGGTAATTAACGATATTATGGGAGCGCAACGGACCTCCCGCGCGGCCTCATCCAGAGCTCCCAGCCCTGCGTCGCGCGCGGCCCTGATGCGTGCCTTGAATGTGTGCTTCTCTCTCTGCAGGCTAAGGTCACTCCGCCCTACGCTTCCCAAAATTTACTCGTGTTATGTAATCATTTGTGAAATTAACGTCATATTTTTTTTAATTTCGATCCTAGGAGTTGGTTTGCAGCAATAAATTTAACCCGACGATCGCCGTAAGCACACATGTGCGCTCTACGTAGACGATCGCCATAAGCGCAGCTGTGCGCGCTTCGCAATATTCCAAAGATGTATTTCAAAATTAATTCCGAATTTCTCACAACGACATCTATGAATATTTTAAAATATTAACAAATCAAAAAGGATCCATATTTTTCGATAGTTTGGGAGAAAATACGTGGCGTACCGGCGCGCTGTTTCTACAAACATGTGGCGATGAATGGGTTAACCCATTCTACAAACATGTGGCGATGAATGGGTTAACCCAGAGGTATGCTGCTTCTTGGGATGCCACTTGAACCTTTTAAATGTGGTATTTTCCGGTTGCTATCCACATTTGTAAACAGCAGGTTAATTGAATCCAATAACTGTATACGACTTTTGAGCTATCATCATTTTAACTATCTCAAGACATGTGTAGCTAATCTATCGCCATTTTATTGTCACGTAAATTCTATACCATGTAATACATAACGATATAAAGATCAACACAATGTATGAGAGTAAAGTTTTGAGCTGGCAATAGAAGGATAAAAGCGGGATAAATGCCGTAATCCATGAAAAGAATATGCGAGAAAACGATGTATGATAGCATATCGTACGACGAAATAAGAAATAAATTAAATGATTGGATCCTAAGTTAAATTAAAAAAGGTTCACTTGGATGGTTTTGGCTTATATGAATGGATGAGGGAAGAATGGTTAAAAATGTATACAAGCAGTTTGAATGGAAAAAAAGCCTAGGACAGCCGAGGAAAACATAGCGTGATCATATTGTAAAAGGCGGCTAAATTCAAAGTCGAAAAAATCGACGAGCGTATGTGTTACGATGTATGAATAAAGAAACTTGAGAGGTATATCAGAACAGAGCAGTGTAGCGGGCCATCCTGTATGCCTACCCCTCCGTGGAAACGGCGTGATGATTAGTTAATTAATTAGTTAGCTCAATTTAAAAGTGTGTTCACTTTGATGTAAAACTCAAAATTCTTTGTATTCAAATTCGAATATTGAAACAATTTTAATTATTATGGATGACATTACAAAGGCGTTATTGAAATGTTTATAAAATATAAGTTAACAATGCTCCCGTCAACCGAACACGTCACCTGCAATAACTGGAATAAAACTCTTTGAAAAACTCGAATTTCAAAGTTAAAATATTTTTGGCTGGAGTATTTCTTTTTTCATTTCATAAGCGGTTCAAAAATCAATTTAAAAATGAATGGCGTTTTCGTAATAACAAATCATTGCATAATGTATTGTATTTATATTTTATTTACTTAAGATTTTTTACAAACAATCAAATATGACGTTCACTCGAAACAATTTGGTTTGATTAAAAAAATGTAAGAATTGTTCTCAAATTAATCGCACTTATTTCACAAAGTGAAGACGGATATGATATAAGATATTTTAATATATCAATTGGTATATGCGATTAGGTAAACAATTAACGGTAAGAAATAACTTTTTTATAAATAAATGAAAAATACCTAGGAATAATTCATGTTTTTAATTGAAATTTCTTGGTAGAAGTTTATTTTAAATAATGAAAACAAAAAAATATATATACAAAATGTCTTTATTATTATGTATTTAGTGTGCTTCCACTTGTGTTTATGTTCGACCGGTTTCGGTAGCTTGCTGCATCAGATGATGGCAGCAAGCCGAAATGACCAGAAGATGACACTAAATACATAATAATAAATAAATTTTGTATCAATTTAATTTTGTTTTCATTATTTAAATACCTAGGATTTAAATAAATGGTATTACAATCATTACACAATCTCCAATATGCGCAGAAAACAACTCATTAGTATGAAGAAGGAATCAGGTCATATAGAGACATGAATCCAAATCCTTTAGATCAGGAGCTAAGCGTTGTGTCCCCTAGACCAGCAGTCGGAAGACGATTGATAATATAAAAAAGATTTTACAATGTATGAATGTAGAGGAATCTAGAGAGGTATGTCAGGACAGAGCAGTATGCCGATATATCCTTACGCCCCACCTCTCCGACGGAACGGCATAATGGTTAGTTAGTTTCTTTATTTACAGTTTTAATAAAGCAATTTTAGACAACGAGGGAAGAATGTTAACGGAGAGTAAGATCATACAAGAAAGATGGATGGAATATTTTAAGGAGATGTATGGTGGTGATACAAGCGTGATCGAAAGTATAACAACTAGTGCGAGTGCGGGAACTATGAATGATGATAATATTGAGAAAATAAGTACGAATGAGATGAAAAGATCTGTGAATGCAATGAAAAGTGGAAAAGCTGTTGGATTTGATTGTATTGCCATAGATTTTATTAAAAGCGGTGGCGAAGTGGTTTCTGCGTGGTTATGTAAGTTATTTAACCAGTGCTTGGAGGAGAGATATACGCCACTAGACTGGAGGAGAGCAGTAATTATGCCCCTGTACAAAGGAAAAGGATCGCGTATGGAATGTGGAAACCACAGAGCTATTAGTCTTTTGAGTGTCGTTGGTAAAGTCTATGGCAGAATTTTAATAGAAAGAGTAAGAAAATTGACGAGTGACAAAGTTTGGGATGTGCAAGGTGGCTTTATGAATGGCAGAGGATGTATGGATCAAATTTTTGGACTTCGTATATTGACAGAGAAGTTTCTGGCCAAAAACCGCAAACTTTTCTGTGCATTTGTCGACTTGCAAAAAGCATATGATTACGTTAATAGAGAAAAGTTGTGGGAAATATTGTCTGAATATGGAATAAGTACAAAACTGATCACGGCAATTAAGTCGCTATACACAGAAAGCACTGCTAGTGTCAGAGTAAATGGAGATCTTACAGCCTGGTTTGATATCAATAAAGGTGTCAAACAGGGTTGCGTAATGTCCCCGTGGTTATTTAATCTGTATATGGACAAATGTATGAAAGAGCTGAAAGGGTTGGATGTAGGTGCCAAAATGAGCGGAGTGTCAGTAAGCTGTCTCTTGTATGCGGATGACGCTGTCCTTCTTGCAGACAACGAGCATGAACTACAAGTCCTGGTGAATTGTATGTATGAGGTATGCATGCGAAATGATCTGATGATGAATGTTAATAAGTCCAAGGTAATGATTTTTGAAAAGGAAGAAACCACGACAGTCTGCAACATTAGCGTGAATGGTGAAAATTTGGAGCAAGTAGTTGAGTTCGTGTATTTAGGTAGTATGTTTACAAGAGATGGGCAAGTGGAGAGGGATATTGAAAGAAGGGTTGGGGCAGGCAACAAAGTGAATGGTGCACTTAAAGTTGTCATCGCAAACAAAAACCTATCCAAAAAAGCTAGAATGGCAGTGCACAATGGTGTTCTTCTACCGACCCTTATGTATGGAAGCGAAGCATGGAACTGGCAAAAGAAGGATGAAAATAGAATAAATGCAGTTGAAATGAGATCTCTTAGAAGAATGTGTGGATACTCTGTGTATGATAGAGTGCCGAATGAAAATACGAGTATAAGAAGTGAATGCGGTGCGAATGATGGTGTCATGAACAAAATAATGAAAGGATCATTAAGATGGTTTGGACATATTGAAAGAATGAATGAAGAAAGAATGGTAAAAAAATTATATGTTAATGATGTAAATAGAACCAGAAATAGAGGAAGACCGAGGAAAACGTGGCACGATCAAATACTCGTAAATCAAATATTGAATGTCGGCCATGTGAGGAGTCAGAGAAATCGACGCGCGTGCATGACACGATGTATGAATGTTGAGGAAGCGAGAGAAATATTTCAGGAAAGAAAAGTGTGGCAGTCCATTCTTTCTGCCTACCCCTTCGGGGAGACGGCGTGATGGTTAGTTAGTTAGTTAGTTATAAAATATTTCTAAATTCGTAACGCCTATAAAATTTGGGAATCTCTGATCGTGAATTTCCACCGAGGCAGCCTACGACCGCTGTAATACTTCGAGGAAAATATATTTAACGCACGGCGAATGTTTACTTCCTTAATTTGCATTTATGTAAAATTACAAAAAAACTTGTAACTACACGCGCAGATAAATCTGTTGTGATTGCGATGCGCTAGAAACAATAAAAAATATATTAAGAAAAAACGAATGCATCATACTTCGAGTCATACTAACATCGATGACATCAGATGTTTTCGAAGTCTCAAGAAGGTATCTACATTCAGTAAGCCAAGTGCCTGTAGACGTAAAGTACATACTATAGGTGCGCTAAAATAAGCGAGTAAACAATACTAAAATGTAGAACATTTCTGTTTAAAAAAGATGCTATCTTATGTCTCAGTTTTACCAAGTCGCGAAGATAAGATATTGTAGACCGCACATGCCCCGATAGTGTGTTTGTGTTGTCTCGGTATCCACAAAAATAATATGCCATCAAAGCGATTTGATGTAAAATGCATTAGATAATAAAGTATTTTCATTTTACAATTACCAATCGATATAGAGAGTTAAAAGTTAATCGTGTTTCCAAAAACTGAGCGGAGGTGATAAGAGCATTATCAATACACGTTAAATGCCATTTTATTGACGTATAATCATATAAATTTAATGAATTAAAACACTTTTTTTTAAACTTTTCAGTTTATTTTTATTGGCACGTATCGAAGGTTTTACACCTACATCATCGTAAGAACGATTTTGAATATTTAAAACCTTCGAAACACGCCAAGTAACATAAACTAAAAAGTGGAAAGAACTCTGTTTTATCATAAAAAAAATCGGCACTACGAAATTTCAGAGTTAACGCGTTAAATTGCTCAAAAATCGTATCTTCATGATTTAAAATAGTACAATAGAAATAATAACAATTAAAATATCAGCATGAATGCTAAAATGACTGTGTCAATAAAGGTCGTTGGACTAAAAAATCGTATTTGTTATTCAAATATTCGACATTTCAGTTAAAGGTATGGAGTTATAGAATCCTGTTTTTTTTATTAGATCCATTCATATTTTTACACCCACGCATATAAAAGAGATGTGTTAATATAAACTCATTTAATATATGACAATTTTAATTACAACTCAATAAAAATTAAGAAATGCAGACTCACAACTTCGTATTAGATAATGTTGACAGTTTTTTTTCAATTTCTAATATGTAAAAAATGGTTTGTGAAATGTGGCACAAGAGTTTTCCATGAACCTGCATATACCTAGACGAGACATATATATTAGTTTCTTTATAATATCTCCGAGACTAAATCCAGCCTTCAATGAAGCTGTGTTAGGGCATCAACGGCGGTAACAAAACCTCCTCATGAATACGTCAGGCAACCGGGTATTATATGCGAGGAAGGCGATTCATCATAGTCCATAGAACGGTGGCTCAGGCCCTAGCTTCAAAAAGAAAGTCATCAAAGGTCGACGTGAAGCCGATACAGACAGATACATCGAACTTCGCCCCATGAAAAGCTGGGAAAATCCGGGAAACAAAGGCGAACTCGCGCTTGTATCTACTTATGTATTTTATGTAGGACCGGCGAAGCTACGTCGGTTGAAGGTTGCCACGTAGAGCGACACGTGCGCTCGCTATCTAGCTAGGTAGTGACGTACATCCCAAGTGTGCGGTGCACACACACGCACGCGGCCGAGGCTGTCAGTGTGTGCAAGCGGCAGCGGCAGGTTGGCCCACCAATACTGCCGCGAACTTTGGAGCGGCAAAATTTAACCCTTCGCGCGCTGCATTAGGCACTCCATTTCGGCTTAGAAGCGAGATAATGTCATTTTTATTACTGCGCGGTTACAATGGCAGCGTGAAAATATGCAAGAAGTTACGCCTAATAAATTTCTTATTACACCCAAAGTAAGTTGATGGCGTCAGTAAATATTTTTGGTACAATAAAACCTTGCATTATGCTAACGTTCCATAAGTAAGTACCAGGAAAAGATTAAGAATTTTAAAATATTATACTATTTTATCAATATTTATATGCGTACTACCAATAGTGAGGTTAGCTGGATCTACTGTTGTATGTTCTAATAAACAATTTTAATCTTGCGGAAATTCATATTCCACGGATTGCAGTAGTGATAACCGCGTCCTTGACTTTCGGTAAATACATTTTTTACTCTGAAATAGGTATAATGAACATTCCGCTAAGAGTCCTTAGACATGTAGATCAGGGGTGATTGTACTGAAAATGCGTAAAATAAACCCGCAAACACAACAATATGTGATAAATCCTGATAATATCAAATAGATTTGCTACTTGAGAACGAAAATGAAACTAAATATAAATAGAAAATTTATGGGGTTAGATTTATATGTGGCAGTACAAAATAATGCCAAATTAACACGCGAAGCGAACAGCCTTCCCTGGGCCGGTCAGCTGCATGATAATCATTATTTTGTACGTTTAGCTATTTTGCATAGAAATATTCTTGACGCCGTGACTCAGAGCTGACATGTACTAGGGTCTGAAAGATAAGGGAAAAAATAATTTAGTTTATTAAATAATTCCCTTTTTTTTTAACGTTCATCTTATATGTATAATTACTTGCTTTTTTGTTTGTGATTAATAATATTGCAAACATATATTCCATTCAGGAAAATGAGGGTTCCTACAAATAAAAATTAAAAATAAAATACGGTTGCATCATAAAATATTTTGTAAAAATAGAAGTATCGTAGGTTTATGCAGACATATGAGTGTACACGATAGATAAAATAACTCACTTAGGTTAGCTACCATTATAATGAAGAGTATTCAGATCTCCTAGGGCTCAATATGTACCTATCTACCTAGCTATGCGGGACAAAGTAGTATATAAGTAGGTACATCTCCTGACCGGCACAAAGGAAAATGGGGAGGCTAAAAGGAATATCGGATAACTATGCGCGAGGGATTTGCCTCACAAATGAATTTAACGGTAGGCGCATAAATCCCACAATCGTTAGAATGCCGCGCACGTGGAGCTAACGAAAGCTTCGGAAAGAAAAAGGTCAACGAAATACAACAATTCGGCGAAAACGTATCCAGAAGTAGGCGCATAAAGACAAACCCTTCCGTAAAGCCCGGATACTGGACGCGCGTGCTGCCTCACCGCCCTGCCCTGCTCTTCTCTGCTCTTCTCTGCTCTGCTCCACTACTTGACTTTTCGACTCCCGCCGCCGCCGAGTGCCGCGGCTCCCAGTGGGTTATCGGAAAACTGACGGGGAAAACATCAATCGAACGCCGAGTATAATGTTTCATTTCCATCCATACAAAAACGACGCAATATTTATAAAAAAAATCGTTCGAAAATCCAATTTTTCAAACCAATAATTGCAACTTAGACAAAGCCGAACGCTATGCACAGCAAATCGGAATATGTAAAATTAAAATGTTCAATATATCTATGTCTGCGCTAAACTATTCCTTTAGCTAAAGATCAAGAATACGTGTATAGGTACACAAATTAATACGGCATAATCTAAATCTTTAGATTGATGTTAATTAGAAACTTCGTATCCAGTCTTGCTGCGGTTTGGTAAGCTTTCACTGAAAACCTTTGTAAGGATATACAGAGGCATGAGCTTAGGATCGTCAATTATTATGATTGGTTTACAAGGATATAACGTGAAAGTATCGGATATACGTGTATTCATTACTTTACAGTAAAATTAAAAGAAAATTGTTAAAATCCTTATGTATAATACAAAATCACATCGTTTTAACAGGATATAATTATTTACTATGTTCATCGTCATCGAATGGCATCGGTTTATACTTAATAAAACAACGGTGAAAACAACACGAAGATTTTTAATACGTATTTAATAAAAATGAATAGCAAAAATGACCCTTGCATAAATATTAGAGTAGTGGTCAAAGGTCAAAGATATGTCTAATCAACACTGTGCTGTCTCAAACATCACTTAACACTTATTATTACATGTATTTAAATAACGTTAAAATATATATGGATTGCGGATATCAAGACATTTTCAACAATCGAATTTAACCCCTATTGCGCGGTTGGATTCATTAGCAGTAAAAAAATGAGCTCGAACTTCGGTTGGCTAATTAACAACCCAGACAGATAGTCCCAGTTCATCATAATATTACGTACAATTGAGTATTAAGAATCAAAATTAAAAGGTTTATAAGATGCATTCAAATATGAACTGCAATTCGAAACAATTTTGTTTGGACTTCAAATGTAGCCCGACGCACAATAAGGGTTAAAGAAGATCTAATAAAATAATTATTAAAGAATTTCACACAAAGTACTCGTATAACTAACTAACTTACTAACCATCATGCCGTCTCCCCGAAAGGGTAGGCAGAAAGAATGGACTGTCACACTTTGACCGATGCGGCACTCCATCCTTCTCTTTTCGCCCCGCGGGAGACGCGGTATGATGGGTTGCGAACCTCATCGCCACCAATAGGCATCTCCCGCGCACATCGATAGTCCAATATCCACAAAATAAATAATATTAAATACAATGATATAAAATAAAATAAAAATAATTTAACACACAATGTTGTGTTCAGATGGTGCACATATTGTCTATTTCATTTATGTTCCACGTATCCATCTTTTTTTTTTAAATTAGCAGTAATTAGGCACTTAAAAAAAAACACCACCAGCAAGAACTTTAAATTAATATTGAAGAAATTATTCAAATTGTCATCGGAACAAAAGAAAAAAACATTTTTACACCTGTCAAAATTCTTTATATAAACGAAAAAACTTGTATAATTTTAATATCAGAACAGTACAAACGTTTGTACTCGTATAATAATTTTCTTATTTGAGAAAATTGTGTGTTGATTGAATAGTGAAAATTTCGCTAGTAGTATAAAACAAAATAATGGGATTGAATTTGCAGAAGCATTAATCGTCGTGGCAAAGATTGTCTAGAGCGCCAACATTTTATAAATCGAAAAAAAAATATTAACAAATCGAAAAACAAATAGTGAACATATTATAAATACTATACGAGTATGGTACAAGTACTCGCAGTTCAGTAACTCGATAATAGAACACATAGGTACCGAGGTACCAACATACAGTAGGGCCAGGGAACTTCCTAAGTGAATTGATTAGCCGAGGCGTGTCTTTATAATCCATTCATCATTCATCACTATATAAAGTGAATAGTTTAAGACCGTTCATGATTGTGGTTCGATTTTACAATGTCCGCCTAATGACAAATGGTCTAATAATAAGCCAAAATGTTATTACAGAAATTATGAAATGTTAAAAAAAAACCTTCCATCTCAGTTCAAGAGCCTCATTATCTAGCAGATGTAATTATTTTATCATTTAAACATATTACACTGTAAATATGAATATTTTTATTATTACTGGATAGTTAGAAAGTTTTAATCCTGGGATTGGTTTGCAGCAATTTCTTATATTCTTCTCTTCCATTCTTCCCTGTCTTGTGCGGTTCTTTTGAAATCTGCATATGATGAGCAGCGCACGTCCACCAACAGGTCCTCCAGGTACTCTCGGCGTGGACGTCCCCTAGAGTTTGTCCCCTCGGTCATACCCTCCATTATGGCATACAAGAGACCTTCTTGACGTATAACATGGGCGATCCATCTTGCACGCCTTTCGGACAAGGTCCTGAGCAGGTGCCTTCCTCCTTCGATTCCTTGAAGAACTTCGTCATTCGTGATGTGGTCTCTCCAGGAAATTCCTAATAGTCTTCTATAGGACTTCATCTCAAAAGCCTCTAGTCTCCGCTTATCTCTTTCGGATAGGCACCATGTCTCGCAGCCGTACATCAACATACTCCATACATAGGTCTTGATGAGGAGAATTCTCAGTTTTAGGTCTATATTATTTGATTATATTATTTTCGACCTTTTATTAAATGCAAGCCTAGCCTGATGTATACGGCTGTCGACCTCGCTCTTAGACCGACCATCCCATGTTATTTTGCTCCCGAGGTAGACAAACTCTTTGGTGTTCTTTAGTGGAACTCCTGACATCACTACTCTCATCTGATGTTGCGTTCGGCCTACAGTCAGCAGCTTTGTTTTGTCTTTATTTATCTTTATTACTGGATATTTTATACGAATAATCACCATCCAATTAACATTTGTTCAATTACTGTTAAAATAAAATAAAAATAGTTTATTGTAACACCTGGTGAACCCAACATCGGTTGGCGAAACAGCTGTCGCGACACTCCCAGTGAATAAAAATAAACTGTGATATTATAACAGTGTTTTAAATTTTAACAGTAATAATGTTGAAGTATCATAGTGTTTCGGCCAAAACAATGGACTATTTAATTTGTTAAATCATATAAAAAAAACTTGTGCCGTGTATTTAAATACAGCGTTGTTTAAAAGCTTCCTCAAGAGTTTAAAAATTACTATTAAATATTTTTTATACACAACGAAATTATTTGTTTATATCAACAGCACATTGAGGAGGCCTCAAAAATCTTAAGATTTAAATAAAAATACAATTATTTTCATGTTTGTCATCTATAAAATTTTAATTAGTTAATTTATGTTTATGAATATAATTATGTACACATTTGTGTCCAATTATAAACTCTCTCTAAACTGAAGGTATTCCGATGCAAATGCAAAATATATTTCGCTAAAAGGTTATAATTCCATTCGACGTGGACGTTTTGCACACTCATATCGGGGTCATGGCGCGAATTTTAATCGCGTCCCCGCTACAAATAATAGATTTTCTGTAAATATCATAAAACTTTAAAATATTCTATAGATATAGACTTAAACCCTCCCACAATTGTATGACATTAGAAAAATTGATCTTGACTGGACGCAGAAGGCACAAGTATGGAATTTGGGAGAAGTATGGGGGAGGCCTATGTCCAGCGATGGACAACATCGGCTGTATATGTAAGCAAGTACAAAATGAATTACTTGTACTAATAAATATATACTATTATTCATATTATATACTATTATACGATAAAGGGTATTTATTTTTGCAGGCAGACAATAAAGAAAATTCTCTCATTCCAGGAAATAATTAAATAAATAAGATTCTCAAACACCATGTATAAGATGGAATCTAATTAGCAAAGTTATATTTTTTAATGATGTTTTGTGAATAATGAAACATTGTGCAATTCATTGATAAATGGGTAATAAATACGAGTAGACTCGATGAAATCGATAAAGATTATTTTTGCAACGATTTTACGGCTTTATATTTACATTGATTGTATTAAAAAAAAAACGAAATCAGATAATAAATACATTTATGATGAACCAATTACTATAATACATACTGAACATTGTTCTCTTTTAAAAATTCACGAGGAATTTCCGTAATTGTAAAGTGAAATGTTTTATCTGGAATTTAGATGAGGAAATTTATGATTTTTATTATTTCACATATTAAGTAATCAATCCGTGCTAAACATTAATATTAAGATTGGTTTTATATCTTGACGCATACATTCTAATTATTATAATATAGAAAAAGTATACCCCCCCCCCCCCGCGCATTACCATAGGACTGAAAACTGAAATATTATTAGTCTATAAAAAGATTAAAAAGGGAAAATGTAGAAGTAATTTTTGAATAGTTTTGGTCACTTATATGAAATGGGTTGGCCATATTGGCAGATATCAAACCAAATGGATAAAAACTCCTTTGCAGTGGAGGCCAAAAAGTATCAAGAGACCATATACAAGATGGATGGATGGAATTCAAAAACACGCTGGAAAAAACTGGATGCAGATAGTCCAGGAAATAACGAAATATAAGCAAATCGAAGAGAGCTTTATTTAGGAGTGGCCGTCTACATGCTAAAGAAAACGTAGAGGAAAAGATGTATTAATTTTTTTATGAAATTGTATGTCAATTATAAGGATCACACAACTGCACCTAGAATCGGGAATCTCGATGATAGTTGAATTCATTCTGAAACTTGCCGAACGTTCAAAGGACTCCCTTCACACCCTAACCCCACAATTAAAGACCTCTCAAATTACGACCCAAACACCTTCAGCCGCCACAAGCGCCCAAAATCGATCCTCCTTCAGAGGAACACTCCGGGCCACACAATTCATGCCCCCGTATAAACAAACAACCCACTAAATCACCTTCCAACAATGTTCCCATCAGACGTAAGAGGAATAGCCACATAAGCTGAACCTCTGTAAGCCAGAAGATCCAAGTCCAAGTAGTATAATTTGTACCAAAGTAATTCGTTAGAAACTCCAAAAAAAGTGATGCATCCCTGATTGTTTTAGTGCATTATTTTATACAAAATAATTTATATCACTGGGATCATATTATTATTTATGTATCAAGTTGATAAACAACCCGTTCCGTAATGTAAATAAAATGTAATGTTTCTCAAAAGCTCATAAATACAACGCAATGGGTAGACCGGGGGCGGGCGGGGGGTGCAGGTTGGGCCGGACTGCCTTATCAAGAGGGAGACAAAAATATATCGTAAATTTTAATAAGCTTACAATAAATCGCAGACTTAACGTGGAAGTAAACTGTTATTTACACTTATAGAGGTTTTGAGGCCTTCCTTGGTCATTGTTCATAGAAAGGCGCACATTAACCGATAGCGATATGTTACAAAAGAAACGATGTGCAGGATATTTTATTGAGATACCCATTAAAATCTATTCTACGAAAGTAAGAAGTGAATTATTGTGAACCTAAGCGAATGGTCGCGAAAATCGTCAATAATACAGTATGTTATTATAATATTTCATTTTTTTCACTTTCGTTTATTTAAAAAAAATCACAAATATTACAGATATTCAATTCCAGATCGTTTACAATTACAACAACAACACACCATCACGCCGTTTCCCCGCAGGGGTAGGCAGAGAGAATAGACCGCCACACTAATCTATCCTGACATACGTCTCTAGCTTTCTCCACATTCATACAGCGAGTCATACACGCACTTCGATTCTTCCGGCTTCTGACATGACCAACCTTTAAAATTTTATTGATTTGGTCATGCCATGTTTTCCTCGGTCTACCTCGACTCCGTACTCCATTTACATCGTTAACGTATACTTTTTTAATCATTCTTTCTTCACCCATGCGCTCCATATGTCTGAACTAACGCAGCGATCCTTTCATAATTTTGTTCATACTTTTACACTCGTTTGCAATTATTTAATAAGAATTTAAATATAATATTAATACACTTTTAATTTTTTTTTCACTCCACTTTATTTTACAAATAAACTGGTGTAAAAACAAATTAAAAGTGTATTATTATATTTAATAATGCCACACCACAAATTAAGTGCTTTTTTACGAAAATAATAAGAATTTATTAGAGAAACATTAAAAATATAAAGAGGAAGAGTAAGAACTAGAAAGTATCATAATATTGATATTGCATCCCTGAGGCAACTCCCATCACGAAATACAAAGGTATGCTTAAAATATACAAATAAAACACTAGTTTAGGTAGATTTATCACAGATTACGAATATATATTTAAATTATATCTTGAATCTTAAAGATATATGTACAGTGCAGTAAATAAATAGAATAATTAAGTGTTCTCATGTATGCAAACAATATGTGCATACATTTTGAACATAAACAAAGGGTTAGGATATGCATAACCGAACGAGCAATTATTATGCGTAAAATGCAAAGTCGACGCATCGACGTAGGAGAGTTTAGAAAGGGGTCGGCCGGGAATCAGCGCCAGTCAACCCTCTCCTGGGCAAATTCAATAATGCTAAATGGAATGCGCTTCAGAGAAGCTTTGATGTTAGGGGGAGCGCCCCATGATGCACAAACATGATCACAGGGCGCGGCGGAGGAGGTGGGGGAGACGCGCCCGAGGGTGGTCCAATCATTAGACCTCACATCCCCGAAATTCGATTCATCGCTGCGGTGAAACAGACTCGACTAAAACTCAGGAAGGACTAACGTGGACATGTTATACAATTGATATCACGAAATGCGTACGAGCGGCTTTGGTCGAATTTACTTTGCCGCGGGGACAAATCGCGTTCTGTGGAAAATAGCTCTCAATATCGTTTGTATGCTGGTAGCTTACATCCGAGCAGCGAAGCCAAACTCTGCAAAATTAACAAATTTCTAAGTCTTCTCAGGTGTGCCGTTCCCCTGCGCACAATTGGCCATTATATCAGATCAATAAATAAACTCAAATAAAACTTACATATTTCCATTTATATAAATAATTCCATTATCTTACGATAGAGCACTAAAATCATTGCTGTGTATTTGAATGGTTATGGTGCGGGATATCAGTTAATTGTATGCAAAACCAGGCTGAATACCAGATTCATTAATTCGATCGCTAAGAGTATTCTTATGAATGGTGCCCATATAATTAATGCGCGAATCGATAACCATATTTTTTATATCGAAGAATAACATAGTAAAAAAATCATTAAATAAATCGTAATTACTGACGGTAAACAATAATGTGTGCTTGAAACTCGTAAGGTGAGTCTAATTTTCTCTAGAAAATCCCCAGGAGACGTAATATTTACAACAGCCAATAAATCACCAATAGATGTGCTAAAATCTTCTCGGTAATTTTATTGTTAATTAAAATACAAAATTGAGATAAATTGGTAGGTGAAAACCATTCTAGCGACATTATGTTTTATTGAATCGTCGTTTTCTAAACCATTCCTATTGGAATCATGTAGAATTTATTGATTTTAGCATAGTGGATTGGTGGATCGTTTGAACGTAATTCATTATTTACATCATGTGCACATGCAGGTGCTTGCTTACTCGGCCCATTACTAGTTCGGCGATCACGTCTGTGTTGTTAGCAGTCAAAATGTTTCTTAAAGAAAAGCTTCCGCTATTGCAATAACTGACACACTTTACCATTTTGTGCATTTCACGAGAGGCTGGGTACCTGAGCATCTACATGCAAACTTCTACTGTACTTTCTAAAGAGCTGCGCGCGTTAACTGTTTGTGAAATATCTTAACATAGAACAAAATGCTTTTTTTAATAAAAAAAATATCTTCTGATATACGTAATGAACTCATATTGTTAATATTTTGAACTGATTAACCAACATAGCCATACCCAAATATGGAGAACGCACAGCGCATTATTAAGTACTTCTAGCAACAGTCAATCAATATTCACCAGGTAGATTATGGAGCATGTGTACTAATACCATATGCATTATTCTGTTTTCCTCGATTAAACATTCAGTGGCCGATGTTATGACAGCAGTTATAAAATAACCTATAAAACACGTAACAAATACAACTCACAATACATAACACATAAGTAATAAATTTTCCGGAAGTGAAAATTGGGAAAATCCTAGTTGTCAAAATATTCGTATGCAACCATCTTGTCAAGGTAAATTGCAGCTGATGCACTGACACGGAAAAGCAATAAAACACTCCAATAATAACAGAATTGGTAGATAAAAACACCGTTATCATAACATAAACATAACAATTCAAATCATTAACGAATACAATACATAAATAAACTTACCTAAAATAGGCTCTGCCTCGAATTTGAAAACACTTCGCTTTTCCAACCAATCCATGAAACGTAATTCTGTTTGGTTCTGTTACCGTGCCTGATTTAGGGTTCCCATACGACAAAAATATTTTATATTTCAAAATTAGGTGGGGCAATTTTCGTTCAACTCTTTTTCTGAAATGAAATAAATCAATATTTTTTATATATTATTATATTTGACTATAGTCAAATTAGAAATACTAGTATGATATGACAATCATTTTATTTGTTTCGGGCGCTAAGCTTATTAAGCCATTTTTCATATATGTGTTATGTATCGTAATAATACGTTACGGAAAAAATAAAATGATTAACATATCATTCAATTTCTGATGTGATACTAGTCAAATACCTACGAAATATTACTAGCGTTTCTTTAGAAGAACTCGTGCGATGTATTACAATAAGCTGAAATATTTTTCTTGCTTTTTGAACATAAAATTAAAATCATATATATTGCAAATAGCATTCGTTTTCTATAAGTTTTTATTATATTATAGAGAATAACCAAAGGCATAGCATGTTGATAATGTCCCACCAGGGAATTAAATGTCACTCTCGTAAAATATAATTAAATGTAGAATTCTTACTTTTAGAATTAGAAGTTATTAGATTTTGTTGTATAAAGTTGTTATATGTTATTATGTGGTTTCACATTAATATTAAACGTTAACTTTATTTGAATAACTTTTTGAAAACATTATATTTTCAAAATACTTTTTTGCACCTTTCACAAACATGTTTTGGAACACAGATTTCCATTCTTCGTTGTATGAATTTTAACCGTTACTTTAGATTGTTTTCATCGATACACTTTGTTCCATTTTTGTGTAATAATTTTGTTTTATGGGAAAATTTTATATCACATGAACCTTCTAACATGCATTACTTTTAAATTCCTTAATATTTCGAAAATATTTTTACTAAGCATTTTAAATAAATGTCGTTTTTTTTTTTTTTTTAATTTTCGCTTGTTTCAAATAAATTCTTTATGCTTGTGGCAAGATTTTTTTCCTTAAAAAAAAGTTCCAATATTTGCTCTTGGATTAAAAAAAAAACTCAAATATATATTTTAACTCTTACGCTTGGATAATTCTAAGGCGGATAATTTTTTTTTGTTTATTTTTATGCAAATATGTTGATAAACTTGGTCAACTAATTACTATAAATATTTGTTTAATTTATCGAATTTTTATTTCTCTAATTCGTTTTAAAAGATCGTGTAATTCGATATCAAATCATTTGAATGCTTTGATATCGAATCTCACGATACAATTTCTACGTTTGTGCGGTTTTGACGTTCAAATTATATAAGTTTTTTCGTTTATATAAAGAATTTTGACAGGTGTAAAAATAACATTTTCATTTGTTCCAATGACAATTTGAATAATTTCTTCAATATTATTTTTAAGTTCTTTCTGGTGTCTGATTGCTTTAAGTACCTAATTGCAGCTAATTTTAAAAAAACGGTGGATGCGAGTAACATAAATCTAATAATCACAAAATTCCGGATCGTCCGTGTCAACAAGTGCACCATCTAAAATGAACATTATGTCGTCACCTGAGAGTAAGAAGGTTCCAACTGACAAAAGTAAAAAGCTGCGAAAAATGAAGTCAAAGTTTTGTTGGTTTCAGGTGTGTATCTTGGAATAAAAGGGTTTTATTCCAATTTCAAGAGATTTTTTTACCGAGAAACGTGTAAATTTTGTCTGGCAACAGTTGGAATAATAAAGTTCTAAGTTTAAATGAATCCTTCTTCAGTAAATCGTGTGTTTTGAATGATCAGATGGAACTTGATTATTTTCGTAACTTCAAAATGACGATAATATTACATGTTTTTTTTAATTGTACGTATAGATAAGGTAAGTAAAAAAGCCAAATGTGAAATTTTGTTAGTTGGAACCCTCTTACTCTCAGGTGACGATGTGTTAATATATTTTTATTTTGTTATTTTATATGATTTATTTTAGATTTATTTTGTGTTTTACGATCGAAGTGTGTGTGAGAGATGCCTATTGGTGGCGATGAGGTTCGCAACCCATCACACCGCGTCTCCCGCGGAGCGAAAAGATAAAGATGGAGTGCCACATCGGTTAAAATGTGACAGTCCATTCTTTCTGCCTACCCTTTCGGGGAGACGGCGTGATGGTTAGTTAGTTAGTTAGTTAGTTTTGAATGCTTTCAGAAAATTATCTCCTATACTTCTAAAATATAAAATCACGTAAGGCTTCGGGAAGTGATATATAATCGATGTTTAATACAAACGTCTGTTTTCATTCGTGTTTTTATAATATTATACTGGATAAATTATTTTAAAGCCGTAACTTATAAAATATAATTTCTATTACAATCAGGAGTTTTCATGCTTGAAACCTTTACATGTAAACTTGTACTGCAAATGTTTGTACATAATGGTAACATTAATTATAAACCAGTAAGAACTGTCGAGTGTCAAAAATGTATTTTGAATTCTGGTAACATTACGATACCAGGGTTGCTATCTTTCGAAAAATTATCTAAAAAATTTCTGTCTGCGTTTTCTGCCGCAACCCCTGCGACTGTTTTTCACTTAAATTGACTTGAAAAATCGATCAAGATGATTAACGTCGTCACGAAGGCTGGTACACTGTCACTTTTCATCAAAGCCTCGTCTCAAGTGGTTGCTTCGGGTCTAAGACCGGTCGCTACAGCTGTTCCAGCCGCAGGTACGAAAATTGTGGTTGGACCTCAGCCACGAACCACGACAAACCAATCGCTAGGGGAAGCCCTTCCATCAGCTCGTCTGCGGGTGAAATCTGGTCCTGGAGGTATTCATATTTCTAAAAATATAACTATATAGATACGTTATTTCTTTTAAGCCCGACTTGACATTACATAACAATGTAACTGAAGGTTAGTAATTTTGTTTTGTGTATTTGCAGCAACTACCCAGATCGTGCGTTATGCTCACACAGATGTGTCTGTCCCTGACTATTCTAAATACCGAAGAGATAGTGTTTCCAGCCCCGATTCCATTAACAGGGATTCCGCTGACAAGCGCAGAGCATTCACCTACCTGATTGCAGGAGGTAAGTCTTTCGCGTTCAAAATACGCGTTACCCGTCAGGGTGATTTTATCATCGACGTATGAAATGTCCCGCTATTTATAAATAGAAAATTTCGTGTCATTTAATGACAGCTATTTGTTTACTAGTAGTCTAAAATATTATTAGAAAACTAGGTGAATGTATGCCAATATTCGATATCTTTATTTGTATGTCGAGTCATTTTAACTTTCTACCAATGAAATGTTCCGCATTTTTATAGGGAACATTCAAAATCTCTTTACTTCAAGTGTAGAAGGAAAGGGGACAGCCAAATCACCTCAGACCTGGCCAAAAGATTTATTTCAGAGGGACTTCCACACGTTTAGATTGCCAACTTTAGTCTTTTTTAATAAACCTCCACCACACTTGTTTCTATGCATATTACATTACAACATAAATAGAAGTTCAAAAATATGTGTACAAAGGATGGGCGAGAAGAGAGGGATATTGAAAGAAGGGTTGGGGCAGGCAACAAAGTGGTGTACTTAAAGCTGTCATCCAAAAAAGCAGTGCACAATGGTATTCTTGTACCGACCCTTATGTATGAAAGCGAAGCATGGAACTGGGAAAAGAAGGATGAAAATAGAATAAATGCAATAGAAATGAGATCTCTTACAGTGCAGATAATCTGTGTTTGATATGAGTGTCAAATGAAAATATAAGAAGTGAATGCGGTGCAAAGGAAAGTGTTATGAAAATAATAAAAGGATCTTTAAAATGGTTTGGACACACGGAAAGAATGGTAAAAAAGTAGATGTTAATGGAACTAGAAATAGAGGAAGACCAAGAAAAATGCGCCACAATCAAATATTGAATTTCAGCCACGTGAGGAGTTACAGAAATCGATTTTTGTGCATGACACAATGTATGAATGTTGAGAATCAAGAAAGAAAAGTGTGGCAGTCCATTCTTTCTGCCCACCCCTTAGCAGAGATGGCGTGATGGTTAGTTAGTTTTAATAGTAATTTAGAACTTCAAAATATTTATTTTTCAAAAACCTAATTTACAGTATTCTGGCAATACATTCCGCATTAATTTTATTAATATAAAATATTATGTTTCAGCTGGAGCAGTTGGTACAGTTTACTCTACCAAGGGCTTTGTTCATTACTTAGTGAAATCGGTGGGAGCCGCGGCTGACGTCTTGGCTCTGGCTAAAATTGAAGTAAATCTTGGAGATATTCCTGAAGGAAAGTCCGTCACATTCAAGTGGAGAGGAAAGCCTCTCTTCATTAGGCATAGGTATACAATTATATTATTTTTTATTTATTTGTTAACGATAAACTAATATTTCTCATAGTTTGATTAATCATCTTTAAATTTATTTAGATATTCGTGATTTTATAGTCCTATTTTTACTGTTGTTAATTAAGTTTCTTGGTAGACATTCATTGTAAATAAGGTTTTAATAATATACATATAACTTTATTTCACTTATGCATTAGTATTGACCGGTTTCGGCAGCTCAATGATTGAATATAAAATTGCATCTTTGCTGATTTATATTCATATACACATAGGTAATTAATTACCCAAAAAATATGGCCCATCCCAGCACATACGCCCTATGTTGGCTATCAATTTATAGTCTGCTTAGTCACATGACAACAGGTTTTTTTAGAATATATTTTTTTAAGTCATTTGACATTTCGCCTCTTTGCAAGAATAATGTGTTATCTCGAAAAATTGAATTTTTTAAAAATGATACAAGATACCCGTCTGAAAGAGACAACATGACAACACAATATACTACTGTTGTGTTGTCTCATTCCCTCGTAAATTCTCTGTTTTTCACATTAAAAATACCATGTTTTTGTAGAAAATAATGTTGAACACGGCGGTTTTGATTTTCGAAATGTCACGTTATTCTTGCAAAGAGGCAATTTCATTTTCTTATTTGAAAATGTGTACAAGATGATATATTTTGGTGGAGATTATTGATTTTTAAATTCATATTGCTTAAATATCCTGATGCATCTGAATATGAGATCTCATATGACTGTAACAAGTAGGAGATGATGACAGAAATATTTCATTTTCGCTATTTAGAATAAATGTTACTTTCTTAAGATAAAAATATATTTTGTACTAAACTAGGGTAATCTTGTTACATTTTTTTTTTTATCGTAAACAGCTGTGAAATATCAAATTTACGTGTTGAGCATATCCACGTCAAAGTGTAGTTTGTAGCCAAGCTGAGTTTGCAACACGCTCTTCTAGCGTGCGTTTCAGCATATTTTTGTATAGTTTGATACAATGTCCGCCAATAACTACACAGTACACTGCAAGGTGTTTAGTTGGAGGCAGAATTTCTGTTGCGTAGCGTTCAGCGTACTCGTAATTATATTATATGTAACAGAATTAAAGCAATTGTTTTCTCAGTGGAAAGGTATTTTAATGAAATAAATAATATTTACTTTTGAACAATATTTAAACGTATTTTGTATCTTCAACAATTTTTCAAGTTAATGTGAATGAAAATATCTTTTTTCAAGAATCTTTATTATATTTTAAGGAAATGACTTGTTTTGTTCGAGAAACAGTAAATATTTTTGGTCTTCAACCTGTTATGATGAAATATTACATTATTCCAAGAAAGCAACAATAGCAGCTATGACGAAATATTCTGCCAAGAGCGTTATAAAATTACCCTCTAATGGGGGTGACGATCTACTGCTTTTATTTCATATTGTATAAATATACTCGTATGTCTAGGCACTGAGTTACATAGACTTATCAAGTTTTTATTACGTTTGACTTCAGATTTTGTTAAAAAATAATTACTTGGTTACTGGGTTATCGAATGTCGATTTCTCCGACTCCTCACATGGCCGACATTCAATATGTAAATAAATCATAATTTGAGTATCTTACAAGATTATTTGAAAATGTTTCGCATTGAAAGTGTCAAACATGTTTCGAATGACGGATATCCTTTCAGTTTGAAAATTTTATAAGAATATATATATTTTTAGTATACCGAAGGATACCTTGTTTATATATAAATTCATGGCACACAGTGAAGGCAAATCTAGAAGAAATAAAATTTCCGCGCATCGTTCTTCATAGTTATTTACATAAATTAATTAATTTACATTTGACTTTATTAACTGTTTAAATATAAAACGCTGTTTATGGTATTTTTATTTTATTCGATTTATTAACATCAGCATAATTTTAAATATTATGTGTTAATTTTAAATATTATATACTTTTAATTTGTGCTTTATGCATTGTTTTTTATATTTTATTTTAGAACTGCTTCGGAGATCTCCACTGAACAGGCCGTGCCTGTATCGGAGTTGCGTGATCCTGAGACGGATTCCGCTCGAGTGAAGGACCCGTCGTGGCTAGTTGTCATCGGAGTATGCACCCACCTGGGCTGCGTGCCCATCACTAATGCTGGTGATTGGGGGGGTTTCTTCTGTCCGTGCCACGGAAGCCATTATGATGCCTCTGGAAGAATCAGGAAAGGCCCAGCACCCCTCAACCTCGAAGTCCCGCCATATGAATTCAATGGCGATTTACTTATTGTAGGTTAATATAAAACAATGTAGGAACAATAATATTTATGTTTTAAATATATTAACGCTTATTTGATATACTCGTACATATTATATCGACAACTCTTTCCATAATAAAGAAATAAAACAACTGTTTGGAATTACTGTAAAAATTTTAGATCATCAATGATAACGCATATTGTAGATATTTTTTCTGTATATCAAATCTTTTTTTCCAATTATTAAATGTACAGATTTAATTGTTTAATATTGTTTTATTTTATGTATAGAAGTAGGTAATATACCTTATATTTGAAGCAAAGGTTAATGTATCCGCGCACCTCAACATTATTAACAATAATAATAACCTAACTTTTAACCTTTTAATGCCGGAAGGTATTCATAAGGCCGGACCTGGAGGTCGGGCAATTTTTTTTAAAAATCAAAGCCTGTTAAATAAATCTTTTTTGGAAATATGTTAAAATTACATAATTAAGACTTACCATATAAATGATCCGTGCTTCGTTTATGGCTTCATTTATCGAATAAAATAAAACTTAAATTCTCACAAGACGACAGGGTTGGCACATTATCTTTATAAATGAAATCAAACGCGTCAAATATGAATACGAATTTCATCTAATGGAGATTTCTGTAATTTCTGAAAATCTTATTTATCTAGATTGCAAGTGTATAATGAGATCAAGGGTACAGGGGTATAGCGATGCGTTTTTGTTGACCAATGAAGCTTTTTTTAAATTAATGTAATATCGATAATTCTTGACAATATGTTGCATCTTATTACATATTTCAACATGGTGGCAAGAGATGTAACTATACTTTTTAAAATTTTGATTTTTTAATGTGATTAGATTAAGTGTTAAAGAACCGCGTCTATGGATGTGAATTTTGTATAGCCAGCCTCCCGTCCATAGGATTATAGACAGAATATAGATAGTTGTGGCATAGAACTAGTTAAAGCACTGTTTTCTGATGCAATCACCTCGTGGATACTCTTCACATTTTTAAACAGGTCGTTTTACCCAATTACTGTATATTAATTGTTTAAACTATCATATTGATTCTCACAACATGTGATAGTTAGCTAATCTATCGACTATTTATTATCACATGAATTCTGCACCAGAACAAAGACAGTGTGGGATTCACACATGCCATCGGTGGAAATCGAACCCGGGACCTTCGGTGTGGCAGTCATAGCTATTTTCGCTTTGCCACAAAGGTGGCATCATTTATTTTTTGTCGGAACTAATCATTATACTATTTTCAAAATATAATTCCTTCTAAGTTTGGGTTGTATGACCTGTTAATGACTGAACTGTCCTGGGATGATGATGTCCAGCCATCTCTCTATCTTTTCGGCGGCCTTCCTGGTAACATTTTTTGCAATTCATGTATTCTCCATGCGGTCTACACGATCTCTCCAAAGCACCTTCTGCTTTTCACCATTTTACTATATCCTCAGCACCACAGACAGACCTTATCGTCTCATTTCTGATCTGATCTCTGAGAATTCGTTCCCACTTGTCGGGTGGCAGGCCTGGGTTTTAATCGGATGTTCCAGTGGCAGAGCATTTTATATTAAGCTATTCACACTTGTCGGAAACCGATTTCTTGGCGCCGACAAGAAATGTCTGGTGTTTTGCCAGCCCTACGCCCGGAAAAAATTGTGTCGGATCTTGCACGCCTATGAGTAAGTATAGAGCTGTTCACATTTGTCGAATGTCGGGGCCGACAACTCTCTCCCCGCTACCCCTTGTTCCGCCCAAATATACATATACACTTATAAAGAACAGATGAGTTTTTTGCAAAAAGCAGCTGAGTCTAATCGCACTCATGATTCTGTCAAGATACATTTCCAGAGGCCAGCAGCCACACCAACAAGCACTTCCAAAAAGCAAAAGCTAATGAACCTAGATGAGAAAATGAGCCAGTTTTTAGATAACAGACTATCAACAGCCAAAGGCGAAGAACATCCAACGCTCTCTTTTTTCAAAGGTGTTCTGCCGAGCGTTACGTCTTTTGATGATAATGAAACTTTAGAGTTTCAATCAGGCGTGCTGTCACTGATCCAAAAAATTAAAATCAAATTATAGTTGGCATTCACAGTCAAGAGATCACATACAACAATCTGTATATTCGTCACAAAACGAGAATGTGCACCCTCCAGGAAACCAGAATATGCTACCTTCAGGTGGATATGGATATTCGATACGCTAACCTGTCGAACCAGCATCACCTGCTTGGTCACAACAATCAAGTTCTACTCAAGATTCGGACTTAAATTTTAGTAATTCTACTTACTTAAGTATGATATAACTAAAGTTATTTCTTTAAATAAATGCATGTGAACTAAAAGTGTCTGTTTTATCTTTTCCTTTAAACAAATTAATTAGATAGATAATAGAAATATCGAAAACCTTACTTCAGTACAAATGCAGTCTCTAAATCTTGTATTTTGGTAGTTTATGCTCACTGATATTCGAGTCAGTAGATCGTTGAATGTAGTTAATGACATCCTAAAATAATTGAAAAACTTAATTTCATCACTTCTCAATTCGGTTATTAAGTTCTGAAATGTATCCTAACTGAATCTTTCCCTCAGGATTGGGTGCACCCAATATTTTCTTTCCTTAGCTGTCTTTATTCGTTTTCTTCTTAAATAATAATACATCACAACAACTTCGTCGATGTCCACCGTGCACAGTCGTCTCGCGTAGAGTTTGAAAAATTGGCACCAGCTTCAACCGTGGCCGACAACCGATTATTAACCGAAAGTGTGAACAGAGGGGTCGACATCCGATTAATATACGAATCCGACACCCGACAAGTGGGAACGAGCTGTGAGAGTTATCCCTGGGATGGAGCGAAGGGTTCGCATTTATGCTACTCTGAGAAGGTTCTTAGTCGTATTGGCTCTGACTTCTATCCCATAGGTCGGACTCATGCCTTGTATATCCTGACTTTGCTTTTGATTAGCACGTATTTGTTCCTCAATATGGTGTCACTCATGCAGCCAGCCACGGCTGTCACTTTGTTGGTTTATGCTTGCAATTCACCATATAGGTCTCTACAGATAGTTACAGATCTCTACCTCTAGGTAAGTAAGTGAATCGCATGACTTGCTCAATAGGTATGTTATCGATATTAATCGATGTATGATTAAGTGTAAAGAATTCCATAATTATGTTATTAAAATAAACAAAAGTTGTTTAAAAATAGAAGAACCAAAAATTCTATAAATGATATGAAATATTCACGACATGTGTTTCCTCTTATGAGGATGTCCTCATAAGACGAAACACGTGTCGTGAATATTTCATATCATTTATAGAATTTTTGGTTCTTCTATTTTTAAACAACTTTTGTTTATTTTAATAATATGTTATCGATGATCGTTTTACATCTGAGCGACTCTTTTGATATCGTTAAGATAATTCGTTTTACTGGAAGAAATCATCTTGTTATATTTTTTAGATGCAAGCTTGAATTTGTAGAGCATTCTCTGAATATAATGATATTATGTTCTAATGAGAACTATTAGAAAACCGAAAGAACTCGTTTAAATATTAAATGTGTATTATTATGTTGCTTCCTAATTTCCCTTCTCGTTTTTAACAAAATTAAACTTTTTTTTTTTAATTTGCTGGAGACCATATCAATAGTACTTTATAACTAACTAACTACTGCTCTGTTTCTCTGGAAGGGTAGGCAGAGATGATGGACCACCATATTGCTCTGTCCTGACACCTCTCGAGTTTCCTCTACATTCACACATAACATGCACGCTTGTCGATTTTTCTGATTTTGAATGTCGCTGTCTTTTAATAATTTATTAATGTGGTCTTTACTTTATAGAGAACTTGGCCTTTAATTTTACTTACACTCCAACGCTTTGCGCACCACTTTGCTCGTAGCTTCACTGCGTTCGTGGCCTTTCCATCACGCTGTTTTTTCAGGAGGAGTAGGCAGAGAGGATGGACCGCCTGTCCTGACATTACTCTCTAGATTCCTCCACATTCATACATCGTAACATGCACGCTCGTCGATTTTTCCAACTTCGAATATAATTCAGTATTGGGTCTTCCACGACTACTCTTTCCACTCACTGCTTGTATATAACATTTTAACCATTCTTCATGGATGACCATTCATTCCATATGTCCAAACCATCTCAGGGATACTTAATTTTACTTATGATGCAATCATCTGCCTTACATTTCTTCATTATTTCATCATTTGGTATTCTATCATATATTGTTTTCCTGCACATTCTTCTCTGTGATCTTATTTCTACGGCATTTATCCTACTTTCACCCTTTTTTGCCAGCTCCAAGTTACACTTCCATAATATAATGGTTGGCACTAGAACTCCATTATGTACTGCCATCTTGGCTTTAGTTGAAATATTTCTATTTGCAGTGATGCTGCCTTACATTTTACTTATACTTACCGATAATTACTACTTTTCTGATGACTACAGTGGCGATGTCTCCCGCGCAGCGAATCGAATTAGGAATATAAAAATAAAAATGTTTCATTGAGTTTATTATTTTTTATACATACATACATGTTTTCAGACTGTTATTTACATTATAACAACAATTTTAATTATATATTATGTTTACATAAATATGGGTTACGCATCTAATAGATTATAGTTTGATATCTTGTAATTTCAATAGTTGGCCAGCAACTTTTGGTGTTGGTGAGATTCATATAACAAGAGGTATAATAATGTAATGTGGTGTACACACACAATGTCACAAAGATTAGTTTTCTTCAATTTGCAATATTAAGGTTTAGTAAATTTAAGGTAAGTAAATATTTTTATTCTATACACATGAGTGGAAGAATGTTGTTATGAGTAAACATTCTGCGTATCAACTTCAAAGCAAACTTCCCAAAGTTCTTGTACACGGTTAAATACGAATCCATTTTAAAAGTTATAAACAGATAAAATGTTTGTGATCTCTCGCTGTGTCCCTCTCCATTTCTTTGTAACATAAATTGCATAGTCCACTCGAGAATATGTAAATAAAGCGAATAAAAAATAATTGTACTTTTAAAATGTTTATTACAATATGCTCCAATTTGGAAATAATAACTTAGGAATAAATCATTGATACAATGTACTATTGAAGAAAATAAATTGGGCAGCAACTGGGCGCTAAAGTAATGTTAACCTAACCAAAGTGTCATCGCCACTTCAATAAATAGAATCAAACTCGGCAGAATATTTACTCACACTTGTGGAGAATGAAAATTTATGCTAAATGTACTTAAGTAAGACAACTTAACAACGTAAGATGTATTTGTATTGAATATCCTAAAATATTGTGCAAGAAGCTAGTTTCAGCGATTTGGAATGAACAATTATTACAATGATTTATAGTATTTGCACTTCAAAACCTTTACATTCTGATGCTCCAGAGAAGGTCGCGTAAGTGCCCACACTAACCATCCGCAACTAACATACATTATGGCAGATTAAAACGAGTCTTTGGTTTCATAATTAAGAGTTTAGGTTAAACTAAAAATAAATCATATTTAATAATAAATTATTATTAACTAGACACTATGAAACTTGATGCTTTTAAATATATAGTAGTATTTCTTTTCTAAATGCACTCAGTTATTTTTACTTTAATTTCTTTACATAGAATTTCAATTAATGATTTTTTTTATATTAAAACAATATCACTCATAACCGTGGTTCATGGTTTTTATTATTATTATTTCAAGCAATTAATTTATTGTAGCTTTTATATTTTATTTAAATACTGAAAAATTATAACTTGTTGAAAACCCAGAAGCTATTTGTGGAGTTAATAAAGTAAAACAATAAATTATTCAGGTAAATATGTAAGTAAAACAGATATAAGTGAAATACATAAATCAATCTTAATGATTTAGGAGAAAAAAATCAGAAAATCCTTTTCGAATGTGAAAAGATAGTTGTACAGTTACATAAAAATGTGGAAAGAAATACAATAATTACAGTCTATTAGTTAATGAAATTTATCAGGAAATATTTTAAATTAAATTTTAATGATTCTCAATCATTTTCGGTGTTCTGCTTACAGTATTTCCTTTCAAAATATAACTGGGAAGTCAATAATACCAATTATGGAAGTTTATCTTCTATTTCCCTAATTAAAACTGTGTGCTAAATCAGGTGAATAATAAAAAATAATGATATTAAAATAACACAAACAATTTCCATTCTAAATATTTATGGTAGGTTTAATTACTATTTTTAGGTATGAAACAATATGTAAAAATTATAAACATTTTGAAAAAAAATTATCAATTTTGCAAAGAGTTAATAATTTAAATTGTACGTCACATTTTCTTAATAATTTGATAACATAGAAAAAAAAAGTTGTGTGAAAAATAAAATATGTGTGAGTAGTAGATGAAAGTCTGTTTAAAAATTCCAAATTAATTTTTTTTAAGTTAGTAATTTCAGTAAAAATAATTTTGATAATTAGTATAAGTCATAAAATGGACAAAACTACTAGATTTGTATTATAAAAATTTAAATGGAAACTAGAAAGTGTAAACACACCGAGTTTATGTATCAATCACTACATTTTGAAAATCATCATTAATTAACAAAGAATTCGGAGTTACAAATACCAAAATCATGAAAATATGTATATTTTTTACAGCTAAATTTATTTATATTTTATAAAATAAATTACAATCAAAAGATATTATTTGCTTTTTGAAAGAAATTTAAAAAAAAACTGTTACTTTTAAGGCATAGAAAATGTGAATAGAATTTTATCCAACAATTATTAAAAGATAAAAAGATTTATTTAACAAAAAAATACAATACACATACATATTAAATTTTAATAACATTCTTACAAACAATTTGTTCTTCTATTAATGTATTTAAACATTAATATATTTAAGAATAAAATACTCTTACATTACAGATCAACAAGCATGAAAAATGATGTGTTAACATATTATGCATGAATGCATTTATGAAAGACATCTATACATGCATTTTTTGTAAATCTAATAAAATTGAACTATATATAAATATGTATCTTTGGTGAGAACCACCCGGGGTCATAAGGTGATAAAGGGATATTTCATTTTACTTTATAAAATGTTTGCAATCTCACCTGCGCATAAATTCATCTCAAACTTAATAAATAAAGCTTAAATTTCTGTACATACAAGATAAGATGTTGTGCACCAAAAGTGTTATAGGCATGTTGGTAGATATATCAATATAATATGTATTTCTTTAAAATAGTAAAAAATTTACGCTATAAAAATATATTTCATAGGCAATGCTCGAAAACCAAATTACTGTGTACTCTTCCCAACAAGTATTGGAAGATTGTGAATAATTTTACTAAATATGCCAGCTAAATGGAACAACCCTGTGAATGAATTTCACCCCGTTCAACAAACCCTAAGGAAGTTATTTACAGATAATGAATTTAACACATCCGCTACATTCTATATACATGTTTCATTATTTATTTATTCCCATTGTTTGTAATGTTTCAGTCGACAATAATGCGGATGTTTTCTTATAGTAATTACTTGAACACAAAACAGATTTTATCTAGGACATAGGGTTATAAATATTTCATCTCAATTATTATAAACGGGAGATAAGTTGAGTGTAAGATTTTTTATAGTGTGGTTCCTTATGGCAGATCGACTTGTTCTCGAGGATTTGATGATTTGTAAAACCATGGTTTTACAGTCGTGGCACACTACCATCTGTACTCCGCGTAGTCTGTCGGATGCTCTCACTCCGCCAGATAGTGTAACCCCACGATAGAATCTATTTCTGAAAAAAAAAAAATTTTAAATGTTAAACTTTTACCTTTTAGATTCTCATGTAACTGACAATAATTATGTGATTACACTGTGAAAAGGGGGTTAAAATGTTGCCTGTTGATGATTGACTAACTAACCATCACGCTGTCTCCCGAAGTGGTAGGCAGAAAGAATGGACTACCACACTTTAACCATTACGGCACTCCCATCCTTCTCTATTCGCCCTCGGGGGAGACGTGGTGTGATCGGTTGCGAACCTTATCGCCACCAATAGGCATCTCCCACGCACACTTCGATCGTCCACAAAATAAATGATTAATATGAATGAAAACATAAGAATAGCCTGTTGATGAATCAAATAAAAGAGCTACCTAATTGTCAGCTTATGTGTATTATCAGTTTTATTATGATGTATTTTTATAAACAATTTACCTTTTATCCAAGGTGTGGTGCGGGCTACCATTGGTAACAGGCAAGCTCTGGGGCCCTTCCATGCTCCTTGTCATGATGCTGCCTGATACGGGCAATGTCTGCAGTTGCTCAGGGACATAGCCAAGCGAGGAGCCGCCGCGAGAACCGGGGGCTGACTGGGCGCAGGAAGAGGGTGGCATTGAAGAGGGAGATGTATTGAGTGTGCCCTCCAGAGACCGGGCCATGGATGATGTCTGGCTTCTCTGTAGCGAGGGGCTGCTTGGAGCACTACCCACTGAGTTATCTGAGCGATCCTGATATCATAATTTATACCATATTAATTTTAATTCATATAAATATTTTTCTCTAAACTGAATTCAAAATTTAAAAGAAGGCCAATTTAAAAATTACCTCTGTCGTATTTATCTGGCAGAGATGAAAAGATTCCCTTAGACAATAATGTCACCAATTACATGTAAAGTTTCTTAGTCTACATTTTTTTTTTATATTAGAACAATAAATAAATAATCTAGCCTCTTAGTTTTTGTTATATATTTATAAAATGTTACCATTTGTTGCTCAGGAGAAATCAATCGAGCCATCAGTGAGCGGGGAAATGATGTGTTGACTTCATCTTCAGGAGAAGGCATCAACGAGGGACTGAGCAGAACGACGGGTACATTTGAAAAATGTTCTGTTGGTATGCGCATCTGGAAATTACAAAACATATAGGTAATAAATATGAAATCATAACAGTCGAGTAATATGATAATTGATCAGTTTTGTAAAATGTGCTTTGTTTACCTTTGAGTAGCATTTTATACACACAGTTTTCTTGCAAAGCTTGCATCGCTGTCCCCACGGTCCGAATATTCCAAATCTTGTTTTCAAGCAGAGGAAGCACACCTAAAACAATGCAGAATTTTATGTTATAGTTTTTTTATTACCAGATAATGATATAAATCATTAATATACATAACATGTAATGTATTATACAATCAATTAAGAAATATCAAATGACTTACTTTTCGTTTCTCAACATCTTCCTTAACTCTTCCTTCAACGGGTAAGGCTTCCAACTCAGCTTTAGTTAGAACTGACCTAATGTGAACTATTTCTTCTAGTGTGAGAGACAGCCTCTCGTCCAGTGACATTGCTTCTTGCCACTGTTTCTAAGGGAAAGAAAACAAAGTCATTATAATTACATGTATACATTTTTTTAAATATCTAACTAAGATCTGTAAAATGATACTAGCATTTATGCTTATGTACTAAACTATTATATTATATATCAAAAAATATTTTCACTACAGGGGTAGCATATGAATCACAGTAATAATAATATTAATTACTATTAAACAAAATGACACTAAGTTTGATACAAGCAAACATTTTTATATGCATCTACAAATAAAAAAAGGCGACAGAATAAATTCCTTAAATTAAGAATAAAATTTCATCAGTGACATTTTTATTGTTTTATTCTGAAATATACTAGATTTTTTTTGTAAATTCATTAATTGGAAACTGTTGAGGTATAAAAACAACAATGTAATGGTGGATAAAACAATGAAAACTAATGTAAATTGTTTAAATAGCATTAAAAAATAAACCAGATACTAACTACCTTCAATAATAATAAAAAGATATTTACTTAAATTCGTTTTAAGTATTATATACTTTCAGAAAAAAGAAAATACACAAATACAAAAACAGAAAATCATAAAATTGACATATGTCTACTCTCTAAAGAACTTACTAATATGATACCAACTATTTTTAAAGATAAAATTATAATCTATTATAAACTATCTATTATTTTTATAAATCTCATGCCCTCCAATCTATTATTTTTATAAATCTCATGCCCTTATGCATACATTTACTATATAGAAATTGAAAGTTAAAATACATTTGCGAAGCCACTCAGAATATAGCAAACTCTTAAAATTTTAAGAAAACAATTTATAAGATTGTTTCTTACCGGAGATACAAAAAAGGGATAGCATAAGCACACAACACTCACTTTGCAAGGGGCACTAACCGACTGGATTAGTTCATCTTGGAGAGAATTCCTCGACCATGATATGTCATTTGGAGTTCCTCCCAGCGTCCCCAAGACGGCACCGTCCACATCACTACTGGCTACTGATACACCTGATTGCCTAGAATCAGGTCTGGAAAACAAACAAAAAGTATTTTAATACAACTCAATTAAAATATATATTGTACATTTTTTTTAATTTTCTACTACTACTAAACAAAGACATAGTTACAATTGGTAACTGGTTAAGTAAAATTTTGTGACTGGCTTCATTTGCAGTGGAAAAAAAATTTCTCGAACTGCAGCTGACTACATTTGCAGCTCAGACAGATAGTCCCAGTTCATCATAATATTTCATACAATTTAGTAGTAAAGAACTTTATAAGAAAGGTTCTTTACTACTAAATTGTATGAAAGTAGTAAAGACTTTTTAAGAAAGGTTTATAAGACACTTTCCCGCTTGATCCATTAATGGGTATGATGTCCAAACATTAATGAAGATAAGAGATTGTTCTCTTTCAATTAATAAGTTCATTATGGTTACCTGGATTGTGGAACAGAATGTGATCCAGAAATGCCCATGGCGTCTCCTGGATTACTGCATGCGACTATTGTGTGTCTCCTCATGGAGGCGCGTCGAGATGGACACTGGGTAGCGAGGTCGTACGCTAAAAAAAGCAAAACATCACATTAACATTTGAATATGAGAGACTAACATATTTAATAAAAAACACATGCAAAAAAATGGTCATTTTTAAAGACAACAATAATACATGAATATGTGTACTTGGTGTGTAACACATAAAGGTCATGCAATTACCAGAAGAAATATTGTCATACAATTATATGAAGTAACACGTATCACGCCGTGGCAGTCACATATACGGTTGAATTAATAATTAAAAATTAGTTATAATTTATCATTCCTTTATACAAATACATAACATACAACAAAATTTGTGTGGCGACACAATGGGTCTATTTTTTTTAATGTGCATGGCACGATATGTGTTAAGATAATATTATATATTCCTTATTCATCATAATGTTAAATATTAAAGAAATTTGTACAGTAAAATTTTAATAAGCAGAGAAAAAAACTGAAGATTATGATATAAAATAAAATGTCCCTATATCTAGTAAAAGCAACTACGTACAGCAAAATTAAAGAGTTTTTTTTATAACCTAGGTCGTCAAAATAATCTCTGAGATAACAATGTGAAATCAAATGATAATTATGGTATTGAAATATAATATAGATATTTAGGATTTCCAGTTTACTAATAACAGATGTTACAAAGTTTTAAAATACGTATATAAATATTTAAAAATATAAAATAAAATTGGCATGCAGTTAACGGCATCCATCGGTGAAACAGAACAAGCGAATAAATGAAAATCAAACACAGTGACATATGCTCTAGGATAGGCAATACATAATCTGGTGTCCGTACATTCGAGGGCGCTGTCGCAGAAGTGGTGGTACTCGTCGTGTGTGACGTGCGTGCGGGGCGGGGCGCGCGGGGGGCTCGCTGCTATCATACCACAATATCATATACACACTGTCACCCTACTGGCCACGGGCTATCACACATTGCAATACTAATTGTTTTTACAATACACCGAATTCACTCTCTGTCTTCTTATTCAGGTCTGATTCAGCTCAATGGGAATACAAATGAATTCAAATTGGTTTTATTTCCATTTTTGAAGTTGAAATGCATCTAAATAAGATATTATAAAATTATTGTGAGGATTGTGAATGGACTGATTTGATGTGGAGTATTACATTATTGCTTAAGCGATAATGTATTTAAAAGTTGTGGTAAATTATTCAATTTTTTTAACAACAACCGTAATTCATATAATATAAGATATAATGTATTTTCATTGTGTTATTTTATTAATCTGACACTATAAAACAAAATATTTGAAAATTACATTCAGGGAAACACAAATTTTGCATAGCACACCTAAATGTTATCTAATGGGTAGTTAAGTGAGGAATTGGTTAAGGGAAATATTCACATAGTTTCATTAGGAGGAAAACACACATCAGGAATGCTTAAAGCCTTACTTCAAAATGCCAAATGTTCAATTTAATCTCAAGAAAATGTTAATTAAATTACATGTTAGTTTGTGATTACAATTTCTCAGCAAAATAATTAAATATGTTAAAAATATACACAACTTGTTTTCAGATAATTGCGTAGATTTTTGTTGTTTTCAGATGTTTCAATGATTAGGATTATTTAAATTAATTTCTTAAACATGTAATTGATAATAAAATTTTGCTTTTTAGTTTAGATTTTAAAACAAAGATGGCACTTTTCTGTCGATTCTACCATTGATTATTAGATATTTGGTGTTTTAAGCACTAACAACAAATCTAGCTAATTAGCAAAGTGCAGGTTTTCAACAAAGTGAATGTAGAAGTATTGAGTAGCCGCGAATCTTATACTAATCCTTTCCTGTCACGAGACACAGATTAATTTACCACGAGTCCAATACCTAGTGTGACTCGACTTGACATTTTAAAATTATTTTATTTAATACAAATTTAAAAGTGGTTTCAAAAACACATACTAAACTCTTTTTCAGAGATTTTACAAATTCATGAACCCGATATAATGCAAATTATGATAATTAAAAACAGAAAAGGATTTAGTAAGCAATAAGTCATACGAGGAGATACAAATATTTTTGTGGCTGAGATTTGATATATCCAACCTTTTGTATACACTTCATATTTACTTATACATAACATATTCTAGTATTAAATATCTGCACGCACCTGTTCTCTTCCAGGGTTTGGGTGAGGCGTCCTTGGGAGAGATGGTCCTGGGTGAGATGACGACCTTGGCGTTGGTTCCTTTGGCAAAACTTCTAGGGAATGGTTGAGGGGGGGTTGGCGTCACTTCAGGTGCAGGGGTCGGCACAATCTCTTCTACATCATCATCATCGTCATCCTGTGAATAAGAGGAATACAATATTTAGACCTTTTTTTATTAAGTTTTATTATTATAATGATACAAAAGTGTATAAACTACCTTATCTTTGTTAGTATAGGGTGCGTTTTATGTTCCAGACCAATGTTTTTTTAATGACTTAAATGAAGCAAAATTCATAATTTATATATTTTTAATTGATTATGCAGTCCTTAACATTATGTATGGAATATTAAATAATGGTTATGACAATGTAGTTAAACAATAAAATATAAATTACAAAATTGCATACATATTTTTTTTAAATCAGACAGAAATATATAACGCGCGTATACACGTATTATCAACATTGAATTTTTTACAACAATGTTTTTTATAATAATAAATAATTATCAGAGAATATTCAGAAATCCGACATTGGGCAATGTTATTTTTCATATTATAATCTTAAAATAAAATTATAATTAAATTAAATAAATGAACGTGATATATGATACATAAAATATTCTAGAAGAAAAATAAAACGCGAAATGTTGTCAATAAGAACAGATTTATGCGCATGCCCGGCAGTAAAGAATTGCACCCGTGACGTCACAAAGGATAACTAAACGAAAGTCCCTTGACAAGGACACAGCAACCTTGACCCAGTGGGGGTTAATACGCGCAGATTATCCTGTTTGTTTTGGTTAATAATATTCACCAAACACAACATTTGCGTGGGAATCGAACACCCCCACCGTAAACACCACGTGTCAGGTTAAATAGGGGATAATCCGTTAATACGTTTCAACGTACGTACAAAGGTACCTTACAAGGTACGTTTTTTTATAGACTTTTCTCGTGTGGGAAATGTGCAGAGAACACAGAATTATTTTCATCAGTCGAATTTCGTAAAATAGGTAGAAACTACTATTAAAAATATAACCACTGAAGCAAAGATAATAGTTCATAATGGAGTTCTAATGTCAACCCTGTGATCACCTATGGCCTGGAAACCAATACACTAACTGCCAATACGGTACATAAACTAAAATGTGCGGAAAGGTCCATGGAAAGACAAATGTTAGGCGTATGTTTAAAAGACAAAATAAGAAAGGAAGAAATAAGACGCCGAACAAAAGTCATAGACATAATGGACCTTGTCGCTAAGCAGAAATGGCAGTGGGCAGGTCATGTCGCCAGACAGGGAACAGAGCGATGGGCACCCAGAGTCCTCAAATGGAGACCATGGGATAGAAAAAGAAGAGTGGGCCGACCCCAAAAAAGATGGGCTGACGACATTATCCCTGTCGCGGGTAGAATGTGGCAAAGAAAAGCCCAAGATATAGTGGAGTGGAAGAAAATGGAGGAGGCCTATATCCAGAAGTGGAGAGATGGCTGAGGAAGGAAAGTGCCAACCTTTATGTATAGAAGTGAAGGTTGGAGCTGGTAAAAGAAAGATGAAATGTGATCACTGGGAAAACTGTGCAGGAAAACGATATATGATAAAATACCTAACAACGAAATAAAGAAGATATGTAAGGTAAATGATTGCATCATAAGTAAAATTAATAAAGGATCCCTGAGATGGTTTAGACACATGGAACGAATAGACGAGAGAATAATGGTTAAAATGTTGTATAAAAGCAGTATGAGTGGAAAGAGAAGCCGTGTAAGACCAAGGAAAGCATGGCAAGACCAAATTAATCAAATACTAAAAGAAGGCTACATTCGAAGTTGGAAAAATCGACGTGCATGCATGTTACGATGTATAAATGTAGAGGAATCTAGAGATGTATGTCAGGACAGAACAGTATGGGAGTCTATCCTCTCTGCCTACCCATCCGGGCGAAACCGCGAAATGGTTAGTTAGTTTTTTAATAATAATAAAAAACGAGTCGTAAAATGTTAAATTTTTATAGCATGAAAGTTAAATAAAGCACACCGCCTAACAGGTGGCTTTAGAGGATTTTTTAAATAAAACACGAAGAAAATATTAAAATGTGTTCAGCGAAAGCGTTATTTTGTTGGATATATGGCAACGAAGTTATTCTCACACGCGCAGATATAAATTCACATTTAGGTTGCGAGCTGGCGACATGGAAAAAACTTCATTTGAATACGGGGTATAATAAGCCCACGTGTGAAAAAAGGTGACCGAGCAGCAACAAGGTTTTAATTTTAAACGTATACGAGCATTTCAGGGGGAGTGGGGTGATTGTTCCTTGTTCCGACGGGGGTTCGTGATCGGATGAAAATGTCGTGATTACAAAAGCTGTATATTTTTAGACACATTGAAATATTTTCCAAATATTGAACCACAATAATGATATTACCTAATCCGCGGAGTACGCAGCTGGTATTTTCATGAAAATTAATCGACCCTTGACATTAAACCAGAAACCCGTGCGGCAGAGCGAAAGAGATGCCTGGAGTCAGAGGGAGATAAAAGAGGGTTTGGAAATGAAAGAGAAGGAGGATCAACTGTTACGTGTGACGATGGTATGACGTAGGATAATTGGATTGTATGAAACTTGAATAACACAAATTTCACCGTTTGATTTTTAATATGGGGATCTCGGATTTTTGATCACGCAAGAAAGTTATTAGACGGGTTATTTTCCATTTGAATAATTAATTATTTAAATTATGCTTACGTTAATGAGTATAATTAGTAATCACGGCACAAGATTTAAACGTATAAGTAAGTTTGCATAAAGCGCATATGAGATTATTTAAATATGTATTTATAAGTTAATATTAATTTACTGCAATATGCGTTAGGACAAAACTCGTTTAAAACTGGTTAAAACTCAATTGAAAACAAGCGATAAATCCGTTTATCCAATAAAGCACAAAAAACTATGAAAACTTGTCTGAAATATGAAGCTTGAAGAACGTCAATAACCTCAAAACAAACGAACTCACGCGGGAGAAGGCCGGTGAACGAATGCGGAGAGATGGGGATATGGCGGGGGAGCATACATAGGTTTATATATTATTTACCACTAGCCCGACCTTAGTGCTAGTATGGAGAACATGGGAGGAGAAACAGATCACTCGATAGGGAGCAGATGCGGCGCGAAACAAACACGAGTGAAAGATTTCTCCAGAGTCTGAAGTGAATTGGCAAGTAGATTCAACGGATCGATCGCCCGTGCTCGGCGGGCGCGGGCGGCGGCGCGCGGGACTTTGACGGGGGCGGAGGCGGGGGCGAGGGGCGCCGTGACCCATTTCATAACAGGGAAATATTCCTGGCGTTCACCCCGAAACGTCAATGTTTCAGATGGAAACTTTGCACTTTAAAAGCGCTATCAATTTTGCCCAAATCCATTAATGTCGGAAGGTAAGGGATGAGTTTACCAAACTATAAAAATAGCTGTGACGTAAACGAAGAAATAAATATAAACGTAGAGGGACTGCTAAGTTCATTAGTAACTTTTAGTAACATTTTAAGAAAATTTATTACAGTATTTTTAATACTATTTAACCATCACACCGTCTCCCCGAGAGGGGATGCAGAAAAAATGGACCGCCATACTGTTCTTCTTCTCGAATCCTCTACATTCATTCTTCGTGTCATGCGCGCATGTCGATTTCTCCGATTCCTCACGTGGCCGACATTTAATATTTGATTGATTTGATCGTGCCACGTTTTCCTTGGTCTTCCTTTATTTTTTGTTGCTTTTAGGTCGTTTACACATGCTTTCTTTATTATTCTTCCTTGATCCGTTATTTTTATGTGTCCAAACCATCTTAATGATTATTTTGTTCATAACATGTTCGTATTGTATTAATTCCTGTATTTGCATTTGACGCTATCATATTCAGATTTATCGCACATTCGTCTAAAAGATCCCATTTCTACGGTATTTATTTAATATACTATACACGTTTTTATTTTCACGTTATTTATAGTTACACCCAATGTATGACGTACAGCAAGGGCGAATGAGAAAAGCGAGGCCCACAGTACCATAATGGCTAAAACAGGTGTGTTTATTCACGGTGAAACGAGTGATTTAACAAATAATATGCATTGTTCCGAACTTTTTCCTTGACACGCTAAATAACTATATCGCGTAAACTGTTTTCCCACATTACTTCAAATACTTCCAACTGTCCTATCGTTTAGTTAAAAAAAAATCAACATAGTGTAAAATAACACCCACATATTTTGTGCGCAAACCAGCGGCCCCGTGGAGCCCTGGGACTCCGCAAGACCTCTCCGAGGGCTCAGCAAAAATAAAAAACTTTATACCTATTTAATTAATACGAATGAAAACGTTTGTTTTCTAGAAGTACTCGTACATTATATTTTATATTAAGTGTATTATTATATTTTATGTTATTAATAATTTTATTTTATTTATAATTTTCAAGGTTGGTCATGTCAGAAGCCGGAAGCTAGAGAGGTATGTCAGGATAGAGTAGTGTGACGCTCCATTCTCTCTGCCTACCCCTGCGGGGAAACGGCGTGATGGTTTGTTGTTGTTGTTGTATATTTTATGTGAATGACATCTTTCGCCTGTCTAAAGCATTATCAAATGTCACATAAAATATAATAAAACTTCTAGAAAATAAAAGTTTTCTTTCGTATTTAATATTTAACATGGAGTTTTACATAATTGTTAAAGAAATAAATCAAAAAACTTCATTCCTCTCATTACATGGAAACAATTTTATCAATTTACAGTGGAATCAATAGTGTAATTTTGTGGATTGTACATATTATTATGTGCTGTTTTGTATACTATAGAGGTCAGTAGAGTATAATGTACAAATTATCAATTTTTTCAACCAGGTTTTGCTTATTTTAGGGCCCCGTAAAATATTCGGTGTTTCAAAAGGGGTTCCTTCGCCAAAAATAGTTTGAGAACGGCTGGTACAAACATATTTGAAAAATCTAATTTATTTATGCGCCTGAAAATAATGGAATCCCAGTTGTGTCAAAAATAAATTAGTTATGTTCAGTCACATTACTGTGACAGCTTATTTTGGAGGGAAGTTCTGATCACGTGGGAGCTCCGGCGGGAGGCCTCTCAAGTGCGAGGGACTGAAATGCCATTAGCTACGTATGGTAGTTACTACGGTCGCCGGTCGCTCTCCGCTCACCTGATGGAACCCAAAATAGTATTGCAAAGTGTACTTCCTCGAAGACCTCAATGGACAAAGCATACTTAACTAGTTTAAACCTACACGAAACATGATGGGACTTAAAAGGAGATATTAGTGGACACAAGATTAATCACTTGACAAACAGGCCAAACAAATTAAACCATTGACTTGGTTGAAAAAAAAATCTGAATACATTAATAATGTATTCTTGCATAAGACGTAGAAAGAAAAATTACTTAAACAAAAATATTCAAGCATATCAGTAGATGAATACCCGAAACTAGCTTTCTTCTTCTTCTTCTTCGATGGCCCTACAGCCCATATCGAGCCTTAGCCTCTAGTATTCTTCGCCTCCAACTCCTCCTGTCCTCCGCTTCGACCCTCCAATCTGACACTCTTAACAATCTTGCCCCATCTCTCCCAACTTCATCCTCCCATCGCAGCCTTGGTCGTCCAATTGGTCTTCTACCACCTGGGTGCCACTCAAGCAATCTTTTTGGGGTTCGCGATGACGGCATCCTCTGCACGTGACCGGCCCATCTCAGTCTATTCAGTCTGACCTGTGTGGAGAGACTGCGAGCTTTATAAATATGGCACAGCTCGTCATTATGCCACACTCTCCAGACTTCACCGTCATTCACAGGTCCAACTAGCTTAACTTAGTCATTAACTAGCTTTACAATTATTAATTAATATCTATGAAAACGTCCGTTTTCTATGAGATTTATTATAATTTATGATGACATGTTTCCCCTTTCTAAGGCATTATCAAATGTAACACATTTGATAATACCTTAGACAGGCGAAACATGTCGTTTCGATAAATAATAATAAAACTTCTAGAAAACAGATGTATCATTCGTATTTATTATTTAATATGTTTTTTTTTTACATCATTCTTCAAGAAACAATGAACTATACAATTATCAATCTACAGAACTATTGATTTGATGGGGAGTTCGTAATTTGAGTTTGTATCAATGATACATGGATCTAATCAGAAATTTTCTGATATAAAAAACTCAGAAATGCTTAAATAAAGCGTTTTTTAAGATGCCAAATATAATGATATAATATTATTGCGTTCGCGTGTCGTAATTACCACATTAACAAAAAGCCAAGTGCGTGCGCAAGGTTTGTTCAGCCGATAAAAACGCGGTCAAAGGTTTAAATGACACGTAATAATCTTACGAAAAATCTGATTACAATTTAAAAACAAAAGAGCCCTTTAAAGGAAATAAACCCACTCTAAAGAAAGTAGACGGAGAGAGAGTTCAAAAATAAAAACATTTTCATTGACATTAATTCAACGGACAGCCAAAAAGGTCGGGGGGCCTATTATCGTTAACGTTAAAACGTGAAATTTTAGCAAAAAAAAAAGATTTCCCATGTCATAAGAAGTTCATTACTCCATGGCCGCTAAGCCTTTTAGGAAACCTAGCGGGTCACAAGCGATGTCACTTCCCGTACACACATGCATAGTCTCTGAATCACGCAAAGGGAGTTAGGGAAAGCGAATCACAAATGTCCGGTTAGATCGCGTTATTTATTTATTGTTTCTTGAACAATGATGTAAAACTCCATATTAAATAATTAATACGAATGAAAACGTCAGTTTTCTTGAAGTTTTATTATATTTTATGGGAATGACATGTTTCGCCCTTCTAAGGCATTATCAAATGTAATATTTGATAATGCATTAGAAGGGCGAAACATGCCATTCCCATAAAATATAATAAAACTTCTAGAAAGCTGACGTTTTCATTCGTATTAATTATCGCGTTATTTAATTATGTGTTTTTCTTCAGACTCTACAGTCTACTTTATTTTTAATGCGCCTTTGATATGCATTGCTAAGCTTATTATTTGTGCGATTTATACGACCTTTTCATTTATGTAAAATACTGATTTACATTATGATATTTTAAAAACCAGTTTACATTTATAACAGGATACTGGAAATACTTATAATATTTAAGTCACTCGACATATCAAGAATATTAAATCACTCACAAGGGAACATAAATTAACGTTTGAGTACGCATTTACACGATTTATTTATTTATATTTTACTCCACACGATTTATTTATTTATATTTTACTCCACAGAGATTCACACAAAAAATGTTGCTAAAATATTAATATTAATATTGAAGACTTCTAAAACGAAAACGGAAAACGTAATTATAAAATTTTTTTAAATAAAAATAATGGTATTTCAAAAGAAATACAAAAAATCGTCGAAAAAAATCGTTTTACGACATTCTGTGAATTGCTTACCAGATTTGTGTCCAAATGAGTTAGTTGCCTAAATGTTGTTAGTTTGTTAAAATAAAATAATTTGTGAAAGTAATAGAAATATATGAAAATATTAATGTAAAAATAATTCTATAGCATTTTTGTAGAGCAAAATCTCAACAATAATGTGTTATAATCTAAAACATTTCATCAGCCCGAAAAGAAAGGAAAACATCATTTGTAGGTAGTTAACCAAAGTAATCTCTTGTTTGCGTCGGTTGTCCAAGTATAAAATTAAATTCTTAAAAAGAAAAACAAACGCAAATTTAAAAGCTAAATTGGAACACTTTGAATCTCTTGATCCGCCAGCAGACAGATAGTGCTGTGAAAACAGCTTTGCTAATAACCACCATTGTCCGTGAAAAGTCAAAGGCATATTTGTCAATCACGACTGGCTCCATTGTTTGCGCGAAATGGAATAAATTGTACTCTCCGCGGGACATTAATCTAGAATCTAACCTTTACGCAGAGATAATTGGGGGAAAATGTTAAAGGAAAAGTTCGGATCCAAGTAAATTGAATTATTTAATTTAAAAGCTTTTGGAATATCGCATCAACGCGTATTATATTTAATTTATTTCGGTTTAGAATAATTTAATACAAGGTTGAATAAAAGCACGAATGATACTCTTTCACAAAATGTAATGAAGTAAAATACAAACTCGGCAATATTTTCCCGTGAATGTAATAGTTGCAATGTTTTGTGTTATTATTTTTTGTGAGGCGTCGTTGAGCGTGAAAGGATCCGGTGCGGATCAGAAGACATGACATTAATGATTCAAATGGGAAACGATGGTATGAAAAAATGTACCGTGAAACTTGAATTAAACCATCATTATATGATATGTGAAGGTAATCACAGATTGTAAAAACACGGGTTCTTTCATGCAGCCAATGTCACGAGTCTTTTATTTCAATCCGAGTGAAATGGTCGAAACCTTGGAGATCCCATTCGCGGTGTTCGTAATTTGCAAACAAAAGTGCTTTTGCAATGAAATTAATGATGGTAATTGATAGGTAGCTGTCTTAATGGCTATTGATGGCTAAGTAGGGCGGAATATTCCGTGCCGAGTTCATTAAACAGCTGTAAGTTATGTCGTTTGTAAATCAATATTCTTTATTAATGTAATCACGAATACATACATTTTGAACGTACTTGATGCATATTCATACATCGAAGTGATAAAAGATTCTGAAGGAGATTCGACTTGAATAAATTTGCAATACACATTATAGTTATATAACTGAAGGTCTTTTGTGAGATTACAAATGAAATAAATGCGTATATTATTCATCACCAGATCTAATTTAAGTATTCATCTGACTTCTGTTAGAAGTTTCATCGATGAATTTCACAAAGCAATCCCCAGATTAGAACTTAAAATCCAAGCTAAGCATAATTTGCTTATAAATATATATTGCACTAGTGACAACTAACTAAAGTGACACTTTCGTCTAGTGTCAGTTAAAAACAGTATTATGATATGTTCATCATTTATTTTTTTCGAATACGTATTTTTCCCTTTGGCTTCCAAAAGCCAATATATCGGTTTTTGCTACACCAGCGCGAAATGCCAAATCCGACAGATCGAAGTCGTGATTTATAAAAAAAGTGTGAGAAAGTGAGTCAGTGGTATTATTTACGATATTTAATAAAATAATCATATTTAGAATTAAAAGAAAATTTATAAATTAAAAGTATCCCTAAATTGCCGGCAACCTAAGGGTTAATATGAGTTTTTTTTTATATCAATCGAAAAAAAATTATTAATTACCATATCATAAACGAAATCATATTTCTAGAGTTTTTACTTGTGTCAAATTAGAAAAATGTACTAGTAGGATCTACAATATAAATTTTAAACTATGATTTAGATAACTGCAAAGAAAAGCTCGACTAATCAACTAAAAGCGTACATAGAAAAATAACAACAAAATATGATCTGAATGATCATATTATGTGCATAACATAAAAGCACATATGATCATCTAGAAACAAGAGGTTTACACCCCGGATTAACATTGGACATTCGAGGGCCTCTTTTGGCATAAATTTATGACACAATTTAGTTGTTGATGATTTGCAACAAATATTTTTTGTGGTATTTAGTGTAAACTTACGTCTAGCGGCTCGAAGTCCACCTTGATTAGTCTCCTGGCGGGGCGAGCGCTCGTGCCCTCGGGCTCCTCTTCACGGGATCGCCGCCACGCCGGACTGGGAGCGGAGACTAAAACAAATTTAAACATATTTAATTTAATAAATTCGGCTAACACAATTTATTATCATGGGTGTAATAAGCAAGTACCAAATATTAAATGAAAATTCAAGAATTTTATAGAAATAACGTGATTTAAAAATATTTAATGAAAAGTATACGGCAACCGAGAAAAAATATATAAGATTGCAGCAATCTTGATAAGATATTATATTTTTAGATTGCCGCATATAAATTAACATTGTATAAAAACATATATATGAATACATATTTGCGTGTGGAAAGAATTAGAAATGTCGTGGTATGATAGGCAGTTGAGCATAACAAGAAAAGGTTAGAGACATTATGTACTAAGATGCAGTCAACGGAGTTAATTTCCCATCTCGCATGCTCAGCGCGCGGCACGCCATAGTTTCTCTCGTTACTTTAAATTGGATTTGTGTTTTATTCGAGTCGCTTGCGCAAAACATCTAATCATTGGACAGAGAAAAAGATGCCGGACACTCAATGTAAAAAAAAAAAGAATGAACCGTTATCTAGGAACGCTCCAACTGCGTACTTCAAAGATTTATAAGGTATTAAGTACGTGAGTGCTGAAGAGATGTTGACCACTCTATAGAAAAGCAGTTGACTCATCGCATAACAAATTATTGAATAGGAATCTACTTTGAGCGATGCAAACGGTAAATGTTGCTACAATTGACAAACTATGATGTTGTTTCCGTTTAGCATTATATAGGCGAGAACTTAAACTCGTAACGAAATACATCCACATCAGTATTAACTGAAAATTAAAAGATTTTGTGTACATTTGAATAACAGAATATCATATTTTCAAATGTCAAATTTTCACACGAATTGTAAGAGAACGACAACTGCTTTGGTAAGAATGTAGACTGTCTGTATTAATTGAGAATATTTAAGCGTCTGGTACACATAAAACCACAGAAATTACACAAAAATATTCAAGAGAATTCATTTACTCGAGTATAAAACTCTCGAGTTCCCATAAAGTTCCTTGCGCTTGGGTCGTGTTTATTGGCACTAAGACACGATTGTGCTGAATTTGAAAGTAAACCTTATGAGAGTCACATACCAGACCACCGTACACAAACAACATGTGGGGCAAAAAACTTCTCAGAATAGCCGCAGGAACCAAAAGTCGTGACATTTTCCTCAACATGAAACAGTAAAAAATAAAGAACTGAACGTCGCTTCGTATGAAGTGAACTACTTTTAATGGAATTTTTCATAATAGATATGACCACGTACGATATTTTTAATTGTATAAATACTCGCGTTTATAGCATTCATAGAGTTATGATATAAATGCGAATATATTCATTATTATGGAAACGTCTGAAATGAAATTAAAACTATAATTCTAAAACAGTATACTCTCAAATATGGGACAGTTATATAACAACGTCATTTTCCCACAATCATTAATATTATATCACAGTAGATAATTGCGATTTTAACACGCGACACGGATGAAAAATTATAAAAATAGTTACGCTAACAGATTTAGCGAATAGATAAGTAGGTCTATAAGAAAACCTATGATGCAAAAGCTATAATGGTTTGCTGATGAATATAGATAAGTTCCTTCTGTTTAAAAGTCTGCATGAACCTCAACGACATCCATAGATTAAACAATTTATCATTGTGATTAACACTGTTCGTAAATAAAAGAATCGTGACTGGAACATAAGTAGAGGATATTTATCAACATTAGCGAAAGGGAAACCAATCTCGTAATACATAGCAACAAACGTTCACTTTGTTAGTTTTATTTTTACAGTACAATATCTGTTCAATAAAATATATCCGGTACCTACTAGGCTTAAACTTAACTACTATGGAAACTAATTAATGTAGTACTCGGCCATGAAATAATAATAGACAGTAGAACTCTAAATACGAGTCGTTTGTAAGTATCTGATGCGAATGTTGTAGCATTGCGGGTTTAATAATACTTGCATTATGACACGAATATGATAAAATTTACAAAGTTGCCACCAGTTAGCATTATAGCCAATTAGCATACTCACATAAATTCGTGAAAATTTTCCGCATTTTAAGAAAGTTTTCACGTACGTATAACGAATATAAATTATTTTATAAACATAAAAGATCTTCAGCGTTTATAAAAAAAGATAACTGTGCGAACAAGGAATAGATCGACGGTTACTGCATACAAGAGTGACAGATATTATGAAATCAATTGTTTTTTAAGTTCTTATCAGGCTGAAAACCGTATATTATGTTAATGAGTAGGTACTACAAAACATTTCGTGGACTTATTATCTTTAACAACTTCGGTAAATATTTGAATATTTTTTTAACATCATTCCTACCTATCTGGCGTAACGCTGTTTAGAGACCCGTTAAAACCTTGGAATTTTGGTTCAAATCGATTATTGAACCATGTTCTATGACGTGCTGATGTGTTGGCAAGGATGAAGGGTTACGAAAAACGATGAAACAAAGGAAAATGAGATATGAATGAGCCTTGTGGGTCTGTATGCACGAACGAGATAACACCTTCAGTGATGGATTACGTGCGGGGGAATAGGCAACCATTGTTATTCCGCGAGCAAACTGGCCCGATATTGGTTTCTCTCGTGAAGTAATAAGACGGAATGTGTTTTCCGCGGGCCACCGCCAGCAATAGCGGCGACCCACTTGGGAAGTAACACTTAGTGCACACTTAATAAATGCATTAAAGCCTTATGGTACTTTGGGTGGCGGATTTGAATGCGAATGACCGCACTGCGCTTCGCAATAGCTGCATTTTGCATTACCATTGAAACGATCGACCGCCACACGATAAAAATAAAATAAAGTAGAAACAATAGATAACAATAACGTAAAATTAATAGATAAAAATAATGTTTATGAGTTAACTATGGCTAAGACCGAAACCAATTATAATTAACTCAAAAACTTCGTGTAAATACATATATTTTTAGTAATTATTTTTTTCAGACATTGGTTCTACTAATGGATAACCATAAACCAAATTAAACACATTATTTTTTGTTTCTTGAGCGATGATGTAAAACTCCATATTTTAAAAAAATCAATGAAATATCAAAGTGTTTCCGTCAAAACAATGAATTATCTAAAAAAAACTAATGAAAACGTATTTTTTCTAGAAGTTTTATTATATTTATGAGAATGACATGTTTCACCTTTGTAAGGCATAAAACTAGAAAAAATACGTTTTCATTCGTATTAATCAAAATAATACACTCATTGTATAAATAAAACTCCCCGTGCAAGCGTTTACTAGATAAGCAATATAAACAATATTATCTTTATAACATAATTGGTTTGAAGCACTAGGCACGTATAACGGGGGTTGGGGGTTCAAGCTTCGTTACGGAAAAAAACTTTTTTCCTTTTTTTTCCGACTCACTTTAATTTATTATGTGAAATGCGTTAAGCATTCAGTAATTTTCTATAAAGTAAATGTATCATCTAACATTTTTGTAAAATAGAGAGTTGAATTTAATCTTTAACAATGATGTTGTTCAATTACAAATAATACTTAGCAATTATTTTGGGATTTTTAACGCATTATCAATAATGAATCATTTAATTAAATATTCTCCCAAATGTTATGCATTAGATTTAATAAAATTGAATTGATTAAAAATTGTATAACTCGCGTATGCAAATTCGATCATGACGATCGAACTTTCACCATTTTGTAATGTCATGTTACTACGTCATTTTTCACACTTGACAGTCTCTTGGATTATTATCGCGATTTTATTACCGTTTTCCCGCTCATAAATTGTAAAAAAAAATACGTTTGAAGTATACAGATAAATCTATAAAAATATTAATGGGTAATATGAAAACTGTAATAAACATAGAAATTGTCCTTAATAAAACTTGATATTTGATTGCTTTTTTTCTTTGTTATTTTCTTATTTCACGTGACCACGTAAGTTAACCCGTTGTGTTCTGATAAACGAGTGTAAATTATAAACGGTATCGTAACACAAGGAGAAAACTAGCTTTCGATTTATGCATATTAAAAACGAAAACCTACTATTATCAATGGCTGGTGAATATTTGTATCGAAATTTCCCCTTTTAACATAGAAGTACCTACTTAGAGGTAATAATCTTTTTTTTTTCACAAATACCTACTCTCGTGCATTTTTTCTTTAAATTTCTGACATGTCGATGTTCATTGATGGAATTGCGTGTATTAAACATGCATAATAACATGCCATTAAGCCCACAATGGCTTGTGTGCGAATAATTGTGAAGTTAAATCTCAATTAAAATTACCATAAAAATGATCCATTTCAATCGAGAGTAGATTTTTTATTAGAAATGAGCTCTTAAAATTCTTATGAATTCTATTGAACACCACTATGATTTTTAAAAGATTTTTTTCCATGCGTGTATGTAAATGCAGAATATTTTGGGAATATATAGTTTAAAAACAACACGTTCGAAAGTGAAGTTCATAATATATATTTTTATAAATTATAACAAAATATTACTGGAATTTGAAAATTCGTTTCAACTTTATTTTTATTTTGATAAGCTTAAGACGTTAACACTGCGGAATACCACAGTAAACCGATAAAAACTCAGTTTAAATCGTTTATTCGACGAAGAAGGTGTAAAACCGTCGAAACAAGTCAAGAAAAATAAACGAAAAAACGGAAAGAAAAAAAAACACAGTTATTTAACTCATAAAATACTACTTTACCCGTTTTTCGCTTTACGTACATTTTAAAATAACATTGTTTTAATATTAAGTCATGGCACTCGTTATTTGGTATGAATAAAATAGTAAAAACATAAAGTATCTAATTTCAATAACGGAATGCGAGATAATTAGACACAGATTTCAAGTTTTTGTCTATAGAATAAAATACCGTTTAAAATTACCCGTCGCCATTTTCATTGGTCGAGATCAATGCAGCCGAAGTATCTCCATTCTCTTACGATCGTAAAGCAATAAGAATAAAACAATTTCTGATAGTGATAGACGTTACCAAACGCCAGTCGCAAAATTGGTTAGATTATTTTGAATTGTATTAAATTTTATTGTAGCCGCGCTCGTGCGAGTGGTTTCCTTCCATGACAGACAAAGCCCCCGCGTTTTGTTCGCATTTCCCTGTTTTGTATCGATCGCGGTGGATGTTTTTGTAGGCATGTAATAAAATGATTAATTGCCTCCTTTAAGCAACCCTCGCTAAACCTACACGAAAAGCACCCCTCAGAAGAACCGAAAGGTTCAGCCCCGAATCCGTGTACACTTTAGAAGGCCCACGTGACTGGAAGACTAAATAAAAAATCTAAATAATTCATGCAAGCGGTGCTTTTAGTCTACAAATATAAGCGATGCACACGGCAGTATATAACAAATGAGGTAGAAGATTATAAAAAAACTAACTAGCCCTCACGCCGTTTCACGGGAGGGGTAGGCAGAGAGGATGGACACAGAGGATCGCCACATTGTTCTATCCTGACATAACTCTCGCGCCACTTCTACATTCATACATCGTGACATGCACGCTCGTCGATTGTTCCTACTTTGAACAAGGCCGCCTTTCAGTAATCGATTAATTTGGTCATGTCATGTCTTCCTTGGCCTTCCTCGACTTCTTTTTCCATTCTCACTACTTGTATATATCTTTTTAACCGTTTCATATGTACAAACCATCTTAGTGTCCCTTTCTTGATTTTATTTATCACGCATTCATCCGCCTTACACATATCTTTTCATTCATCATTAGATATTTTATCATACATTGTTTTTCAACACATTCTTCTTAGATACCTCATTTCTTCGTCATTTATCCTACTTTCATCCTTCTTCGATCCAACTCCAAGCTTCACTTCCATACATAAGGGTCGTCACTAGTACTCCATTGTGCACTGTCATCTTTGCTTCAGTCGATATATTTCTATTTGCAGTAATGACTTTGAGTGCACCATTTATTTTGTTTCCAGCTCCAATCCTTCTTCCGATATCTTTCTACATTCTTCCATATCTTGTAAACATGCTTTCCAGATAAACAAACCGTTCTCACTTATATCATAATCCGTCATACATTCTTCCTTTTCAAATACCATAACTTAAGACTTTGACACGTTCATCATAATATCATACTTATTGCATACTTCGTACATTCTTGAAGATTACATATTTGCGTAATTTCGGAAGATTACATATTTGCGTAATTAATGTTAGTTAAGCAACAGAATTAACTTGCGTGAGATGTGATGACAAAACTAGGAATAAAAACCAATTTCCCTACCTGTATGTATAATGTGTATATTGATAAAAAAAAAACATTGAGAAAGAAGCTTCCGTGGGAAACAGAACTAAATCTGTTTCTATCGTAACACGATACTACCGTACATGATATGATGTCAGTAACTTACTCAATTTTATTATTGTTTAGAGGATAGATTAAATTATTAATTTTAAAAAGTTCTGGTCCCAACCCTAATGTATGGAAGCGAAGCATGGAACTGGCCGAAGAAGGATGAGAGCAGAATAAATGCGGTAGAGATGAGGTCCCTAAGACGTATGTGTGGTAGAACGATATACGACAGAATCTCAAAGCTGATATAAGAAAGGAATGTAGAGCGGAAGAAGGTATTATGAACAAAATTATGAAAGGATCGCTGCGTTGGTTCGGACATTTGGAACGCATGGATGGAGAAAGAATGGTTAAGAAAGTATACGTTAATGATGTAAATGGGGTACGAAGTCGAGGCAGACCGAGGAAAACATGGCATGACCAAATTAATCAAATTTTAAAGGTTGGTCATGTTAGAAGTCGGATGAATCGACGTGCGTGTATGACTCGTTGTATGAATGTGGAGGAAGCTAGAGAGGTTTGCCAGGATAGAGTGGTGTGGCGGTCCATTCTCTCTGCCTACCCCTTCGGGGAAACGGCGTGATGGTTTGTTTGTTTCGTTTGTTTATGATTAAGTAAAATAACTTGAATATTGATAATATTAAACTACGTATCAAACGGCACTGTATTTTCGTGTGACGTAACAAATATTATGTAACGTCAAATCGAACTGAATGAAATATTTTATGATATAAAGTAGCCAAGAAAACGGCGTGATTGCAGTTTGCGGTTTGAACGAAAGTAAACCCGATGCGAGCCGGTGGAGAAAGTAGTCACGGAGGACACTTTACTAGCTGAGTTTTATGTGGAGGAAACAAAACCGAAGATATTACAGAAGCATACCCTCCAGCAGAACGAACAGTGATGAGGACAGCATTCTTCGTTCGGATGAACATAGGTCGAGGTTCTCAGATGAGTTTTGCAACATAGAAACCACTTCATCGTATTTATGGAAAATAATTAAACGTACTATTTTGCGTTTGGATGAATACAGGTCGAAGTTTTCAAATGAGATTTGCAACGTCGCAACTACGGGTACTTCATCGTATTTATGAAAAAGAACCAAACAATTCATGTAAATATTACATTTCTAAGAATAAACAAAAAAATATTTTCTCATACATGGTTAAAGGATTAAAATAATCACAGTAACGGATTGGTCCAAGTAAAATAAGCACTAATGAAAAAAATTAACTAAGTATGCAGTTTCGATTTACAAATATAATATGATATATAGAACGAAACTGCATTTTTTTTTGTGATTAATGTCTAGTTTACTTCAACAATTCACGTGTTAATGAAGTCGAATAAAAATATTCAGATTATATCATAAACAGATTTTATAATACAAATGTTTTTTATGGAATTAATATTTTTAAATAGTAACTATGATATAAAATATGCCTGGTGAAACGAATATTGTTCATTTGAAAGATATATGTATCAAATAAATAAATAAATACAAATATACAGTAAATAGCCATAATTATAGCTGGCAGAAAATTACAAGGTCCATTATAAAGATGATTATTATTTTATAGTAATAAAGTTTTAAAGAAAATATCCTCATTTGATTGTTCATTCTGACTATACGTGTTAAATAGATAGTAATATGTAGAATATATTCTGTAGTATGCTATTTCGGACGGATCCGCGGAAAGGCTATAAATAACAAGTAACATGGTATTTGTGAAAGCGCCGAGTTGACGTATTGATGAGTTAACCTTTGGTCCTCGGCTGCCAGTAGGACTGGTCCTGAGCCACGTCCACCACGGGCTCGTCGGGCGAGGGGGCGGGAGGCGGCAGACCCTCCACGGCGCGGGGAGCACCCCCCACCAGCAGCAGCCTCCGCCCTCCCCCCGAGTCCTTCATGCCGCGGTCATGCCGGTAACTGGGTCGAGCGGACACTGCACCGGACTAAAATACCGCGGGTCGTACCCTGGTTGTAATGCAGTAGACACCAAAAATATACTAAGATGAAATATCGATCCTTTATTTATTGACCTTCAAATTATTTTTAGTTTATAAGTTAGTTTTGTACATGAGACCTTATTTATAGAGAAAAGTAAAGCATTGCATTTTAAGATTACTGAATTATTGATTCGGTAACCTTCAAACTTCAAATAGCTAGAAGTAACTTCCAACAATATGAAATTAATGATTTATTTAATAAATAACCTTCGCAGTAAATATCAATACTGCAGAATTTCAGTACAGAAAAAAGTGTTTTTATAACAGTGTAAATGCATATTTACATAAACATTGGATTTTAAAAGCAAAAACAAAAAAACACTGCAATCTAAGTTAATGATAAAAAATAGACTTACTACTGTTTTACACGCAGGGTACGAATTTTTATAGATTTATTTATATCATTGTTATCAATTCCCGACAAATTCTCAATGTTTAAATAATAAAAAAAATTAACTACAAAATGCGAAATGTAATTAAAAAATTAACTATTTGGTTGCTAGTGAAATTTCGCGCACTTTTTTTTATTACATTTTTCACAATTTTAACGGGCTAAGTGTGTTTTTTTTTTCGATTGTTCTTGCAGCAGACCGCTTACGGTGAGGGGCGGCGCGCAGCGGGCGAGGGACGAGGCAGACTGGATACAGGGACTGGCAGAGGCCCGCGTGACTCACGGGAGGTGTAAACAGTGGCGGGGGCGAGCGCCGCGACGCCCGTACTCTAGAGGTGGCCAAACTCGAGTAAAAAATATACGCATTTTTCGATTTTAAATAAAAATCTAACATAATTTTATACAAAATCTTTAGTCTCCGTTAGCTACCCTAAAGTGATGATACCAACATCGGTTGGCGGAACAGCTGTCACGACATTAAAAAAGTGAATAATAAAAATTGTGATATCATAATAGTGTTGTAAATTTTGACAGTTAATAACCTAAAGTCTAATAGAATTTAATGGATTTTTTTCTTTCTTTAAAATACTATTACACTAAGAAATATTTTTCTGGAATGACTCTATAATTTAAATAAAATAATATTGTATGAAAACATTTTTTTTTTGAAAGTAGTACACAAGAAAATTTAATTTATATCAACTTAATATGTGTTTAATAAAATTCACTAATTAAAGAACTCAATTCATCTGTATCAATTAAAATAAATCGTTTTTACAAAATTTCTCGATATTTTTTATTTATCATTATTATGAATCCGATTTGATTTCAATTATCAGTTAATTTAGATTAAAATACAATTATAAAAAAATACAATTTTAGAAGTTCTTCGACACTACTCAAAACTGGTGCAATTGAAAGTTTGTTCGATAATTGAAACAACTCGATTGAAGTGGCCACCACTAAGTCGCGCCCCACGCCGCCGACGCTTGCGCACGAGGGCAGAATAACTAAACTTCATCCCCCGCGGGGGGTGCGCGGTACCTAGTGCCTTAGGCCATGGTTTCCAAATGTCACGATTGCTCACAGATTACATGTTTTTGTGCGAGCTCTCTTGGCTCGTGGATGGATTTTGGCGAAACGAAACTCAGCGCTGGCCGACTTGGAAAACTGGCTATATAGCGTAAACTCGTACATATTATGTAAGTCAGCATATCGCCGACACGGCTGAATGTTCTGAACAGGCGGTGAAAAAGTTTTACAGCATAAATTCATATCTTTTTTATGACTTATTGCGGGTTTCTGTTGGATTTTATTGTTTTTGGAGTCCATAATACGTAATATATACCAATATCTATTATCCAACGATGGAACTTATAGACTCCATAAAGTATTTTCAACGTGATTTAACATCTTATTTAATATTCAGATCGAATTCAATTACATAAAAAGAATTGTAAGGGTTATAAATTTCTTCTCTATCGTCAAGTTCCGGTTGAACCTTAACTTTATCGGTAGATAATGAATTATTTTGATAAAAAAAAAACAGATTCAGATAATCCTAATATATAGAATAATTGAAGTGATGTGTTTCAGCGGAAATGAATCTCATAAAGAAAACATATTTGGAAATATACCTATTTTACCACTCGAGTTTAACAATGCTATCTCTTAATACGAATATTTATCAATATTCAAATAGAAGTAAACCCTATCGTGTGATAATAGTTGCCACAAATGATTATCTGCATCCGTTGAACATAGACCAACCAATCATGCTGATGAATTTAAATAATTGCGTAGATTTTCACGATTGGTAGCAATATGTTTATTGGGATCTTGGAAAAATCCGTGGAACTTGTCTTTCTGAACCGACGTATCGGAGATCGTTGCAGTCTGCATCTTCCAGGAATGTAAAATCGCCACGTGCTAACGAGCTCAGAGAGCATAAAGCGCAAAACTAGAAGATTCCCAATCGCTCTCACATTGCCGGCGACACGGCACAGCGTATTAGTTAAGCATAAATTACCCCCCACACATTTATAACCACCCTGAAAATGGAGACTGCAACGATCTCCTAAACGTCAGTCAAGAAAGACGAATTACACGGATTTTCCAAAGATCTCAAAAAACATGATGAATTTACTTTCAATAAATAAAAACAGTAAACTGATTCTTCTTCTTCTTCAAGTGCCCTGTCGGGTCCCCCCAACGTTGGCGATCACCTCGGCGAACCTGTCCCTGTCCTGCGCCGCTCGGAACAGCTCCTCAACACTTCGGATGCCAGTCCACTCCCTCACGTTTCGCAGCCAGGACATTTGTCTCCTTTCGGGCCCTCGGCGTCCCTCAATTTTTCCCTCCAATATCAGTTGGAGAAGGTGGTACTTTTCCCCACGCAGTGTATGACCCAGATATGAGATCTTTCGAACCTTGATAGTTGATATCAATTCTCTGTCAACTCTAGCTCGCCTCAGGACTTCGGTATTGGTAACCATGTCTGTCCAGGGAACTCTGAGCATTCGGCGATGGAGCCACATTTCAAATACTTCCAGTCTGTTCATTGAGTTAACTTTCAGGGTCCAAGTTTCACACCCGTACAATAAAACAGACCACACATAGCATTTGATCATTCTCTGGCGGAGTTTCAAGTTTACGTTATCATTGCAGAAGAGTGATTTCATTTTATTAAACGTAGCTCTTGCTGCCTCGATTCTGCATTTTATCTCTACATCTGGGGCAAGAGAGTAAACTGATTAACTAAACCTAATCATCAAAATATGTTTTTATATCAAGGAATGAAATAAAAATTAAAAAGTGAAATATTCTAATAGAATGAAATGTGAAAAGCAGAATGAATAGAAAATCATTTAAATAGCGATTACAACACAAAAAAGTGTTGTGTAAAAGTTTTCCAAGTGACAATGAACGTCAAATTTCATCTAAACATTTTGAAGCATGACTGCCCAAAACCAGAAACTGGTTTATCGATTTATGACTCCCAGACATCGCAAGATGTCTGTCGTAGAAAGGAATATTAATATAAAAAAAATCGAGCAAAACAGCGCCGCCGCTTACTTTCACCTCGCAGAGTTCGTGGTCTACGGTCCTCCCTCCTTTCGGTCTCCTTCGCAGTAACTTCCTTTGCGGAGGATTGCGAGATAACCGCAGAGAATAATGATATTACACAGATTCTGTAGCGGATTACCACAGCATCCGTGAACACAGGGACAGTCATAAACTGCTTAACTGAGTATTAAAAGATAAGCAAAATAATGACATCAATTCTAAAAAGTAAAACGGATGAAATAGCAAAAACTCGAATCTTTTAATGGAACAAGCAACTAGATCAGTTGAGATGGAACATCTGTCTAATCAAAAATGGTATAAAAAAAGCTTTTAAGAGATGAATTAAAAACGAATAACATTCTACTGAAACACATTCATTATTTGCAGGTCAAATTAATCAATTACGGATTTAAAAAATAAGGTAAGTATGTACTCTGTACTCTCAATTTTAAGACGTTATTTTTTTTTTACTTTCAGCTTGTGAAATAGTAAATGCAAAAAACGTGTATTGATACAATCGCAGTTTTGTAATCGATGAAAAGCTATGAATATGATTGTATTTACTGTTAGTTAAAAATATTTGTTGTATGATAACTGATAAAGAAAAATTTACTCTTATATTTTATTTCTTAACCTGGTCATTCGAAAGGTATTTCTAATAAAAACAAAGGCCGTGTTGTGGAGTTTTCAAAGTTGGCATTGTATTTACAAACAAAATTCCTAACATCGGGGTCACGAGTTCAAACCTCAACGCAATTAAATGTCTGTTGTATCATTCTTTTTGTACCCCATTCCATCATTCACCTTAGTCGACATTTCACAATGCAATTTATTGCGCAATTGTTCTGTTTTATCAATGTATCATACAAATTTTTAATTCAAATTAAAGCTGCATTAAAAACTTATCAGAAGTTTTATTTATTTTTTATTTAAATATTAAGAACTCAGACAAAAGCAATACATTTTTATTATTTCATAATGATAACACGATTTTTAATTAGCTTACGACATATAAAGTTTGATGAAAGATTAGTGAAAAATATAACGTTTATAGTATGTAAATAAGTAAAAATATATGTTTAATATTTACCTATAACTACGTCCGCCGTCATAATAATGTATTTTTAATCCAATTTATATAAATTATTAACGTTCATGCAAAGAAAAACTAGATCACTTTTCTCAACAGAAGTCTTAGAGGAAACAAACATTTACTTAAATAGTACGATTCACTAAAACACTAATTTTCACGTCAATGTTTAATATTTAAAAAATGCGTTACTTTGGGGTGTTTTGAATTTTATTTTAAGGCTGTTGCCTTTTATAGATTCCGCGATGCTGTACCGATTGAGGGAATGCCATATACGAACAGGTATCACTAGAGCCCGGTGCGAGGAACAACTGAACTAAGTAACTCGCTGACGGCGTGAGGCGAAGGCTTCGACTCGTACGTAGCGCTGCGATGAGTATACTTTGCGTAATCATGGGAAACAAACCGATAAAGCGTATTGCGAACGGTGTGAATTTTCGATTGTCCTTAAATGAATGGCATGAAATTAGGTCAGTTTTAATATATCATATTGTTTTTTTATAATTAAATTTTAAGAATTTTGGAAACATTAGTCGAAATCTTTCAAAACTCCTCAAATATTTGTACATTAAATACAAGTCTAAATGCATATTCATTACTGGAATTAAAATGTAAACCGGACACGACTGCTATAGTAAAATCACAATGGAAACCATTTTCGGTTTTGAAAAATAGTATTTGCTAAAATTTCAAGAAAATACGATTAGAATAAAAAAAATTATTGAAACCTAATTTACGTGGTTTAAAAAAATATATAATATTTAAACAACAAGCTGATAACGAGGACAAAACTCCTCATTAATTAACATAACATTCATTTTATTGTTTAGAATATTTTCGATTTCATAAAATAATTTAACACAATTCTTCTCAACTTTTGAAAACGTCTGTTTTCTAGAATTTTTTTTATATTTTATAGGAGTGGAATATTTCGCTTTGCTAAGGTACTAATTAACGTCTTAGCAAGGCAAAACGTGTCACATAGATAACATATAATAAAACTTCTTGAACACACGTTTATCATTAGTACTACATATTTACATGTGCATTAATGCAAAAATAATTAATCCGTTAAATAAAAAAAACGAGTCGATGTCCCAAACTGTAGAGAAGTATGGTCACCAGTTCGTTTGGTCTCCACAATCAAGCGTGGCCCAACAATGATAGTGTGAGAATGAAATGTGGTCGAGGAAAGGGAGTGAAGAGGCGGGCCGGACCTGTATGGACCACACTCCTGTGGATTCATAACGCAGATCCGAAGTAGGAAGCATATCGCCCTAATTTAAAAAATTAATACCTCATGGAAAAGTTCACGTTCAACTAATTTCTACACGAATGTTTCTAACATAACATTAATTTCAATAAAATCAATAATTTAATACGGATTCTACTACAGTTTGTTCCAGCGGATGCGCAGCTTTTCAACAAACCAAACGGTTGTCGCGATATATCCGGTTTAGTATTGGAAAGGAAAAGAAAGGAATTCATTTGAATATGCGATCGAATGTATTATCATACAAAAAGAAAGAAAAAAACACGATTTGATAGAATAAACCTTCACGTTCCAAAGACATTCGAAAAACCAATATTAGATAAAACAAAATGTTCTTCATGTTTTTGTTTTTAATTATTAAGTTTTTTTTTTATTATTCGACTTTTCGTGCGCATGTTGAGATGATTTGTGGCACTGCACTGAAGATGTTGGGCTTCATCGTCCGGACCGGCAGAGTTTTCAGGGATCCCAATGTGCTCAGAGTCCTATACAACGCATTGGTTCGGAGCAGACTCGAAAGTGGTTCTGTGATATGGAGTCCTCACGAGGCGAGATATTCCATTATGCTGGAGAGGGTTCAGAAAAAATTTCTGAGGTATCTCTACATGAGGGAGTATGGTAGCTATCCTTGGCTCTATCCCACGGCATTTCTTTTGGGAATGCTCGGAACCAATTCTCTACAGCTTCGAAGAGATGGACATCTAATTATCCATTTCTTTAGATTAATTAGGGGATACTTCGAGAACTCGGCCGTACTGGAGGGTGTTCGGCTTTTTGTCCCCGATAGATATCTCCGACAGCGACAGCACAGATTGTTTACCTACCGGCCGCCAGAACCAATCTGCCTCTGGTGACACCGGTGGGAAGAGCAATTAGTCTGCTGAACGCGGTCTCCTCGGAGATCGACGTCTTTCGTGTTAGTGAAAGTACGTTCAGAAGGCAAATACTCTTAATTCTGGAGAGATTCCTGTCTTCCTAATGTTGAACCATCTCTTATGCGTTTCTGGTAGTATACTATATATAATATATTATTTTACCTGTTCTCAATAGATGCCTTAAAAATAAATTTTGTAATGTCTGTTGATGAAATAAACTGATTTGATTTGATTTGATTTGATTATTATAGAAATAATTTGTTAGATATTTGAAATATTAAAATAAAACGTTACGTACGCTCGGAAAAATAGGTATATATAAAAAAAAAAATTAACACAATCAGTATACATAATAAAATAATCTATATTTTATACATGTACAAAATGTGTATTTTTATATAAAAAAATACAATATTGAATATTGAAAAAAAAGGGCGGAGATCCTTGATTCAATATCCTTGATTGTCCTGTCTTAGTTTGTGCATTCGGTAAGTGATTTCTGTCCCAGTTCCTGGTCCAGTGTTTGAATTTTTAGTTAATTTGTAGCTGCTGTCTGTTGTCTCTTCCATAGTCACTCTGTGTATACTCGTAGAATTCACATGACAATACAATGGTGATAGATTAGCTACCTATCACATGTTATGAGGATCAATATAATAGCTATACCCTTTACATCGATTTGGCTCGCTCTGTAATGATGTAAAAAGCTATTCGACAAAAAAAAATTATGAAAAAAATAAGCTGTTAATCAAGTAATAGAAAGAATCATACACTTTTATGTTAGACGAATAACCTCAATAAAAGACGTGTAGCAATTTTCTTTGGCATTTTATAGCAATGGCAATAAAACACTTTGAATTACTATTCGCGTGGATTTTATCGATTGTTCCGTTAAATGGCGAGGAAAATTTACCTCATGTGAAGTGTAAAGTTTTAATACGTTAGAAAAATGAAATATCTAACATGATAAGCCTTGAAGAAGGCACGTAGCGCCAACGTTGCGTTGTTACCTGTAAAATTTCCACTGTTACCTCAAATAAGATTATCAAAAGGGTGAAATTACAAAAGTGTCGACGAGACCTGTTACTATGAATTTTAAATTAATGTTTGCGTTTTCGCGCATAGTTAAACACGTACTCCACGTTTGAGCTGTAATCATGACCATACAGGTGTAATCAGATACACATCGTACGAACCAAACAAATTGTCTTTGATTTTAGAAACTAAATATGTACTAATTTATTTTCTCCCTACTGGCAAGTATGTTTACGAATACAACACATTTTATAATCAACAAAAACAGATATAAACTAACTGACCATCATGCCATCTTCCTAAATAGGTAGGCTGAAAAATGGAACGCCACACTGATCTTTCCTGACATACTTCTCTCGATTTCTCAATCATCATTCATACATCGTGTCATATACGCACGTCGTTATCTCCGACTCCTCATGTGGCCGACATTTAATATTTGATTGATTTGATCATGCCACGTTTTCCTGGGTCTTCCTTTATTTCTTGATTTTTTTACGTCGTTAACATATATAATACTTTCTTTATCATTCATTTAAAAACAGATTTATACTACAAAACTTTTTATCCAAAATAATGTAAACATAGCAAACATTTCTGCGAACTTGATTGTGAGTTTTTGATTTAATCGTTTAAAAAAAATCTCAGTAACGCCGACCGACGACCTTCGTGGCAGAGTGGTAAAAGCTCTGACTTCCATACCAAAGGTCCCGGGTTCGATTCCCGGCGTTGGCAGTCACACTGTCTTTGGTCTGGTATAGAATTCAGTGACAATAAAAGTGCGATAGATTGGCTACCTATCACATGTCACGAGAATCAATATAATAGCTAAAAAATAAAGTGTATAGAGTAATAGGGTTCAAACGACCTGTTGTATACATAAAAAAAATACTTATAATATGTGTTAAAATTTTGAAAATCACAATTTAAGATGAAATACAAATATAAAGTGCACTATTATGCATATCAAAATCGAGTATTCAAATGTTTTTTTTTGACATCAAAATACTTACAAGCTGTAATGTAAGAAATAAGAAATAATAACATTTAAAAAACGGATTTAATCATCAAGATAATTTCCAAAAAATATGTACATCGCGTGGGTTTTTTTGCGTTCAAATATCGAATACGCAATATGATATTCCATCAAGGAAATTGATGTTTCGAAATGGTTTGGTTTTTATAGCTACGTCGTTAACAGGATTTTCTCGAAGGCTTTCCGCCGCATAAATAATTGAAGTCTTCGCATTAAGAATAATAATGAGAGCGCCGCATGGCGGGAGCCCTTACAAACTACGCGAGGCGGGTTCAAATTCACATAAATCGTAAGCAAACTGTACCTTACATAGCACTAAGGCTGCGGTCACACCGAAGTGTTTCGGTTGGCGACTCGTTTGTTGTCTGTCCGAAAATGACAGAGACTGATTTGACAGCGTTGTCAAATTATTTTATTGGGAAATGTAATACGATTGATTTTTTTAAGCTTTTATATGTTTGCTTTTTTTATATGTTTAATTAAAGTAAAGGGCACTACATGCTTTGTTATCATAATGTTAATGGTAAAAAATAATATAAAGTAACATGTGTTTCTTCAAAATCTTATTGTAATTTTTTTTTTTACAATGAGTATAATTTGCTAACGTTCGAATTTATATTTATTTATTTGTTTGTGTACAAGTTATTTGCAAAATTAACTCTATGTAAAATACAGAATTATTCCATTAAAATTAAATGTGACTTTTTTTTACCTTTGACACTGTGATCACAAATCATTTGTGCCCTTTAATTGATAAATTCAAAAATTAAAATTAATGTAAAAGTTTAATGAATAAAATATTTTGACAAAGCTGTCAAATCAGTCTTTGTCATTTGTCAATAAAATAATTTGGAAAAGCTGCCAAATCAGTATCTGTCATTTGTCAATAAAATAATTTAGCAAAGCTGTCAAATCAGTATCTGTTCATTTGTCAATAAAATAATTTAAAAAAGCTGTCAAATCAGTCTCTCGACAGACAGCAAGCGAGTCAGCAACCGAAACACTTCGCTGTGTCCGTAGCCTAAAAGATTATGCTTCACGTTGTACTGCCGATGGTGAAGAAAATCTTGACCTTTAGGCAAATGATGAGCGTAAAATATGATTTTTAGTTAATGAAAGGAAATTGGGTTTAATCAATTATGCGCTGAATAGGAAGTGACATTTATTGTGTAATGTGGGTTTGATTTGAGCTTTAATAATCTTTTGAAATACCTAATTTCATAATGAAAAATTTCAGTGGTGTAACTTATGTATTTTTATTTTGTAACAAAATTTACGTGAATGCGTAGATTTTCAACGTAAATAGAAATGTGTCTTTGGGATTAGGAATAGGTATATTCATCTCCTCGACCATCGTTTCTGAAGAGGGTTCCATGGACATATTCAAAACAATAGTCAAAGTGATACAATATTTACGTTTTTTTTATATGGTTTAAGTCATTTCATAACACTATAATCGAATAATACAAATATTTTTTAAGCATAGAAGGGTACCTACCGCTTCCCCGAGGCTGTTATAGATCGAGCATTTTTAAAACAATTTAGCAGTTAATTATAATAATTATCAAGTTAAGCAGATGATTTATCTAAGAAATATTTATATTTGTTGAGGATGAAATATGTGTATATAACGCCTAATATGTGTGATATTATATATGAGTATAAAAATACGAAAAAAGCGTCGAAAGTATAATCTACGGAATAAACAGATACGAATAAGCAATGTTTAATGAAAAAGTAGAACACGTTTAAACGACTATCGATAATAACAAAATTAAGAAACATGATCTTACATAAAATATGAATGATCATGAAAATAAATAATAAAATGGGGATATTATATACATACATACGTGCCAACACTGATCTATCATTTATAATTGGACCGCGAACTTAGCCTTGGCGCCCCCACATATGTGAATACTTTTATATTAATCACTTAAGTACAACGTTGTGTTATTTTGCTTCCCGTTGTCTATTCCAATCTGTAGCTGTGGGCAGCGGTCAGATTAATAAAAAAACTTTTAATACGATGCAAGTACCAATTCAAATAAATTATTAAAAAAGAACACATCCTAGTGCAGTTTTACGATACCAAATAAATAACATACAATATAACATCAGGAAAAAAATCAAATAGCGGAGCTAGCTTCAAAAATAATAAGGCTGAGTTGAACTACTTATTGTAATTTTAATTATTTTTTTAAATAAAAAAAAGTCGCAATGTGTTTTAAACAAAAGGTAGATTAATCATGTGTACTATCAGTGATAACATTTGGACTAGGGACTGTGTCCATTACCCAAAAAATAGTCAAAATGTAATGTCTACGTCACGATCCATAAAAAGACAGATTCTCAAAATAAGAAATGAAGAAATAATTGTAGAACCGGAGTGGATCGTATAGCTAGGTATAATATATTACAAAGGCAATGGGCAGGACGCACAAGGAGACAATTTATAATGATAGGTAATATACTCTCAGATTAATCAAATGGTTCTTGTGCCGACCCTTATGTATAGAAGTGAAGCATGGAACTGGCAAAAGAAGGATGAAAGTAGAATAAATGCAGTAGAAATGAGATCTCCTAGACAAAAGTGTGGTAAATCTGTATATGATAGAGTGTCAAATGCAAGTATAAGATGTGAATGCGGTGCTAATGAAAGTGTTATGAACAAAATAATGAAAGGGTCGTTAAGATAGTTTGGACACATGGAAAGAATGAGTGAAGACAGAATGGTGAAGAAGGTATATGTATACGACGTGAACGGAGCTAGAAATAGAGGAAGACCGAGGAAAACGTGTCATTATCAAACTAATCAAATATTAAATGTCGGTCACGTGAGGAGTCGGAGAAATCGACGTGCGTGCATGACAAGATGTATGAATGTAGAAGAATCGAGAAAAGCATGTCAGGACAGAACAGTGTGGCGTTCCATTGTGCCTGTCTACCCCTCCGGGGAAACGGCGTAATAATTAGTTAGTGTTAGTTAATTTAATCAAATGGGTAAACAAAAGGTGTCGGAAGGTCACGTAAGAGATGGGCCGACGATGTAGCCTCATTAGCGACTAAACAGTGAGTGAGAACGGTGAACGAAATAAACGTTTGGAAGATGCCTATATACAACAGTGGCGAGATCTAGGCTGAAGAAAAAAAGGAGAATATGTAAAATCGTGGTTTAAATCATCATAATTATATGAATCTCGGGGTTTTTACGTTTCATATATAAATAAATGGAGATTTTGTGTAATAATTAAAAAAAAACTGGAATATAAGACAAATAATATATGTACATTTTAATGGCGATCGATTCATAGTCATTTTTCAATGGTAGTTCGAAGAAAACGTTTATTTGGTACAACAAAAAAGCTATCTGATTGTACTGGTATCTATTAGAGGAAACAGGTTTTCGCTAAAGGGTTACGATAGGAAATGGGGGCAACAGGCAGAGTCCAATTCTTAAGAATGCAACAGTCATAACTCATACAATTTGGCACATATTATCGTCCGTATGTTAAAAAGTTTTATGATAATTAAATTACTAGTTCTTTAATTAAAACACTGTTATTATATAACAATTTATTTATTATATTTTTGTGAAATTGTCGCGTCAGCAATTATGCTAATTTATCTTGTGATCATCATATCGTGGGTATACTGGCAAAAAACGTTAAGTCTAAAATCGCTGTTTTGAGAAATCAATCATTTAAGTTTTCTTTAAATTTGAAACATATAAGTGTCGTTGTCAAAAGTCAATCGAGGGAATTTTTTTCAGCCGAAGACAATAAGTAGAGTTAACGTTATTTTCCAGTACAAAAATGTTCAACAGGACTCTTTAGCTTAGTTCAGCTTTTAGCCTGTATGAAATATCTTTTGTACGATTTAACGTTAAATTTATTTTTAAAACTAGAGAAAAAATCTGTTTCATTCGACTTCGTGTATTTTGCCAACTTGTAGAGCATTGTAAACTTTACAATACTGCATCACTAAGTCAAAACTGCCAATTTTCGACTTAACGTTTTTTGTCAGTATACCCACGATATGTTACAATCAACTAATCAATTAACTAATGTAAAGTAATGCCTGATGATGCCAACATCGGATAGCGAAACAGCCGTCGCGACAATATTATACAAACAAAATAAATAAATTGTGATGTAGTAACAGTGATTCATATTTATTATTTCTTGAACAATGTTGTAAAACTTAATATTAAAAAAAAAACAATACGAATGAAAACGTCTGTTTTCTAGAAGTTTTATTATATTTTATGGGAATGGCATATTTCGCCTCACCAGCAATATCAAATGTCAACATTTGATAATACCTTTGCAATGTGAAACATGTGATTCCTGTGAAATATAAGAAATCTTCTAAACCGACGTATTCATGTGTATTAACAATGTTTTAATTTAAACAGATAATTTTTTTTAATTATCATAAGGTTTCATCCAAAACAATAGAATATCTAATTAAATTACTATTTTTTTATTCTTACATATTCAAATTTATGTAGATTTTTTGTTAAAATAAAAGTTTACTTGTGACTCCTTAAAACGATCAATTCAAATCATAATTTTATGATACAAACAACTTGAGGAAAATAATCAATGTCGTGATTGACCAGAATTGAAAGACTTTTCGCAGCGGGTGTGATGGGTCATCACATCAGCTTCATAAATATTGATTGCCTACTTCAGGTTAACGGTTTTAAAACAGGAAGTTCGGCATTTTTCGTGAATTTTAAATGCAGTGTCTTACCTACATTATTACTACTCTTCGGCGGACTTGTTTTTGGCCAATTTAAGTATTTTCAACGGTCAGATTAATTTGATAATGAAGGTTGACAAGAATAAAAATAATGTCAAAGAAGTTCGAATAATAACGATTGTATACCAAACACATTATTAATTTCTGGAAATATACGTAATTTTTGTTCTTAACATCAAAATTATAATCTAAAATACAAAAAAAAAATTAAGGAATACAATATTTCATACATTGTAAATTATAAAATCTTTATTTTATTTATCGCGTAACGAAATCGAAAACTGACTTTTTAGAGCCATCTGTGCACGAGAACTGTAAGTGCCGTTGATACAGCTTGCAGTAAGTGTCGTGCACTTGTGCTTAGCAAAGATTCACACCACACTTTTATTATTAAAATCATTTAAGATTACGACGCTAGATGTCATTAATATTACATAATACATTTAAAACAATCGAGTATAATTCGAAATTTTATATTTAACCATGAATAAAATACAACAAAATTATATATTAAATATTATTTTACCATGAAAAACTCAATTGAATATTGATAAAAACTTCTATGATCCAAATGTTTATTAGAATTCTTCCAAACGGGAGGCGGGAAACTGGGAGAGAGGGTGGGGGAGGATCTCGGTATGGAGGATCTAGAATTTTACAAAAACTTTAACACAAAAATAAACGTATTCTCTTTCGAGCAAAGTGCATTTCACCACCGGGGACAAAGTACATTTAGCCTAAATACGAGAGTAATTATATTGTTAAAAAAAATATAGAGCACAATAAAAAAATCGACCGGGATGTTTTGGCCAAATTAACTGTGCCGCGGCGGCAAATTGAACTTCAACGAATGATTCATACATTCTCATATTAGTGCAGACATACGCAAATACGCAAATAAACATTATAATTCAGATCTTATGAACTTAATATGAATGCACTGGATTAAATATTTACATACTATCCGATAAGAACAATCAACGTACATTCTCTTGCATGCACCAAGATAAAAAAATGTAAATATTGCTGCACTTTACAACTGTGGGTTCTCTTTGCTTAACATGATTACAATACTCTGTAAATGCTATATTGTAGTAATCAGTTTAGAAACTAAATATTCATTAAAGACAATCTTATAATCATAGGAATATTAGTAAAAAAAAAGTATATGTTAACGATGTAAATGGAACTAGAAATAGGCAAAACCGAGAAAAAACGTGGAACGATCAAATAAATCAAATATTGAATGTCGTCCACGTGAGGTGTCAAAGAAATGACGTGCGTGCATGACACGATGTATGAATGCTGAAGAATCGAGAAGTATATCAATAAAAAAAATACATTTATTTGGATAGATTAGAAAATTAAGAAGCTATATTGAATTAATTAAATCAAATCAAATCAGTTAGCTTCATTAATAGACAGTACTTAATTAAGGTTTAAGGCATCTATTGAAAACTGGTAAAATAATATATTTTAATAGTATAATACCAGAAATATAAAACAAGATACTCTCCAAAGTCGTATTTGCCTTCTGAACGTACTTTCACTAATATGAAAAACGTCAATCTCCGAGAAGACCGCGTTCAGCAGATTAAATGCTCTTCCGGTGTCATCAGAGGCAGGTTGGTTCTGACGGCCGGTAGGTAAAACAATCGAATAAAGCATGGAATCAGTCCTATTTCGCTTCTGCATACTTTAAAATACCGTAATTAGAATTAAAATCCCTGTAATGAGAAGATGTTTCAAAAGTAAAAATATATGCATGATATTCAACCTCTGATAAGAGAGAAAAACGACTAATAATCATTTTAACAAAAAACGAGATTCGATCCTAGACAAAAATAAAATACGGCAGTGAAACGACTAAGTGGAGTAATTTTTGAAAGTACAATTGTTTCATATTTTTCATACGTAACAATTACGGAAAATAACGAATCATCTGGTCGGGCAAGTTGAATAACATCACCACAGACAAATATAGCGGCGCCCCAGTAAGGGTCCAGATCAAAGCCCGAGGAGCTAAATTATACCTCCAACCCGACGACGCATTACTTAAGGTAGGCTCAGCGTTCTGCCTAGTCATGGTAGGCGAACATCAGACAAAAGACAAGTTTGCCGGGTACTTATTTATCCGAGTCCATTTACATGGAGTTTCGATGAGAACAGAGGGTGGATGCCGACAACAAAAGAAAATGTTCACTACTGTATAAGTAAGGTTATACAATTGCGTAATTGCGATGTGTTGAGAATGAAAAATAGAATTGTGTAGAAAAAAATAAATTAAAACCGTTAATTATTATTTAGGTGTGTTTTTTTTTAAATAGTATTATTAATATTTTGTTGAATTGCTCTTTACATCATGACAGCATGAGCCAAATCGATGTAAAGGGTATTATAGCTATCATAGTGATTCTCGTGACATGTGAAAGGTAGCTAATTTATCGCCATTTTATAGTCACGTGAATTCTACACCAGACCAAAGACAGCGTGACAATCACACTGCCCTCGCCGGGAATCGAACCCGGAACTTTCGGGGTGGCAGTCAATGCACTTACCACTCGGCCACGAAGGTCGTCAATATGTAATAAGTTTTATAAAAATTTAAATGGACTAAAATTGTCGTGGTATTAAATATACATACGAGTATATCTGTATCTAAGAGCCATAAAGTCTCAAGTAAATTATTGGCCGTAATGAGTTATGCACACTTCTGTTATCATCGACATAGCATTCATTATATGCATAAGGTATCTGTAGTACATGTAATATTATGAAGTAACCGTTTTGACAGACAATTACCCTAAACGGAAAAAAAAACTAATTAACTAACCATTACGCCATTTCCTCGGAGGGGTAGGCAGAGAGGATGGATCGCCACAATGCTCTGTCCTGGCATACCCCTCGGGCTTCCTCTACATTCATACATCGTACCATGCACGCACGTCGATTATTCCGACTTCAAATGTGGCCGCCTTTTAGTAATTGATTAATTTGGCCATGTCATGTTTTCCCCGGTCGTCCTCGGCTTCTTTTTCCACTCACGCTGCTTGTGTACAACTATTTAACCATTCTACTCTCATCCATTCGTTCCATACGTCCAAACAATCTCAGGGATCCTTTTTTTAATTTTATCCATGATGCAGTCATCTGCCTTACATTTCTTTCTTATTTCGTCGTTCGGTATTCTATCATACAACGTTTTCTCCACATTATTCTAAGTGATCTCATTTCAACGGCGTTTATTCTGCTTTCACCCTTCTTTTGCCAGCTCCAAGCTTCACTTCCATACATGAGGGATGGCACTAGAACTCCATTGTGTACCTAAACGGAATCATAACATAATTAAAATCTGAATTGACTATCATATTGTTTTCAGACAAAAGTTCACTTAAGACTTTGTGGCTTTCGGGAACAAATTTATATATTTATAAATCTTTATTTTCCACTAACAATATTTCCACTTCCAGTTTTGCTGGCATTGACTGCCCTATACTTAAATAGTAATTTTATATGAACTAACTACTTAATTATTTTTTGTTAATTTATACCTTGATTAATTCCTTGACGGTCCATCGGGTTGTTGGCTTTTATGAGTCTAATTGGCAGTCCGTTATCTTTACCTATGCAAAAGTACGACATGATCGATGAGGAAACGAAAAAAAAAATAACGCAATTCACCACCAAGTCTCGAGAACGAGTGACGAGATATAAATAAATAAAATAAACTTACTTTTGACTTTGTGCAGCGTAGGTTTTAGGGAGCGCCCTCTCTTGATGGAATCCAACAGTTGCTCGCGCGGGGTGGCGGGACGGGCGGCCGCCGGGGGTAGCTTGCGCTCCGATGCCTGCGGGCGCGGGGTAAGGTTAGGTTAGCTTAGGTCAAAGGTTAATTACATCACTCAATCCCAATCCTACCAAAAATAATCAACGCTCTGTTTATTTGAAAGCTGATTTCCAAAAGCAAACAAATAAATTGTTTCAACATAAACTGTAAAAATATTTTCTTTCTCAAATGTGATTAAGTAGAACTTAAATGTTTTTTTATATAACTACTAATGATCGAATCTGTGATTTTTTTTTATGAAAAATATTATTATAAATCAGAGTTACTTTTAATCGAGATTCGTACAAATAACGTAATGAGTAACATTTCAAAAATATATATTGCTTATTGATTGGCTTTTATGTATACTATATCTGTGTATGATAGTGTAAAATTAAAATATAAGAAGTGAATGCGGTGCGAATGATAGTGTTATGAACAAAATAATGAAAGGATCATTAAGATGGTTTGGACATATGGAAAGAATGAATGAAGAAAGAATGGTAAAAAAAATGTTAACGATGTAAATGGAACCAGAAAAAGAGGATCAAATAAATCAAATATTGAATGTCGGTGAGGAGTCAGAGAAATCGACGCGCGTGCATGACACGATGTATGAATGTTGAGGAATCGAGAAAAATATGTCAGGAAAGAAAAGTATGGCAGTCCATTCTTTCTGCCTACCCCTTCGGGGAGACGGCGTGATGGTTAGTTAGTTAGTTAGTTATTTGAATAATATTACATAATACTTCTTTACAAAGTAACGAAAGTTAATTATACGAAAGAATGATTTTACAGAGAATAAATGTAAATTTATATTTAAAAATAGAAACGGTAAGATGAAAGTTTGTGTGTTCGTTCCTTATGCATCCGATTAAATTAAAATTATCTATATTTTTTGTTGACAATATTGGCATTTCAATTGGCATCCTTTGGAGCCGATAATGTATTAAAAAAATAATTGAAATGGTCATTGCAACACATGCCGGGCATTAGGGCGTCATGCCGGGATTTAAAATATTATAATCTTAATATTTCTCTACAATTAATTGTGTACAATGGGTACTCTACATAAATTGTATTGTAATAGGACATACTAAAAAAATATATTACTGTGTTCTATGATAGCTGTGTTTTGTTTTGATATATTTTTAACATTATGAAATAACAATAGAAACACGATTGCAAAAGTGAATCAAATCTAATCAAGTAATTTAGATTACAAGCGCAACCGAAATTAAGTTTTTTTTCGTAGTAGCAATTACGACCACCTACCTAATTCTCGTACAGTAATCACAATGGACGTATCTATTGGCTACAATAAACAAGTTATAATCAAATAAGATTATGATTGATTAATTAAAGTACTCAATCAACATTGATTACTTCGTAACCCGATTCTTAAGATAAATGTAACAGAGAAAAACAAATAAAACTTGAATCAAAATAATAAACCTGTTCGACACCGGATGGCAAAAATCATGTTGATACAATTTACGAACTAACGCATGAGAATAATATTGTTTTACTAGTTTTAATTGACGAAACCTTGCTGAAGTGTTCGTATAAAGCGATGATTAATATCAGAAAACAATTAAAACATGGCAAATGTAACGTACCTTCTTTAGCGGCGGTCTGCTTCGAATAAATTCAAGAATCATCGCTTGGGCGTCTTTTTTCACACTGAAAAAAAAAGTTAAATCGTTTAGATGCACCACTTTCATGAAAGGTTTTATTATTATTAAACAATCGATCAAATGTCAGTTATTTAAGCATCAACGTAAAAATATATGTTTATACTTTGTACCATATGATCCATTATACAATAATTTACAGCGAAAGAAAAAATATATACATCCTGAAAACAATTTATTAGTATTCAGAAAATCACTTAAAACAAATAATCATTGTCAAATTAAATAATAATGAACTTTTTATTTATTTATTCTAGAGAATTGTCCCTCTGAGATCATTGTAAATTTACACTCTTCTTAGCGGGTATTGCTAAAAGGTCCGTGAATCAACAACATAAAATATGTCAACAAGTTGTTAATAAAGCAATTACGAGTAAAACTCAAGAGCTTGCGAATAATTTGAATTATAATGCCATCGAAGAATATAAAGAAGACGGAAAAAAATTATATGATAATATTTTAGTGCACACTTTTCTTAAATGAAAACAAAAATTATTATTATTTCATAAAACTCTCATAACTCAAAATGACGTTTCAATAAAGAGTGCCTTATAAATAACCATGAACAGTTATTTTGTTTTTTAAACAATTTAAATAATAAAATTCAAGAATGAATTTAAAAAAAAAACGATATTAAATAATCTAAATTAATATATAAAAATTATTCCACTGCACTATTTATAATTCACTTATTCATTGGAATTTATTTTTTATTCTCAGTGTATTGGATACTAAAATAAGATACCTGTATATAAAAATGACTTGCTTTATTTAAACAATTTAACGATCTACCTATAGAATCTATATGACATAGATAGATCTACATTACATAGTAAAACAAAGACATTATATAGTAAAAATTAAGCAAAATAACGTGTGTTACCTTATTGGAATGTTTCCTTCGACTTTTCTGAGCTTGAATCTCCTCGATCTGATGTCGTCCATGAGAATCTCGTAAGGGGTCAATTCGTACTCTATCGGCGTTCTCGAGAAGCTGACCTTCTTAAGCTTCACTCCCATCCTTAGCTCCCCTATCACCTGCATCCAGAACCGCGCCTGCAAACACAACATCAACATTACCAAACACGCCAACGGGCATTATATCGCCCCACAATAGGCGCACCATCGGCCACATGCGACTTCATCAATACGTGCTATTCAATAGGCCCGAAAGTAATAGGTGACAGTGCTCCATATTTGATTGTATCAGTGGACGAAGGTTGGCCCAACTCAAGTACCTGTGTCAAACAGAACTTCCAAGTATCTGTGTCAAATAGAACACGAAATGAGTGTCACATTAAATGTTCTTTTGTGTACATTTAACAAGCTGTTTTTCTTTTTGCATCATAAGAGCAAAAGTAGTTAATCACAAATTCAATTGATTAAAAAACGTTAACAGTATTATCAGTTGAAAAATACATACTTGTAATGCCAGCCATATCCTACGGTTAGACTAAAACAGAACAACAACTGATGTTAAACCAAAAAATAATATTCACACGCCATGCAATTAAATATTTAGTTTGTATTTATAAAAGATCGTGGAAAACATAACTAACTCCCAGAAACTAAAATTACCTAGCAATAGTTAAAGTGCTCACATATACATAATAAATTATATAAAAAAATACAATTGTATTTTTTTTTGCCGTATATGGACAATCGATCCTTACAAATCTTGAATTGAATACAAATAATTTAAAAACACTTCTCTAATTATTTATTGTTTCTTGAACAATGATGTAAAACTCCAAATTAAATAATTAATACGAATGAAAACGTCAGTTTTCTAGAAGTTTCATTATATTTCCTGGGGATTACATGTTTTGTCATTGATAATGCCTTAGAAGGGCGAAACATGTCATTCCCATAACATATAATAAAACTTCTAGAAAACTGCGTTTTCATTCGTAATAATTACTTTTCTACTTGTTTTTTCACACTTTATTTTTGTTTTATCAAACCGACCGACCAAACAAACTATTCGTTGTGTAAGCCTGAAGAACTGCAGCGGTAGGTAACCATTTGGTTTGATAAAACAAAAATAAACTGGTGAAAAAACAAACAAAAGTATTTTTAAATTATTTTTAATAATGCCACAACACAAATCAAGTGCTTCATACGAAAGTATCTTCATTTAACAATTATTGTTTTTTTGAGAGATTTGTAATCAAAGGAGAGTCGCTACCTTACTTAGATTTATATAATACTTTCACAGAGATACATGATTTCCATCCTGTGAGAGTGTGTAATTTGCTTATATCACGGAAATGTGGTTAATTTTCTAAATGTTACCCGATACACAGTAAACAACGTACGCACTTCTCCCCGCGACGTGTGCTGGAATCGGAGAGGTAGGTAGGTACAGCGTTGTGTAACCTTTGTTCAGCCGACCCTACAAATGGCCCAACAAAGGCGGCGGCAAATAGTATCACGAGGAATTCGGATCCACGTATGCAAATATTTACATGTAGCATTATATTTTATTACAATAAATATTCATGATCGACCGATGTGGGCACGGGCGCCCCAGAATAGAGCACTGACATGTTTACACAGTCTAATGGTTTGTAATCTAGTTTGCTGAAGAAATTGGGTAAAGGACAAGCTAAATTCATTGTATTAAAAACGAATTAAGATGTGGAATCACAAAAAAACATTACGGATTAAATAACATAAGAAAAAAAATCAAAGGTTCCAAGTTATATGTCCGAACTCTGTATAACGGACTGCCTAAATACAAGGAAATCCACACTTCGCTCGGCGAACTCCTCGGCAATAGGAAGATTAGTTGAGCCGAAGAGTTGCCCTAGTACAAATTTCGGGGATCGAGCGTTCGCGGTAGCCGGTCCATCAGCTTTGAACAATCTCCCTTTACACCTCAGATGCATAAATGATCCGACAAATTTCAGGTCTAAGCTGAAAACCCATATTTTTCATATTTCATACCCAATTTAAAACTGAAATATTTTGTTATATTTAATTTTCTAACTGATCGCGAATATCAATCAGATGCAGCGTTCATATTTAGATTTAAAACACGTCTTAATGCGCCTTAGAGGTGATTACATCACAAAAACGGCGCTATAAAAGTTAGCATATTATTATTATTATTATTATTAATAAAGACAAATGATTTTACTGAAATATCTTGATGGATGAGTAATAACTACTTCCTCTTCTGTGTTTTTTTCGACAGTGACCGGTTTCCCCAGGCTAGCTGACATCAACAGACAAAACATAACATCACATATTGGTCAGAACATTGACCAGTCTGTCGATGCCGACCAGCTTGGCGAAACCGGTCGCTATCGAAACAAAGACAAAAGTGGAAAGAGTTAATAAAATAAAACATAGGTTTACTTGTTGTTGACGTTTGTTTCTTTGACGATTACGATTTCATAAAACGCAAATCGTTTTTAATTAACACATATCAATCAAAGTCTTTATGTGGCTGTATAAGAAGGTGCTCAAATCTTCATATTGTTTTATTTTTTTGTAAAAATAAATTATGTGTGGTTAAGTATTATGAGGATAAATATATATGTGGATAAATTGGTATGGTTGTACACCATTGGAGTTGCGTATTCTAATGGGTAAGTATTTAAATATTGCACAACAGATCTAATTTTAAACAAAGTTCTAGTGATGGGTTCATCTTGTAAAGATTTATTATGTATTCTTGACCGAGTGTGAACTGAGTAAGGTGTATATTAAATGTATGAAAATGATCTTATTAATATCACCGCATATGAAGTCGTGAGGCGAACTAATTGCCAAAGCGAGTTTTTGATATGCATTCAAGTCCGCACAATCTCCTATCTGGAGCGCATTTTACTTGGAGACGGATATAAGATCCTCCAACTCATGATAATGGGCAAAAATGAACGAAGACGTAAACCTGGCAGAAGGCAAAAGTCTTGGTTGCAAGAAACTAGACTAAAATTAGGAGCATAGATGAGATATTCCGGGTAGTGCAAGATAGAGGCATTTGCAAAAGTGATGTCGAATGTCGTGGAAACCTGATATAGTAAACCTGAAGAAGAAGATAAGATGCTGGTGATCTAGAGGACAAAACGCTTGGCTTCTAATCCGGGGACTTCGGTTCAAGTTAGACACGACCAAATTTCTTTTTTCATAATAATGAGCTATTTTCTGCTCATATTGAAGATTGTGAAATAAATTCTAATATCAAAGATTTCAATATTTTATATTTGTCATACATATATAAATAATAATGAATAAAACGATGTTTTTGAACTACTTCCACTTTTGTCTTTATTTCGACAGCGACATGGTTTCGCCAGGCTCGCTGGCATCGACAGGCTGGTCTGTCGATGTCAGCGAGCCTGGCGATACCGGTCGCTGTCGAAATAAAGACAAAATTGGAAGTAGTTAAAAAAACATCGTTTTATTTTATTAATATGTAAGAAAAAACAATAGTTTTCAAGGAGTTTTATTATAGTATTTATGTATGACATGTTTCGCCCTTCTAAGGCATTATCAAATGTCTTTTTTTTTAAACATTTGATAATGCTTTAGAAAGGCGAAACATGTCATACATAAATTTAAATACTATAATAAAACTCCTTGAAAACTATCGTTTTTTCTTACTTATTAATAATTTAATATGGAGAAGAATATGGTTAATATGGTTCAAGAAACAATAAATTTCGTTTTATTTAATTATTATTTAAAATGAACTTCCATCAAGAGATTTCAGTAAAATCATTTGAATATCTTAAATACATATAAATATAAAATTAATCAATATGTTCAAAGCAAGATGATGATCATGTGTTCAATGCAGTATGCTTATAAAATATATTACATATATAGCGTTAAAATTTGCTAAACGAATAATCCGTTACTTGAGAAAATATGTGTCTATTAAATTTAAACAGATTCAAATAAAAAAATTGCTGAAAAATTATAACATCCGGTCCATCACTAGTGAGGTACTAATATAGACCCACGGAGGTGACGCTGCAGGCCATTCAATCAATTTCACTCATTTGAATGCGCACTTAGCCTAGTTTATTCATTCCCAGATAAACCTTACCCAGAAAAGTCCATAGAATTTCACAGTCTAAACTGGACTTTTAGGTTAGCTTTCAGTCACGCTCCGGTTAGTTCCTATTCACGCTACTCACCATAGGCCTTGTAACCCATCGCTAAAATATGCCTGTTTATAATTTTACTATGGATTTTAATAATAGTGCATTAGGTACGGAATGTAAAATGTAATTTTTTGTAACTATGTTAATTACACATAATCAAATAAATACAAAAATAGACTAAAAAAATATCCAATAAGGCATTTAAAATTTAATACGAAACAATGACTTTATAAAGACTAGAGGAAATCACAAACTGTATATAATAAACATTATTAAACATGATAACATAAAAAAATACCGAATTATTTTTTTTGATTTCACGAATTAAAATTTCTTATAAAATAAGACTTTTTTATATTTATAATTAATAGTTAGTTCTATTAAACTTATATTTTAAATTCGACCGGCTTCGGCAACTTGCTGCAAAATATTTTATTAACTAACTAACCATCACGCCGTCTCCCCGAAAGGGTGGGCAGAAAAAATAGACAGCCACACTTTAACCGATGCGGCACTCCATCCTTCTCTTTTCGCCCTGCGAGAGATGAATATTTTATTATAAAATATTTTTTATTCATTATACAAAATTAGTTTCGCGAATTAAAAACACAAGTATACATAATTTTAAAATAATTTTCTTATAAATATATTGTTATAGTTTATTGCTATTGGGACTCAAATTAGCGAATCTCGTATTTCTCAGTTGAGCAACAACTCATTTTCGTATTATACGAGTATGTTTCGAGAAAATAATTTTAACATACGTTTTACGAAAATTAAAAGAAAATCATGCCTAAAATTCTCATTGTTGATGGTTGAGGTATTAGTGTTGTAAAACACCATTATTAATTTATTGCTTTAACACGATTGCTTAATGATTTAACTTAATTTGTTTCGCCCTTGCAAGTGCATTCTCAAACTCAGTTTGACTTCAAATGTATTTGAGTAAATACATATTCAAATTCAAGTAAAACCATCAAATCCACGTAAAACCATTAAACAATCCAGTTTATTATTATGACTAAAAATTCTCACTTAATCAACGAAACGCGATATAAAAAGATTAATTTGAATTTGAATTATTGTGGAACTAAAATTGTTATTCAAGTTAGTTTGAACAAATGATGCAAAACATCCAGCGTGAGTAACAACCAACAACAGACGCAACGATGCCAAGAAAAAGTATGCAGA